>OY728126.1:338746098-339996098 GCA_963277665.1 Viscum album
AGCTCGCCCACCCCCCTGGACACCCCCTACCCCCTGGACAGCCCTGCCACCCTCGTGGACAGTCTGCCCACCCCCTTAGACACCTTGTACCCCATGGACAACCCTGCCACCCCCGTGGAAAGCCTGCCCATCCCCTCGACACCACCTACTCCCTGGAAAGCCCCCCAACCCCGTGGACAGCCCGTCCACCCCCTGGACACTCCCCCCCACCCCCCACCCCCCAGACACCCCCACCCCTTGGACACCTTGTACCCCCTAGAAAGCCACCCCCCCCCCACCCCACCCCCGTGGATAGCCCGCCCACCCCCCCTGCACACCTCGTGCCCCCTGGACAACCCCTCCACCCCCATGGACAGCCCACCCCTGATTACACATAAGCAAATAACTCTGCATTTCCCCCGATTTCCAGAAGCCCCTACGCAGGTGAACCCTAACCTGAGGTCTTCCATCTGATCAGCTGAAACTCCCCCATCTAGGTTAGACTCCTTCAAACTGTTCCCAAATACAGACATAGAAGCCCTCATTGAGGTAATTTACATGGTTGGGGTAGTGGGGTAGGTGATTTTCCTTTTTATTTAGTGGGTCGATATGGTACTTTCTGTGGGACAAGTTGATCCATTACATTTTTGACTGATATTACTGAGATGTGATATTTAATCTATTCTAGTTGTTGGTTTTATATAGACTCGTAGTATAGTATTGGAGTTGAGTTATTTTTATATATTATCTGTTTTTATGGATGTTGTTGTCTTTTAGTGGTTGTGTGTTTGGGAACCCCCCTCCTTCCTGGACCCTGGACAACCCCCTCCCTCCTCCCTGGACCCCGGACAGCCCCGCCGGACAGCCCCCCAGAAAGCCCCCCAGACAGCCCCCCCCCCCCCCACCCTCTTCCTTGGACCCTAGAAAACCCCCTGAACACCCCCCGGACATCCCCCAGACAGCCCCCCGAACTGCCCCCCCCCCCCCCCCCCCCACCCTCCTCCCTGGACCCCGGACAGCCCCTCGGACAGCCCCCCCAGTCAACCCCCCAGACAGCCCCCACCCTCTTCCTTGGACCCCGTAACCCCCCCCCCCAAACACCCCCGGACAGCCCCTAGACAGCCCCCTGAACAGCCCCCTGAATAGCACCCCACCCTCCTCCTTGGACCCGAGACAACCCCCCAGACAGCCCCCCAGACAGCCCCCCGGACAGACCCCCCCCCCCCCCCCACCCTCTTCCTTGGACCCCAGACAACCCCCTAAACACCCCCCAGACTCCACCCCAGACAGCCCCCCGAACAGCCCCCGAATAGCCCCCCCCCCCACCCTCCTCCTTGGACCCCAGACAGCCCCTAGACAGCCCCCCAGACAGCCCCCCACCCTCCTCCTTGGACCCCGGACAACCCCCCAAACACCCCCGGATAGCACCCCACACCCCCCCCCCCACCCTCCTCTCTGGACCCCGGAAAGCCCCCAGTCCTTGGACCCCGAACAACCCCCCGCACAACCCCCCCCCCCCCCCCCCCACCCTCCTCCTTGGTCCCCAGACAGCCCCCTCGGACACCCACCGGACAGACCCCCTGACAGCCCCGCCAGACAGCCCCTCCACCCTCCTTGATTTCATTTAATACTAAAAAATCTATAATATATATTTTATTAATTTTCAACATGATAATCAATGTAAACCACATTTACACATCTAATCAATATGATAGATTCTTGGTATGTTATAAAAGAGATGTATTCATTGGGCTTGACATTGTTAGCTCCGAAATGTTTCATAGCATTATAAACTAAAATATAATCTATAATAAGAATGATATAAAAATATTTTATATAAATATCCACAAGATTTTCAGTAAATACCATTCCACTAATAGACACATGAGGATTCTCATAAAATGGACAACATTTTAAGTAATACGAAAAACCGACCAAACGCAATTGGTTTCCATTTAAACTTTATGAGAACGATCCATGGGTCATATGTGACATGTACGAATCAACCCCGCCTCAATCCTAGGCATGATGTGGCCGCCGCCACTAAAAGTGTCTGCCTTTGGTTTCAAAAGGGCGTCATTTTAAATGAAAAAAATCAACTAGCATACGGAAAACCGACCAAACACATTCGGATTGTGTTGATAATTTAGCACAATGATCCATGGGTCATATGTGACATGTACGAGTCAACCCCATCTTAATCTGAGGCGTGGTGTGGCAGCCACCACTCAAAGTGTCGGCCTTTTGTTTCAAAAGGACGTCATTTTAATTGAAAAACATCAACTGGCATACGGAAAACTAACCAAATGCATTCGTATTATGTTGATACTTTATCACAACGATCCATGGGTCATATGTGACGTGTATGAGTCAACCCCACCTCAATCCGAGGTGCGGTGTGGCCGGCACAACTCAAAGTTTCTGTCTTCTGTTTCAAAACAACGTCATTTTAATTGAAAAACATATACTGGCATACGGAATACCGACCAAACGCATTCGGACTGTGTTGATACATTAGTACAACGATCCATGGGTCATATGTGACATGTACGAGTCAACTCTGCTTCAATCCGAGGCACAGTGTGGCCGCCACCACTCAAAGTGTCTGCCTTTTGTTTCAAAAGGACATCATTTTAATTGAAAAACATCAACTGGCATATGGGAAACCAACAAACGCATTAGGATTGTGTCAATACTTTATCACAATGATCCATGGGTAATATGTGATTTGTACGAGTCAACCCCACCTTAATATGAGGCACGGTGTGGCCGGAATCACTCTAAGTGGCTCTCTTTTGTTTTAAAATGGACAACATTTTAAGTACATACGGAAAACCGACCAAACGCATTCGGTTTCTGTTGAAACATTAGGATAACGATACATGGGTCATATGTGACGTGTACGAGTCAACACCAACTCAATCCGAGGCGTGGTGCTACCGACACCACTCAAAGTGTCTTTCTTCTGTTTCAAAAGGACGTCATTTTAATTAAAAAACATCAACTGGCATACGGAAAACTGACCAAACGCATTCGTATTGTGTCTATAGTTGAGCACAATGATCCATGGGTCATATGTGATGTGTACGAGTCAACCCCGCCTCAATCTGAGGCGCGGTGTGGCCGCAACCACTCAAAGTGTCTTCCTTTTATTTCAAAAGGACGTCATTTTAATTGAAAAACATCAACTGACATACAGAAAACCGACCAAACGCATTTGGATTGTGTCGATACTTTAGAACAGCAATCCATGGGTCATATCTGACGTGTATAAGTCAACCTCGCCTCAATCTGAGGCACGGTGTGGCCTCCACCACTCAAAGTGTCTGTCTTTTGTTTCAAAAGGACGTCATTTGTTGTGAAAAAAATCAACTGGCATACGGAAAACTGAACAAATGCATTTGGATTGTGTCTATAATTTATAACAACGATCCATGGGTCATATGTGACATGTAATAGTCAACCCCGCCTCAATCCGAGGCACGGTGTGGTCGCGAACACTCAAAGTTTCTGTCTTTTGTTTCAAAAGGACGTCATTTTAAGTGAAAAATATCAACTGGCATACAGAAAAGCATCCAAACGAATTCGGATTATGTTGATACTTTAGCACAACGGTCCATGGGTCATATGTGACGTGTACGAGTCAACCATGCCTTAATCTGAGGCACGGTGTGGCCAGAATCACTCTAAGTGGCTATCTTTTGTTTATAATGGACAAGATTTTAAGTACATACAGAAAACTGACCAGACGCATTTTGTTTCCATTTAAACCTTAAGAGAACGATTCATGGGTTATATGTGACATGTACGAATCAACCCCGCCTCAATCTGAGATGCGGTGTGGCCAGCACCAGTCAAAGTGTCTGCCTTTTGTTTCAAAAGGACGTCATTTTAATTGAAAAACATCAACTGGCATACGGAAAGCCGACCAAACGCATTCAGATTGTGTCGATACTTTAGCAAAACAATTCATGGGTCATATGTGATGGGTACGAGTCAACCCTGCCTCAATCCAAGGTGCGGTATGGCTGCCACCACTCAAAGTGTCTATCCTTTGTTTCAAAAGGACGTCATTTTAAGTGAAAAACATCAACTAGCATATGGAAAACCAACCAAACGCATTCATATTGTGTTGATACTTTAGCAAAACTATACATGGGTCATATGTGACGTGTACGAGTCAACCCCGCCTTAATCGGAGGCACAGTGTGGCCGGAATCACTCTAAGTGGCTCTCTTTTGTTTAAAATGGACAACATTTTATGTACATACTGAAATTTGAACAAACGCATTAGGTTTCCATTGAAACTTTAGGAGGACGATTCATGGGTCATATTTGACGTGTACGAATCAAACCCACCTCAATCTGAGATGTGGTGTGGCTGGAACCACTCAAAGTGTCTGCCTTTTGTTTTAAAAGGACGTCATTGTAATTGAAAAACATCAACTGGCATACGAAAAACCGACAAACGCATTCGGATTGTGTCAATACTTTATCACAACGATCTTTGGGTCATATGTGATGTGTATGAGTCAACCCCGCCTCAATCCGAGGCATGGTGTGGCCGCCACCACTCAAAGTGTCTGTCTTTTGTTTCAAAAGGAGGTCATTTTAAATGAAAAAAATTAAATGGCATAGGGAAAAGCGACCAAACACATTCGGATTGTTTTGATAGTTTAGCACAATGATCCATGGGTCATATGTGACATGTTAGAGTCAACCCCGCCTTAATATGAGGCACGGTATGGCCGGAATCACTCTAAGTGGATCTCTTTTGTTTAAAATGGACAACATTTTAAGTACATACGGTAAACCGACCAAACGCATTCAATTTCCATTGAAACTTTAGGAGAACGATCCATGGGTCATATGTGACGTGTACGAGTCAACCCCGCCTCAATCTGAGGCTCAGTGTGCCTGGAACCACTCAAAGTGTCTGTATTATGTTTCAAAAGGACGTCATTTTAATTGAAAAAAATCAACTGGCATACAGAAAACCGACCAAACACATTCATATTGTGTCGATACTTTATCAGAATGATCCATGGGTCATATGTGATGTGTACGAGTCAACCCCACCTCAATTTGCGGTGCGTTGTGGCCGCCACCACTCAAAGTGTCTGCCTTTTGTTTCAAAGGACGTCATTTTAATCGAGAAACATCAAATGACATACGGAAAACTGACCAAACACATTCGGATTGTGTCGATACTTTAGCACAACAATCCATGGGTCATATGTGACATGTATGAGTTAACCCCGCCTCAATCCGAGGCACGGTGTGGCCTCCACCACTCAAATTATTTGTCTTTTGTTTCAAAAGGACGTCATTTTAAGTGAAATACATCAACTGGCATACGGAAAACCGACCAAACGCATTCAGATTGTGTTGATACTTTATCACAATGATCCATATGTTATATGTGATGTGGCAGAGTCAACCCTGCCTCAATCCAAGGCGTTGTGTGGCCTCCACCACTCAAAGTGTCTGTCTTTTGTTTCAAAAGGACGTCATTTTAAGTGAAAAATATCAACTGGCATACGGAAAAGTGACCAAACGCATTCGTATTGTGTCGATACTTTATCACAACGATCCATGGGTCATATGAGATTTGTACGAGTCAAACCCACATTAATCTAAGGCACGGTGTTGCCGGAATCACTCTATGTGGCTCTCTTTTGTTTAAAATGGACAACATTTTAAGTACATACGGAAAACCGACCAAACGCATTCGGTTTCTGTTGAAACATTAGGATAACGATTCATGGGTCATATGTGATGTGTATGAATCAACCCCGCCTCAATCTGAGACATGGTGTGGCCAGCACCAGTCAAAGTGTCTGCCTTTTGTTTCAAAAGGACGTCATTTTAATTGAGAAACATCAACTGGCATACGGAAAACCGACCAAATGCATTCGGATTGTGTCGATAATTTCGCACAAAGATTCATCGGTCATACGTGACGTGTACGAGTCAACCCTGCCTCAATCCGAGGCACAGTGTGGCCATCACCACTCAAAGTGTCTGTCTTTTATTTCAAAAGGACGTCATTTTAAGTGAAAAACATCAACTGGCATACGGAAAACCAACCAAACGCATTCGGATTGTGTCGATACTTTAGAAAAATGATCCATGGGCCATATGTGACGTTTATGAGTCAACCCCGCCTTAATCGGAGGCACAGTGTGGCTGAAATCACTCTAAGTGGCTCTCTTTTGTTTAAAATGGACAACATTTTAAGTACATATGGAAAACTGACCAAACGCATTCAGTTTCCATTGAAACATTAGGAGAACGATTCATGGGTCATATGTGACGTGTACAAATCAACCCCACCTCAATATGAGATGTGGTGTGGCCAGTACCACTCAATGTTTCTGCATTTTGTGTCAAAAGGTCGTCATTTTAATTGAAAAATATCAACTGGAATACGGAAAACCGACCAAACGCATTCGGATTGTGTTGATACTTTATAACAACGATTCATGGGTCATATGTGACGTGTACGAGTTAACCCCGCCTCAATATGAGGCACGTTGTGGCCAACACCACTCCAATTGTCTGTCTTTTGTTTCAAAAGGACGTCATTTTAAGTGAAAAACATCAACTGGCATACAGAAAACTGACCAAACGCATTTGGATTGTGTCGATACTTTAGAACAACGATACAAGAGTCATATGTGACATGTACGAGTCAACACCGCTTTAATCGGAGCCACGGGGTGACCAGAATCATTCTAAGTGGCTCTCTTTTGTTTAAAATGGACAACATTTTAAGTACATACGGAAAACCGACCAAACGCATTCGTTTTCCATTGCAAGTTTAGGAGAATGATCCACGGGTCATATGTAATGTGTATGAATCAACCCCACCTCAATCTGAGATGCGGTGTGGCCAGCACCACTCAAAGTTTCTGCCTTTTGTTTCAAACAGATGTCATTTTAATTGAAAAACATCAAATGGCTTACAGAAAACCGACCAAACGCATTCGGATTGTGTCGATACCTTAGCACAACGATCCATGGGTCATATGTGACGTGTATGAGTCAACCCCGCCTCAATTTGAGGCACAGTGTGGTCGGTAGCACTCTAGGTGTATGTATTTTGTTTGAAATGGACATCATTTCAGGTAAAAATATATGGTATACAAAAAATCGATCAAATTATGAATTGACTTCCGGATTCCACATATAATTGTCATCTAAATTTTAAATTGAATTCTAAATGAATTATGTATGTTTATAATTACCTTATGAATTCTAATTTAATTATGAATGTGTATAGTTCCAGCATTATATGTTAAATGTGTATGGATTTATTCTCTATATGTAAGTTTTATTTGGTTACTACAGGTACAATAATTGTATATGTATGTGTTATTTTATTGCAGGTACAATAATTTGATTGAAAATGAGAGGAACCCACAAAATGAGACCTGGTGGGCAAATTGCAGAGCTGCTGTACAATTTGTCCCAGCATAGGCTGTGACAACAGTTTGAAACCATTGGCATAGCATGTCTGGCTTTTGTTTTACCAATGGTTCAGAGAACCATTGGTAAAACATGTTTCCCAACGGATTAGAAACCATTGGGAAAGAGGACAAATTTGGTTTTTCCCAACGGTTTTGCCAAACCGTTGGGAAAAAACTTGGTAATTTTCTCCACTCTATCCCAATGGTTGTAAACCGTTGGGAAAAAGGTTTCCCAACGGTTTTCCAGAACCGTTGGGATAAGGTAATTTTTCTCCACCCTATCCCAACAGTTCACTGTAAACTGTTGGGAAAAGCTTTCCCAACGGCTTACTTCCCTACGGTTTGCAGAACCGTTGGTATAACATATACCAACGGTTCTGCAGCCTTTCCCAATAGTTCTAAACCGTTGGGAAATCCTGTATTTCCAGTACTGTATCTATTATATGTAATAGTAATCAGTGAATCCTTCAATCATAGAGGGACTTCAAACTCTAATTTCCAAATATCTAATCACAAATTAATGGAACCTCTACTTTAATCTATATATAGAGTGACCTATAGTATCTAATGAAGATCACTAATTTTAGTTTGAATTTGTGATCAATATTCCATTTATGTTTTTTTCTAAAAACAACCTTTTTCACCAGTTATAGTAAAATTATATTTGTTATCAATACACCCAAAACATAATACAAAATAATTAGTACTACGATTTAAAAGGATCACCTATAAATACAAAAAAAATTATTGTAAGTATAGGTGAGTAGGGTTTATCGTTAGAAATCATGTTTTAGAAATATCTAGATAGTGATTTAGTGCATATAACACAAAAGTGAATCCTATAGTTCATAATGTTAGTAAATTTTTGCATCAACCGATGTGTATTCCACCAATTCACTACTATCAATTCATTGAGTGTACTGAGTTATCCTCCTTCTTATTTTCTATCACTGTAGAAATATTTATCTTCAATTTTCATGCATACCATAGCATGCAATAAATTATTCCATTGTATTTTCATCATGACACTAATTCTTCCAAATATTTAGCAGTAGTAACTTCTTCAAACCCTATATCATCTCTATGAACACCATAACCAAATCACCTACTCTTAATCAAAATATTGTCAATAATTGTTTGTATGCTACGTTTTATATCTTTATCTTGTTATTATGTGAATATATATTCATAGAATATCATTAATATATTATACCTATATTTATTTTTCTTTTCTATTATTCTACCTATATTAAAACAGTTAAATACATTTGAATTAAAATTTCCTTGAAGACTCATCCTGATGTTCTTATTGATATTTTAATTATCATATCATTCTCTTTCTTCTTTAAAACTCCATGTAGAAATACCCTATAATAACTATATAGGAAAACACATCTTCAAATCACGTATTTAATCACTAAAATCCTATTATTTTATTTTATGTGACCTTTTTATTCTATCTCCAATATTCAGTAACAATAATCATAGATAAAAAAAGTACATGATAATAATTCTGTGATGATCGATACACTACATCTCATAAATAAATTCTTTAATAATTGAAAGAATCATAATAATTTGTGGTAATATTTTTTCCCATGAAGAAAACCTCACCATGCATCACCTAATTCTTAATTTGATTATCCTTCAAATATTTTTTGATCTAAAATAAATAATTGATGTCAAGAAATAAATTCCCAACATTTATTTTAACACAAATTTGAAATATAGTCAAACTTTAATATTTCTTTAAGTTTTCAATGACTCGTCTAAAATCAATTTTAATTATATGAACTTCATATATACTCATTTGAAGTCCATATTTACTAATATTAAGTGATGGTATACCTTTATGAACATAAATTTACTCTTTAGATATTCTAAAATAAAACATTCAAAGTTCTTAGTGACACTTCTAAAGTTTGAGATGACTCATAAGAACTCATAATTTGCTCATTATAAATGTTTATTAACTCATGTAAACTCTTGATTCACACATTTAAAGTTATAATTAACTTATATAAACTTTTAATACTCCCATATAAACTTTTAATTTAATCATCTAATGTTCTAGGGACTTGGAAAAAAATAATCTTCCAATACCAAAATACTAGAATACCTCAAAAACACTTCCAATATGAGTTAAAACCTAACTATATCACCTCTAATCAAATTTAATCATCCATAAACCTTCAACTCACATAATCACCTTTATATTAGGTAAGTTTGAATGTGATTTATACATTAACAAAAAAATAAAATCCAATAGACCATGTCCCCTTAAACCTCCTCTAAAATAACTTCTCTAGATAATTTTTTTATTATATAGGAAAATATTTATTATAAAATCATATCAACCTCATCTCAAGTCTTAAACAATATTTCTAAAGATAATATTCTTCTTAATCATTCCTTATCTTAATACTTGGCCTCAACAACCCTTGAGAGAGAAATTAGTCTCAAAATTATTTCTATAAGACATGATTATAAGAAATCTTAACAAAAAATATATATAGTATCATCGAGTTATATTCCAATAAAATCATAAGAAATGTTAAATGATATTTAAAAAATAATTTAAATAATATGACTGGGGAGGAAAAAGAAACCTAATTGAAAATAAGAGATAAGGTCAACTCAATTTATAAGAAACATTTTGGTTTCATTATGAACCAAAGAGATGTTAATTTTTAAGAACAAATGTAAACAACAAAAAGGGTAGAATGGGCCTCATTTTATACGAAAAATGCAATGTTTTTTCATAAATATTAAGTATTTACGGGAAAATAATGACATTATAAAATGAAATGTGGCTCATAAATAGAAAATGGATTATTTTATAAACTATTATCCATTCCCACTAGACTCAAGATAAAGTAAAATTATTTTTTATTAATTAATAAATATTCCTAAACACTAAATAAACTTTAAAATAATTTTCAATGTTATTTTTATAACTTTACAATAAAAATATATAGATAACTATAGAATTAAAATTTAAACATTTAAATAATTTATTAATTATCATGTTTATCCCTAAAAAATTGATACATCATGATTATGGTCACAAGATTAGGACCATAGAATAATCAAGAATAATGTGACATACTCTCTCTTTTATAATGGGTATGATGCATGAATGTGTAATATTGAAGGTATTCAAATCCAATTGTATGGTCGGACTATGGAATGTGTAAATCATAACTTAAAATATTTGAATCAGGAAATGGTGTTATAGAATTGGTACACAAGTGATGACCAGGGACCTTCATTTGAATAATGGGGTTTTCTATGATTATATAGAATAATACAGTTATTAGAGGACCTCCCCCATATGAGAGACAAACCACTAGTTAGAAGTGTCAAATATGGAAACTCTAACTGTACTAAGAAGATATATCCCTTGAATTCAAATGCAATCATTAATAATATCCAATGAATGGTTCTTAAATATTTCAATACCTATGTAATGAAGTAGGATTATGTGGATAAGTACATTCAAGAATTATTCAAGTACCCTGAAGGTTATACCATTAGGTATTGAACATGGATTCAGGGTGAAGAAACATGACATATAATTGTGTTTACGTTTTCCAAGACTAATGGGTCCACTAAGCATAGTTTTTATTTTTATAGGTCTATATGGTGGTCCCTATGAGAATTATTATTTATTTCATTTATCATCTAAATTTTTCTTAGGTTTTGAAAAGGATGACCTAATGAGTGGATAATTTATTTCTACATAGGATTCCTTTTATAGTTTTTTAACCTGACAAGTTTTATAAATTTTTTATATTTAGTTTAAGGGTCATTCAATTTTGACCATTTAGGGATAGATTTTAAGGTCAGACATTTTGATTAATTTTTTTGGGGGTTTAAGGTCCTAAAACATTGTATTTTCTTTTGGGGTTTATGGTCATAAAACGTTGACCAAAAAGGAGAGATTATAACTAATAAGGGCATGTAAAAACCTAATGAGTATAGATATGTCAATTATAATATAATCCATATCGAAAGGGGTTCACTTAGTTTAATGTGGTGGTTATTGGACCATAAATGGGGAGTTTTATACGATAACCCACATGGGACTTGAGAACTAAGAGCATTCTAACCCATTTTAATGGGTAAAGTAAAATATGTAAATAATTATCTATAGTACTTATATTAGAAATTTTATATGAGAAAAGTAATACCAGGATGATTTTTTCCAAATTTAAAATGAATAGTTTCATAGTAATGTTTTTAGATGTGTATGGAGATTATATGGCATTCCTCTCAGGATGAATATACCTCTAGTTGGTAGTGTCAGATATGGAGGCATGAAATTTTCCTAGAATATGGGTTCCTTGGATTCAAACACACTCATTATTGATGGATATAAAATATTTATGGAAATTTAAACACTTAAGACATGAATTTTGATTTATGAAAATAAAAATATAAGATTTTTATATAACATAGTAGCCACAAAATAACCTTGATAAGTCTGTCTAGTGATAATAAAAGGGAAATGGAAATGAATGATGATTTTTGGTTGGGCCTAAGATAAGAGATATAGGTGTCACTATGTATCCTAATGTAATTGGAATCAAGCCACACATTGTTTTTATAATTTGGGGGCCATATTCAAGTCATAGTATAGGTAAACCATGAAATCTATAGAATAATATTATATTATATCCATGGAATGACTGAAGAAAGATATCTTTTATGGATTTGATAATTTTTATCATAGGTTTATGGATAATGAAATATATGTTTAAGGGTCTTATGTGGATCTGGATCGTAAATAAGAGTGGGGGAATTTTCATTTCAAAGTGTTATCCTATATAAGATTAATAAAATAGTGAATATCATACACTAATATGTCTCCTGTGAAAGGAAGTTAGGCCATATAGGGTATGCTTCTCTGAACAATTTAACACCTTATATGATGGATTATATTTCATGTAGTTTATTTTCATTTGGTAAGCACTATGTGATATAAAGTATGTATCCATGCAGTTGGGGATTCCATATCATACAATTTAAGGCCATATTATTAGGGCCCATAAAAATTGGGGACCTTTTGACCTAGGTATAGGTTTGTAGATGAAAACACAGAAAATGAGGGTCTTGAATCGATCATGCTCATGTGAAAAATAAATTTGCTTCATATTAATGTTGGAACAATTGAGGGGAAACCAAACATGAATAGAGGGGATAAAATTATCAAGATGAAACAATTATGTGATTTGGATTCATGGTTGGGTCCAAGATAAGTAATCTAGGCATCACTATGTTCCTGAAACAACATAGATTAATCTACACATAGTGTTGATAAAGGAAGCCTATACAGATCAAGATCTGGCATGGGGAGGGGCATTCTTGATCTGGGAAATATTGAATAAACCAACTTAATCATTTTAAATTAATGTACTTTGAACCATATGTCATACAATTTAACATCAGATTATTGTTATGTGGTTTTTTCTAGGGTTTAGGGTCATATAGTGAGTAAATTCTTATAGGAGTTTTTAGATAGTTCTTATTCATGTGTAAAATGAAATGGTTTCATCTTGGTTCCGACTCTAGGGAGATACATATGAAATTAATGAAGAGTACCAACAACCTAAATAAAAAATAGGCATTGGGTTTAAATATGAGTTTGGGATAAGTATAGAACATCCAAATATCACTATATGTCATAAAATATCAGGAATCTTGTCATACATAGTTCTTATAATGTGGTTCTGTCTGCATAGATATGGATCATGTATCATAGAAGATGATTGAAATTCATTGGAACTCTAGTGAGAAGAGGAAGGATGTGACATAACATGAATTATAAGGGTCTCACCATCAGGTAACAATCCGCCTGAGTGGGATCTATGATTAATCCTAGGTTTGAAGATTCTAAAATCACTACTTATCCTATTTTAACAAGAATAAACCCACATGTAGTTCTTATATGTGGCGATGAAATAGTATCACCCTTTCTTAGCATTGAGAAAGAAGATAGATCCCAACAAGAATAGAATGAGGTTTATGACACCAAAGAAAATAGGGGAATAATTTGGGCCAAACATATCGTCAAGTCTGGTAGTTCAGACATCACTATAGATATTGTAACAATAGGAATCAAGCCACATGTAGTTCTTATGATAAAGGCATTTCATCTATATTATAACCATTACATAGAGAGAGGTAAAATGTACTAAGAACTATAAAATGGATCTATATCTCATGTAAGGATAATGGCTCTCATATACCCTCTCAAATAGTCTAAGATATTTTGTTTTTAGGTCCATCTGTCAAGTAGTTCTACATCTTGTTACCAAAACATGGATCATGTTTTTTAAACATGACATATCACAATTCTGATAATTAGGGAAATAAAACAAAACCACTAATACCATGTGATTTATTCTTGATATGAGAAATTTGATGTGTTATAATATTACATGCATCACAAAAGATCACATGTAAAGGGTAGATTCCAAACACATATCATGTAGTTTCATGTCTTGTGATGTGAATTTTTTCATGATCTTTAGATCTTGTGATAATGACTTAAGTGTTATACTGTTTAAATTCAGGTAGATTTGTGATATATGGTACAACATTATGCCAATAGAAAAAATAATATTCCACTTTTAAATGTCATGTTGTTGGAACATAAGTGTTATGAAATTTATAGTTGTATATCTAGGAATTAGGTCATGAAATTTAAGTCTTATAGTGAGGATATAAAGAACCAAACATAAAGTCTTATAAAGTACATTTTTAGAAACCATGAATTTATGGATTCTGTGATCCACTCTCCATCCATAAGGATGAGGGAGTGGGATCCATTATTGTAGACCTTATATATGGAATATGGTCCCTCCCATTTCAATTCATGCTTTGGAGGCCTCTTCCTAGGTATCATTAGTGTTTTGATAAATAGAATCAATTCCACTCAATTAACCTAATGGAAAAAAACACTCTTATTAAATTCTCATGTAAACCGATTTTGGTAGATTTATACATTTTATGGAATACATAACATCCTCTCATTAAGGTTTTCTAGTTCATCCAATATCTTTTAGGACAACTCGTCTTAATATGGTTGGTTGTAGATTACGATGTGAAGTGAGGTAAAATAAAACTCGATGGGTGGGATAAACTCTATTTCATATGCAATAAAAAATGGGGTTTCTTCTATAATAGTATAGTTCATGGTGAGATAATCCCACAAAAGATGAATAATTTTTTATTACTAGGAATTCTTGTAACTGTATTTTATTTTTTGGAGGATATTAGATAGGCTCTTGTTAAAAGCCTTTATCTTTCTACTTTTCATTTCATGGTAGTAGGATGAGTAGTTAAACTAAATATTGTATTCCTAATATATCATTTTAAATTTATAAGGGATGAAATTTGTTTCATGATTCAATATTGTATTAGAGACCCCAATTTTTTTATTGATGTTTGAATTTAGGAAATTGGACATAGATTTTTTTTCAAACTTCACTAAATTATATGGCCCTTTCCCATTGGGATAACAATTCAGTGGTAGTAAGAATATACTTTAATTATTGGGATATTGCATAGGCATATTTGTCTATGAAATATATTCCCTAAATGAAAAATAGACATGAATATTTAGGGGTATTCAATAGATTAGGGTTGATGGATAATATTGGTGTGTATCTAGGAAGTGTGGAATTTCCTAATGAACTCCACAGAGGATTACATTATTACTCTAAAAAAAATATCCAATCTTATTGGTTTTATGAGATATTTTGTCTCCTAACTGACGATAATTTCAACTGTGAATATAGACTTCCAATATAATAGAAAGGGTATCTCATACTTTAATGGATCTAAGGGTGACCCCATAAAATAATTATTTATAGATGAATTTATAGGAATTTACGATATCATAGAGGATGAAATTTACTTCCTAAAATTGAATCTGTTCCTTTTTGGATTAATTTTACTGAGTAATTTCACTCTAGAGGTAGTCTATAATACATGACATCATTCTTATTTCATTATTAATTAGAAAGGATATTAATTGTATATACTCCAAGGTGGTGTTGATGTCATTGATTCTCTCCATATCTTTTTTGATGGATAGAAATACCATATTAAAGTGTATTACGAGGATGAAAAATTATTTAGGGTTTGTGTATTGACTTGAACTGCTATAAATAGAATTTTCCATGTGATTTAAATAAAATAATTATTTTATATTTTGGTTATTGATAACACAAGAACTTATTTGGTTTTATTATATCCTATATGATTTAAAAGACCATTAATAATCATTACCATTGATGATATATCTATTTAATAGTTATCACATGATTAGTTTAAATATACAGTTTTAATAAATATAATTGACACAGACAAACGAAGTTATGGCCTCAACCCGTAGGATCATACCCTATGAATCCCATTTATTAGAGCTTTTAAGGGAAATAACATCCCTTAGATTTTACCTTAACCAAGTCCAATCTGAGATCCAACAACTTAAGCAAAAGTAAACCCATTCATAAGATATGTTCATGCTCATCGAGATCACTACCCAGACTATATATGCCAAACCACCCCATGAAATTCTTACCATCATACACCTTACACATAGGGTTTTTTCTTGTGTAATAAAGGTTTATGTACCAATAAAGTAATAATATGAAAATTTACATTGTATATAATAATGAATTTATTTTCATTTTAATATTACATTATATATGGTTTTGATTTTTAAACAATAAAACACAAATTAAAATTTTAATTTCTATTCAATTTCAATTAAGACATTTATATTGATGATTTAGTGGACTTTTGAAATAAATAATATTTTAGAAAAAAATTATTAGTAAATAAGTTTTATGAAATATAAATTATCATATAATTTGTATGAATTAATGTGTAATTTTTATAAGGGTTCAAAAGCTGTAATTGTCAAAAACCAAACATTTCTCAATAAATGTCATTTTTTAATTTAAAGGTAAAAATTCACACAATTAGAAATTTATTTGGTAAAAAAAATATTATTTTTCAATCATAATGTATAAATTATACAATGTTTAATTTTTCATAATTTTATGAGGGAGTCAAATTTTCAGGAAAAAAATAAATACTGTACAAATATACGGTGTGTATTATGATTTCCTAATGACCCAAAAGTGATGTAATAAATACTATAAAGGGTATCCAAGACCAAATATAATTTTTACATTTAAAATAATGTGATATTATGATTATTTTATTAATTTTTTAAATCCTTTATGAATCCCCCAAAACCTATGTTTGAGAAATGATAAAGAATTCCCCACTAATTTCCAATATAAACCCACCTAAGATCCCATTTATCTTCACTAAAATTCCTTTTAGAATATTTTTAATCTTACCTCCCCTATCTATAATTGTACTATGGTTCCCCTAATCTCTCAATAATCTTCTCCCAACCATTTCAAGCCACACTCTAAAGGTAAGGGCTCTTTTCATTCTCCTCTTTACTCAATTATCTTCATTATTTTTTCCCTTTTTATCCAATTCCTAATATTGAGATATGTTTACTAAATATCCTATTCACATACACTATTATGAATAAATTATGATATACCCTTTCACTCTCATTAATCCCTTCCATTAATATTTATATGCCCCTATTATTTTTTTGAAATTCCACCTCGATTTTCTATGCCAAACAATTGTATAGTGAATAATCATACTCGTTTTCTATCAAGGGTATTCACATTTATAAACATAAACTTATTTATTAGTAACTTACATGTATGTATTCTATACTCCATGATCATGGAATAAAATTTTATGATAATTGGTTCCATGCTTTATGATCTATGCGTAAAACTTAAGAATGATAATGAAATGAATGTGGTGGATGCGCCGAGAATTATATAGTTCTCCAATGCATTGGGTAAGATTTAGTCTCATGATACATCATGTAGGTATAAGGATTAAACCTGATTCATTTAAGGGAATTTTTCCATCCTGATGTCTGATAATTTAGCCTTGACCTATTTTTATGATGCATTGTTTTTAGTTGTTGCCACATTTCACATTTTTCCTTTAGGTTATCATGTTATATCATGACTCATTATTCATGTTTATGACTCTCACCCCTTTTATGTACCATTGATATTCCTATTGTCTATATTGTATTAATTTCTTCATGTTATTCAATGTTTATTCCCTTACCGGTTTTTATAGATCACCCCTTTCTTATGTATGTCCCCAAGTTATCCCATGAATTTTACATACGAAGGAATATTATGAACATATCAATGTGGTTTTCAATAAATATGATGTGTTTACTATTTGAAGTTGTTGTGTAATATAAATAATTCCCAAATAAAATAAACTTATTTATCTTCTATGTTTCATTATGTGTGCTTTTATGTAATAAATCAAGTATTAAAGTATAATAAAGAGTAGGGTTGTTATAGTTTTTTTCAAAAGAAAAGTTTAGTTATTATTTCAATTAGGATTAGAAAACTCTAAAGAAATCCTTATAGATAAAACTAAGTATAATAAAAAGTCCCTAAATTTTGGATAGTATATAGTAATTGGTTTACCAATAAAATATTTTGTCAGGATACTACAAGTGGATGTGCCTCTGGCACAGATATACATAAGGTTAAAACCCAAAAACATCGTGTTGAGCTCGACTCGATCAGGAACTAGTGCAAGAAAATGATCCTTGATGGCTCAATTTTTTTGAAAATCACAATGGATTTGATTTGTTAAATTCAAAATCTCATTAAAAACTATTATTAAGGGAACAAAAAAAACCAATAATAGTATATGCTAGGAAATAGTACATTGATAACATAGTATGAAGCCTATAAATCCATAAGTTAAGGAAATATATGTAATTTATAATTTATTTACATAAAGTAATTGGATTCCTATTTATTTTTTTAATGGTTTAAAAATAATAATCCCTAATTTTCCATTTATTCTATCCAACATATATAAATATGAGTAAATGGGTAAAAAAACCAATGTGACGAGCAATTTGATGACTAGACCAACGAGATACCCAATCCGATAGGAGTGAGAATTGAAAACATTGTGATGATACTCTCTCAGTTGAATTAGCTTTTGAATAGAAACCTAGATTACTGGAGAACCCAAATCCCCCTTATAAATAAAAAGCTTCAATTGAGTGCTTTACATGAGAAAGGCCTCTGAATTTCAATGGATCATTTGATCCCTTCATTGTAGAACAATGAATCAAATTCATTGAGAATATCATCTCCATACTTCCATGTTCTGAGCAATAGAATATTCCATTGGTTATTTTTCTATATGGACGGATAATGCAGTTAGTTGTGGACATTGATCAAGAATATGAATCCTAATGAAGAGATCAAAGTAATGGGTGGAAGGACTTATAGAAAAACAAAATCAATAATTATTTTCCTCGCACTCCCTTACCTAAAATGGAAAGGGATTTCATTTCTCTTGGGTAAAAATATAATGAATCTATATAGACATACGAGACAAACATCACAAGACATTCAAGATATGCCTTATTATTTTTTGTTTCCCCTAAAAAAAGGTTGACCCTTCTTTGGTGGGATAAAACATAGTCAACAAAAATACATAGGGATTTGAGAATTTGATAGCTATAAGAAAATTGTATTACATTCATTCAAAGTTGAAATAGAGATTGGAAAATCTCAAGGGTATCATGGGGATAATAATTTGAAAGTGTAGTATAATTCTAGTTGTCTGATGGAGAAATATAATGTTGCTAACAAATTTCAACATCACACTTGTCAAATTTACAAAAATAAGCACCCTAAAAATTACCTAAGGGGGTGAAGAAATACTTTAGGTTCTATATGGAAGGACACCTAGCTAATTATTATCAATAAGAGAAACCCACTAATGTATTGGAGGAGAGGAGTTATGTTTTCAACCCTATACACATTGTTCATTTCTTCAACTTTAATGAACTGGGATACTTTTCCAACCAATTTACTAATCCAAGGGTTTTCAGAGACAACCAACAACCACCAAGGTAGTAAGGGAGATATTTTTCTATCACCACTATTAAGGTGGATCTCGACAAAAAAGTGGTGATAAGTATTCTAGTTATTTATTTAATAATATAAAATTTAATTTTTGATTATGGTTATACTCATTCCTTCATATCATGAAAGTTTACTAGAATTATTCAAACACCACCACAAATCATGGATATTGAGCTATTAATGAAAATGGAAAATGTGTAAATTATTGTATGCCAAGTATATAACTCATCCCCCATAAATATTTGTGGGATGAGATTATTAGAAAACCTATTCATACTCCCTTTGATGAAATTTTATATAATTATAGGTATGTATTGTCTTTCCATATATATAGCCAAAATAAATTTTCGTGATAAGGAAATCACTCTTTGTATCACAAATCAACCCCCAATTTTTCACAAAAAAGGAGGAGGATGAATTTTCTTTAGCACAATGATCTCAATCATAGATATTATTTCCCTATAAGAAAGTATATATAGATCAAGTGATTGATTATAAAGAAAATGTTGTCCTTGAAGACATGATCGTTGTAAGGGAATACAGTAATGTGTTTCCTGAGGAATTTCTTTGTCTTACTCTAAGTTGGGAGGTTGAATTTTTAATAAGTATTATACTTGGGGTGTTACCATTATCAAAGACTCCATATATAATGGCTGTTGTGGAACTTTAGGACCTAAAAAACAACTATAGGATAATCTGGATAGTGGGTTCATATTCCCAAGTGCTTCACCTTGGGGTGCACCAATCCAATTCATCAAGAATATGTATTGGTCAATGCACCTTTTCATTGATTATCATGAGCTAAAAAAGATCATAATAAAGAACAAGTATCATCTACCATAGATTGATGACATGTTCGATTAGCTACGTGGAGCACAATACTTCTCTGATGTGGATCTACAGTTTGGATATTACCAAGTTATAGTGAAGAAGGATGATATCCCCAAGAATTTTTTTAAGGCTATGGGAAATATGATTTCATAGAAATTTCATTCATACTTACTAATTCTCTATAAATATACATGGACTTGATGAATATATTCATTAGATATCGCCTCAAAAAAAAATTTATACTTTACAGATGATATTCTAATATATATTTAAAGTAAGGAGGGGAATGAGGATCATCTAAGAACTATGATAAATACCTTATAAAATGATAATATTTATTCTAATTATAAAAAATATGAGTTCTAGATTAAGGAGGTCTTCTTCTTGGGTCATATAATCATAATAAATGTGTTATATGTAGACCATTCAAAGATAGAAGAAATTGAAGGATGGTTGAGGTCAACATATGTGATAGATATTCATAGATTCCTTAGATTAGTTTTGTGCTATCATCAATTTGTGAGAAATTTCTCATGATTTTCAAAACAACTAACCAAGATAACTCAGAAGGTGATAATGTTTTCATGTAATGATGAATGTGAGGAGAGATTCAATGAGTTGAAAATAAGGATTATCATTTCACTTATACTCGCACTACCCATGAGTGGAGAACTTTTCATGGTATTTAGAAATTCTTATAAGAAGGGATTGTGATGTGTGTTAATGAAAAATGATGAAGTGATTTTCTATTATTAAAGAAAGTAGAAAGTTCATGAACAAAACTACCCAATGCATGATATAGAGTTGGTTACAATTATATTCACTATGAAAATATGTAATAATTATATCTTTGGGTAATTGAGGGAAATATATACGGATCACAAAAGCCTCAGGTATATGTTCACACAAAAAGAGCGTAATAATAACCAATGAATATGGTTAGATCTAATCAAGGTCAATGACTACTCAATTCAATACCATCAAGGGAAATAGAATACCTTTTTATATTATATAATTATAAAGGATTAAAAAATTATATCATTGATGAGAATTGATAGGGATATTATCTTATTAGATTTTGAAAGGATGGACATGGGAATCATAATGTAAGGAGCATCATCAATCTATTCACAAATGATTGATCAACATTTAATTATAGAGATGATAAAGGATTCTAAAGGAGATGATGTGGTATTTGAGAAGAAATTGGAAACTATAAGAAAAGGTAAATCCTCGGAGTTCAATGTTAATGAAGAAGGAGTTGTTATATTTGGGTCACAACTATGTGTACCATAAAATTCTGAGTTAAAGGAGTTTTGGGGTGATGATTATAGTTCAAGCTTCTCAATCCATCCAGGAATCAGAAAGTTGTATCAAGATCTATAAAATCCCTATTGGTGGGAAAATATTAAGAATGAGATGATAGAATATACATAATTATGTCTTATATGTCAAAAAGTTAAGGCTGAAAGGGATAAAAATAAAGGGGATAATGAAACAATTACCCATACCTACATGGAAATGGTAAAACAACACCATGGAATTTTTTATTGGTCTTATAAAGACATCAAGATGAAATAATTATATCTGGGTTATGGTGGATCATCTTACAAAGACTCCACTCTTATTTTAAATTAAATAATATTTCTCACTCAATCCACTTATGAGGATATACATGCGAGAAGTAGTGAGGTTTCACAGAACACCACTATCAATTGTATCTAATCATGTTCCAAGATTTACCTCCAAGTTCTAAAAGACTCTACAACATGCTATGAATACTGATTTGAATTCATTAAAGATTATCTCCATCAAACTGTTGGCCAATCTAATCATACTATCCTGACACTTGAGAACTTTTTGAGAGTATGTTTAATTATAATCAAATAAGGATGGGATCAACATATTCCTAGGGTTGAGTTCTCATACAATAAAATTTCCAATTCAAGAATACAAATGGATTCCTATGAATCCATTTATAGGAAGATGTGTAGAACACTTGCATGATGGGATGATGTTGGGGAAGAGAAACTGCTAGGTCTTGAAATGAATAATGGAATGGTAGAAAAATATAAGACCATTCATAAGTACATGATGGTTGCTTAGATTAGATAGAAGAACTATGTTGACAACCATAAACAATACCTAGAGTTTGATGTTGGAGAAATGGTGTTCCTATTCATATCTCCATGGAATAAATTCATTAGATTTGGGAAGAAGGTAAATCTTAGTTTAATATACATAGACCCCATTGAGATCTTTGATCACATCAGAGCGGTTGCGTATCAACTAGCACTCACACCTAACATATCTCAAGTACATGAAATATTCCAGGTATCCCTAATGATGAAGTAAATACTAGACCCCTCAAATGTACTTAATTTATAGGTGGAACCATTACAGAATAAAATTTTCTATGAAGAGTAGCGAGTGAAGATCTTAGATAGAAGATACAAAGTTCTATGAAATAAGACAAAGAAACTGATAAAAGTGCAATAGAGAAACCAAAATCTTGAAAAATAAAAAATGGTAACCAAAGGAGTTAATGAAATATAATTACCCTAATATATTTTAGTGTGGGAAATGAAACTTTTGATGGTGAAATTTCAGAAGGAGTAATATTTTAAAGACTAGAACTGTTATAAATAAAATTCCCATTGTGATTTAACTAAATGAATTTTTATATATTATAGTTATAGAAAACACAGGCACTTATTTGGATTTATTATATACTATCAGGTTTAAAATACATTTAAAAATCATTATCTTTGATGATATAGTAATTAAACAGTGATCACATGATGTGTATGAATATAGGGTTTTAACAAATACAATTGACACGGGTAAAGGAAGTGATGGCCTCAACCAATAGGATTATACCCTATGAATCCCATTTATCAGAGATTTCAAGTGAGAAAACATCACTGGAATATTACCTTGACCAATCCCAAGATGGGATCCAATAGCTTGAGCATGATCGAAACCTTTTACGGGATAAGTTCAAGATCATTGAGATCACGGACCAAACCATGAATGTCAAACCACCCCATGAAAGTATCACCGTCACGTACCTTACCCTTAAGGAGATTTATGGTGTAATAAAGGGCTATGTATCAAGACCATAATAAGATGAATATGTATATTTTATATAATAATGAAAATATTTACATTTTATTGGTACTTTATAAATGATTTTGATTTTCATACAATAAAACACAAATTGTATTTTTAATTAGTATTCAATTTTAATTAAGAATATTATTTTTATGAATTAATAGATTTTTTAAATAAATATTACTTTAATAAAATATTATTATTAAATATAATTTATTAAATATAATTAATCATATAATTTTTATGAAGTCAAATGTAATTTTTATAAGGGTTCGAAAATAGTTATCGTCAAAAACCCATCATTTCTAAATAAATATAATTTTTTATTTTAAAGGTGAAAATTCACATATTTATAAAATTATATAGTTAAAATAAATATTATATTTGGAACCATAAGGTCTAAATTATCTAATGGTGAATTTTTCATAATTTTTCTAAGACAGTTGATTTTTCGGGTAAAAATTAAATTTTGTATAAATATAAAGTATGTATTAAGACATCATAATGACCCAAAATTGATTTAATAAATACTATAAATGGTATCCAAGACCAAATATTTGTTTTAAATTTAAAATAATTATATTTTTTTATTAGATTAATTTTAAAAGTGCTTTTGAAATCCTCTAAATCCATTAATGTTTTTTAAGGTTTTAAAATAATTTCTTTAAGAGTATGACTCACTTACACATTATAAAGGGAATTATTTTATTATTTACGGCTCTAGGCCATATAAAATAATTTTAACCACTCCCTGTTTTCAGAAACCATGGGGAAAATATATGGTCATTTTTGTGATTTTGGTTATTTCATTATATAGAGTCCAAAACATATGTTTGAGAAATGATAAAGTATTCCCCACTCATTTATTATATAAACCCACCCAAGATCATATTTATCTTCACTTAAAATCCTTGTTTCACATCCTTAATATTTAAGCCCCTCTCTATAGTTCTCCTAAGGTGCCTATAAGCTCTCAAGAATCTTCTCCCAACCATTTGAATTCACACTCTCAAGGTAAGGGTTCTTTTCTTTCTCCTCTTTATTTAAGTATCTTCATTATCTTATGACCTTTTTATACAATTCATAATTTTTGTTATATGTTTTTATATATCCCCCTTACTTCTACTAGTATTCATAAATAATGTGATACCCATTTCACTCTCATCAAGTCCTTCCATGAACATTTTTACACCCTTGTAATGCTGTCGAAATTCCCTAGTGATTTTCCATGCCAAACAAATGTGTAGTGAATACTCGTGACCATTTCCTATCAAGGGTGTTAACCTTTATGAACTTATACTTACTTATTGGGTAATTAGCTATATTTATTCCACACTCCATGGTCATGTAATAAAATTTTATGATAAATTTTTCCATGTTTTATTATCTTTTTGGCACACATAAGCATGAGAATGAAATAAATGTGACGGGTGCACCCAGAATTATGCAGTGCTCCAATGCATTGGGTAATGTTTAGTCTCATGAGACATAATGTTGGGATAGGGATTAAACATAATTACTTTGTGTTACTTTTTTTATCATGATGTACTAGAAGTTAGTATTGACCTATGTTTATGATGTGGTGTTTTAAGTTTTTTCTATATTTCATATGTCGTCTTTATGTTATCATATTATATCATGTCTCATTGTTCATGTTTATGATTATCATACATTTTATGTATCATTTATATGCCTATTATGTAACATGTATGACTTTATTAATGCTATTACATGTTTATTTCCTTACTGTTCTTTATAGATCACCTCTTTCTAATGTATGTGCTCATGTTATCCCATGCAGTTTTAAGTACAAAGGATTATTATTAACATATTATAGAGTTTTTAATAAAGATGATGTATTTCCTATTTTAAGTTGTTATGTAATGTACCTTATTTCTGAATAAACAATACTTCTTGATCTTCTAGGTTGTATTATTTGTACTTTTATGTAATAAATGAAGAAATAATGTGTAATAAAGAGTAGCTTTGTTATAGTCAGGATTTACCAATTTTGTGGATGTATCATCAAATTCATCAGCATGGGAATTCTGGGAATGTGATATGTGATAAAAATTTAGATCGGAGGGTAATTCCTCTATCAACCCTCATACATAATTGAGATGTGGGATCACTTTATCTCTCTTGATTCCATATAGAACATTAGTATGCTTGATCACAAATTTTTATTCAAACATGATGTTCAATCATTCCATTGGTATCTCTAAGGCCAACTCCAAGCCTATAATGAGACATTAGTATTTTACTTCATTATTTATGAAATTCCCTAGCAACATGAATTAATATATAATAATCACCATCATTGGAGAAATTATAATAACTCCCAAGGTAACCTTGTTGATTTTTATATTTTATATTTTCATTTTTTTGGACTTTTGGAGGTTCTATCAAAATACATCTCTTATTTTTGTGGAGTGTCATGAAGAAAATAATATCTCATCAAGAAGTTCTATATTACCTAGCACACTTTCTAGTGGGGTTGTGTTTTCAAAAAAAATACCAATTCCTACCCTTTGATTTCCTTCTATGATATGGATTTAATGAAAATTTTCTATATGAGGAAGTCCGATTGTTCTAGATATCTAGTTATCATTATAAGACTGAGGATTTATTTAAGAGAATTAATGTGAGAGACCATTTGGAGCTCGTGATACTGTAGGTAGTTTATCATATTCTATACCATGAATATTAATGAAATTAAATTCTTTTATATAATAGAATACAGGGTTTTGTTATTGCCTATTTTCCTACTAAAATATTAGAGACTATTTTCCTTACCTTCATCGTTATTATTAACAATAATTACATTGATTGATTTCTCAAAAGTTTAAATATATGGAATGAAAAATTTTCCTTCTTTCATAAGAATAAATATCAACGATATACTGATATATTCATTTATATCATCAAATTCCATATGATAGTCTTCATCCTTTTAATCGGTGTATCCTTTCTTCATCAACATTGATGAGGGTAAACATATACCTATAATTTTATATATAAAGCATTATATATGGTCAATATTTCCTTGAATCCCTATCCAAACTATGAGATTTTAAGTAGTTGTAATGTTAAGTATTGAATTTTTATTCTTTGGGTCAGCTTTTATTCAGTAATGATACACCACGAAGCCAAAAAATTCCCCTAATGTTACCCGTAAATCACATTTTTAGGGTTAATATTAATGTTTTGTTTCCACAATTTATTAAAAAATTGCCTCATGGTTGGAAATGTGATTATAAAATCATTGCGATTTTAAGGCCAAGTCATCAACATAGCATTCCATAGATATCACTAATAGGGTCTTGAAGAAACAGTGCATGGAATATTCTTATATAGCACCAACATTCTTTAATAAAAAGGGTATACTTGATAGCAACATACCCCTTAGGGTACCCTAAAATTAGTGGCATCCTCGTCTTCATGGTCCATCAATATTTTATTATATCTTAAATACCTATAAATAAAGGATAGGGCCTGGAAATCAACCATTTTATAGATCAAAAGTTCTATGATTAGGACCAAAAAAACATCCTTTGGATAGTGCTGGTTGAGATCCTTGAAGTTGATATAGTCCCAAATTTGATTCTTAATCTTTTTAATTGGGGAAATATTATCCATAAATTTTTGGTATTGAACTTCTCATGAAAATTTGGATTTGATGAACTTATAAAATTCTACTTCTACCAAAGTGGTATGGTTAGTATGAATTCTCAGCTTCCTACTTATAGCCATAGTGATCATCTAGTAAACCCAAATAATGTATAGCCACATCGATATCTAAACGAAGAATTTTCGTATAGTTCTATGGAAAAATATACCGATGTCATTTAAATTAAGAGATATATGCCTCATGTTTCTTGGGTTATATCAAGACAATAATCAATGTGGGTCATGGGTCTTCCAATATACCCAAATTCACTTGTCTAAGATCATCAACTGTGGTTAAAACACCTTCCTCAAATATAGGAGGGAAATCTATAATATCTTATTTATCTCTTTATACTACTCTAATGTCATAAAAAAGGATGATGATGGGGTATTTTGGTATCTAGAAGAAAATAAGGGAATATTTTTATCTCCTATAAATGATGAAGAGGTTTCTTCATATCTAGAGAGTGTTGATGCGGGGTTATCATTATCAATGGAATCTGGGGTTCTTTCTCCTTCCACCCCACTATCCAAAATGGTAAATGATGTGTCGATATCTTGAGACTGAGGGTATGATATTGTGGTATTATCTACTCATGTTTATAATTAATAAGCATCTTTGATCTTAAAAGTGTTAATGTGATCCCATATTTCGATCCAAAGATGATATGGGATCATTTTTATCAAGTATGTCATTATAGTTACCAAGATCACATTATTAATCTATATGTATAGGTTTATCTAACATAACTGGTTTCATAAATATGAGAGAAAATTTTCCTAGGCACCATGCTCATCTCCATCACCAAGGGTTGATGTCAATTTGATAAAAAATCCTCAGTTGTGTGGTTAAATATTGGTCGAACCCTCCCTCGGGTAGAGGCACTCAAGAGGGATATTGACATGTATGGAGGATGTGGTTACCTTTTAATATATAAGTGGTGGGTTATTAGTGGGTGTAGATATAACACCATGATATTTTCTGAATATTTTTCAAATAAATTGAATTTTGTTGATACCATGTGTCACACGCAACACCGAGTTTTATAGAACCACAAAATATTATTAATATTATTATTTAAACATAACCATAATAACCTATCTGTTAAATTTAGAGTTTGTGAATAAGACTTAATAAATTATTAAAAATATATTTTTTACCCATAAATGAAATAAATTAATTTTCTATTAATTGATTAGATATGAATATAAAAATCTTTTTAAAGTAAAAGAAATGTTTTTTCTGAAATATTGTCTTCATGCGCATGAAGTATTTGTATCGAAATAAATTAAATTAGTTATTATTTAGGAATTATTTTAATTAAAGTTATCCATTATTAAATAAAATATTTTATTATTCAGAAAATATTTTGACCAAATATTGGATAATAATAAATCTAATTTTATGTTTAAAATATATAATTTTCTAAAAAGTTGTTTCATCGCATTCTGCACAGTTATTTTAAAAGTATTTTTTTATTATTTTTGTTAATTTATTTTAAAATTTTAATTTATTTTTTGAAATCATAATTTAAAAATTACCATATATTTAATCATTTATAATTTTCAAAAATGATTAATTTTTTGGTGAATAGTGAAAAATAATGATTTGTATTGAAAACTGTCTTTTTGTTAAAAGTATTTGAAGAGATAAATTAAATTTTAAAATGGTTTTAAAAGTAAAATTAGTTTAATTAAATTATTAATTATCCAATTTAATTATTTTTAATCAGTTTTATGTTTATTTTTTATATAAAAACTTTTATACTTAAAGAAACATTTTATTTGGAAAATCGATTCTTCGTCATATCTGTCGATTTAATTTTAAATTAAAAAATTCCAATTATGTGAATAGTGAAAATAGTAAAAATTAATTATCACAGTTTAGGTTAAAACTGGTTTACCGAGCATTAAACCAAAATAAAAGGGTACATTTTCCAATAAAATTTTTAAAAATATCATTTTTGACCATATTGAAACCTTATAATATAACAATTTATAATCTATGGTCACTCAAAATAATTTTTCAGAATGACTTAATCATTTTGGATTCTTTTGGGAAATTTCCAAGTGGGTTCCTTTAACCACTTATAAAAGAACATCTCTTATACTCTAATCTCCACACTCTAAGATCCTTTTTATTATAACAATACATGACCAAATACTTTAATTTCTTCCATACACATGTCTTAGAGGCTTTATTTATATTATTAACCCCTCCAAATAAGGCTTTATGTATAAACCTAAATAGGCTCTTTGAAGAAGAGTTATAGCTCTTAACCATGCATTATCATTTTATTTATTATTCCACATCCTTAAAATATTATAAAACTATGATAATATAATTAAATTAGTATCTAAAATATTTAAATATTTTATTATGTTAATTTCATAACCTATATTTATCTCCTCTTCCATCAAATAGAAAATTAAATTATTGATCATGTGTACAGCTGACTACAACCTCTTGAACCAATGTAATTTGATTTCCATAACTGCCTATCGTGAATAGATATAATTATTAATTCAAAATTTTTACATGAAATTTATGAAATAATTATACTTCTAGGATTATAATGTCACATCTACTTTCATACCTTCCAATCTATTGGAAATCGATAATGTTGCTCGTCTGCACATGTGGACAACTACCTCCATGAAGCGATGTGACACATTTGTTAATTTCTTTTAAAATTGATGGTAATTAGGGTATATTTAGTGAATATATATGATATATATGAAAAAAAATTTAATTATGATATATTATTTACCTTTCTTTTTTTTATCCTTCAACAAAATGGATACAGTGTTCATACATACATATGGTCTACCGTCTCTATGAATGGTGTAATTCATTTTCTATCTATAAATTTAATTTATTACTCTAAATACATGTCTAATTAATATATCTGATATTTATATCATGTTTATCATTCTACCGATGATGGAACCATGACCAAATTAGAAATACAAAAAATACAAAACCAAAATATATATGAAAAATGAAGTAGTTATTACCTAAAACATGATTTTAACAGAAAAATGATTAATAAATTGGTAATAAAATGTCACAATTAAATCATATATGGTATTATATATGTAATATAGTTATTTAATAGATTTATAATAACCTTTATTTATTATATAGGATTTTTGAATGTGTGTTAAGGAAGTCGAGACTTAAGGTAGGGGATTTCAATCTCAAATTGTTTTCATTGGTACATGTATTATGTTATGAAACTCTATTATTTTATTAGGTGTATATAAAGAAACATTAACATGTTATATCATAAATTTATTTATTATAATGATATTTAAAGTTTCATTTAAATTTAATCTTTCACGGTTATTATGATTAAAAAGTTACAAAGGTGGTAATGGATTTATGTATCACTTTTTATATTTGTGATACACGTGCCATATTCACCGAGTATTTATTTTATGTGATTTATATACTTACCATGAATGTATTTCATGATTCTTATAATTAAATTTATGGGGATTTAAATATCCATATAATTTTTTCTATTTCATGGGGATTATGATTCAAAATATACCAAAGTAGTAAAGGTTTTATGTAACAATAACATTGTTTATTAGGATTGTTGATGATTATGTTTTTGATGATGAAATATTATAATATATCTCTCAAGAAACTCATAAATTTTTGTAAAATATATTTATTACTAACTTATTTTTCTCTCTTTATTTACTCAATATATCAAAAGAATATTTTTAATGAATACTGACTTTACTTCTCTCTTCGGTTGAATTTTTTTTCTTCCATGTCCATGTTTTATAAAATGTTTCAAAGAAATATTATAATATTATTCCATGATATTTTAATTACATTTTTACCCATGAATAACTTTTTACAAAATTGTTTAAAATAAATCTTCTTATTATTTTCTGAATAAGGACCTTTTGACTTTTACTATTAATTTGATTGGAATCTTCATTTTAACATGTACGGAATGAATGGTATTTCCTATCATAATGACCAATAAATTATTTAAAGATTACTTTATATGTTTCCAAGGTTATTTTAAAATAATTTTTTTCAAAAAAATATTTAGGTTTTTTATTTTAAATAAGACATTTAAAATTGAAAAGGGTATTTTCCTCAATTAATGTTCCATGTGATCTTTAAAAATAATTTTCCATATAAGATGAACTAATTTTATGTTACTTAAGATTTAGTGAGGATATTATGAAATGATACCATCCTTATTCATTATCTAGATGTTTTATATTTAAGATGAAAAGTTTGTTTAAATAACCCATTTATTTTCCCTAGTATGTGTTATGATGAAATTTTTATGAAACCAACTTGTTTTCATAGTTTATTATATGATTAATGTTGTATGATATTTTGGAATACATATATATGTTTATCATTATATGAAATATGGGGCCTATATATCCCTCAAATGAATTTGGTAAAGATCAATAACTCATTAGTTAATTATTTTATGTGTGAAACTAATTTCATGTTCATAATATTATTAGTGGACCTTGTATCATTTCCATAATGTTACGTGTGGACCTAGTTTCATGTTCATAATGTTATGTGTAGACCTAGTTTCATGTCCATAAGGTTATTTTAGAATCTATTTTCATGTTAATAAGGTTATGTGTAGACTTGGTTTCATGTTCATAAGGTTATGTGTGGACCTGGTTTTATTTCCATACGGTTATGAGTAAACTTATTTTCACTCCATAAGATTATTCCTAGACCTGGTATTCATGTCCATGATTTTTACAGGGTCCTAATTTAATGTCCTTAACTAAATGAGTGAACCTGTTTCTATTTATACAAGTTCACAATGTTATAATCTTATGTTTTTCACATTCATATGTCTATTTTATGCTCTCATGTATAATTTTCTTTGATTCCTTTATAATTCATATCTTATAAACTAAAAATATTTATTCCTTGAATCATGATTATGATATTTGTTATATATGGTATGGTTTTCAAATTTAAATCTCATATTCTCATCTATTATGCTCATTTCATGCTTATGTGATCATTTATATCTCCCTTATCTACCATTACTTACCATATAATCTCACCCTTTATTATATTTCCTTTATCTAAGCTATGAAGAGAGGTTTTAAGTAGGTTATGCCTAAGAAGAGTAAAAAATGGGAAGATATTTATAAAATATGTTTAATATATTTCATAAAATAAGAATATTGAGTATCTAGTCTTCAAAGACACTAAACCATTACGGTCCCTGGGTGTGTATTTTTTAAATGTATTGAATATTCATCTAAAAATATGTAAAATTTATGTATGAAAATTATAAGTCACTATAGTAGATTCCTATGAATCCTATAATAAGAAACTAATTGGATTCTTTGACCTTTCAAAATAGGTCTATTTTACCTAATAACTTCCAAAATCTAGAGTGATTTACTTCATCTGATTGATGGGTATCACATACTACGCACTGATTTCATTGAATGGGTTGATAGGATCCATTTCTAGGTGGGTTTGGGGCATGATCTCAATGTAATTATTTTTCCTTAGTTTTCCCCATATATCTTATAGAATATTATGTCTATATATTGAGATTCACAATATTCAAAAGGGTAATTATCACTATAATTCCCCCTAAATTTCCCATTAATAGAGTATTTAAGGAATTTATAGTATGATGAAGGCACTTCTATATACATATGGATCCACAGCCTCCCTAGAAGGGTGTTGAAAGATTTTTCTTAGCTAAAAACTATGAACTCAGAGTCAAAGATGAGTTCTTGAAATAAGGTTCTGAGCATGATTATTCCAAAAAGTCTATGCTCATTCTTATTATAACCTTGGATCATTATGTTATATGGAGACAAGTTTTCTTTGCCATATCTCAAGAATCGTAGGGTTTTTACTAATATGATATTAATTATGGATCCATTATTAATAAGGTCCTGATGGGCATCAATGTTTTTTATCCTGGTAGATATGTAAATGGGTCTGATGTGTCATTGAATAGAAGTCACTTAGTTTTGATATATAGGGGATATGATTGTGTAAAATTCAATGGGATCATTTTATCCATGTTACACCAGATCCATGGAAACTTTTTCCTTAAACTCTTGATGACTTTGAAAAAAATCAATGAGTGATTCTTGAAGCTTAGTTGAAGGTGAAGTGCATCTAGAATAGAAAACTTGGATATAATGATAGCAATATATTTTAAAATATTGTATTTTTATATTAGAGGAATAAGTTTCCTTCCATGAGGTTATTATTTGTCTTGGGGTTTTAAGGTTGAGGCTAATTGTGCTGGTGGTTACTTCATTTTAAAAGAATTTAGAGAATTTTGGTTATCTATGTGTTAGACTGAGTTGGAATTCTGGTATTTCGATTCTTTCCAAAAAAGATTATATTTTATAGTTCTTACTAAAATATAATTATAATTTTATGGGCCTTTAATGATTAAAGATTCAATCGTTTCTCTTGTTGATACCACTGGAGTGCATGTCTCTGTGTTTTTACAGCAAGTATTGATTTTATATATACAATTACTGGATGTTTGAGTCCATATCAACCTCAAATTCCTCAACTTCCTCAACTTCTATATCTTCTACCATCTCCACTCTAATTATGTGCATTGAAATCAAATTAATTTTTTTTATTTTTAATTAGATAAAGTGTCTTTCTAGTGATTCACATTGATAAAACCATATTTTGATATGATGAGAATTTAATTTTTTGTTGTAGTAAATGTACGTCTAATAATCGAGGTTGGAATTCTTGAAGAGTATAGACTAGTTTGGGAGTCAGTTGAGATTTATCTACTCACACCTTATTCTTGTTTCATAGGTTACACTAGGTATTATGTGACCATATTTTAGGAGACTATGATGCTAAAGAATTCATCCTAGTTATTACAAAGGGAACTATATTTTCAATTAATTGGTTCAGTTTCACTTTGAGTATGGAATGTTCCCAACTAACTAATTTTTTTGTCATCCAATCATCAATCATTAGTGACCCTCTACTCAGAATTTGCATCCATATTTGTTTATCCTCTAGGGGGATAACATAGACATATGTCACTTTTCTTAGTAGTTTTCCAAATTTTACTTTTCCAAATTCAACTATCTTCTAAAAGATGTCTTTTAATACAATCTAATCCTAGATGTTGTACCATAATATTTCATTTCTGGGATATGGAAATATTTAAAATATAATAAATTATGTTTCCTATCCTTAGGAAACTTGAGGATGTTATTTTCCATTAAGTTGATGAATTACCCTATATTTTTATATTTTTTTTTAAGGAATAATACTTTTAATCTTCAAACTATAGGGGACCTAGATATTTCATCCCTCTGTATAGGGGATTTTTTGGTTTCTATTATTCAAAGGGAGGAACCATGTGGTATTTCATGGGTTTAGGTGTTGAAGATGGTTTTAGTACTAGCTTAAGAGTAACTTTTTTTCTTCTACTTTCCCAAACATCTTTCCTAGAGCATTTGGTGTTAGCTAATATTTGACTTCCAATCATCAGATATCATCCTCCATACATTTCTCTAAATCTATAGACTCTCTAAATTCCACTACAGTTTTTTAAATGAATTAACAGTGTCTGTAAATCCTAAAAGATATATTCTTTTTAGATCTCTAGTATCTATACTTATGGGAGCTACATGTTCAAGGAATAATTCAAACCCTTCCAACTAGAGATGAAATTTTATACACTATTATTCTCATTCTACTTGAAATTTGAGATATTGAAGATCATTAACGTCCTTAGCATAGAATGAAATTGATAGAGGAATCTTCTATGAAGGTTGTCCAAACCTATAATAGACCCAACTAGAAGGTTGTTATACTATAATAATTTCAGTCCCTCTATAGTCTATTAAAAACACAATAGTTTAGTTTTCTTATATTCTTAATGTTTTTTCTATCATGAGGATGTATCAAGACAAAAAGTGCATTAGATATTGTTTGTTTCTCCAAATTCATTGAATATTGAGAAATTTGGGTTCCTAAAGTTTGGTATATGAGGGGTTTCATCCACCCACATTAGATGTTTATTTAATTATGGTTATATTGGTGCGCATCTCTCTTCTATAGCCTCCATTTGATCTTCTATGGACTTATTGGAGCCACAAAATTATAAAAAACTGTTGGCTGGGAATACATTCAAGTTGAGGAAATGGGTAGATCCTAATATAGTAAAATCACCTATTTAAATTATTGGTATCTAGTATGAGTCATCCTGGGGTAGCTTACCTAACATAACTCTGGTTTCCACCAAAATAGAGGGAATTCTTTATACTCTTTCCCCATCAGGTAAAGATATACTAATTACTTAATCTTGGAGCTTGTTGGATGGTTTTAGTCTTCCCAAATGAGTTTATTAGTTTACTATAGATAGGGAAGATCCATCCGAGGAGAAACTTTGGTCTTAACTTGGAATTTATACATAGCAATAACATTGCTTCTGAGTGATTAAGTATTGATTCACCTTAGATCTTCCAACTTAGCTTCACATTTTTATAATTATTCCTTTATGGTGGGAGCCTTAGTTTATTTAGGTGGGTGGAGGGATGTGGCCTCACTCTTCCCTTTTTCATTGGGTAAAGATCACTAAGGTAGTAGTTGGGTATTTGGAAGAGCTCGTGGGTTTTGAGTCTACCTATGATGATAGCCTCACACACCTTACTCAAGTATTTTTGGTGTGAAACATATTTCATATAGAGACTTTCTTATCGTATTCCTCTACGTCAGTGTTGGGATCTAAGTTATTTATGGTAAAAATGCTAACTAAATTCACTATTTCATAATAAACTACAATAATAAAATATTTATCATAAGGGTAGAGGAATCTATCTCATTCTGAGTATCTGTCAAGAAAAAATATCACATTCCATATCATTTCGACTTATATACCCTATAAGGTCTTACCTTCTCTCGATTATTTTCCCATAGAATTGATTTATAAATTGTTATCCTAAATGAATCCTTAATTATATTCACCAAATGTATTCCTAATAATGAGGATGGATCACACGGTATAAGAATATGACAAGGATTCTCTTGTCATATCTCTCACAATATAGAGATTAATTATTTCAATGGGTGGATTTATGATTTAAATTCCCCCAAAACTGAGAGATGAGGTTGAATTGGCACTACCACCATAAAATATTATGCCCTATGAGGATTTTATGATTTCATGGGTGGTGGTGGTGGTAATAATTTCCCCAAACCTGGTGGTTGGGTCTCCTCAAAAAATCATCATCAAGGTGGTTAATGCAACTACATTCTTGACTTTCCAGGATATATATCAAGCATAAACTAAATACAGTGAAATTTATAAACATGAGAAACTTTTCAATAAGGGTTTTTTATATTTAAGGGATTTTATTTATTTATATGGGAGTCTATCTCACCTTTCTTAGTATCCTAATGTAATATCTTGTTAATTCCCTACCCTTAGTGAATAAGACATTTCTAGGCTTGGGAGATAGCGGTGTTCTGATACAAAGACTAGATAAAATATTTAGAGCCATGTCTTGTGACCCGACTTAAAAAAATGAAATAGCATGATGTATTTCATGGTAGACTCTTTTGGTTATAAATTTGGGTAAAAGTAAACTCTATATTCTCACCCCACCTTTTGATGTGTGCATTGTGAGGGGAATCATTTATTAACTAGTATATGTTTTATAAATTATTTAGGAATTTCTACTAGAGATCTCAATGCTACATTCTCAACATTGGATATCAAGAATATAAAAGCGTATCAAGCCAATAAAATAGAAAATTTCTCATATTTCTGTGATTTTTTATCATATTACTTATAGTATAAATATTTTGTCTTGAGGTGGAAGAGAGTTTTCCATAGATTCAAGAGAAGATGGCGAATTCACTCCTCTAAAAATGTCTCTAGAATATCATACTAAGATTTATATGTGGGATATAACATAACAAGTTTATAATAATTAGTTAGTTTTTTTTCTCAAGACCATATCACTCTCTTTATCTTTTGAGAGGGATTCCTCTACTTAATCTTAACAAATTAGTCACTTCACATCCACCTCAGTATCTTGAGTGAATCTCACTATGAGGGTTCTCTAATAATAGTTTTGAAAAGTGCAGAAACTTATTTCTGAGCTAGGATGTTACTATAAAGAGGAACTTCATAGTAACTTCCATGGGGAGTTCCCTTGTGGTAATATTTATATCCTTAATCATAGAGAATACTACCATTCTGGATTAATGTTAAGCTACAAAGAGGACCTCTCAATATAATCCCTAGGGAGTACCTACATGGTGGATGGTATAGTTTCCTTAAGAAATCCCTTCATGGTTATTGCCATTTGATAGATTATAAAGGGGAGGATCAACTTATGAAAATGCCATTTATTAGCAAGGTGGGCATTCATAGATCCCACCATGAGAAGAGTTCCCACGATTGATCTTGTTTTTATGGGTATGACATCCATAACTACAACTACATTCTATTTATAATGATGATGCATAATATTACTATCCTACTATTGAGAGGGTCTGAAGGGCCTCAAGAACATAATCATTGATTAGGGTAGAGATATGATCCTGATCTTGAGTTGGGTATTTCCCTCAATAATATTTCCTTTTTGAAATTATTTATTGCGAGGTTAGGGTCATGAACTTTTGACAATGACTATCATAGTTGGGACCACTTCTAAGAGACTCCCATGTTTTCTTCCAAATATTTCGATGATTTTATTTTGATCGGGTGAGAATATTATCTTTGTAACGACCCAAGGTTTCATTAATGAAAATACCTCTTGATCTAATTAAATGTCTCTTTATGATTATATAAAATTTCAACTACTTTGGTTTTATGTTAATAATTTTGACTATTGCTATTGTAGCAGCTGAACAGTGATCACATGATTAGTATAAATATAGGGCTTTAACAAATCCAATTTACTCAGAAAAAAGAAGTGATTGCCTCATCCAGTAGAATTGCTCCATACGAAGCCCATTTGTCGGAGCTCGGAAAAGAGGTTGCGTCCTTGGGCTTCGCTCTTGACCAATCCCAAGCAGAGCTTCATCATGTCAAGCTCGAATGGGACCGTCTACGAGAAAAGTGGAAGTTGATAGAGATTACCACTCGAGCAATGTTATCCAAGCCACCCCAAGAGTCTGTCACCATCGCACACCTTACCATTAGGTCCTATGCAGCTGTTTTAAGGGTTTATGTAATAAATCTATAGTACTATGTTCATGTATATTATTTTTGTATATAATAATGAATATACATCCTTGTAATTTTTGGTACATTGTAAATAGTTTTTAAAGTACAAATAGTGTTTTTAGTTATTATTTAATTAAGAATTATATTTTATTAAAATAAGGGATTTTTGAATTAAATAATATTTTAATAAAATATTATAATTTTTATTAAATTAATTTTTATTAAATATAAATGATCTTATAATTTTATGAATGCAATTATAATTTTTATTAAGGTTTGAAAGCCATTTCTGTCAAAAACACGTGAATTTTCGATAAATGTCGGTTTTTTATATTAAAAGTGAAAATTAACATATTTGAAAAATTATTTAGATAAAATAAATTTTATTTATAGAATCAGGATGTTGAAATTATCCAACATAGAATTTTTCATAATTTTTTGAGACAGTCAAATTTTTGGGTAAAAATTAAATACCGTTTAAATATATAAGGTGTTTTATGACATCATAATGACCCAATTGTGATGTAATAAAATATTATCATCTATATGTTCGGAAAATATATGTTTTACCATTAAAAAAATTTGATTTTGGGTTTTTTGACTTACTTTTCAAAGCATTAATGGACCCCTCAAGACTTATTAAACACCTTGTCTTTTTAAATTGTTTTCCATGGGAGTGTGACTCACCTCCACATAAGAAACCCCATTATTTTAAGAAGTTCGGACTATAGCCTTATAAAATATTATTTTTTTCTTACCTTCTCCAAAAAACATGGGCAAAAATCATGGGATGGTTTGTGGTTTGGATTAATTTAATGTAAGGGGTCCCAAACCTAAATAATAAAGAATTCCCTCATCTTTTCTATATAAACCCAACCAAGCTCCCACTTCCTCCTCACTCAAAGCCTTTGAAGTTCGTCCGACCTCTTCCCTACTCTCTCTATAATCCTCCCAAGGTTCCCCAAGCTCCCAAGAATCCTCTCTCAAGCCTCTCTCTAGCCTTTGGAAGCACACCTCCAAGTAAGGGTTTTTCTTCCTTTCTCATTTTGTTCAATTTTCTTAATGTTGTTATGCCCTTTTTATTTAAATAATAAATGTTGGGGTATGGTTTCTCACCTCCCCCATACTTTCCTCTTTATGTTGGAATGATGGGATACCCCTTTATCTCTCATTAAAAGCCTCTCATGTACACCCGTTACTATGCTGAAATTTCGAAAGAAATTTCTCTCTCCTCATTTACATTCAAGCAATTATTTTGTATCATGAATCTAATTTATATTAAATTTGTTGTAAAATGTATCCATATGAACCCCTTACTGTACATTTCATGTAAATATGATGAGACACCCCTTTCTCCCACATCAACCATTTTTTATGAATTCTTATATCACGTCGTTACGCTACAGAAATTGCACCGATTTTCTAAGCCAATGCCATTGTGTAGTGAATACCATGACCATTTCTCTATCAAGTGTATTCACCTTTATGCACATTTATATATTTTATAAAGAGTTTAAGGTATGAATTAAACATTTCTTTATCGTGGAATAAATTATTATGTTTATTGAATCTATGTTTTATGATCCATGTGGCACACTTATGCATGAAATGAAATGTTTAAGAAGGGTGCACCCTTATAGCACTCCAATGCATTGGGTAAAGTATAATATCATGATATGTCATGTGAAATGAGTGTTGACTCATTATAATTCAAGTAAAACGATGGTTTACTCGTGCTTCATGTGCAATGAGGGTTTACTCATGCTCCATGTGTAATGAGCCTTGGCTTATGCTAATTCCATGTTAAGTGTTGTTGCCACATTTCCATGTTATGATTATCATGATTTATCATGACTTTATGTTCATGTTTCTCTTGTTCTATATTGATATTCCTAATTTCTAACATGTATTTTACTACTCATGTTATTCCATGTGTATTCCCTTACTGGGCTTTATAGCTCACCCTTTTCTTATGCATGTCCTCAGGTTATCCCATGCAATGCTAAGTACGAGGGAATGTAGTGGTCATGTAAGGGAAGCTTTCAATAAAGATGTTTTATTTCATGTTTTAAGTTTTTATGTAATGATCTTAAGCCCCAATGACACTAAACATCTCGATATTCTTATTGTATCAAGTGAAGTTTTATGTAATAAATCATGTTTAAGTTTGTAATAAAAGAAGGGTTGTCATAGTTGGTATCAGAGGATAGGTTTAGTTATTTTTTGGGATTAGGATTTGAAAACCCTAGTAAAGACTTAGAGACAAGACTAAGTATAATAAAAACATCCCTAAGATTTGGTAAGTACTAAGTAAGTGGTTTATCAAGCAAATACATCCTTGTCTGGATACAAGCAGGTAGAGGCAGCTCTGGCACAGATGTATCCTAGGGGTAAAACCCAAAAACACTGCTTTGAGCTAGACTCGAACAGGAACTGGTGCACGACAATGGGCCTTGCTGCACTCTTGGTTATGACACTCCCAGGGGATATGTTTTTATAAATTCACAAGCTTATTATGAACCCTTATTAAGGGAATTAAAAAAATTCCCCTAAGAATATATGTTAGAAAGTAAATCATGAAAAGCCTAGATTGAAGCCTATAGACTCATGAGTTAAAGAAATAAAAGTTTATTTATAAGTCATCAAATTTTTTCTTTGGATTACCCTTTATGTGTTACCCCTGACTTTCCTTTTATTCCATCCAATGGCCGGTAATAGGAGGACTCAGGATAATAACCGTTATGAAGATTAGTGTGATGATTGTACTAATGAGATGCCCAATCCAATGGGAGTGAGAATCGCGAGCTTTGTCATGCTTCTCTCTCAGCTAACTCATGATTTGAATAGAAACACGGTTCAAGAGGAACATTCAACCCCCCCCCCCCCAAGAAAGAACAAGTTTCTATCGAGAGCTTCATGAGACAAAGGTCGCCTACTTTTAGTGGATCATCTGATCCCATGATCACTGAACAATGGATCAAATCCATTGAAAATATCTTCTCCATCCTTCAATGTTCTGAACAAGAGAAGTTTCTCTTAGAGGATTATCGTATGGAGGGTGAAGCTAATCAATGGTGGAAGTTGATCCAAAATATGAAGCCTGAGGAGGAGATCAAGGCGTTCGAATGGAAGGATTTTCGAAAGATGTTTTTCGATAAATATTTTCTGCGCACCCTCCAACTTAAGATGGAAAGATAATTCCTTTCCCTCAAGAAAAAAAGAGGAAGAATCTGTTGAAGAATACAAGGAAAACTTCACAAGGCTTGCATGATACGCTTCCGGCTTTGTCGTTACCCCTGAATGCAAGGTTGATCACTTCTTTGGTGGGATGAAGCCTAGCCTGCAAAAAGCATTAGTGATCCGTGACTTCGACATCTATGAGGAAATTATCTGATGTGCCATCAAGGTCGAAATAGAGATCTGATAATCACATGGGTATCATGGGGATAAGAAGCGTAAGGTGGACTTCAATACTGGTGGTCCGATGGATAAATCCAACGGTGCTAAGAAGATCTAGCACCCCACTTTCCAAAAGTGCAGAAAGAAGCACCCTGGATATTGCCTTAAGGGGATGAGGAAATGCTTCAGGTGTGGAAGAGAAGGGCACCTAGCTGTTAACACTCGGCAAGAAAGACCCGCAGCTGCGACAGAGTAGAGGAATGCTCCGTTTGAACCTCAACATGTTGTTCATTGGTACAAATTCAAAGAACCAGGTCATCTTGCAAATCAGTTCCCTAATCCAAGGGTTTTCGGAGGCAACCAACAACCTCCAAGGTAGCAAGGTAGAGCTTTTGCCATCAATTATGCCAAAGTGAACCTCGACAACAAAGTGGTGACAGGTACGCTAGTTATTCATTCAATAATAGAGAATGTAATTTTTGATTTAGGTTCTACGCATTCTTTTATATATCAAAAGTTTAGTAGAACAATCCCAGCATGACCACAAATCATGGAAGTAAAGATGTCAGTGACTATGGAAAATGGGGCAATCATTACATCCCATGAATATGAGTCCTCCCCTATTATAATTTGTGGATTGAATTTCTCGAAGAACCTTATCATACTCCCTATGGTGGAATTTGATGCAATTATTGGCATGGATTGGCTTTCCTTATATAGAGCCAACATAAATTGTCGGGAGAGGGAAATCACACTCCATATGGCGAATCGACCCCTGATTATTTAAAAGTGTAAGGAGGAAGATGAATCTCCTTTATCTCCATCATCTCAAGCATGGATATTACTACCCTATGAGCACGTGTATCTGGCTCAGATGATTGATTCCAAGGAATAAACCATCCTTGAATAAATGCCTATTGTGAGGGAATTCACGGAAGTGTTTCCCCAGGAACTACTTGGTCTTCCTCCTAGAAGAGATTTTGAATTCTGAATTGAACTTATACCCAGGGCATTACAAATATCCAAGACTATGTATAGAATGGCTGTTGTAGAGCTTGAAGAGATGAATAAACAACTACAGAAGAATATGGATAAAGGTTTTACACACCCAAGTGCTTCACCATGCAGTGCACCAGTCCTCTTTGTCAAGAAGAAGGATGGGTCAATGCGCCTTTGCATCGATTATCGTGAGCTCAACAAAATCACAATAAAGAAGAAGTATCCTCTCCCACAAATTGATGACTTGTTCGATCAGCTTCGTGGAGCACAATACTTCTCCAAGGTAGACTTACTGTCCGGATATTATCAAGTAAGGGTGAATAAGGATGATATCCCCAAGACTGCTTTTCGCACTAGATACGGGCACTATGAATTCATAGTAATTCCTTTCGGACTCACTAATGCTCCAGAAATATTCATGGAATTAGTTAATAGATTCTTTAGATATAACCTTGAAAAATTTGTGGTAGTCTTTATAGATGATATTATAATATGCTCCAAAACCAAGGAGGATCATGTGGAGAATTTAAGAACTGTACTAGAGACTTTGTGCAAGGAGAAGCTCTATGCGAAGTACAACAAGTGTGAGTTCTGGTCTAAGAAGGTCTCATTCTTGTTCCATATCATCACAAGCAATGGGATATCTGTGGATCCCTCCAAAACAGATGAAATTTAGGGATGGATGAGGCCAACATCGGTAATAGATATCCGTAGCTTCTTGGGGTTAGCTGGATATTATTGATGATTTGTGAGAAATTTCTCATGATTGTCCAACCCTCTTACCAAGCTAACTCAAAAGGAAGTAAAGTTTTCTTGGAGTGATGAATATGAAGAAAGCTTCAAGGAGTTGAAAAACAGGCTTATCACTGCGCCCGTGATCACTTTACCCACAAGTGGGGAACCTTTTGTGGTTTTCAGCGATGCTTAGAAGAAGGTATTATGTTGTGTTCTGATGCCGAATGATAAAGTGATATCATATGCCTCAAGGAAGTTGAAAATCCATGAGTGAAACTATCCAACGCATGATCTGGAGTTGGCGGCGGTGATCTTTTCCTTGAAAATCTGGTGGCATTATCTCTATGGGGAGAAATGTGAGATATATACTGACCATAAGAGACTTAAATATATATTCACACAGAAAGAGCTTAATATGCACCAGATAATATGGATAGAGCTCATCAAGGATTATGACTATTCAATACATTACCACCCTGGGAAAGCAAACAAGGTGGAAGATTCCCTAAGTAGAAAGGACCCAACGGTTCTATCAATAATGAGAATTGAGAAGGATCCAATCTTCTTAGACTTCATGAAGATGGACATGGGAATCATAAAGAAGGGAACATCATGAATCTATTCACAAATGATTTCTCAACCATCTCTTTTGGAAAGGTTAAAGTATGCTCAAAAGGATGATGTAGGAATTCAGGAAAAGGTGGAAGCTATCGAAAAAGGGAAATCCTCGGAGTTTAATGTTAATGAAGAAGGAATTGTGAGGTTTGGGAAAAGACTATATGTTCCATCATGTCTGGAGCTGAAGAAGGAACATTTGTATGATTCACATAGTTCAAATTTCTCTATTCACCCAGGGAGCACAAAGATGTATCGAGATCTATGAGAAAACTTTTGGTGGGATAATATGAAGAAGGATATCATTGAATATACATCAAAGTTCCTGGAGTGTCAGCAAGTGAAGGCAGAGAGGCAGAAGTCTAAGGGGATGATACAACCATTGCCCATACCAGAATGGAAATTGGAGAACATCACCATGGACTTTGTCACTGGACTTCTGAGGACATCCAAAGGCAATAATGCAATCTTGGTTATTGTGGATCGTCTTACAAAGACTGCACACTTCATTGATATTCAGGAGGATTTCTCATTGGATCAACTGGCATGGATATATATCAGGGAATTGGTAAGGTTGCATGGAGTGACACTATCTAATGTGTCTGACCGATATCCAAGATTCACCTCTATGTTTTGGAAGAGTCTTAAACATGATTTTAATACTAAACTGAACTTCAGTATGGCCTATCATCCTCAAACTGATGTCCAATCCGAGCGGAATATCCAAACACTTGAGGACATGTTGAGATCATGATCAATGGACTTTAAAGGAGGATGGGATCAACATCTTCCTCTAGTTGAGTTCTCTTATAATAACAGTTTCCACTAGAGCATAAAAATGGAACCATATGAAGCCCTGTATGGGAAAAGGTGCAGAACACCGGCATGTTGGGATGAGGTCGGTGAACATAACCTGCTTGGACCATAAATGGTCGAAGAAATGGTGGAGAGGGTAAAAACCATTCAGCAGTATATCAAGTCAGCCTAGAGTCGATAGAAGAGTTATGCAGATAACCGTCGACGAGACCTTGAGTTTAAAGTTGGAGACATGGTTTTTCTACACATATCTCCATGAAACAAGGTCATGAGGTTTGGAAAGAAATGGAAGTTAAGTCCAAGGTACATCGTCCCCTTCTAGATTCTTGATCGTGTTAGGGCTGTAGCCTATTGACTAGCACTTCAACCTACCATGGACAAACTACATGATGTCTTTCATGTATCCCTCCTAAGGAGGTACATACCGGACCCTTCACATGTACTCTCTTCTGAGGTGGTACAGTTGGAAGATGATCTTTATTATGAGGAGAAACCAGTGAAGATCCTAGATCGTAGAGAAAAAGTTCTACGAAATAAGACAATGCCCCTCGTCAAGGTGTTGTAGAGAAACCACAAGTTTGAAGAAGCGACTTGGGAATCGGAGGAAATGATGAAGCTGGGTTACCCACATCTGTTTTAGTGTGGGTAAAAGAAAATTTTGAGGGAAAAATTTGTTAAGGGGGGAATATTGTAACGACCCAAGGTTCCATTAATGAAAATCCCTCTTGATCTAATTAAATGTCTCTTTATGTTTATATAAAATTTCAACTTCTTTGGTTTTACATTAATAATTTTGATTGTTACTATTATAGTCATTGAACAGTGATCACATGATTAGTATAAATATAGGGCTTTAACAAATCCAATTTACTCAGAAAAAAGAAGCGATGACCTCATCCTGTAGAATTTCTCCATACGAAGCCCATTTGTCGGAGCTCAGAAAAGAGGTGGCGTCCTTGGGCTTCACTCTTGACCAAGACCAAGCTGACCATTATCATGTCAAGCTCAAACAAGACCATCTATAAGAAAAGTGGAAGTTGATAGAGATTACCACTCGAGCAATATTATACAAGCCACCCCAAGAGTCTGTCACCATCACACACCTTACCATTAGGTCTTATGTGGTTTTTTTAAGGGGTTATGTAACAAATCTCTAGTACTATGTTCATGTATATTATTTTTGTATATAATAATGAATATACCTCCTTGTAATTTTTTGTACATTGTAAATAGTTTTTAAAGTACAAATAGTGTTTTTAGTTATTATTTAATTAAGAATTATATTTTATTAAAATAAGGGATTTTTGAATAAAATAATATTTTAATAAAATATTATTATTATTATTATTAAATTAATTTTTATTAAATACAAATGATCTTATAATTTTATGAATGCAATTATAATTTTTATTAAGGTTTGAAAGCCATTTCTGTTAAAACCCACGAATTTTTGATAAATGTCAGTTTTTTATTTTAAAAGTGAAAATTAATATATTTATAAAATTATTTAGATAAAATAAATGTTATTTCTGGAATCAGGACATTGAAATTATCCAACAGTGAATTTTTCATAATTTTCTGAGACAGTCAAATTTTTGGGTAAAAATTAAATACCGTTTAAATATATAAGGTGTTTTATGACATCATAATGACCAAATTGTGATGTAATAAAATACTATAATCATTATGTTAGGACAGTATATGTTTTACCATTAAAATAATGTGATTTTGGGTTTGTTTGACTTACTTATCAAAGCATTAATGGGCCCCTCAAGACTTATTAAACACCTTGTCTTTTAAAATTGTTTTCCATGGGAGTGTGACTCACCTCCATATAAGCGACCCCATTATTTTAAGAGGTTCAGACTATAGCCTTATAAAATATTTTTTTCCTCTTCCCTTTTCCAAAAATTATGGGCAAAAACCATGGGATGGTTTGTGGTTTGGATTAATTTAATGTAAGGGGTCCCAAACATAAATAATAAAGAATTCCATCACCTTTCCTATATAAACCCACCCAAGCTCCCACTTCCTCCTCACTAAAAGAATTTTGAGTTCGTCCAACCTCTGCCCTACTCTCTCTAGAATCCTCCCAAGGTGCCCCAAGCTCCCAATAATCCTCTCTCAAGCTTCTCTCTAGCCTTTGGAACCACAATTCCAAGTAAGGGTTTTTCTTCTTTTCTCATTTTGTTCAATTTTCTTAATGTTGTTATGCCCTCTTTATTTAAATTATAAATGTTGGGGTATGGTTTCACACCTCCCCCATAAATTCTATTAAATTTGTTGGGACATGTATCCATATGACCCCCTTACTGTCCATTTCATTTAAATATGATGATACACCACTTTCTCTCTCATCAACCATTTTTTATGAATTCTTATATCGCGCCGTTACGCTGCCGAAATTGTACTGATTTTCTAAGCCAATGCCATTGTGTAGTGAATACCATGTCCATTTCTCCATCAAGGGTATTCACCTTTATGCACATTTACATATTGTTTAAATAGTTTCATGTATTAATTCAACATTCCTTTATCATGTAATAAATGATTATGTTTATTGAATCCATGTTTTATGATCCATGTGGCACACTTATGCATGAAATTAAATGTTTAAGAAGGGTGTGCCCTTATAGAACTCCAATGAATTGGGTAAATTATAGTATCATGATACGTCATGTTAAATGAGTGTTTAATGATGCTAATTCAAGTGAAATTAGGGTTTACTCGTGCTTCATGTGCAATGAGGGTTTACTCATGCTCCATGTGCAATGAGCCTTGGCTCATGCTAATTCCATGTTAAGTGTTGTTGCCACATTTCAATGTTATGATTATCATGATTTCTCATGCCTTTATGTTCATGTTTCTCTTGTTCTCTGTTGATATGCCTAATTTCTAACATGTATTATACTCCTCATGTTATTCCATGTGTATTCCCTTACTGGACTTTATAGATCACCCTTTTCTTATGCATGTCCTTAGGTTATCCCATGCAATGCTAAGTACGAGGGAATGTAGTGGTCATGTAAAGGAAGTTTCCAAAAAAGATGTTTTATTTTATGTTTTAAGTTTTTATGTAATGATCCTAATCCCCAATGACACTAAAAATCTCGATCTTCCTATTGTATCAAGTGAGTTTTTATGTAATAAATCATGTTTAAGTTTGTAATAAAAGTAGGGTTGTCATAGTTGGTATCAGAGGATAGGTTTAGTTATTTTTGGTATTAGGATTAGAAAACCCTAGTAAATCCTTAGAGATAGAACTAAGTATAATAAAAACATACCTAAGTTTTGGTAAGTAGTGAGTAAGTGTTTTATCAAGAAAATACATCCCTATCTGGATACGAGCAGGTAGAGGCGGCTCAGGCACAGATGTATCCTAGCGGTAAAACCCGAAAACACCGCTTTGAGCTAGACTCAAATGGGAACCGGTGCACGAAAACGGGCCTTGTTTCACTCTTGGTTATGACACTCCCAGGGTATATGTTTTGATAAATTCACAAACTTATTATGAACCCTTATTAAAGGAATTAAAAAAATTCCCTAAAGAATATATGTTAGAAATTAGATCATGAAAAGCCTAGATTGAAGCCTATAGACTCATGAGTTAAATAAATAAATGTTTATTTATAAGTCATCAACTTTTTTCTTTGGATTACCCTTTATGTGTTACCCCTAAATTTCCTTTTATTCCAGCCAATGTCTGGTAATAGGAGGACTCTGGCTAATAACCATTGTGAAGATCAGTGTGATGAATGTACTAATGAGATGCCCAATCCAATGGGAGCGAGAATCGTGAACTTTGTCACGCTTCTCTCTCAGCTAACTGAATCTTTGAATAGAAACATGGTTCAAGAGGAACGTTCAACCCCCCCCCCCCCCAGAAAGAACAAGTAGTTATCGAGAGCTTCATGAGACAAAGGCCTCCTACTTTTAGTGGATCATCTGATCTCACGATCGATGAACAATGGATCAACTCTATTGAGAAGATCTTCTCCATCCTTCAGTGTTCTGAACAAGATAAGGTTCTCCTAGAGGCTTATCGTGTGAAGGGTGAAGCTGATCAATGGTGGACGTTGATCAAAAATATAAAGCCTGAGGAGGTGATCGAGGCGTTCGAATGGAAGGATTTCCGGAATATTTGTTTTGATAAATACTTTCCGTGGACCCTCCGGCTTAATATGGAAAGGGAATTCCTTTCCCTCAAGAAAAAAGATAAATAATCTGTTGGAGGGTATGAGGAAAACTTCACAAGGATTGCAGGATACGCTTCCTACTTTTCGTTACCCCAGAATGCAAGGTTTATCTGTTCTTTGGTGGGCTAAAGCCTAGCCTGCAGAAAGCATTGACGATCCTTGACTTCGACAGCTATGAGGAAATTTTTTGATGTGCCATCAAGGTTGAAATGTAGATCAGAGAATCACAGGGGTATCATGGGGATAAAAAGAGTAAGGTGGAATTCAATGCTGGTGGTCCGATGGATAAATCCAATGGTGCTAAGAAGATCTATCACCCCCACTTTCCAAATGTGCGGAAAGAAGCACCCTAGAAATTGCCTTAAGGGGACAAGGAAATGCTTCAGGTGTGGAAGAGAAGGGCACCTAGCTTTTAACTATTGGCAAGAAAGACCCGCGGCTACGACAGAGGAGAGGAACGCTCCATTTGAACCTCAACGTGTGTTCATTGCTAAAAATGCAAAGAACCAGGGCATCTTGAAAATCAGTTCCCTAATCCATGTGGCACACTTATGCATGAAATGAAATTTTTATGAAGGGTGCACCCTTATAGAGCTCCAATGCATTGGGTAAAGTATAGTATCATGATACGTCATGTGCAATGATTATTAACTCAAGCTAATTCAAGTGCAATGAGGGTTTACTTGTGCTTCATGTGCAATGAGGGTTTACTCATGCTCCATGTACAATGATCCTTGGCTCATGCTAATTCCATGTTAAGTATTGTTGCCACATTTCCATGTTTTGGTTATCATGCTTTATCATGCCTTTATTTTCATGTTTCTCTCGTGATCTATTGATATGCCTAATGTCTAACATGTATTGTTCTCCTCATGTTATTCCATGTGTATTCCCTTATTGGGCTTTATAGCTCTCCCTTTTCTTATGCATGTCCTCAGGTTATCCCATGCAATGATAAGTACGAGGGAATGTAGTGGTCTTGTAATGCATGTTTTCAATAAAGATGTTGTATTTCATGTTTTAAGTTTTTATGTAATGATCCTAAGCCCCAAAGACACTAAACCATTCGATCTTCATGTTGTATAAAGTGAAGTTTTATGTAATAAATCATGTTTAAGTTTTTAATAAAAACAGGGTTGTCATAATCTTTCCCTAGGTTATCATCAGGATATACTAACAGCCTTCCTTAAACTAAGATGGATTAGTAATATTTTCCTGCACCTAAGTGACTTCTAGAATATGGAAGTGGGGTCCTTTGAGGTTGGTCTAGATATGAATCTACCCTGAAGCGGATACTAAGATATATTGGAAAAATCTGGTTTTAATGTGAATATGAACATGATATTATTCTATATTCCTTTTTGAGATATGTCGATGATCCTTTTAAATGGGTGTGGGAATATGATCCCTCTCCTCGATAGTTACAAAATTATACTAATGAGCTCCTCTTGTGATGGGAATAGAAATATGATTCTCCCCCTTATTTTCTATTATAATATGCTAATGGTAGTCCTTCATTATTATTTCCAATATATGCAGATATCTTAATAAAGGTTAAGAGGGGATATAAGTTTTCTCCTTTGATTTCCCCAAGAATATATCAATGGGGTTATTCCATGGGAATGCGAATATAACCATGTTCTTTAATGGGAGTAGGGATATTAGTCCACTATATCCATCAAGTTTTCATTATAATATGATAACAAGATACATTCATAGGGTAAATGATATGGTAAAGATCTCTAATTTTCATCTACGTATGTTTTCATGCTTCCTATAATAGTATGAGAACATAATAGAAAGTTTTATGAGAACAATTAAGAATATAAGCCTACAATTTAGTTTCAATAAAAATAATTTGATTTTATTATTGAGTGGTAATGTTAATATAGGCCCCCTTTATTTATTTTAGAACCTGCTACCCTAGGTGGGACCTCCTCCTAGATGCACTAGTTTGAGGGACCAGTGATGGGATGTCCCGAGAAGTCTCCTCATAAGATTTATAAAGATAGAGGACTGGGATTTCCCAAGCTTAAAATGCATATATTTTACATCATTTTCATAATTTAAATATTATATATCATAAATAATATCACAATACCATAACATAAAGGTTTAGTGTATTTGGAGATAGACTATATAGACATATTATTACACATAATTAATTAAACATCCACTGTAAACATTTCTATTAAAAATTATTTCAACACATATTCCTACAAATAATTTTTTAGGGAAGTAGAGAACAAAAGGAGTGGTCTCAAATACATTGTAAGGGAAAACCTATTAACTATTCATAAAAAGTTATTTCATAAGCATGTGAGAAAACATGATCATGGAATAAATATATTATTACAAGGATCCTAGAAGTATAATAGTTGTACATAAAGAATAATAGAAGGATATATAACCTCAAATGATCAAATATATATCATGTCATAAGAATGTGGGAATAAGATATGATAATCATGTTCCATATAGCATAACATAGGCATATAATATAGATATGAGGCATAAAAATGTGGAAAAATAATAATTATAGGAAACCATAACATTATGGATAAGGATAACCACAAACAACTCCATACATAAGGTTGTTAACATAACAATAATATTTATTCACCACATTATGAACATAACAAAAATTCCCATTCATAATGATGTGAACATAACAAAAATGTCCATGCATAACATCATTTTTCATTAGAAATAAAACTTTAAACAATGCATTGGAAGGATATATATAGGTTCCCATCCATCACATTATGATATAGAATACATATTTGTGACACATGAAATCAATCCTTAATCATATCATAAATAAACTCAACAAAAGAAAATAAATTTCATAATATTTCTAAACGGTATAACATAATATAACATCAAGGGTGGATTAGTTGATACCCAAAATTCAATATCCACAAATTATTTATAAAATAATTTATCTAATGATCATGAAAATATTTTTATAATGGATATAACTTTGGGATACATATATTAATATGTCTTTAAAGTTATGAAAAATATTTTTAATTAATCATTTTTATCATTTCCATAAAAGAATATGTTACAAGTCATTTTTAAAAATCATTTTCAAAAAAGTAAATGGAAAATTTTATAAAATATCAATTTATAATAATCCCTAATAATTTAACATTTAAAATAAATAAATTTTATGTAAATAAAAGTGGAGTGTAAAATAAAAAAATATTAGAGTTAAAATAAATTCTTTTTTAGTTTTTAGAGAGTTTTAAATAAAAATACACATCAAATAAAGAGTTGAAAAATTAATTTTTTTAAAAGTAAAAAATATAAATATTAGGAATATAGAAGATAATATATATATATATATATTAAATTATAATAAATGGATACATTTTTTGTAAGAAATAATATGGACATGGAGGAGAAAAAGTCATTATAAAGGCTAGGAATAATTCTTAACAATATCAAGTTTTTATACAATGTGAATTCATTGAAGAAGAATATTTTGTTGTAAATAAGTAATATACATATTGATAAATAAAAAATACCATATATAATAAGTAAATGTGAAGAAAATAAAATTATAAAATCACAGTCAAGGAATAATGTTTAGAACCGAATATAAAGGATACTGAGTTTCAAAAAACATAATGACTTTTATAACATTTGATTAAAAACAAATTGATTGGTAGAAATTTAAATGGAACTATATTAATAAGGAGATATTAATTAAATAAAATTTCAATGTTGTAGAATATACACCATATAAATTGAAATTGGTGTTTAATATGAACCAGTTATAAAATATTAAAATTTAAGATGAAAACCCATTTTGTTTACTCCCATTATCTATAAAGGTGATTTAACCTAATGAATAACCACGTTGATTTTATTAAATACTTTTATTTAGAAGAAAATTCATGTACTTTTTTAATATTTATTTATTATCATGTTTTATTCATTTATTTTATATATTTTTCTCTCATCGGGAACATGGGGTTATTCAGTTAATTCCTCCAAAACATATTTAGTATGTTGACTATGATTAATGGAGTTATATAATAGTTTAATCATGTCCAAAATTTTATATATACATTTTATTTACTATTTTAGTAGCACCAAATTTTTATAGTTTAATGGGTTTAAAAATATAGATTCAAATTAATAAAAGTGTATTGATTTTCTTGTTTTGGGTGGTTAAGTTTACAAAAACATTTTTCTGTTAATATTATTAACAAAATGAAAAATTTATATTTAAATTATATTAATCATATCATAAATATAATATCTATTCCTTAAATATTAATTTTAAATTATCCATGTAATGTGGTGATGAAAAATTAAATACATCATTCATGGAAGCATAAATTTATCCATAACACAAGTGACATTTTCAATTGAGAATGAATGGGAGGAAGGTTAATAATGGTTAATCCATTTATATAATAATATATTAATATTATATTAATATTTATTTCATTATATTATTATGGTTATAATTGATTTGGAAAAGTTTTAAAAATAAATAAACTTGAATGAACAAGGTTAAAACAATTACCTCTTCCTTTGATATCCTTCTTTAGACTACTCTTTAAGCCTTCTTAGATTACTCTTTTAAAGAGACCAAAACCTCTAAGATAGGGGAAAGAGAGTTTCGGAAGGCTATTTTAGAGCTTCTTTATCTATGAAGTTTTAGTTTTATGGTTATTTGGAGTGGTGAAGGAGTTCTTTTATAGGTGAGATGGGTGGCATTTTTGTTGATATAAATTTCATAACATAAATAAAAGGTGGATTATTCAAGAAAATTGTATCCAAAAAATATAATAAGAGATTAAAATGTAATTTAATATCTACCAATACCTTATACACCCATTTATAGATAATGTTTTTATATCTTGATAATTTACCTCTTGATTTGATATTTTGAACTCATTTTATCTTTTTCCATGGTGCCTAATTTTTACCTTGGTAAATTATTTTATGATAAAAAATAAAATTGACCTTATCACAAAATTTGGAAATGATGATTCCAAATATGAAATCCAATTTACATGATTAAATTTCTAAAATTGGTAAAAATTAGTTTTAATATAATAATGAATAATGCCGAAAAACAATTTTTATAAAAATATTTCTCTAAGCATAAACTGTATTTAATCTTATTCTGTTACTAGTAAAAAAACATTTAATGAGTTAATTTTTTTAATATATTATAAATAAATTTCATTAAATTAATTACAAAAAACTGGTCAATTTAGTTTTTTAAGAATAAAAATTCCCAATATATAGAAAAATAAAATTCTTCAAAAAATAAGTATTTTAATCATAAAATGATTTTATTGATAATTTTTTAAAATTGTTTACTTATTTACTAAGATTTATTAAAAAAATTGATAAATAAAAACTTTTTAATTTATTTTAAATTAAATTTATTAAAAAATTACAAATAAAATATTGAGAATATATATAAAATTTGTTATATTATATTGTCTTATCATCTTAACTTCTACTTATAAAACCCCTCAGGAACATAATATAATAAGTAGGGGTAAGATAAATAGTGGTGGTTATTACAGGTGGTGATTTATCTAGAATAGATCTCATAGTGACTTCTATGTGCTTGGACTTATCCCATAAACAATTTTACTCAATTTTTACTTACTAAAGCTCATATTGGGCTTGGTTTAGGGAAAACACTAGTGATACTACTTATTTTCCAAGTTAAAAAAATGATATTTGTAAAGAATAATCCCACCACTGGATTCCGTTATTCACCCATTATATATAAATATATATATATATATATATCGTACTATTTTCACTTTTATTTATACTTGTTAATTCAATGTTTGTGTTATAATAGTATCATTTAATAATATATATTGTGGTTCGTCTTGGCCTAGTGTTGCATGTTAAACAAGATATCGATCACACAGACTTTATATAAAGAAACATATGTTAAAATTATTGGTTATTACATTTTACCCCCAAAAATATAATTTAACCCTTCAAAATACATTACATAGATTAAAAAATTTAAGGTAATTTTGTCTCATTACATCTTCAATATCCCACATAGCTTCCTCAAAATAGTTATATCACCACAGAACTTTTAACAGTTGTGTGGTCTTATTTTAAATAAATTTATCTCTTCAATCCAAGATCTATATTGTTTATTCCTAATAATAGAGTTCATGATTCAATTTCATTGCTTCCATGTTAATTAAAAGTGATAGAAGTGGTATTTACTTCCTCCAAAGTGATATATTGAACACATCATGCACCTAATAGAGGTTATTTGGAAGTACAAAGGGGTAGTATATAATCACTATATGATCAATAATATCTATGGGAATAATATATTGAGGTATTAGTTTCCCATATTCTTGAACCTTATAACCTACTTCAAAGGATATATTTGAATGAACACTTTGTCAACCACATCATATTACAAATTTCTTTGATTATTATTAGAATAGATCTTCTATTGAATTTGGGTCACTCTAATATATCATTGAACTATTTGAACCATCTCTTTCATTTACTATAAAATATCATGTCCTAAATAGTTCCTTTATCTAACTTAATCTAAATAGTTCATAGTTTTGAATATCTTCCCATATAAAGCCTTATGAGATCACATTTCAATGTTATAATGGAAACTGTTATTATATGAGAACTTGACTAGAGGAATATATTGATCCTATCTTCCTTTTAAATCCATCAAGGAGGATCTTGTCATATCTTCCAACATCTAAATGGTTCGTTCATATTAATCATCAATTATAGGATGATAATTCATGTTAAAGCTCAAATATATATCCAATTCTTATTGATTACTCCTCCAAAATTTTGATGTGAACCTTGGATCTCAATTAGATACAATTGAAAGAGGTTCTCTATGAAACCTTTCCACTTCCTTCATGTATAAATTGAACATTATATCAAGTGTGAAATCATCTTTAATAGAAATAAATTTCAATGAATTTTTAATTCAATCTCTCAATATCTTGATATAATTATTTCATTTTGATGTATTTGGGAGATAGGTAAAAAATCTGTGGCGATGTTCTATCATTTGCCTAGCAATATAGGCAATGGTTTATAATCCCTTTAGTCTATTATTGTTTCACCTTAACTTGATAAAGTACTAAGCATTGATATACATACTTTTAAATCTCCCTCTTATTGTTTTCCTACAAAAATTTTTACTACATATCTCTATACATCTTTTTTATTCTTAGATAAATAGATAAGGATAATCTATAAACATCATATGATAGCTTCTTATTTAGTCATGGTTTTCTAGGGACATGTATTTTTTTATCGTATCTTATAACTCTGTCATTGTCAAAGTTGAACTCTGAAATACTTCCTTCCTTATTCTATTGATATATATCATATTTTGGGCCTCTTTAATCTTTCCATAGATGTATGGTTGTGAAATTATTTGGGAAATTTAGGATTTCATCCTTTAATTTATGATTTCTATATCTATCATTTGAATATCCATAAAGATTAGGTTTCTTTTAATCCTCATCAAGGATAAGGTAGCATGTTCCATTTTAATTAGAGTATCTTTCATATATATTTCCTTCATTGGATTTTAATGTATTGATCAATCATAGTCTTTTATTAAATATAAATATCTCTTTTGGGGAAATTAAAACTTCTTCTATGTGAATATATACTTTCAGATCTTATAATCAGTATATATAGCACACTTTTTACTATATAGGATGTATCACCAAATATTTAATGCAAAGATAAATTCCACCATATCATGATCATACATTGGGAAATTTGGCTCATGGGTCTTTAATTGGCATGATTAATAATCAATTACCTTGTCATTTTGTATCAGTACATGTCCTGGTCCCTTCTTTAAAGCATCATTTTCTATGAAAACCCCTTCTATATGTTGGTTTTGGTTCCCTATAACCAACTTACACATGATTTATGATTACTTTTATTAATTAATTTAGATTTTAATAAAATTTGTTATCACATTATGATTTTTCTTCTATGTGAAATAGTATGTGATAATGTCATACGGGTAATTTTCACACTAAAATTTCATAACAATTTTATGCTATAATGAAAACTAGATGTTCCATGATAGTATTCTTAAGTATAATTATATTGATGGATGATGACATTTTATGGGAAAAATTAATCTAGGCTATCAGGGGTGGAGACTTATAGGAATTTGATACACTTTCACGTGGTGTGCATATTTAGTAATCTTCAGTATATAAGATTATAAGAACCTAACTCACTAATTAGAAATATATATTTATATATGTCATTAGATATTCCTATTTTTTGATGGATATAATGATCCTTATAACTTAATATTTTTATTAATACATTTCATGATTAACATATATTGATGTATTGATAAAAAACATGATGAAATATGGTCGTGATGAAGTAATATATGTTGCGTGTGTCATGAATAAGTTGTGTAAATGAATAATGAGAGAACGGATAATTCCCTTCTATTATTTAATAGATTTTTATATCCTCGGACCTTTGATGAGAATATAAATGCCTAATTAAATCTATCTAAATTGAGTTATATTGGAAAGTTCATTTCTAGAAAGTCAATGAAATATGCATCAAGCATATAGGTTGATGACACCAGTCTACAACCGCGTTCATTAGAGATGTCAAGATAAAGGTATTATATTACAAAATTTATTTTCATAGGAGTTTAAATGTCATTTTTATATTAACTTCTTAATATATTGGAGTCTTGACATGTTTCTATATATTAACCTTGGAATTTAGGTAATGTAGAAAAATTTCACAAAGAAAGGGCCCTAGAGTGTCACACACAAAGTGTTTTCAAAAACTCAGTTAAATTAAATATGAATTAAATATGTTATATAAATATTATTCTCATGTGTAGTTTAATATTTATTAATGTTATTTTTATCACATAAATTCATTCAACAGTTAATCGAGAGAGGTATGTGAGTTGAATATTAAATATTTTTTCACCAAGTATTTAATTATTTAATTATGTGAATATATAAAATTTATTTATCCATGTTTATTCACAAATTAAAAAATATATATTGAATTTTTTAGTCACATGGATATTTAATTAATATTTGTTCATTAATTGGGCGGATAAAAAATTTATATATTTATTATAAAATAATGAAGTGATATTTCTTTAATTTAATAAACAGTCGTTATTCTAGGTCTGATAAATATTAGGTATATTGGTGTACTGAGTTTGAGGGTTCTGTGAGAAAATTAATATTAAATATTATTTTAACAAATAATAAATTTTTATTTCATAAAAAAAATAATATTTATTTTAATCTTTAAATTTAGTTCATGTCAACTAAATAATTATAATTATTTTATTATTTAGACATAGGGTTCACTGGGAAATAAGAAACTAATAAGGGCCCTTGTAAAATTATTATCTTCTTACCATATAGCTATTTAAACCCAGTTCTGAGATTTTTTGAATTATTATCCATAGTATTTCTTTGAACGCCATGAATTATAGAGAGGATTATATCAAGACCAAGAGATATCTCAAAAAGAATTATTTAAAGAACACTGAGATTTTTTATTCTTAACCTAGAGAAGATCCCTTCCCTCTCGAATGATTTGGTTGCAATCATTATCAATCACCATTAGTGTTAGATCCATCCACACAATCACCTAGATAATTCTAGGGTGATGATTGGAGGTATTAAAATCATGTGACGATCACCACTATAGATAATATATCCTTGATTCCTCTAGATCGATGATGGTATGAAAATATTTATTCATCTGATCATAAATAATGTTGAAAGAATTCAAAAAAAGGTAAATCTTTAATTAGGTAAATTAATTATAAATTATAGGTAAAAATATCTACTCCTTTTAGTGTTGGGTTCTTATCAATTAATCTTAATATTTATTCTATTGGTCCTAAAATTTATTCATCATGTATATAATGGATTGAGACAAAAAAACCAAATTGGTAATGGACTAAACGATGCTTTCACTAAACCCATGAACTTTAAGTGGTATCAATGGGTCACAAGATAATTAATAATTATTTATTATTATTTGATTGATTATATGAAAATGTTTTTATTTTTTCTTATATTTTATTCATAAAGGTTCTGATCATAGGTGAAGTGACTTGGTGAGTGAAACAACCATAAAGGTATTTTTTAATCCATTAGGTCATTCAAAAAAAATTCATGATGTAAACACCATGACCAATGAGATTTTTCCACTGAATATTGACATAACAGAACCTTGAACACATAGAGGATAGTTTCAATTTAAACTTATAATGAATTCATATTATAAATAAAGAAGGAATACATGATCCAAGTATCTTTCTATGATGAAGGTGTGGATCATATGAAACCTTTTTTAGATTAACTTCATTGTGCTTATAGGATCCAAGTGTAGAATCCCTCTAGAGGTGATCCATGTGTTCTATTTTGATATCTAAACAATCCCTGATGCAATGTCGGGTGTCACTATGCTATATTAATCATCTTTTTTTATTCATTTATATAATATCTTCCATTATTGAAGGATTCACTCTTATTCTTTCTATTCTTGAGAAGAGGAGAGGAGGAATTTGAGGAAGAATTATCTTGGGCACAATGATCTCAATTCTCAATTTTTTGATTACTTGATTAACCCTACACAATAGATATAAGAATCTATTTATAGATCTAGGGTTTAAGTTAAAATATTATTTAATTTTGTTTCATCCCATAAATAATATAATGATCATTATATAACCCCATTCCATATAATAATATTATTATTATTTTATGGCATGTGATAACTTGTGGAATGAAAAATATTATTATAACATGTTGATAATGAATGATCATCATCAAAAATTATCTTGTTATATTCAAACTCTTCATAATTTATTCGGTACCTGACACAACTACAAAACAGTCCTTTAACAACACTAAAAATGGCCTTTATTAGTTCTATAAAAGTGCTGATGACTTGAGTGATGTTAAAAGCTCAAGACATTTATTATTGCTAATAAAAGCACTAATAAATGTAAACTTTATTATTTCTTTAGTGAGCATTGATAAAAATCACATTTATCAACACTTCTTAAAGTGATTCTAAAAGATTTCTTTATCAGTGTTGTAGAAGCACTGACAAATGGGTTCTTTATCAGCTCTTTCAAATGCACAGATACAAATAAATACTACAGTGTGTTGTTATAGCACACCACAACACCAGAAGCACCAAAAACACACTAGATATATCAAAAAAATAAGTCCCAGTACAGAATTTAAATGAAATGAATTTTACAACATAAATACAAGAAAAAAACAGTATATTATAAAGATTCCAAACATTTTTACATAAATAAAAATTATTACATACATTCAATAACAATCCTAAATGTCAATGTTACCACGATTTCCATTTACTTTCTTTGTCAAACTGCCAACACTTCAGGAGAATCTTTGAACAAACCACATCAACTCAAACAAAAGAATCCACCTATATAAGAAAACAATTATTATGTGAGTAATACTAAGAAGAAATAAATTAAACATAAATATGAAACAATACATTAATTATATGGACAATAATTTTACAGTGAAAACATCAATATTACCACTGTGATTGACTAGAGGTAGTTTTGTTAATCTTTCTATGAAGCAAGTGGAGGTTACTTGAAAGAAATTGATAAATGCACCACTACATGGGTGGAAATATTTTAAGGGAGAAGAAGCATCAAAGTTGTATAGAGCACCCCAACTCGAACAAAAGAATCCACCTATATAAGAAAATAGTTACTATGTGAGTAATACTAAAAAGAAATGAATTAAACATAAATATGAAACAATACATTACCTCTTTGGAAAATGATTTTACTGTATAAACATCAAGACTACCCCTGTGATTGAGTAGAGGAAGTGTCATTTATATTCTTGCAAAGGTAATGGAGGTAACTTGAAAGAAAGTGATAAATGCACCACTATATGGTTGAAATTATTTTAAGTGAGATGGAGAATGAAAGTTGGACAGAGCAACCCAACTCGAACAATAGAATCCACCAATATAAGAAAACAATTATTATGTGAGTAGTACTAAAAATAAATGAATTAAACATAAATATGAAACAATATATTAATTCTATGGATAGTTATTTTACTATGAAAACATCAAGATTACCTATGTGATTGAGTAGAGGTAGCATCATTTCTCTTCTTACAAAGGAAGTGAAGGTAACTTGAAGGAAAGTGTGATAAATAAACCACTACATGGGTAAAAATATTTTAAGGGAGAAAATTCATGAAAGTTGGAAAAAGTACCCCAACTCGAAAAAAATAATCCACCTATATAAGAAAACAATTATTATGTGAGTAAAACTAAAAATAAATTAATTAAACATAAATATAAAACAATAAATTAATTCTATGGGAAATGATTTTACTGTGAAAACATCAAGATTCCCTAACACAACATAATCAAGTTACACAGTAACCCAGTATTCCCTTTTATTTGTGATTAATCAAGTTTCACATTCACATGTCACTAACACAACACATTTTAAAACACAAGTCATGCCAAACCCCATTTGAAAACAGACGCACACCAATTCATTTCACAAACATGACTCACACCTATTATATATGTTAATAGTTCATTTAAAAAGTTTTATAAAATAACCCCAAGAGGCGCCACACGGCTTTATATCAAAAACACACCCAATTTCACATGAAAATGAATTTTTTAAAATCAAATGCACTGCATAACCAAATCAATCATAAATTTTAACACTTATACAATTTAATAAATCTATTAAATAATTTATAGAACAATTAACAGTAAGTCCCTTTTTTACAAATTTTTATAGAATACAAAGTCAATTTTAAAACATGTATTATACCCTTTAAAAAAATTTAAAATTCACATTAAAAGGATAGTATAACATGTTCATCAAGTAAAAGTATGTCAATTTTCTTTTAAGAACTTACTTTCAAACCTATCTGCGTTTATGCACCTTTGAAAAAATGATATTCACCTTTCAAACAACCCATAAAACCCTTCTACGGAACACCAAACTAAAACATACACATATAACATAGCCATTTTTCATTACAAAACCCAAACCCAACACAAATCACACCAAACCCTTTGGAAATACATTTCACATCAATCACACCATTTAATAAACCATTTCCACATCTCAAATTTCATTTCTAAAAAAATTCTTCATTATTTAAACACTTCACAAATCATACTCAAAAGAGAACAACAAGACTAACAAGTCCAAAATTATCCATTTCCCATCAAAAATCCTTTTTTAATACACGTGAACCTTAAGCACCTGCAAAAACCCATTTCTCACTACTCAAAAAAATTAATTGAACATTTCCACTGATTTTTTACAATAAGGCCTATATAGAAACATAAAATTTCTATTTAGAAAAATTATTCTCAACAGAAATTAATGTCAAATCATTTACATAACAAGTTAATACCACCAAAATAAACTATAGAACATGTGAAAATTAAACAAGTAAGAAAATTAAATTATCTAAAATTGTTAGGGCATGGAACCACCTACCTCGAGTGGAGAAATTGCTAGAAAGTGATGTGAAACCCTACCCGCATCACAACAAAAATCTAGAACCAGATGTCAGATGAGATGTCTATGTATATACAGTGCCAGAAATGATTTAGTGGTGTGATTTGTACTTCGATTCACCAAGGAGGAGTGCCTGAAGTGGGTGGATTTTGTAGAAATCTCTTAATATCGCGACGAGTTCACAAATGGGTAGGCTTTTTAAAATAGATTGGGATACTTTTATCAGCATTACAAATCATCGATATAACCAATATTTATCAATTCTAAAATTAGAGTGCTGATAAATCTTCATTTTACGAGCGCTTTATTTAATGCTGATAAATCCTCATCTTTGTCAGTGCTTTTTCTGTGCTGATAAAGATTCTTTTATTAGCGCTTATTAACAAATCACTATTAAAGGATTTATAATTATAAATAGAAATAATAAAAATTTATAAATTTATAAATCCTTAATAAATATATATAAATATCAGTATAGTAAATATATTCATTTTTAAATATATTTATTATAATTTTATAATTATTTATTTTTAATTATAGAAATATTTTTAAAAAATATTATTTATATCATTATATATATTTATATAATTATACATATATACTTAATAAATATATATATAAATATAAATATAGTAAATATATTCATTATTTAAGTTCATTTGTTATAAATTTAAAAATAATCTAAATATACATAATTATTTATTTATAATTATATAAATACTTTTAAAATAATATTTATTTATTTGTAATTATAAATATATAATTGTATAAATATAGTGATTGTGCATTTATAAATATATTTACTTATAAGTGTTTTTTTAAAATATATTTTTAACATTATTAATGAATATATCTTTTTAAGTGAATGAATCTATGTTAAAATTGAGTGAAATTGAATAAATTAAAAATAAGTACACTTTAACAATATTGAAGAAACATATAAGTTTGGTGTTTGTGCATTGTATATAAAACTGTATTAATCATGTATATGTAAAATCAATATAATGCATATTTGATCTATGTTAAATTGAAAAACTCAAATGATATTCAATTATATGTCGATTACTATACAATTATAGACAATATTTTTAATTCATATTAATTTTTAATTATAAACCATTATTCAATAAACATATACTTATTTAATGTAAAGCATATAAATATTTTTTAATATATAAATCATATTTACACACAACAATATATATCTATATATTTAATATATACAATTTAATAACATTAATTATCATAATTATCTAATTAATAAAATGTTTAATAATTAATAATATATAAACAATATATTCATTTTTATCAATAATTATTTAATTAATAAAATTTGTAATATTTTTTTTAATAAACACATTTTTTATTTTTTATTTATTTGATTATGTCATTTCATTTATATAAATATTAATCATCACTAGAAATAAAGAACTGATAAATGATTTCATGTATCAATGATAAAATTAAAAGAGATGATAAACGATACCATGTATCAGTGCTAAAAATAAAGCGCTCATAAAGGATACCCTTTATCAGCGCTAAAAATAATTCACTGATAAAGAAAATACTTATCAGTGATAAAAATAAAGTAGTAATAAAGGTTTTCTTTTATCAACACTAAAAAAAGATACACTAATAAAAGGATAAATTTATCAGCACTTTATTTTAGCACTATTAAATATGTCATCTATCAGCATTTTGTTATAGCACTGATAATTACCAGCACTGTTAAAGGCGTGTTTTGTAGTAGTGTGAATAAATATTATCATTTATAAATAAATAATTTATCCAAAAACCAATGAATAAATATTTATTAAATATTCAATAAATATTTTCGATCAATAAAACATGAGTAAAAATATTACTTGGTCTTGAAGATAATATTTATTCCATTAATTAAATTAAAATATAATTTAATAAAAATCATTGGAAACACTTAGTGAGTGAACATATTGGATTATTTCTCATTGGCATTAGGCGGGATTTCCTAAAGTCCAAGATTTATGTCAAGAAATGGGTCAAGACACCTAAGAGAATTAACTTAATGTTGCAACATCAACAACCACATATAAAAACTTGTGTAATATAATCCCTTTGTCACAATATCTCATCAAGCAGGTTGCACATCTGTGTCTTCAACCAATATGCTTGATATGTCTTTATTTTACTATCTAAAATAAATATATTGTTTCACCATGAACATGTACTTTAATGTGATGCTTTTATTCGAATAAAAGGGCCATGATATCTATTTACATAAATATAGAAGGTAAAAATCCTTCCTTGATTTATCCATTAATAACATGCCATTCATGACACACCCAACATACCCTACTTCTTTCAAATAAATGGAATCATGGTTTCAGTTAGTAAATCTATGTGCATGAGTAATGTAATTCATTAATGATAATCATAAAGTCTAATGACCATTACACACGCTCGTAGATAATAATATCTGATGATACCAAAACATTAATAATTCCTACTAGCAGGTTTGTTCCCATAATATACATCATAAAGATTAATCAATGTGAACTTCAAGAGAATAAATCTCATCTTTTTAAGAGTACTCACATATAATATTCAATATACTATGTTCCAAATCATACTATGTAATTAAATCACAAAACTATATTTAATAATGTCGTCATGACACTTCAAGATTATCATCATAGTGGGGAACTGTTATGATCTTATCAATGAAACAGATACCCTAAGACATTATTACATCAAATTCGTGCAGAACAGTGAAAAATATATAATAATATGTTTTATTAATATTCAAATCTTCAAATATATATGTAATCCAGTATAAATTCTTTTTCTAGAACACCAACTCTAAAAACCCACCACTTGGACTCAAGCCAACTACCTATGACATTCATTCCGCTAGAAATAAAATGATGATCATGTTTTTTTATTCAATTATTTCATCAAGGGGTGTATAATGTTTTCTTCTATGAATATTCTACTCACTGCAACATCACCTATCTGATAGAAATACTCAAGAGATGATACTTTTGAAGTATATTCTTCTTATACTCATGTAACCTTGGGTCCTTTAAGGGACCACGTCTATAGTATTATCAAAATAAATTGTGATAGGGTCTTTATTACTATGTACCACATTAATATCTTGGATGAAGTTGAGTAACCAAATATCTTCTTTATCCATCTCATAAGCCACAATATACTCAAACTCTATTGTAAAATTTATGAACATAGCTTTATTTGTGATTTTCCAACTCACATCTCATCCATTTAGTGTAAATTTGTATCCTATATTTATTTTCATAATGTTTTTATATGTTTTTAAACAAGCATATTCATATCCTATGATGACTAGTTCCACATATCCTCTATAGAACAGGAACATATCCTTAGAACAGCTCAGGTACTTAAGGATAGTCTTGACTATTATCCAATGGTGATCACCTGGGTAAGCTTGATATCTCCCAACCACACTCAATATATATACAACATTTATCCTATTACATATAATAACTTATATTACTAACCCAATCACATTTTTGTATGTAATTCTTTCCATTATCAATCTTCTATTATGTGTTTGATGACACATTTTCCTAGAAAGTTGAATGTCATGTGACATTGGTAAAAATTACCTCTTGGATTGTTCCATGCAGAATCTATTCAACATATTATTAATATATTTAAACCCTGAATTAGCCTGAGTATATTATTGGGTATATCATTATGGATCTTGATCCCAATAATATATTATTCCTCTCCTAAGTTCTTCCTATAGAAGCATTTATTCAACCATGTTTTAACATACTGTAAGAATGGTTCATTTCCAATAAGAAGTATATCATCGACATATACTATTAAAAAATCATTGTACACCCACTAAACCTCTTATTTACACAATCCTCACATTTAATTTTTAAGAAAACAAATTCAGTTATGGATTCACCAAATTTAATGTTTCATAACCTTGATTTTTACTTTAATATATAAATGGATGTTTATAATTTTCATTCCTAGTTGGCGTCCTATAGAGTCAAAAACGCTTCAGGTTGTTTCATATAGACATATTATTAAATTTTCTAATTAAGGAAGGTTTTTTTACATCCATTTTCCAAATATCATAGTCCCAATAACACATGATGGAAAGTATAATTAAGATATATTCATCATTAAATTAGTGAAAATGTTTCATCATAATCTATGAATTGATAATATTTGAACCCTTTTGAAACTAGTCATGCCTTATAAGTTCTGAATTGTCTATACATGTCTAGTTTCTTCTTGAATACCCATTTACAACCAATAGGATTTACATCCAATAGAGGATCTACCAAAATCCATACTTGTATTTGTTGTATTCAATCCATTTTAGAATCCATAGCTTCTTAAAACATGGAAACATTTGTGCTAGTTATTGCTTCTTATAGGTTAAAGGATCATTATTGTCAACTAATAATGATCCATCATCATCAGTGACTAGAAAATCATTCCATTTTAGTTTTTTAGCCTCTGTTATACTCTTATATAGTAAATGTTTCTTTGGAAATACTTATTTTATAGGGATTTGTGGAATTAGTTCCTCTACCAACTCTTGTATACCTTTATCCTTAAATTCATCAAATTATATCTCTTTCCAACTATGACTTATAGATATGTTCTCTCTCTCAAGGAATATAGTGTGTATTTACACTATAACCATTTTTTGAGGGTTCATATAGGTAATATTCCCTTTTTTACTTAAGGTATACTATAAAGGTACACTTATTTCCTGGGAATAAATTTTATTTCTTGAAGAGGCCTTAACAAATGTTTCACAACCCCACACATGTAAATTCCACAACATGGTTCTTATTATAAACTAAATTTCATATGGTATAATATTTTTATCTTTAGTTGCTACATGGTTTAGTATATGCTTTATTGTCTATAACATGTATCCCCAAAAGGATAATGAAATACTCACATGACTTTTCATTGATCTAACCATATCTAAAAAGGTGTAGTTTCTCCTTTATCTTACACCATTCCATTGAGGTGTATTAGGAATTTTAAGTTAATATAGAATCCCAACTCCCATAAATAATCAATGAAGTCTTGTTTAAGATATTATTGACCATGTTCTACGTGAAGTTTCATAATCTTCTAACCAATATTCTTATTAATACAATTCTTGTATTCTTTGAATTTATCAAAATAATTATAATTATACCTCATCAAGTAGACATATCCATATCTACTAAAATTATCTTAGAAATTTATGATGTATGTGTACCCACCAATTACTTCAATCAAAAATGGTACAAAAATATTAGTATAAACTAATTTAATAATCTCTTTGGACCTTTCACCATTTCCACTAAATGTGGATTCAATCATTTTTTCTTATAAACATGTGTGACATACACCAAGTGGTTTTATTTTAAATAAATATAAATATCCATTTTTGTTTAATCTTTTCAAACACTTTTCGTTTACATGACCTACCCATTGATTCCACTATTGGGTGTGGTATGAGTCATTTGAAGTATATTTATTAGCTATTCCAATACTTTCTTGATGTAATCTAACACATAAAGACTATTATTTAAATGTGACTTACCTAACAACTAATATCTTTATAAAATAAGAAACATTTATTCCAAAATTTTAAAATAAATTCATCTATATCAAGTCTGAATATAGAAATAATATTTATGTTCATGGATGAAACAGAAAATCCCCTAAAACCATGATCATTCCCCTTATCAACGTGAGGTAGTAGTCCCTAATAGCCATAACAGTGATTTTGTCACCATTGGTAGCTCATAGATCTACCTATCCTTGGTCAATATTTTTTAATCTACTTGGTTCTTATATTTTATTACGTATTTGAGAACCAGAATCTATATATAATACCCAATTTTTAGAAATAGATAAATTTCACTTGATAATAAACCCACATGAAGCTTCCCCTCTCTTTTTTTCATTGGAAATGTTTTTATTCTACTGGCCCTTCTTACCACTTGTGGAATAGAAGGAATCTTGTTCCCTTGCTTGCCCCTTGATCTTTCTCTTCTTAGAAGGGTATGAGGAATCATTGGTCTTATAGCTCTTTTCTTGGCCTTTTCTTTTATTCACCATAATGATTGATGCCTTTTCATGCCTTATCTCTTTATTGAATTGGTGAAAAGAGTGAGTAGATCTAGGAGAAACTTCTCAAAGTTGATCGTATTAAAATTGACAACAAAGCTGGAGAAGATCTAAGGAGTGAGGCAAGTATGAGATCTATATGGATTTAATCAGGAATTTTAAAGACGAGAACCTCAATGAACTCAATGTAGACAATAATTTTGGCTATTTTGGGGCCCTAATGGAACACCCTCTTTAAGATTACTCTAAAATAGCACCTTGGATATCTGAAAAAATTCCTATCTTTATCTCTCCTAGTATAAATCACAACGATGCTCAAGATTTTTATAAGAATGCATGTTTTCAGGGGACTTTATGAGTTCACATGACATAGATGAAGGAATTAAACATTGAATGCCAAATACTTCACTAAGATATCTATCATAGATAGTGAACTAATCATTACATTCCTCCTTAGCATGTGGATCATGTAATGAGGATTCTATAATGTAATATTTTCATTCATAGTGCAACACAACCGGAAGATGCCTGAACAATTCCTAGAAGTTATTTCTATTAATAAGATGATCTTTCTCCAATATTTATCTCAAGGATAGTGTGGATGATAAAATTTACATTATTCTAAAATTATAAAAGATAAGATTATTAGTACTTTTATTGATTATAAATTATGTGAAACATAATGAATTTAGTTTTATTAATTATCCTACTATTTTATCAAGACCCAATATCCCTATCCTTTGAACTTAAATTTTCAAATTTCTATGAAATTATAGTGAAAAGGATCCAAAGTATCCTTCGTATAACCCCAATAAGGGTTGGTTATGCTACGTGAAGGTATTTAGGTAGGAAGGTATTTTCCAACTACGGGCTTCAAACTCCCTGATCTACTGAGTGGACTCCCCAGTCCTAAAATATTGACATAGATTTCCTCAAAACTTGACTCTTAATTACACCAAGTCTAGAAAGGCCTACACGTATTTATGTAAATTTTCAAATTCAACCCAAAACCTTCGTAAGATATCCCCTTATAAAATTAAGTATCTCAATAAGGGTTGGTCAAAAAATTAGTTATATTGGTCTCATTCCTAATCAAGTAAAGGAAGGCTTAGTATGACATAATATTAGATTGATGGGTTTTATTTTTTATCTGTAAACGTATCTTAATTTATCTTTTAAATGTATTTTTAATATCAATTAATGTTTATTTAAGTGATTATCCATGTTTTGTTAAAACATATTATTCATAATCCATTTATTTATATTTAATCTTTACACATTAGTCCATTTATTTATGTGATCACAATCTTGAATCCATAATATAAATAATGCATAAAATAGAAATAAATAAATAAATTGATCATGAGTTTATCTAACAATTGATTTATTGAGTAGATAATAAATAAAATTATAACCTAAGATTGAACTCCTTATGCTGGTCTGTGTACGAGTTATAGTATTCCACCTATTAATCTATGTATCACCTGGGCTGGTATCATCTTGGTTCCATCTTGAACCATCTCCATGTGCCTTAGGATACTCCATTTATCCCATGTATTTATAACTCACACATAGGTGAAAAAAACTAAGGATTTGTTCAGATGAATTACAAAAAAACCTTGGATAGAAAGGTCATACATTATAATGGAGGGAGAGATGACTTGCATGCCATCATTTTTAATTTAATAAATAATTATTAAAAAACTATATAACAAATTAAATTAAATAATGTCAACACATACACAAATCTTGGTCAAGATTATGATCGGTCATACATATGCAATAATTATGAAAAATCATATTTGCTAACATTCGTTTATATTCATAATTTATTATTAAGATAAACATTATTGAATTAATTAATTAATTGATTAATTTAATAGTTAATTATTTTTTAGCTTAATTATTATCTGAATTATCTTAGAAATATCCGTCATAAATAAATTTATGGAAAATAAAAAAAAACAATAATTACAAATTATGACAAAAAATTAATTGATCATTTAATAATTATTTAAAACCCTTACTAGATTGTCCAACACATCAGGTGTAAATAAATGAAATATGGTTTTAATATTGAAATTACTAATTTAATGTAATTTAATTCTATCCTTTGTTGGGAGACTACACGACATGTATTTATGATCTATATATCATGTACATGAGATAGATGCATGGGGATTCAGTGTGTACCTCGGCTGGACTACATGGAATATAAAATCCAACTACATGTTGTGTATCACTCTTGTCATGTGTCTATGCAACCCCAATAAAAGATTGAACATTTTATTTGGACATGGTACCACATGACTTTTACTCCAGTTACAAACCTTGTATTGTGCTATCCATGTGTCTTCTTGACTCGGTAAATATCTCGTTATGTACTTCAGATATGGGAATTAATGAACTACACATTATGTATTCCAGCTACATGTTATATATTTTATTAATGATTTAGGTTGTTAGTCTCATTTAGGATTTAATTTTGTATTTGACCACACAGTTTTCATGAATTCCACTGCTAAATCATGTAGACTACATGATGTGTATGCTTTCTACATCTGTGTAATACAATAATTTTTGTGATTGGTTTGTTCGATATACACGCAATGTGAAATAAATACACTACATGTACTTACTACTTGGAATTTTGTGTATAAGGATGTACATATAAGTACAGTTCACTTGGGTATATAGTGTGTACTGTGTCTATATGATGTTCAAACCAGTCTTACCAGCCAAAATTCTTGGCACTTTCCGAAGGCACCTCCAGTTGTTCTTAATCTATTATTATTCCTTTAAGAAAATTAAACACTAAAAAATGATAATTGAAAAGTCAAAATCATGTTAATTAAACTATATTACAGAATTAATAATTCAAAAATAAAATATCTGACCACTACTATGCATAATTAATCAGCAATCAAATAAATAATTATAAATTTAAAACATGACTACTCTAATACCTCCTGAAGGTTCTGGAAGAAATTAAAGTTCCTTGGTTGGAATAATAACCATAAAATATTTTTTCAATTTGATGGATCATTTGAAAATTGTGCATGACATACACATTATGTCCAAATAAATTTTTACATTGAATATTGAATAGTAGAACCTGGAACCAAGAGTGTATATTTGCATGATAAATTTATAATTAATTTATATTAGATCTGACGAAAGAATACCATATATGAATATCATTTTATAATAAAGATTCTGATCATCTAAAACTCTTTTGGGATTAACTTTGTTGTGCTTATAGGATACAATTGTATAATCCATCTAGCGATCATCCACATGTTCTCTTTATATCTCCAAACAATCACTGATGGAATGTCACGTGCTATAGAGGTAGATCAATTATATTTTTTTCATATTAATCACCAAAAGATCCTTCAAACTTAAAGGAATCACTCTTGTTCCTCTCATTATTGAGAGAAGAATAGGAGGAATTCGACAGAGAAGTCTGTTGTGCGCAATGATTCCCAACTCTCAATTTTTTTATTATTAAATTATCCCTACATAATAGACATAACCATATAATTATAAATCTAGGGTTTATGTTAAAATATTATTTAATATTATATCGATTTAAAATAAAATAATAATAATTATCAAACCTCATGGCGTATAAAAATATTATTATTATTATTTTTTGGTGCCTATTAACTCATGCAATGATAAATATTAATTTCTTTTCATGAAAATTAATATTAATCACCAGAACCAATAATGGTTTGTTCAAAATCTATGTCATTTATTAAATTCCTGAATAAATATTTTTATACATAAATATATACTTTATACACAAACCATCAAATAAATTTTTATTATTTATTCAATAAATATTTTTGATCAGAAAAACACGAATAAAATTATTCCTCATACTTGAGAATAATATGTATTCCAATAATAAAATTCATATAGAATTTAATCAAGATCAATGGAAACACATAGTGTGTGGCCCTCTAGGATTCTTTCTCATTGGTATTAAGTTGGATTTCTTGAAATGCATGATTACTATCTAGAAATGGGTCATGGAAACCAAGATAAATAACAAAATGTTGTAACATCAACAATCACATATGAAATATAATTGTGTAATATAATCTATTTGTCACAATATCTCATCAAATAGGTTACACATATATGTCATAAACCAATAACTTGATCTATATTTCATTGACTATATAATGTAAAAATGTTGTTGCACCATGGTCATTGAATTTATTGTGATGGTTCTTTTTCAATTAATGGGTCTATATATCAACTTCTATAAATATGTATAGGGACAAATCCTTCTTCAAATTATCCATTAATAACATGAAATTCATGATACACCCAATATATTCTTCTTATTAAAAATATATGGAATTGAAATTTTGGTCTGTAATCTAAGTACACAATCCATGGCATGCATTAATGATAATATTAAAGTCTAAGGACCGTTACACATTTTTACATAAAGGAATATCTGATGAAACCAAAATATGCAGAATTCCTATTGGTGGGTAGGTTCTCATAATCTCACATAGTAGAGATTAACAGGTGTGAAATTAATGAGGATAAGTCTCATCCTCTTATGAGTACACACAGCTGATGGTCAACATATTGTATTACCTATTATAGTACAATATCCAACCATAGAAATATATTTAATAATATTTTCATGGAACTTCAAGGTTCCCACCATAGAGGGGAACTTTTAAAACTTATAAATGTGAAAAAAATACCCTAGGATATTAATACATAAAATTAAATCATAATAATGAACAATATGTCATATGGTGTTTATTAATATTCAAATATTTTAATAAACATGTAATACCAAATACAAATAGTTGGTTCTAGAGCACTAACTCCAAAAACTAATTATTTAAATCCATAATTTTAATTAACCTATTTATGACATATTAATTATCTCTATTCAAGTTTTATATCTTCTTAAAATGATTAAGAACAGATAAATAATGATCATAGATTCCATTGGTAGGTGTTAAAGATTATAGTTGGTATGAAAGGATACAAAATGTGTGATCAAAAGTACATGTTGTGTACCCATCTTAACTGCACTTGGACAGGTCGCATGATACATGATGCATCAATCAATAATAACATCTAATGCATTTAACGTATATTTCATGTTGACCAGGACAACCTAAAAAGTGGTCTTTCAGACCACATGGTGAGTATCTTATATATACTTCATGTCATCTACATGATTTATTGCTAAAATTTCTACTAACTATGTATAGAAATACATGGAATATTCACACTGAGACTGACCAGTTCTATCACTAATGATATACATGGTGTGTATCTGGTGTATAAATTTTGTGACTCACAATTTCCCACATCTAAAGAACACATTGATTCCACATTCAGGTTACGTGGACACACAAAAAGAGGAACAAACAGTGTGTAGCTCATTGGTATATTTCATGTAATCCAGTTGAGATACACATTAAGTCCCTATGCATTTATACTGAATACATGGTAAGTGATGAACATGATGTGTAGCTCATTAGTCCATTCCATGTATTCATCTAGTAAAAAAATAATTAAAATATATCAAAAAATTATTAATTGTAGCATCAAAAATCTAATTTCATTATTATTATATAATGTGATAACTTTTTAATGAGATTCGTATAATTAATAAAAGATGAATTAATTATATGTTATTACTTAAAAATATTTGTCAATATATTTATTTTCCATAATAAATTTATAATGGGTATCTCTAAGATACTTTGAATGGTCACTAAGATAATGATAATTGATTGATTGGTTTAAGGATTGAATGAAAGAATGTGTTCAAGTGTGCTTATCTTAACAATAAATAATAAATTTTAGTGAATAATATCGGGTGTACATTTTCATATTCATTGAATTCATTGTTAATGACCATGAGCTTAGACCGTGATGCATATGTGATTGGTTTATTAAATTTATTATTTTATGCTTTTTAATAATTTATTAAATTAAATAATGTCCCACAAGTCAATCCTCCCCTATCATTATGTAAGGTCCTATGTGCCAAAGTTTTATTTTATATAAACCCCCTATAACCAATCCTTTAGTTCCACTAAATAGTGTTTGACTTAAATTATGTAATGGATGGAGCTGTTATGTGAGTGGAGGTGGTTCAAGATCAAAGTCGACGTGAAACCAATCTAAGAGGTACATAGGAGCATATGTGAAACACTGAAACTTGAACCAGGCAATATTCCAGGAGTTTATTCTCTAAGATAATGGGATGGTTTATAATATTCTAGATAAACCAACCATTAGATAATGATCATGGACATTATAATTTATTTATTTTATTTATGTCAGTTTCATGGTTAATTATTTATGGATGTCTAAATCATTAAATTAATTAATTTACAAGCAAAAAAGATGGAATTAAAATAAATTTTATAATATGATAAATTTTATCTAGACATAGTTAATATCTTAAGTAAAATCTACATAATATTAAAAAGAATATAATAAGATAAAATGTGTAGTTTACAAAAAAAGATAAAAATTCCTCAAATAGATTTTTAAGTTGGTATAGCTTTCCAATATGTGAATATAAAATGAACCATAGTTCAAAGTACTTGATCAACCTATATAAAAGATATTTCAATTATAAAGGAATTTATAACATGAGTTTCAACTCAACATAACCTAGCTTTCATTAAGGGTTGATCACATTTACGAGACTTGGTGAAACTAGTATAGAAAATGTTCATAAAAATCCTAATCTAAGATTTTGGGATTTGGGAGTCCACTCAATAGATCAAGGAGATGTGAGTTAATATAGTTGGAATGTTATGAATTCCTAAATACATTAAAATAACTTTTTAGAAATCCATTTAGGTTATGAGAATGGGAATATATATCCTTTCTACTAGGATATCTATTTTATAAGATATTTTAAAACTAATAGTGAGGGTATTAGGATTTGATAAAATGGTGGGAGATTAATAAATAAAATTTTTTATCTAATTTTTTAATCTATGTAAAGTAATAAAATTATTCTTTTATTTATTATTGAAATGGAAACCATAAGAATTCAACTATTTCAGTAGAATCCATATTAGAGAAGGATATCCTACTCACAAACTCAAATTTAATGGAATGGTATAGGGACATGTGCATTATACTACTCTATTAATGAAAATTATATGTTCTAGAAAACCCTCTTCATGAGATGCTTAGAAAAGAGGACAGTGAAGAAGTATTGTCCCTCGATATGAATCATTCTGATGATGTCATAGATTTCCAATGTTTGATAATATTATCCATGTCAAGTAAGATTTTAAAGCAATATAGGGATATGGATGCATATAGCATTGTGTATCACCTTCATGGTATATATTTATATAAGGAGAGATATGAGATATCCAATGCACTTTTCATGTTCATTCTTGGAGATTCAGTATCAGTTAGGCCTCATGTAGTCAAGATTATTAGTTATATTGAGTGTTATGATATCTTAAGATTTAAGATCCCTAATGAGTTGGGCAAAAATATTTTTTTATCCTCAATAAATAATAATTTCTCTAGTTTTATTATTAATTATAATATGATCAATAGTGAGAAGACTCTTTTGAAACTCCTTAATCTTATTTTCCAAGTTGATAAAGACATGGGGCATGAGAATACTAAATTAAATGTTGTGAATAAGAAAATAAAAAACAATTCAAGGGGGTATAATATTCATTACAAGTCAAAGGATTATAAGAACTATCCTTCCATTAAAAGGAATACCCAGTGAAATGAAAAGGAAAAGGATGTATTATATTCTTTATGTGGAAAACTGAGTCACTAGAAGAATAATTAAACCCAGTTAAAGAAGAAATGAGAAGCTTCAGGTGTGTTTATTATCAAGAGAAAATTTTCTATCTCTATATATTGGGTATTAGATACATATTGTGGTGATTACATCTATATTCATATGCAGAAACCAAGTAGATATCTAAATATTTCCAAAGGAGGGTGGGTTTATGGGTTGACAATAGCACGAGGATAGATACTCTATCCCTTATAAACCACCACTTTCCTTTTCCAACTATGATGGTCAAGGTTTTAAAAGATTTTTATTATGTACCAAATGTTAAAAATAAATTAATTTTTGTGTCATATATATTTTTATATGGATTTTTTTAAGTTTATAAATAAAAGTTATTTCTTTTATAAAGAAGATATATTTTATGGTATAACACTGATTAGTTGAAATTTTATATACATTTTGGATGCATTCGTTTAAGTTTTATTAATGATTTATTAGATAATTCACTGGATTTTGGTTTTTTAATAAGAATTATGAATTCTAGACTTAAAATAATAAATTATGGAAATGTACTAAAATTTAATTTACAGGTCATGTATCTCATATACGGTGTGTAGAATCTATTAACAACATTCTTGCAAGGCTACAAACCAACCCATAAAGATTTTGTATGATGTGAAGACATTAAACAACGTGAAACTCAATTAAACGATGTGAAACATTAAAAATTCATAATCCTTCAAAAAGATAATTTCATACATGATGTAAGGAGATTAAATGATGTGCCACCTTCAAAGGCTCACCCGATCAAAGATTTGAGATGATTCTTCAGTGGGAAAAGAGCATCTCAGTTACACAGCATGAAACCAGATTACATGAAATGTCGATATTAGGACCCAAATCATTTAATCACATAAACGAGGTGAAAAACTTTCATGTCATGTACTTATCAAGCCTATTTATATTTTTGAGCACCTCTGTGCAGAGGGAGTAAGATGTCTTTGAGTTTTCTCTCATTTTCTTCTCCCATTTTAATTGTTTCTTATTCTAAACAAGTTTTATTTCATTCCTTTCATTATTTCACTGAATCAAAGTGTGTTATTAATCATTCCTTCCTTTTTATTCAACCATTTAAATCCCACTTTTTTTGACATCCTTTTCTAAAAAAGAACTCCTTTCTTCATCAAATCACACACATTTATTTATATGCTCTTTATTTGTAGTAATTTTATGATTGATTATTAATTATATTGATTTTGTATTGCGTGTTCTTAATTATTTAAACATGAAAAGTTATTACATGTTTTTATTATCATTATTTCTAATTTTTTGACATAAAATTTTTCTTATTTAATCCAGGATTATTTCTTTTTCAATTTATTTGTGATTTCACATAGCATTTATAATACCTCCTTGATTTTGATCATCACCTCCATGCAAATTTAATCCACTTAGGGTTAGGGGTTGAGAGTAGGGGTGTTTCCAAACATAAATAATCTTTATACTGAATCTTGGTAATCCTATGGAAACTAATTAGGTTAATAAAAATTGTTCGTCATATTATTTCTCATAACCTTGACCATGGGAATTGAAATTGAATAGACCTGACCTAATTGGGTTTGAGAAAGACTAATGTTGGATCGGGTTATACCAAATATACACAAGAGGGGGGGTGAATTGTGTCTTTTACAAATTCTTCTTGAGATAGTGTTCTGTCCTTTAACTTTAATTAAATAGATTAATGTAAAGGAAATTAAAATAGAAGGGACACACGATGTATAGTGGTTCAGGGAACATATGGCCCAGAGTCCACTCCACCAACGCTCTACTCCACGACCTTGGTGATTTTCACTATCTGGTCCTCTTATCAATAGAACATTCCACAACTAAGTACAGGTAGTTAACACCTTTACAATCTAAGGAAAAACAGGGTCGTCTAGTTCAATCACAGAACCTACACAGCTTAGTATGAGAATCCAGACAATCAAGATAAAAGGATTTATGTGTTCTTTGAAAATACTTTCATGTTTTTCTTCACAATTGCAATATAATGAAATTGACAGTAAATGGATCATCGTCTTCAGAAATAATGATCTTCACGTAAGATTCATTCTGAGTCGATCCGGTTGTAGTAGATATAGAAAAAAATAATTCAAAACTTCAGCAGTAGAAGATTCACAATAGATCTTCAATGTCGAATGAGTGAATATTCTATCTTGTTTCTTCTTCTTCAATAAACAGAGTTTTATCGCTCTTTGTAACAGAAAATTTGTAAGTCTCGATTATCTCAATTGTATCAATTTTTTCATGCATTAGATTTTGTATATCGTAAGATTATCTGCTCTCATGTTCTTGTTTTTGACCTTGAACATTGTATATATTGAATTTCAAAATATCACAAACATATCGAGTGCTTTCACTACAAATTCATATCCAAAAAAGATGCCTTCTGACATGAGATATTCAAAAAATTCGAAATAATAGAACAGTCATAAATCCCCTAAAAATTCGACATGAAAATATCCTATTAAATTGATCCTTTGAATCGTATATAAACAGCTTTTAATCATTCAAATATGCTCTTTAAAATCACCTTTTAATCTGGCTTGAAATCATCCTAATAATTCACTTATAGACCATTTCATAATAATATCATCTTTAATTCTACGACGCCAAATGTAAGGTTGAATTGTATATCATGCATCTTCTAAATGTAAGATAGATTAGAAATGTAAGGTTGATGATGCATCCTTCAAACAAAATGTTGAATACAAGTGTAAGGTTGATAAAAAACATAGGGTTGATCATCAATAATTTTCTTTCCAACATTCAAATGTATGATAAATGATCCATACTTTTATAAGCTTCCAAATGAAAGGTACATGATCCATACTTTTTAATGAAACATAAGGTTGTTCACAAAAGTAAGTTTGATGAACCATAATTTTGAGAAACAAATGTAACCTTTAAAACTTACGTACAGTTCTTCTTCCATACTTTTCCAAAATCTCAAACATACGGTTCGTTCTTAACATAGGATTCTTCTTCCATAATTTTCTGATAATGTATGGTTGTTTAACCATACTTTTCTGATATCTCAGAAAGTATACACCATGTTCCATCCATACGCAATGCTTCTCCATATAGGGTATGAATAGTGTTTCCAGAACACATTTAAGAAATTCCCGAATATTTAGAGCATGAATAGTGTTTCTAGAACACACTTAAGCAATTCCCAAATATGTAGAGCATGAACAGTGTTTCTAGAACTTGCTAATGTGAATAATTTCGTAATTAATTCTCATTGTTCAAAAACTTAAATATTTCTTCCAGTAATAAAAATATAATGAATAATAAATTTCCAAAATACACTTAAAATAAAATCATTAGAAAAAAATTAGGGGTATTTTTGAGTATCAAAATCATCATAAAGAGATAGATTATTGTTCTCAACAATCTCACCCATTTTAATAAAAATATTATATATTGTAGAAAACAACACTTTCTCAACAATCTCTCCATTTTGGATGATCACAAAACCCATAAAATAATAAATCAAATTAACTTCCAAAATTAATTACATATAGTTTATAATTTTTCTTATATAGAATAATATTTCATTTTAACAAGATTATTTCAAAAATAAATAAACATTGTGTTATCCATAATCATAAAAATAAATTTCTCCCTCATTTTCTAAAGTGAGAAATAAAAATAAAATTTTAAAATAAAATTAAAAATAAATATCCAAATTTCTCCCCCAATAAAAAAATTAGAACTATTAAAGTACAATGTGAATTAGTTAAAATAAAATGTTGTGCTTATCCAAATTTCTCCCCATTTTTTGTGATATCAAAAAGAATGATAGAATATGGAAGAGAACACATGTTAATGTAGCACTGAACATAAATAAATTCTATTATTAACTTTTTATCAATAAGTGAATCTAGATTACTAGAATATCTAAACAAATAAAGTAAAACAAATAGAAATAAAAAAATATAGTTTAAACCAAAATTTCATTGAAAATATGTAATGGTGACAATCATGATGAACATAGGAAGCAAGGTTTGGTAAGTGTATGAGATAGGGTCTATCTCCTCTAAACTACAGTCTTGATTTTTGTCAAATTCTCCCTTAGCCATCTCATCATGTCATCTCCTAGTTTGATAATATTATCTCTATTCTCTTGAGTCATATGAATATCTTCTATCATATTTACTCTGAAAAACTCATGGAGCCATTCTTCCTTCTCCATAAACAGAGTTAAATTCATTGTACAATGAGTCAGTACAGTTCTAATACTTGGTTCACCTGAGGTCAAATGGTCAAATAAAAACTTTTGATTATCTAATAGCACTGACAAAGGGGAACTATTGCATTGAAGGTCTTGCAATCTGTCATTCATATTGCTCATTGCTGCTATGATAGCCTGAAATATTCTGATTAAATCAGGTGAAGTACCTGATGTACTGGCCTTACTTGGTCTGACAGATGCAAATTATTTCTCCATGAAAGGTCTAAATCCCATTAAATATGTCTTCATAACCATCTCTGATTTCAACTTTTCAACTTCATTTAGCATTTCCTTCTTAAACACTTCAACTTCCTGCTTTGAAACTGAACTAGCTTTCAGGTTCTGAATTTTCAACTGTTCTTTCTCTAAGACTGTCCTCAGAGCAGCATTTTTAGATTCCAAACTTGAAAGCATCATGTGCAACTCTTATACTTCCTTATTCACTAAATCAGAGTCACCCTGTGATTGATTCTAATCCTCAGCTTGTACTTGATGCCGCAACACTATATGTAATGACTCTGTATCAGATTTCTCCTTATCGTCCTTCTGAGCAGGTTTTTCCACTACCTTTTCCATAAAGACTTTCCCAGACTCTTCCACTGAAAAATCCTTATTCAAAACATCTTTATGTACTTTAGAAACATTTTCATCCGGAATTTCAACATTTTATGGAGGTTTCTCTTCATGAACATCATCTGCATCTATTTCTTCCACTAGGTTTTCTAAAACAATTTCCTCTTGAATTATATGAGGACTAACCACTTCTACTTCACCAGGAATGGCCTCCTTTTCTTTTTCAATTTTTGTTTCTACTCCATCCTCTACAATAGTTCCAACATCAACTGCAACTGTTACCTCTTCTTCATCCTTTACTCCTTTTTTCAACTTGAGGAGTCATCTCAATCTGAGAAGCTATTGGTTGTGTAGTGTCTTGTACTATTGAGTCTCTAATAAATTTGTAGCTCAGAATAGGTTCAGTTTCATCTGCGAGGGATTGATTAGTCTGTTCATCATCTTGAGTCACTCAATGTCTTGACCTCTAAAGTTTGTTTTGGATTTCCTCATCAGCTGATGGATCAACTGCTTCAAACTGTATCCTTCGTGATACTGCACTTGTTCTAAATTCAGCTACTCCTTTTGATTTTACTGGTTGGGCCTGATCACTTTCTTCATCCTATTCAGCTCCAATAGGTAGTAGTTTTCCTTTGATAGTGCTCCAGAAATATCCAATTTTTTCTCAAAGTACCAGCATTATAGATATTAATATGGTGGCATCTCACCCGAGCATCCACTGATCTTATCATATCTGTCTTAAACAGAATTTTTGAGATAAATATTCCCAAAGGATAAAAACTCATTCTTGCCTATGGTTTGTAATAGTTACTGAGATACCTCACTATGTATCTCGAAAAGTTTAATTTAGTATCACTCATCAGCAAAAACATTAAATACATATCGTGATAAATAATTGTTTCCATTTCAGACATCCTGGGTGCAATCTCAGTTTGCACAAACATAACCAATATCTTCTAGTCCAGTTCCAAGTCCATTACAAACATTTTCCTGATATTTTTATATCCAAATAGAAAAGACATAATATCCTCATATTTATGTACACTATCGCCAATATTTTTGCAAATTGAAATGATAAACTCCCACATGAGGGTAGTTTCAAATCTGATCATTTTCTACAGATGAGATTGAAAAATCTATGTCTTTTATTTTTGCTATCATGGAATCTTTATCTTCCCCCAGACTAAACTAAACATATTTCAATAAATAACAAAGCTCCAACTCATATAAAAACTCAATTTTATCACCGTTAAATGTCTGTTTGGGGTTTCAAAAAGCAAAATCATGCTTTAACAATAGGTTTTTCTGACATAACCATTCTAGATCTATGACATTTCCTTGCAAAATTTTCCTCCTTTCAGCGTGCTGCCTATTAGAAGTGCTGGTCTCAACCTTATCAGTTCTCTTGGTCTTGGACATTTATGTCATAAATCTCAGAAGGTTCGAAAAATGAATAGGGTTTCAAAGGTTCAGGTTTGGATTGACAAAGAGCAGTAATGCTTCATGGTCTCGAAAGGGTTTTTGGTAGAAATGAAACGATTCAGAATTCAAAAGGGCTCTGACATCCTTGATTCCTATGTCATAAAAATCATTACATAAATTTTAAAAACAAATAAAATAGTATGCTCACATATAAAAATAAATCTAATAAAAATAAAAAATTCTTATGTTTGAAAAACAAATAACAAATTTATTTTAAACAGTATTAAAAAATAAATATAAATAGCACAATCAAATGAATAAAATAAAACTTTATTTAAAATTAAATAAACCGAGCTCCCCCTTAATAAAATAAAACCTTGCAGTGGGAAGAGGTTTAGTAAAAATATTATCTACTTGAATTTTAGTACTTATAAATTCTAAGAATATATCCTTTTTAAGAAAATGATCTTTTAGAAAAATGATGCCTGATATCAATATGCTTAGTCCTATAATGATTAATAGGATTTTTTGAAATATTAATTTCACTTGTATTAACACATAAAATAGGTGTATTATTAAAATTTAGTCCAAATTCCATAAGAGTTTCTTCCATCCACAGCACTTGAGAACAACAACTTCAAACAGTCACATATTCTGCCTCGGTTGTTGACAGGGCAACTGAATGTTGTTTCTTACTTGACCATGATACTAAGGATTTTCCTAAAAAGTGACAAGTACCTGAACTGGTTTTCTAATATAATATAAAAATCCCAAAGTCTGCATCTAAATATGAAATTAAATTAAATTCAGATGTTTTTTGTTAAATAAGAGATTGAAAAATAGTTCCTTTTAAATATCTAAAAATTCTTTTAACAGCAATTAAATGTGATTAATTAGAATTTGATTGAAATATTTCACAAAGACATACTAAATACATTATATCTGGCATGTTTGCAATAAGATATAATAAACAACCAATCATACCTCTATATAACTTCTTGTCAACTGATTTTCTAGTTTCATACAAATCATGTTTTATATTAGTACACATAGGTGTTGTATATGACTTGTTATTTTCAAGTCCAAATTTCTTAAGTAAATAAGTAATGTATTTTCTTTGATATAAAAAATTTCCAAAATCATTTTGATAAATTTGAAGTCTTAAAAAGAAATTTAACTCTCCCATCATACTCATTTCAAAATATTTTTTCATTAGATTTGAAAACTCATTACAAATAGATTTATTAGTTGATCCAAAAATTACATCATCAACATAAATTTGAACCAATAAAATATTAAAATTTAAAGTTTTATTAAATAGTGTTGGATATTCCTTTCCAACTATAAAATAATTTTTCAAACAAAAAGATATTAATCTTTCATTCCAAGCTCTAGGTGATTTTCTAAGGCCATAAAGAGCTTTAGAAAGTTTAAAAATAAAATCTAGTTTTTGTGAATTTTCAAAACTATGAGGTTACTCAAAATAAACTTCCTCTATTAAATAACCATTTAAAAAGGAAGACTTAACATCCATCTAAAATAATTTACAGTTCCTATGAGATGCATAAGCTAAAAAGATTCTAATGGATTCTAATCTAGCTACAGGCGCAAAGGTCTCATCATAATCTATACCTTCTTCCTGATTATATCCTTTAGGTACTAGTCTTGCTTTATTCAAAGTTATTATTCCTTGATCATCGTGTTTATTTCTAAATACCCATTTCGTTCCTATAACTGGATAATTCTGTGGTCTTTTAACTAATTTCTAGACTTCAATTCTTTTGAACTAGTTTAGTTCTTATTGCATTGCTATCATCCAACTTTCATCATCTAAATCTTCTTCAATAGACATGGGTTCTAATTGGGATAGAAAGACAGAAAACTCAACAAGATTTCATATGTTCCTTTATGTTTTGATTCCTGTTTCTAAGTTTCCTATTACAGTTTCTAAAGGGTGATTCCTTATGGTCCTTGAATTTCTAAGTAGTACACTTATAGGTTCTTTAGTTTCATGTTATTTTGGACTGGACTGAATTTTATTTATATCTTTTTCAAAATCATCTTTTTTTAGGTCCTCAATTCTCATGTTATCATTAGAATCAAGTTCATCTATTTGATATGTCCTTTTCTCAAAGGGATCAGATTCATCAAATTTCACATGAACTGATTCTTCAACAATCCTTGAATTTTTATTAAATACTCTATAAGATTTGGAAGTAGAAGAATATCCTAAGAAAATACCTACATCAGATTTTGGTTCAAAATTACCAAGATTTTCCTTGGTGTTTAAGGTGTAAACCTTTCATCCAAAAACATTAATGTAATTTACTTTAGGTTTTCTGTTATTCCAGAGTACCGAGGGTGTCATTTTCAAAATTGGTCTAATTAAAACTCTATTCATTATATAGTAGGTTGTACTTACAGCTTCTTCCCAAAAATAGGTAGGAAGATTGTATTCATTTAGCATAGTCCTAGAAATTTCTTAAATAGTCTTATTTCTTCTTTTAAAAATTATATTTTGTTCAGGTGTACTTGGTGCATAGAAGGTGTGTTTAATGCCCATATTTGAGCAAAAGGAATTGAATTCTAGATTCTCAAATTCTCCACCATGATCACTTCTTAGTGAAATTATTTTAAAACCTTTTTCATTTTGAACAGTTTTGAAAAAACTTTCAAATAATTTAAAAGCTTCATTTTTAAATTTTAAAAAGAAAATCCTTATAAATCTAGAATAGTCATCAACTGAAACATATACATATAATTTATAAGCCAAGCTTTCTACTCTTGAAGGCCCAAAAATCCAAATGGATAAGTTCTAGAGGTTTAGATGTATCAATTTTTTTACATATTTAAAGGATGATTTGTGCTGCTTTCCAAGTTGACATGCCTCAAAAAATCTATCACTTTCAAACTTGAGACTAGGAAAATCAGAAACTAATTGTCTCTTGAATAACTTATGTAAATCATATATATTGAAATGTAAAGATCTTTTATTCCACATCCAAGATTCATTTATCTTAGAAATTAAGTAGTTTACTTGTTGTTTATGCAAGGAATTTAAATCTAGGGTATACAAATTATCAGTTCTAGGTGCTCTAAATTTAAACAGTATATTTTTGAAAATAGAACAACAATTTTTAGAGAAATCAAAAGCATAACCATCGTCACAGAGTTAAGAGATACTTATAATATTGTGTTTCAATTATTGTATATAAATTAATTTATTGATTGATACATCTTTTGGATCTCCATCTGTTCCAATACCAATTTTCTTGCCTTTGGAATTGTCACCAAAAGTGACTATTCCACCATATTTTTGAGTTAGTATAGTGAAATTCGATGAGCTTCCACTCATATGCCTTGATCAGCCACTAACCATATATCATATGGCCTTTTTTTCTTCTGTGACCTGCTTCCTGTAAAGGCATTTAAACAAATTACTTTGGTACCCATATTTTGTTGGGTCCAGGAGTGTTATCCATCAATGATGTGGGAATCCAGACATTCATAGATTTTCTAAATTCAGTAGAATCAAATAAATTATTTGATACAAAAGATTTATTAATGCCACTTATTTGAGGTTGTCTTAAGAGGCAGTTTTAAGAAATATTTCCCCTTGTCCCATAGTAAATAAAATTTAATCTTTTTGTGCTTGGAACAAAATAATTCTTGTTTAGCTTAGGTTTTTCACCTTTACTTCCAATTCCAAATATTTATTTCTTAATGATAGTTTTCCCAAGAATTTAATTTAGAGATTTTTATCCTTCGGTAAAAACAAGGGCAAGAGTTTTATAGGTTTCTACTTCATTTTTATGTGTTTTTACCATTGATTCATAATCTGTATAGTTAGTGTTAATTGAATTATACTTATCAGTTAACTCCTTAAGTTGTTTTAGTATTGTATCTCTTTTATCTGAAAGAGCCTTGTGAATTCTCTTTAAAGACATATACTTCTTAAAAAGAGAATCATATTTTTCCTCAAGCATGTTGCAGTAGGCTGAAAGTTTTTCATTAGAATAGCTTGTTTCAGAACTAGAATCAGTATTAGAATCAGAATAGTAGTATGATTTTACCTCATCTGTTTCTTCCATAAATCACATGTTGGCTTTCATATTTACTTCTTCCTTATTTGAGTCTGATTCTGAAGAGCTGCTGGAGTCTTCAGACACACTCCATGTATCTTTCATTGCTTTCTTGAATTTTTCTCATAAGCATTCCTTTTGAAGAACTTCTTCCTCTTGTCTTCTTTTAACTGAGGACAGTCAGGTCTGATGTGCCCCATTTTCTTGCTCTCATAACATATGACTTCCTTTTCATCCTTTTTTAATGTTTTTTTAAATCCTTTCTTCTTTATGTAGAATTTACAAAACATTCTGGCTAGCTGAGCCAGTTCTACATCAGAATTTGATGAATCAGAACTTGCTAATTTCACCTTTACTTCCTTCTTATTTATCTTTCTTCTTTTACTTTGCGATGACACTTTTAAGGCAGTGTCATCTTTATTGATAAAAGCCTTATGCTCATTTGCTTCATCTTGCATATCAGATTCATACATCATAAGTGTTACAATCAGCTCTCTCATGGTTAAGTCTCTGACAGGTGTTGACTGTCTGATTGTAGCAGATATTCCATTCCATTTAGTAGGTAGTACTCTCAGTACTTTTAAAGCTTTATCTTCTTGTCTGATTGGTTCTCCCAAAGTAGTTATATTTTTGACAATTTCTTTCAATATTCCATTAATTTGAGTAATTATTTCACCTTGAAACATTATGAATGTATCAAATTTAATCTTAGTAGTAGCATATCTCATTTTCCTGAACTTGTCAGTTCCTTCATAAGCAACAATAATAGTTTTCCATATCTCATATGATGTTAGACATTGAGATACTCTATTGAATTAATCAGGTCCTAGAACACATATAATTGCATTAATTTCCTTCGATTTCATATCATATTCTTCTTCAATAGCTACACTCCATGTCTCAAGATTTTCAGGTATTTTATATGGAGTCAGAATCTTAGAATATACTCTATATCAATGGTTTTTCAGATAAATTATCATTCTTGACTTCCAGCATCCATAATTTTCTCCATTGAAGTACGGTGCTCACACCATAGACATTCCCTATCTTTTATCAGTCATCTTGATATGTGTATAATTGCAACACCCCAAGAATCCATGGTACGTTTTCTTTTTGAATAATGTAATAGCTTGCATTGTACGCAACTTCGAGATTGTAACACACTGCGACCAATAAAACTAACTGTTATGAATAGTAATACCCACTTTTTGAAATTTTATAAATTTTATCTTTCAAAATAGAATTCAATTTTGGATTCAGAATATCGAAATTATCTTAGGGTGAATTTTTGGTATTTTTCTTAAATCTTTCAATTTTTGATGAATAGTGAAAAACACTATGTTATAGTTTAAAACGGAATTTTTATTTAAATAATTATTTATTTTATTTATATTTATTTTAGATCAAAATAGATATATAATACCTATATAAGTTCAATTTAATTCATTGGAGTTATTTTATAATAATTTTAGACATATAAAAATTTTATTGAACTTTTTAACCTTCTTTTACCCACCATCTAGCTGTATTACCAAATTTGAATAAAACATAATTTTACCGCTTCTGTGAATTGAATTTCAAAAATCCAAGAGACACAGTTGATATCAATAAGTAAAATTTGGTTCAATAAGATAAAAATAATTTTTATGTAATAGTAACTTTTGACTTTTATTTACCACGGTTAAAAGTAAATAGGGTAATTAAGGGTAAAAATGATATTATTATTACCCTAAAACATGTACTAATTCTATTGGATAAGTTTAATTCGACCAGAAACAACCTTAGGAATAAAATATGATCCTTTAGGTTCACTTGGATTAGATTAGTACATTTATTATTATTTAATTCAAAGAAGATTTAAAAGTGTTAAATTCAAAGCTTAATAAATAAACCATTTTTAACATAGGGTTATACAAAAGATAAATTCAATTATAAATATTCATTAGAAAGATAAATATATATCCTACATAATGGTATTTTTTTTATATTTTTTATACATTAAATAATTTAATTTATTTATGACACGATGATGATGCAGTAATTACCTAATTAATGAAATATTAAAATATTTGATATTATAAATATCCAAATAAATGAAATTTGAAAATTTTTATGAATTAAAATAATTTTATATATTAATATGACATGTTATGGTTGGTTATCTGGATTATTTTCTAAGTAATAATGTTGTTATGAATTTAGAAAAAACAACATACCAAATAGTGTTAAAATTGACAAAAAAGAGTTTTTAAAATAAATATTATGTTATTAATTGATATTCTATTCCTAAAAATCTAAGGTTCAGCCAAAAGACTTATATAATGATTGGTGTATCAATAATGAACCACTTAGGGTTTTATTGGAACTATATAGTAAGTTTATTAACCATATAACAAAAAAATACAAAGATACATGGTAAATGTCAAACTATTAAACTAAGAGTTAAATCTAAAAGATAAGGATAATATAGTCACCAAAACCTGTCTAAAACCTATTGGTTGAGTGTTTGTCGACCCATACTCACCTTATATTTTAAATAATCTATTTTTGAGCCATTAGAAACCGAAAATGATTTTATTATAAAATAATATTTCTAGCTTTTACTAAGGTGCCCCTCACCCCTCTTATAAAAGGGCACTCCCCTTGTCTCTAATTCACACCATCAAAGCCATTTGGCTCGGCCAAAACCTGCCCCAATACCCTCTAAAATTTCCTCCATTCATCCTAGAGGCCTTTTTTTAGTCATAAATCCAACCTATAGAGCCCTTTTGATCAAATAAAAAAGAAGAACCCGAAGAAGATGTAAATATTTCATCACCTCTTTCAAGTTCCTTTCTTCTTCCACTTCCTATTTCTTTGTTATTTCCATTATAAAATAATAACTCTAGTATATTATATATACTTTGATGTTATTATAAATATGGTACAACCATATTCATTATTCTATCCATCCTTTGAATGACATGTCACCATACGTGCGTACGTACGGTTTACCGTCTCCACGTCGTGGTGTAATTGTTATTCAATACAATATTATTTGGATGGTTGTAATAATGATGTTTAATTGATGTAAATAATAAATATAACATTATAATGATTCTTTGTATGTAATATACCATCCAATTATATATTATTTTAATATCAAAAGAATGATATTGTCACTTGTGCGTACGTACGGATTACCGTCTCCACAAACGTGATGAGATTCATTCCCATCGTATATATTCAAGACTAATTTTAATTTGATGATTAAAAATAATTTTTATTGATTTGATATCATTCTAGATATTAATAAGATACATCCCATTCATAAAAAATATGTCTCACCTAATAAAGAATATAAAGGAAATGAATCTGTTAACACCCGAAACAACGACAATACTAAGATATTATTAACAAAGAAATGTTAAAAGATAATATATGATATCATATTAATTTATATGATTCACGTATTATTTAATAACAATTATTTCACCATTATACAGGAGGTTAACCTACCCTCGACCAAGGAAAAGTACAAAGGGGTTTCTTATCTCACTTTTAATTCTTTGATATTTCCATTGTTCGCTACTTATTTATTGGATGTGGTGTATTGTGTACTACCATTTGATATATATTATCTTTATTTTCTTTATATTAATTGTATTATGTGATTAATTTTGTGTTTATTAACTTTTGGTCATACGACTCTATTGATTACAACGAAGTAAGGGGTTTTTCATCTCACTTTTTATTCCCGTGAGATTCATGCTATATTGGCCATTATTTCCTTTTGTGTGGCATATGTACTATCCATGATAGTATTCTTGGTGTAATATACTTTAATTTATGGGTATTTACATCTTCATTGTATGATCCTTATTTCATGGGTTTTTTGTTTCATAAGTTACCAAATCGGTAAGGGAATTTCAAATTTCAATTTCCACTCAGTGGGCTTTACGCATACTTCATTGATTATTTTACTCCAAGATTATGTGTAGAATAACTATTTATTATTTATGTAGTAATTTCCACTCCCCTTTGTGTGGATATAATTTTGATGCACATAATCACTCCATTGATAATTTCTCAATTCATAGATATAAACTTGATCTTAACTCAATTTCCATTCGTTAAGTTAAACATCCTAGTCATTGGTATAGTTTTTACAATAATATGTGTGAGTGTTATCTGATTTATTTACACTGAATATCCAATCATATTGAGTGTATTTATATTTTTCACACATACTTATGTCATTTATTTATCTTTTACCTAAGGATACTATCTTTATAAGGGATTTCATCTCAATTTACATTCCTTTGAGACTTCTTTGTTGTTATGCACCAATTCACTTTTATATGGTGTATATATTGTCCATTGACATAGTATATAATGAAATACTTTATTCTCAATATGTTATGAATTTTTCATTACCTCAATTAATTTTATTCAAGCATCTCTCATTTGGTTAGGAACTCTAACTAAAATATCATTTTAAATGTTTTAAAGATTTATTATTATAAATCATTCTCATTAATGTCCATGTTTTAAAAATGGTTTTGAGGATTTATTTATATGGACTTTAAAGTTTTAAAATTAAAATTCCTCTTAAATTTTTCAAAGTGTTATGGGACACTTTGATTAAAAAATCTATTTTTAAACAGCTTCTTGACAAATAGTGTGCCTTTTAAATGTTTTCAAGAAAAAGGGGGATATTTCTCTAAAATAGTTTTGATGATTATTTTAATCTATGTCAATATCCTTCATTATTTTCTATTGGGGTTAATCTGTTACAATAAAATCTTCCATATTGTATTGAATGGGTTTTTTTTTACTGTGGATGTGCTATTTTTTATACCATTCATTGTTTGTGGATAAATTATTGACATTTTCTATGCTAGTTTTAATACGAATGTTTATGTTATGTTTCAAACTTTTCATATGAGTAATGCATTGGACTTAGTAAGTGACAGGTGGAGCCCGATATAGCTCCTCTATGCATCGGTAGGTCTCATGAGACAAACTTGTGTCTTGGCACAAGGCCTTGAAAAAATATTATTTGTAGTCTTGGCACACTGCCATGACTATGTGGTTATGAAAGTATGGCATTATGCATTCCATCATTATGAAAGTGGCTATTGATATTGCATGTGATTATTTGACTAGTAGAACATCAATGTGAATAAGTAAATGGAATTATTTGATTTTATCTTTTCCATATTATGATGATGTTCATGTTTAAAAGGATTTTTTTATTCTTATACATTGCCTTTAATATTTATGCTTATTTATGAAAGTTTCTGCTATATTTTTATCCTTAATGATCATCTGAGCTCACCCATTTATATGTTTTATTTTTCCCAGGATGCAAAGAAGTATATTATGACTGACCTGCAGGGATATTCTATGGGATCTCAGTGTTTACTATGAAAACAATGTTATTATAGTTTTTCATTTTATGATGTAATGTAAAACTTATGAATGTATCTGTAACAACCCGAATCCGGAGCCCCTCTACTGGTGCCCCATACCCGGTTCGCCACATGACCTCAAGCGCGTTTCCCCGAATGCCAGAGGCTGCCGACTAGCAGCGAGGGCCTTGGTGAGTTGGTGGGGAAACTATGCCCTCATTTGGTAAGGTATACAGTGGAAAAACAACAGTAAACAGCAGAAGCAGTAACAATATGCACAACAACAGAAACCAAACAGCGGAAGAAATAAATATATATAGCAATGATGAAAATGATGCAGCAGGTACAAGTATCTATGGAAAGAAACAAACACAACAACCTGCTAGAATAAAACTGAAAACAAGTGTAAAATAAAAACAAAATAAACTCCTCAGCATCGCGAGCCCGGGCTCGGTCTCATGCTCCCCAGCTCCAGTGAAATCAAGAACCTGAAGTAGAAGTGCGCTTTCCCTTATCTATACCTGCAGCAACATAGTCTGCTTGGGCCCAAAAGCATGGCCCAAACAGGTTGTGAGATACAATCCCAGTATGCAATCACCCAATGATTTGTGCCTAATAGTCAATGAATACCAGGTAAGTAATAAAACAAGAAGAAGTACACAGGAAAGTACAAGCAGCTACAATCCACAGTTCTAACAAAAGAAGAGCACAAGTAAACAACTAGTAAAAAAGGAAAAATGTAACCCTCAGGGTACCTCTCATAGCCTAAACCCTATGGTTCAACCTATAAGTACTAACAACCCTCTAGGTGGAACACACAATCTCACCCCTCTGGTTCAGTTAAGAAATTAAGCAGACTCTCTGGGGAAGCACTCACCGTCAATTCCCCCTATAGTCTCGTAATGTGCTAAAGGCTGTCTAGGGAAGCACTCAACATCTATTCCCCCTGTGGCCCGCGTCGAGGAACTACAGACTCTCTGAGGAAGCACTCAACGTCAATTCCCCCTGTGGTCCCTTATCATAATTAAAGACACTTTGGAGAAGCCCTTCTGTCCTTTCTACCTTTGGTCAACTACTCTTGGTTCTCACAGTCCTGAGTAAAACTAAACATGCTCAGCACGCGTGCATCGTCCAAGTAAACCTCATGAACTACTTGTCTATCAACTAAGACTCAACAAAAAAATAGGGCAACCGTCCACAATCCTCCAACTAGGCATGGCAACTGGTAGAATGCCAAACAGGCAGAACAAACATGGAAAATCAACCTGAGCACAAAATAAATTACTCTAATTACAATCATAAACCTATACTACAGCAATCAAGCAAAGCAGGAAAATAACGAGGGTAAAACAGGAACACGCAATACCCCGTTCAAGGGTATTGGTGGAATTCTCCAAAAATACTCATCGACTTTCAACAGAAAGGCACAAACCACCTACCATGATCCTAGGTGATCGATATAAGTGATCCACGATGATAGATTCCCCTTATAATGACGTAGATCTGAGAAAACACACAAAACACTCAACCTGCGATAACGTGGAAACCAGAAAGAAACAAGAACCAAGGCTAAAGTAGAAGGAAGAACTCACCGCTGCGATTCCAACACAATCGATTGTGCTCAAATCGTAGAACGGAGGGAGAGGCGGGAGCCCATCAAAGATCCGGTCATACGGTCGCTCTCGGGCAGACGAAAACTGAAGAAGGAGATGAAAATTGGGGTTAGGCGCGACCCTGGTCCGTTTAGTGAAAAAAATTACACGACGTGTACTTTTAGAGTACATGGCGTGTACTGGGTCCTTTCTGTACTCCGCCAAAGTCAGCCTCCACGTCACCCCTACACACAGTGTGTGTGGCCAGGGCCCGACCGGCACACGACTTCAATCCGGATCAAAGTACACGACGTGTACTCAGAAAGTACACAGCGTGTACTTTGAAAATTTCCAAAAAATCCATTTTTCTTAAAAACTCTAGAAAAAAGGAAAAACATACCTGAACAAAGATCCGGGTTCTTACAAACATCCCCCCTTAAAGAAATTCGTCCCCAAATTTCCCTAACGGGGCATAAAAGAAGAATCCCTGAATAGTTCCGGCCACTATGATCGTACATCGGCCTCCCTCTCCCAGGTCTCGTCTTGTACTCGCCCGTGCTACCATAGCACTCGTACCAAAGGAACATACCACCCATGGAGAACCTTTGTACTGTGATCGATAATCCAGATAAGATGCTCCTCAAACGACGCATCTGCTTCAAGATCGACTTCCTCGGGATGAAAGGCATGAGACGGGTCTGAAAAGTAACATCGGAGCTGAGAGACGTGGAAGACGTCGTGCATGGCCCGATACCTCTGAGGTAGCTACAACTGATAGGTGACTGGTCCCACTCTCCCCATGACCTCAAATGGTCCGACGTACCACGGTGAAAGCTTACCCCATCTCCGAATCCTCTTGTGTCCCAGCCTCGGTGCGACGCGTAGGAACACCTAATCCCCAACCTTGAACTCTAGAGGTCGTCTCCACTGATCAGCATAAGACTTCTGCCGAGACTGTGCCATAGCCATCCTCTTTCGAATCAGCTCTACCTGTTGTGAGGTCTCCTAAATGAGACGAGGTCCCAGAAAAGCTGCCTCTCCTGCCTCAAACCAATATAAGGGTGATCGGCATGGCCTACCGTACAAAGCCTCGTATGGTGCCATCTGAATGGTCTCCTGGAAATAGTTGTTGTAGGTGAACTCCACCAGAGTAATATACTTCTCCCAAGAACTACCAAAGTCTAGGATGCAAGCTCGGAGCATATCCTCAAGCACCTGGATCGTGCGCTCGGACTGGCCATCAGTCTCGGGATGGTATGTTCTACTCAAAAGTACATGTGTACCCAAGGCCTTCTAAAGTCCCTACCAGAACAGAGAGGTAAAGCGCGCATCCATGTCTGAAAAAATATAGTGTGGAACTCCATGCAGACGAATGATCTCTCAGATGTAAAGTCATCCCAGATCATCAACACTGAAGGTCTCCTTAATCAGCAAGAAGTGCGCCCCCTTCATAAGCCTGTCGATGACAACCCAAACAACATCATTCCCTCGAGGAGACCTCAGCAACCCAGTCACAAAGTCCATTGCGAAATCATTCCACTTCCAATCTAGAATGGGTAACTGCTATAAAAGGTCTGATGGTCGTTGATGCTCTACCTTCACCTGCTGAAAAGTAGAACATCTCATGACAAAACTAGCAACATCCTTCTTCATACCTGGCCCCCAGTACTGGTGATGAAGATCCTAATACATCTTGGTGAGGCCAGGATGAACTTCCCAAACTAAGGAATGAAAATCCCGCATCAGCTCATCGCATATGTCTACTGGTACCCATACACATCCCTAGAAATGCAAGATATCATCCTCACCCACTGCCCATCCGGGAAAAGGGTCCTCTCCTGACATACTCTTCCATAGGATTAAGCCTTCAGAGTCGGATAGCTACCTCATCTGTACCCGATCAAGAAGTGTAGAGGTAACAGCTACAGAAGATAGTAAAGTCTTCCCTTGTCTGTCGTGCACCTCCAGATGCATCTCAGAGAATAGAGCCATCAGCTTCCACTCACTGCTGGCCTCCTGAACTACCTGAATCTGAGTTCTCCTACTCAACGCATCTGCCACTGCGTTGCCTTTCCCTGGCGTATAGGAAAGATCGAAATCAAAGGACTAAAGGTACTCAACCCACCTGCGCTGGCTCAGATTCAGATCACGCTGAGTGAAGATGTATTTGAGACTCTTGTGGTTAGTGAAGACCACAAAGTGCTCCCCCAGCAGATAGTGTCTCCAATAGCGTAAGGTATGAACAACAGCTGCCAACTCCAGATCATGCATAGGGTAGTTCCTCTCATGTGGCTTCAACTGCCAAGACCCGTACGCAACGACTCCATACTCCTACATAAGCACAGCTCCCAGCCCGATACCTGAAGCATCATAGTAAACAGTGTAGTTCTTGCCTGGCTCCGAAAAGACTAGTATCGGTGCTGATGTCAACCTCCCTTTCAGCTCCTGAAAGGCTGACTCACAAGAATCTGACCATAAGAACTTATCCCCCTTCTTGGTCAAACCTGTCAAAGGTGACTCTAGACAAGAAAAGTCTTGAATGAAACGTCTGTAGTGTCCATCCAGCCCTAAAAAACTCTGTACCTCAAAGACGTTCTTCGGATGCTCCCAGGAAACTACAGCTCTCACTTTCTCAAGGTCCACTGATACTCCTACCTCTAAGATGACGTGACCCAAGAAGTGAATCTGATCCATCCAGAAGTGGCACTTCGAGAGTTTAGCATAAATCCGATGCTCTCTCAGTGTACTCAGAACGATCTCAAGATGTATGGCATGGTCGTGTCGAGTGTGAGAGTACACCAAGATATCGTCCACGAAGATCACGACAAAAGAGTATAAGTAAGGATGGAATACTCAGTTCATTAGTGCCATGAAACCTGCAGGCGCATTCGTGAGACCGAATGACATGACTGTATACTTGTATAGACCATACATGCTCTTGAAGGCTGTCAGAGGTATATCTGATGGTCTAATGTGAAATTGATGATAACCGGACCTAATTTCGATCTTCGAGAACACCTGGGCTCCTCGAAGCTGATTGAAAAGGTCTTAAATTCTCGACAAGGGATATCGGTTCTTGACCGTCAACTGGTTCAGCTTCTGATAATCCACACAAAGCCAAAGGGTACTGTCTGCCTTCTTTGCAAACATGACAGGAAAACCCCAAGGAGAAGTACTGGGTCAGATGAAACCCTTAGCCTGTAGCTCCTCAAACTGCTTCTTGATCTCCTGCAACTCAGGTGTGGCCATCCTATAGGGAGGAATGGACACTGGTGCCACTCCTGGCACGAGCTCAGTAGAGAAGTCTACCTCATGCTCTGGAGGCAAACCTGAAAAGTATTCTGGAAAGACGTACCTGAAGCGATCCACCACTAGAGGAAAGTCCAACTGTGGTGTCCCCTGATCATCCTGATAAAGTCTAGCAATCTGGGCTATCACCCCTCCTAGCCTAAGATGCTTGAGTCCTGCCCGACTCGCCCGAACATCCCACTCTCCTTTATGAGGAAAGGACTCACCCTCTGGTGAAACAAAACTCACTCTACGGTGATAACAGTCGACGAATGCCTGAAAAGGAATAAACCAATCCATTCCAAGGATGACATCACAGCCTGTCATCTCTAGGACATAGATATACCATAAGAAGTGATACCCTGCAACCTCTAGAAGGAACTCTCTACAATGGCGTACACTAGATGTCCTCATTCCCAAAGGTGTGTCTAGTGTCAATGAGTCGGCAGAAGAAAAGACGCAGATTCCAAGGATCTCCACAACAGCAACAGAGATAAAGCTATGTGTAGCACCAGTATCGAAAAGGGATGAAGATAAAACTGATGCTACTAAAATTGTACCTCGAACAGTAGAAGGGTCGGGATCCTTCTCTTGATAAGTCTACTCCATAGAGAAAGACTGGCCTGTACCGCGGCCCTGCGCCCCTGTCTGACGACTCTGAGCTGAACCGCCCTGCTGGTGTTGAGGAACTGGTGGATGACCGCCATGGCCTTGACCTCCACCTCGGCCCGAACGGCCGGAATAACTCCAGTTCCCCGACTGGTGAGAAACTGGTGGTGCTGCTCCTGAACGAGGAGTCATGGAAGAACCCCGGTCACCAGCTGCTGGTGGGAAGACCTGGAAAAAATGCTGAAGGTGACCCATCTTGCCGCAAGATCGGCACTCCATGGGGTCCCTATGGCACTGCAGCCTCGTGTGCCCTGACCGGCCACACTGGTAGCATGTCACCTGGCTGCCTGACGATGCATCCCGCTTCCTCGGATCACCGTGTGTAGGCTCTCTAGGGCGCTTCTTTCTGTCATCTAGAGGAAGACTAGATCTGGAAGAAGAACCACCCTAGCTCGCAGCTCTAGAGTCTCTTAGATTGTTCTCCGTAATCATTACCTAGTTGACGATAGAAGTAATGGAAGTCAGCTGGAAGATGTTCACCTGTGAGCGGATCTCCCGCCTGAGACCATCCTCAAACTTCCTTGATAAGAACACCCCACTCCCATCTCAGAGGGGCGTGAAGCACTGCAGCTCGGTGAAACGAGCGGAATACTCCATGACAGAAAGAGTACCCAACTCTAAACTCATGAACTCCTAGGCTCGGTCGGCCCTTAGGGTCTCCAGGTAGAAGTTGTCATAGAAAACGTGTTGGAACTCCTCCCAAACCATAGCCTGCTGCTGACCTGCCTGTGAGATCACGTCCCACCACCTCTTGGTGGTGTCTCGGAGCATGTAGGTGGCGAGATTAACCAGCCTCTTTGGAGGTGTCTCCAGATGCTCCAAAATAGTTATCATGGCTTCCAGCCATGACTCTGTACCCTGAGGTGCTCCTTCCCCCGAGAACATGGGAGGATGCTGCTGCTGAAAAACCCGCGTCAACTTTTCCATAGACGTGGCAGGAGGTGGAGCTCCCAGTAAGTCCTACATCATCCTCATGAAACCTTCCCTGAACTGCGCATCAGCACCTACAACCGGTATAACAGTCGTTGCCAAGGCTAGCCCGATTCGAGGATTGGAAGGAAGTCCCTGATCAGCCCTATCTGGCATCTGATCACTGCCCAACGACAGACATATGACCAGAGGATGTCTCAGAGGCATATCTCTGAAAGATCAAAAGCACACCTTAGATTAGGAAAACAAGGAAAGAGAACACAAGAGTACAAAATGGAAATAGGGGAAGAAAAACACACAAGTTTTCAAAACACAACTACACGGAGTGTATAAAACTACACGACGTGTCTTCTTAACCCACTGACATGGGCGTGTACTCCTGCCCTACAAGTCATGTACACTTCAATCTACACGGCGTGTTGCACTCACACACGGAGTGTACTTGAAAACTGTTCCCCTGCCCGAGTCTCCTTACACAGCTAACCCACACGGTCTGACTTAACCCGAGACTACACGGTGTGTTCTTAACACACATGGCGTGTACTAGACAAGGCTTTGGCGGCCCATGTTTGGGAAACACACGGCCGTCTACACGGCTGAACCTTACACGGCGTGCTCCGAACAAACACGGTGTGCATAGGCAAGGTGACCTCGTCTCAGGTTGTTTGTGACACGGTCGGGTACCTGGACAAGACTACACGGTGTGTTCCGAACAAACAGATCGTGTTGAAAAGAAGGTAATGTTGTCCTGTGTTGTTCGTGACACAGTCGGCCACCTGGATAGGACTACATGGCATGTTCCCTAAGGACACGACGTGTTCTACTCGAGCTTCCCCGGCCCGTGTTGTTAGTGACACGGCTGGGTACACGGCTCTGAACTTACACAGCGTGTACCTACCATACACGGGGTGTTCCTAAAGTTTCTTTCACGACACCGTGTTCTTCTCACACGGTCAGCGACACGGCCTGAAAACTACACGGCATGTATCCAAAAAGTACACGTCATGTATTCTGGGTTTTTCTGGGCAGTAGCTCAGAAACTACTCAGACTCCTAGAAACACTAAAACAAGGGAAATAGGTGCCAAATTTCGATTTGTGAGGGCCCATACTCTGCGCGAATCAAAGCTCGACATCTCCTGTAGTCACATACAAGGTAAAACAACATCTCTCTAACATAACAGTAGGGATTCTATCAAGCGTATATCACAACAACATGCATAATCTACACAAAGCCTATCACAACAGCATGAAATCGCAAATGCACCCCAGATGGCATGGCAAGAATCCATGGGATGTGATTTCTAGAAGTGCCTATATGATGCATGAGATGGCATACCCTCATCTCATCGGGTTGCGACAGAAATAGAACCGAAATATCAAAACAATAACCGAACAAGTCATTCGAATCACTCTAGGTGAAAAAATATCAACCATAAAACTCAAAACCATAAAACTGCAATTAACGAGGTAACATGGACTTTCCCTGTACATGGGTTACCTACTCCAAAGAACAACTTAATACCAAGTACCAAATCCATCCTATACCTGGCTAAAGTCTATAAACATTATAGCAAGAGAAAATAACTCCTATGATACCACTTTGTAACGACCTGAATCTGGAGCCCCTCCACTAGTGCCCCGTACCCGGTTTGCCACATGACCTCAAGCGTGTTTCCCCAAACGCCAGAGGCTGCCAACTAGCAGCGAGGGCCTTGGTGAGTTGGTGGGGAAACTATGCCCTCACTTGGTAAGGTATACAGCAGAAAAACAATAGTCAACAGCGGAAGCAGTAACAATATGCACAACAACAGAAACCAAACAGCGGAAGCAATAAATATATATAGCAATAATGAAAATGATGCAGCAGTTACAAGTATCTATGGAAAGAAACAAACACAACAACATTCTGGAATAAAACTGAAAACAAGTGTGAAAGAAAAACAAAATTAACACCTCAGCATCGCGAGCCCTGGCTCGATCCCATACTCCCCAGCTCCAGTGCAATCATGAACCTGAAGTAGAAGGGTGCTTCCCTTATCTATACCTGCAGCAACATAGTCTGCATGGGCCTAAAAGCATGGCCCAAACATGGTGTGAGATACAATCCCAATAGGCAATCACCCAAAGATTTGTGCCTAACAGTCAATGAATACCAGGCAAGTAATAAAACAAGAAGAAGTAAATAGGAAAGTACAAGAAGCTAAAATCCACAGTTCTAACAAAAGAAGAGCACAAGTAAACAACTAGTAACAAATGAAAAAGGTGACCCTCTGGGTATCTCTCACAGCCGAACCCCTGTGGTTCAACCTATAAGTACTAACAACCCTCTAGGTGGCACACACAGTCTCACCCCTCTGGTTCAGTTATGAAATTAAGCAGACTCTCTGGGGAAGCACTCACCGTCAATTCCCCCTACAGTCTCGTAATGTGCTAAAGGCTCTCTGGGGAAGCACTCAACGTCTATTACCCCTGTGGCCCGCGTCGAGGAACTACAGACTCTCTGAGGAAGCACTCAATGTCAATTTCCCCTGTGGTCTCGTATCGTAATTAAAGACACTCTGGAGAAGCCCTTCCCTCCATTCTCCCTTTGGTCTACTACTCTAGGTTCTCACAGTCCTGAGTAAAACTAAACATTCTCAGTGCACGTGAATCGTCTAAGTAAACCTCAATAACTACATGGCTATCAACTAAGGCTCAGCAAAAAAACAAGGCAACCGTCCACAATCCTACAACTAGGCATGACAACTGGCAGAACGCCAAATAGGTGGAACAAACATGGCAAAGCAACCTGGACACAAAATAAATTACTCTAATTACAATCATAAACCTCTACTACAGCAATCAAGGAAAGCAGGAAAATAACAAGGGTAAAACAGGAACACGCAATACCATGTTCAAGGGTATTGGTGGTATTTGAACAAAATACTCATCGACTTTCAATAAAAAGGCACAAACCACCTACCTTGATCCTAGTTGATCGATATAAGTGAACCACGACGACAGATTCCCCTTGGAATGACGTAGATCTGAGAAAACGCACAAAACACTCAACCTATGATAACTTGGAAACCAAGAGGAAACAAGAACCAAGGCTAAAGCAGAAGGAATAACTCACCGCTGCGATTCCAACGCAATCAACCATGTTCAAATCGGAGAACAGACGGCAAGGCGAGAGCCCGTCGAAGATCCGGTCGTACAGTCTCTCTCGGGTGGACGAAAACTGAAGAAGAAGATGAAAATTGGGGTTAGGTGCGACCCCAGTCCATTTAGTGAAAAAAAATAAAGTACACGGCGTGTACTTTTAGAGTACACGGTGTGTACTGGGTCCTTTCCATACTCCACCAAAGTCGGCCTCCACGTCACCCCTATACACCGTGTGTGTGGCCCGGGCACGACCAGCACACGGCTTCGAGCCGGATCAGATTGCACAACGTGTACTCAGATAGTACATGGCGTGTACTTTGAAAATTTCCAGAAAAACAATTTTTCATAAAAACTCTAAAAAAAGAAAAACATACCTGAACGAAGATTCAGGTTCTTACAGTATCTAGTACTTCCAAGGCTACTGAACTAATCGGTCTTTTGAGACTTCATCTTTTGTGATAAGGAAATGATACGTAATAATGCACTGACTCTGGTATTTTGGGGTTAGGGCATTATAGTTGGTTTCACAGGAAGTTTAGTACAAAACTTGGAAACTAGATTTAGATAAACTTTGATTAGACCACATATCCTTAAGATAGACTTTGATGATTAGTATATAAGAACTTCCTAAAATTTTGGTATTGTAGAGATTTTGTGAGTTTTCCAAGAAATATATCCATGTCTGAATATGAGTAGGTAGAGACGGATCTGGCACAGATGTACCTAGGTGTAAAACCCAAATACACTGCTTTGAGCTAGAATCTAATGGGAACTGGTGCATGAAAAAAAGGCTTTGTTGCACTCTTGGTTACGACACTCCTGGGGGATATTCTTAGGATAATTACCTTTTCCTTACAAAAAAATTTGAAGGATTTTAATATAAGATGAGAATAAATGACCTTTGTTAATACTAAGGTGTTTCAAATTGAAAATATGGTGTCATGATATTCGCTAAATGATTTTATGACTACTGTTACTCACACGATGCTTTCTGGTTTTAGTCAATGGATGGATTCCAAGGAAGTCATAGTAGCTTTGATCATGATGTACAAGGTGGGAACGGTGGTGTAAATAAGCAAAAAATGGAATTTTGATAGGTTTAAAAGATATTGTGTTCATGCCAAATCAGTTTTACAAAAATATGATCAACAACATATATATTAACCATCACCCAGAATCAAAAAAGAAGGGAAAGGTGATGAATGATAAAAGCTCCAGCAATGGAGACCATGGAGAAAAGAATCCTCAACTTCCATTATGCAGGAAATGTGGAAGGATACACCCAGGAAAGTGTATCAATGTAACAAAGAAATGCTTTACGTGTGGGAAAAAAGGACATAAAGTAAAGAATTGCTGAGAAAAAATGAAGAGTTCTATGGAAGAAAATAAAAATGATCCCAAGAATCCATTTACAATCATTTGCTGTAAATTTATGGGACCTGTACATTACCTGATTGAATGCCGAATTCTATAGGATATTTTATTGGTCAAAGAAGAAACTATGTGGAATTAAATGGTTGGAGAAATTTTTAAAAGTATTAGTGCTCCTTGTTGATGGGATTACTTTGGAATAATTTTCTCTTGTATTTTTTACCCTACAGTTTTTCATGTGAAAATGATATTTGAGGAATAATTATCTTTTCTCTTGTGAATATTTTTATAAAAAACCATTTGGTTTTATATGATCATTGGGTTTGATGCAATTACAAGTTATTATCTTTTGGAATGAAAATGCAAGGTATGAGATAACATTTGTGGTTAAATTATTTTATGGTTATTTTGAGGAATTTATCTCATTTTGGTAATGTTATAAAATATTGTTTTTGTAAAAGGACAACACGTAGACCATGTGACAACCCATCGCATCGGACAAAGCTGTGGGAATCGAACCCACAACCAGAGTGCGATTGGGATTTATCACCCACCACTGGACTACATAATGTCCCTGGTTAGTGTGACTAATTATTTTTAGTTAAATGATTTTATTGATCAATAAGAAGTTTATTTGGGATCTTATGTCTTATCAAATGAATACCCTTATTATAGATAAATGATTTGGTGATTAAGTGATAAATGTTATTTTCGAAGACGTTCGCTCTGTTGGGAACATATATACCTAAGGAAAATAGAATACTATGAGATTGCATTTGAGGAGTAATGGTGGATTTTTATCAATTTTTTTATTGTGGATTTATAGTGATTAGGTTTATTTTTGGAAATGATTAACCTATAATAGAGAATATGTGATTATGTTAATTACATTTAAGTATATGACTTTAAGAGTAGTCGATGTCATTTGGAGATACAATTTAACTTGGAAGAATACATAACCAAATTCTTCTAAGTTTTGGGTTTCAATTTTAGTTTGGATTATATTGAAGGAGTTTAAGGACAATTGTTTATTGAATGTTATTTATTTAAATTTTGGGTATTGTTGGTTTAATTTTAGAAATTAAGATTAGTGTTTCTTTCTCTAAAGGAATATCCTTTTGGGGGATCATCTGATCTTATACTAACCGTTTTGGTTTTGATTAATCTATAAGGACAATGTAAATATATAGTTTATCCTTTGTGGATCATGTGATTCTATAGAATTTGATTCTAGCTCTTCTGAGGTGACCAAGTCATCTTGAATACTCATCATTTAAAAGAAATGAGTTAGTGGTAAAAATTGATTAAGGAATGAAAATATACTTAAAAATTAAGTATATCTCTTTATGTTCTTATTCAATCCCAGAAATAAATTCCTCATCTTTATGAAATGTAACTTAAAACAAAAAAATGTTGTCCGTTTACTTTTACTACTGGAAAAATAATGACCGTTTGTCAAATCACAAGTTTTTGGTTTTCTTGTTGTTAAATTTCTTCTAATCATGTTTTCTATCCCTCTCATTCAGAACATGACACTTATTTTATCTTCCATATCCATGTTTTCCTACATGGAATCCTAGTATGGGTTATCTCGGGTGACCTTTGTACTTCTCTTTCTTTCTTTTAATGTGATAGTTTTGTTGACTCTTTTTCCGATGTGGGGCTTTAAATTATGTTCCCTAGCCCAATTTTAAAAATTTCGAGGATGCAATTTCTAAAAGGGGGAAGAATGTAACACCCCAATCTTCCACAGTATGTTTCCCTTTGAATAATGTAATAGCTTGCATTGTACGCAACTTCGAGATTCTAACACACCGTAACCAATCAAACTAGACGTTATGAATAGAAATACCCACTTTTTGAAATATTATAAATTTTATCTTTCAAAATGGACTTCATTTTTGGATTTGTAATATCAAATTTAACATAGGGTGAATTTTTGGTATTTTTCTTAAAACTTTCAATTTTTGATGAATAGTGAAAATAATGAGTTATAGTTTAAAACCAAATTTTTATTTAAATAATTATTTATTTTATTTAAATTTAATTTAGGTAAAAATAGATATATAATACTTATATAATTTAAACATAATTAATTGATGTCAGTTCATAATAATTTTAGATATATAAAAATTTTATTGAAATTTTTAATCGTCTTTTACCCACCTTCTAGGAGCATTCGCAAATTGGAATAAAACATAATTTTACCAATTATGAGAATTTAATTTCAAAAATATGAGAAAAACGGTTGATATCAGTATGTAAAATTTGGTTCAATAAGATAAAAATAATTTTGGGTGAATAGTAACTTTTGAGTTTTATTTACCACGGTTAAAAGTAAATAGGGTAATTAAGGGTAAAAATGATATTATTATTACCCTAGAACATGTATTAATTCTGTTGGATAAGTTTAATTTGACCAAAAACAACCTTAGGAATAAAATAAGATCATTTAGGTCCACTTGGATTAGATTAGGACATTTATTATTATTTAATTCAAACAAGAGTTAAAAGTGTTAAATTCAAAACATAATAACTAAAACATTTTTAATATAGGGTTATACCTAAGATAATTTGGATTATAAATATTATGTATAAATATAAAAATATTTCATACATAATGGTATTTTATTTATATTTTGTATACATTAAATAATTTAATTTATTTATAACACGATGATGATGCAGTAATTTCCTAATTAATGAAATATTAACATATTTGGTATTATAAATATCCAAATAAATTTAATTTGAGACTTTTTATGAATAAAAATAATTTTCTAGGTTAATATGACATGTTAGGGTTGGTTATATGAATTTTTTTCGAAGTAATAATGTTGTTATGAATTTAGAAAAAACAAAATACCAAATAGTGTCAAAATTGACATAAAAGAGTTTTTAAAACAAAAATTATATTATTAATTGATATTCTATTCATAAAAATATATGTTTCAGAAAAAAGACTTATATAATGATATTTTTATCATTAATAGACCTCTTAGGGTTCTCTTAGAAGTATATAGTAAGTTTATTAACCATATAATATAAAAATACAAAGAGACATGGTAAATGTCAAACTATTTAACTAAGAGTTAAATCTCAAAGATAAAGTTAATATAGTGACCCAAAAATGTCTAAAACCTATTTTTTGGGTGGTTTTCTACCAATCCCCACCTTATCCATTAAATAATCCATTTTTGAGCCATTATAAACCAAAAATGATTTTATTATAAAATAATATTTCTAGCTTTTCCTAAGGTTCCCCTCACCCCACTTATAAAAGGGCACTCCCCCTTATCTCTAATTTACACTTTCAAAGCCCTTTGGATCATCCATACCCTGACAAAATACCCTCTAAACTGTCCTCCCATCATCCTAGAGGCCTTAATTTAGTCAAAAATCCAACCTAAGGAGCCCTTTTTATAAAATCAAACGGAAGAACCCAGAGAAGAGGTAAATATTTCATCACCTCTTTCAAGTTACTTTCTTCTTCCACTTCCTATTTATTTGTTATTTACATTATAAAATAATAAATCCAATATCTTATATATACTGTGATGTTATTATAAATATGGTACAACAATATTCATTATTCTGTCCATCCTTTTAATGACATGTCACCATATGTGCGTACGTACGGATTACCATCTCCACGTCATGGTGTAATTGTTATTCAATACATTATTATTTTGATGGGTATAATAATGATGTGTAATTGATGTAAATAATAAATATAACATGATAATGATTCTGTATATATGATATACTATCCAATTATATATTATTTTAATATCAAAAGAATGATATTGTTTCTCGTGCGTACGTACGGATTACCGTCTCCACAAACGCGATAGATTCATTCCCCATCATATCCATTCAAGACTAATTTTCATTTTATGATTAAAATTAATGTTTAGAGACTTGGTATAATTCTGGATATGAATAATATACATCCCATCCATAAAAAATATGACTCACATAATAATGAATATAAAGGAAAACAAATCTGTTAACACCCGAAATGACGATAATACTAAGACATTATTAACAAATAAATGTTAAAAGATCATATATGATTTCATATTAATGTGTATGATTCTTTTATAATTTAATAACAATTATTTCCCCATTATATGGGAGGTTAAATTACCCTCGACTAAGGAAAAGTACAAAGTAAGGTGTTTCTTATCTCACTTTTAATTCTGTGAGATTTCCATTGTTCGCCACTTATTTATTGGATGTGGTTTATTGTGTACTAAAATTTGATATATATTATCATGATTATATTTATATTCATGGTATTCTTTGATTAATTTGGTTGTTATTAACTTTTGGTCATATAACTCGACTGATTACAATGAAGTAAATATTTTTTTTCATCTCACTTTTTATTCCCATGAGATTCATGTTATATTGGCCACTATTTCCTTTTGTGTGGTGTATGTACTATCCATGATTGTATTATTGGTGTAATATAATTTAATTTATTTTTATTTACATCTTCATTGTATGATCCTTCTTTCATGGGTTGTGTGTTTCATAAGTTACAAAATTGTTAAGGGAATTTCAAATTTCAATTCCCACTCAATGTGCTTTATGCATAATTCATTGATTATTTTACTCCAAGATTATGTGTGGAATCACTATTTATTATTTATGTATTAATTTCAACTCAACTTTTTGTGGATATACTTTTGATACAAACAGTCACCCCATTGATAATTTTTGAATTCATTGATATAAACTTGATCTTAACTCAATTTCCATTCATTGAGTTAAACATCCAATTCATTGGTATTGTTTTTACAAGAATATGTGTGAATTTACTCTGATTGATTTACACTTAATATTCAATCATATTTAGTGTATTTATATTTTTCATAGATAATTATGTCATTGACTTATTCTTTACCTAAGGATACTATCTTTATAAGGGATTTAATCTCAATTCACATTCCTTTGAGACTTCTTTGTTGTTATGCACCAATTCACTTTTATATGGTGTATATATTGTCCTTTTACATAGTGATTCACGCTCAAATTTACCCAAGAGATGAAGGTAGAATGGTCCTTGTATTCTATCTTGGGTTGTCGAATCCACTGAGACCTAAGAAGATACCTAAGATGCACAAACTATGAGATGGATTTTTGGATATTAAGTGGCCAACTTGGTTATTATTTTAGATGGTCTTAAAGAACACTAATAAACCTAAGTGAATTAAATTTAATTAAAATGGTTTGATCTTAGGATTATGCTTTGGGTGAATTGCATGAATTTTACTTCTTTAAACAATTTTTGTTTTATTAATTCTTTATGAATCCATTCTTTAAAATAACACTAAATTAATCATTTTCTGGTTTTATGATAAATAAACTCAATTACTAATCCCCTACACACTTATATAACCAAATTAATGATCTCTCCAAGGTGTATGATCATTTTAGTACTTGGATTTAGCTTCCTCAAACACAGTGAAGAAGAAGAGTGGAAATAATTGAAGAATGGAAGTCATGAATTTATTAGCCAATTAACAAAAATTCGTTCATAAAATAACATTCAATCGAGACTTTTCATCATCCTACGATCAACCCATTAAAAGTTTATCCCTCCATTGATGGTATACTCCCAATGGTGGGCGGAAGATGGCTTACAATAATTGGATTGAAGAAATTAAAATCGCGGAAATAATGAGAACTCCTCCGTGTGTGTGAACAAAATTCACACCTATGTGTGAACTAATTCACCACAAAACAGAGATCTCACTGTTCTTTTTGAGTTTTAATGAGATATATTTGGAAGAATATGAGAGAAAGATGTTGATTAAGAACATAGAAATACAAAAAGAAACATACATGGGAATTGAGAACACTACAACGGAACTTTGGCATAATAACATTACAAAAAACAAGATATGCATTCCCCCTCACCACCACTACCTTAAATAGGAAATTGAGAAGCCTTAGGCTGAGCCTTAATCAATTTATTCCCAAATATTAAATTAATTTAGGCCATAGGGTGGTGGAAAGTAGTGGAGAAATTGATCCCCTCCTTGACTTTTTATCCACCTTGTCTCCCCTGAAAATATCGTCCTGTATGGGAATGCATATAGCCGAATCTTGGTAGCCCATGGAAGAGACTTTTGTGTCCATGTTTGTCTTCTAGTCTTCAGTAAAATTTGAGCCAATTTGGAGTTGTGTATCGGGAGTTATGGCCTCATAAGTTGGACAAAATTCTGGCCCGTAGATTCTGGACCACATTTTGATCTTCTCATTGGGCCGCTTAATATACACAATGGAAGCCAAATTATAACTGACCCCTGAATAATGATTTTTTTCTATATATTTCTTCTAGAATCACACAAAATTTGGGATTTATTGGGAGATTATTGTGGGCCCCACATTCTCATCAGTGGGACGGCATCCAATCTGCCTTCTCCAGAATTGTTTCCTTTCATCACCCAATATCACCATCATCCTTTATGAATCCTCCATTGATACCTGAATGAAAAATGTTCATATTAAAGTGTAGATAAATTTCCAAAAATATAAAATTAAAATATATATTATTAAATTCCTTAAAATTAGATGAATCATTGGGCCCAAATTGGTGTTCATTAGGCATGAAGTGGACAAATGGTGAGAATGGATGTTCAAAATTAAAATCCACTGACTCAGGCCCATAAGATCAAAAATGAACATTTAATACCATTAAAATTTAATTAACATATGTGTTTTTATTGTATAATCACACCCCCAGACTTTAGATTTTCTAGTCTCTAGCAAATAATTTGAAGATTATATTTGAATTCTTTTTTTAAACACATTATAACAAACAGTGCTCACAATGTAAACTACACACAAATATATCTTTATAACCTATAAAAATAATTTAAAACATGGAAAATTTAAAAGTATATCCCAATCCCAATCTCGTTCCTTTGATCAAATCCATCATCATACTTCATCCAACTCAATTAGTTGAAATGATGTGTTGTGAATCACAATATATATGGGGGTTCATTTTCATTTAAGGGGGAAATCATGGAAGCTCTAGGTGGAATCACATTTAATCCTAATATGATTATTCTTCATTTCTTTTTTTGGATTTTTTTCAATATTTCCATAGTAATTGAGATTGCAGTTAGTCTAATTAACCCATTTAGCAAGACTTTGCCGATGACTCCCAGACTCAAAGGCCTTAGGGCACCAAGTTTAGCCCACATACTCGGGCATCATCTCGATTTAAATTGATCAAAAACAAAGTCATATTATCATAAATAGAGATAGAGTGAAAAACTCGGGTCTAGACAACTCTAGAGTCACGATCCCCAAGTTTCGAAAGCCTCGCATTTTATCAATCCATTACTCTACATGCAAATTTATATTTTAATTTTTTATTTTATTTTATTATTATATTTTTTTTTTGAATACTCATATTATTCATAAAAATAAAACCATCCTATGCTATTTATTATGGGACCCTGAGAATTCAAATTAGTACCCCGTAATCTAGAGGATGTGCATTTTGGCATTCTGATTTAATAGATGAAAATTAAAATGATTAAAATTCTCATTAGACAAGTAAACTTCCAAAATCTATGCTTGTTAACTTAATAATGAATTAAATTAAGATTAAATGAAATAAAAATTATTTTATATGTAGTTTTAATGTAAGAAAATATGTTATTATATAGATGATAAAGGGGTTTTACTTCTTTTTTTTTTAACAAAAATTTTGTTTCCACACCCCCCAACTTAGAAAGAAACTGTCCCTGGTTTCGTAAAAAGAAAAGAGAGGAGAAAGTGGGTGGGGGAATGAGTTGGAAAGGGCTTGGAACAAGTTCACTTGGGGGCTTCATAATGATGAATTTGGTTCTCTCAAATCACTCTTTGTTCTTATAGGAGATGTAGGCACTTCCTTGATTGAATATGTATCACCCAAAAATAGTCCTTGAACCATACAAACAAGAACAAACCAGACAGAAAAACAACACAACAATTTATTTAATACCAAGTCTCATAATTTTTATGGTTTTCCTATTGTTTTTGTTTTTTTAAATAACCTGATGATAAATTTTCTTCTTTTTAATTTCTGGGTAAGGTAGTACTCAGGGATCACACCGCATAACACCGATGAATACGGTGCTCCCCTTTTATACCCATCCATACTCATAAGAGAAGAATAGGTAAACAGTCCGAGTTAGAATAAAGTTATATTTAAATGATCCACTAATACTATTTGAAATATAAATTTTATTAAAACAACAAAATTATTGGAAACTTGAAAACCATGGGTTGCCTTTCATGTAGTGCTTTGTTTAATGTCATTATCTTGACCTGGACCCCTAATCGATTAATTATTTTTGAAAACTAAGGTAGGTTCACATAAGTCTTCATCAAATTCATGTTTTTGGAATGGTTATATGAATGGTTTGACTCTATGACCATTAACTTTAAATGTTTGACCATTGGTGGGATCTTGAATTTCAACATCCCCATGGGGGTACACCTTATGCACTATGTATGGACCTGACCATCTAGACCTCAATTTTCCTAGGTGTATGTGAAGTTTAAAATTATTCAAAAGAACAAGTTTTCCCAGTTCAATGTGTTTGGTTTTAAGATTTCTAGATTGGTAGGCTTGTACTTTAGCTTTATTGATCCTTGAATTTTCATAAGCCTCCATCTGAAGTTCTTCAAGTTCATTGAGATCTAATTTCCTTTTTGTTTCATCCAATGAGAGGTCATAATTCATTTTTTTAATTTCCTAAAAGGCCTTATGTTCAATCTCCACTGCAAATGGCATGATTTACCATAAACCAACCAATATGAGGAAATTCCTAAAATGGTTTTATATGCGGTTCGATAGGCCCAAAGAGCATCTAAGAGATTTCTCGACCAATCTTTCCTAGATGGATTAACAGTTTTCTCAGGAATCTATTTAATTACTCTATTGTCTAACTCAACATGACCATTGGTCAGTGGGTGTTAAGCAGTGGACACTTTGTGAGAAATTCCATACTTTTCCATGAGTGATGAGAATGGAAAATTTCAAAAATGAGTTACATGATCACAAATGATAGCCCTAGGAATTTCAAATCTAGAGAAGATGTTTTCTTTGAGAAATATAATCATAGTTTGATGATCATTGGATTTTGTAGGAATGGCCTCAACCCATTTGGAGACATAATCGACAGATAAAAGAATGTAAAGATATCCCCTAGAGTTTGGGAAGGGACCCATGAAATCAATTCCCCAAAAGTCAAAGATTTCAACCACTAAGATGGGAGTGAGTGGCATTTGATTGCTTTTTGTGATGGACCCTAATTGTTGACACCTATGACAGCTTTGAAAAAATGAGTAAGAGTCCCTTGAGAGGGTGGTCTAGAAGAGACCACACTGAAGAACCCTAGAAGAAGTTTTCCTAGAGGAAAAGTTACCTCCACATGCCTCACTATGATAGAATTTAAGGATGGACTCTTGTTCAGATTCTGGGACACACCTCCTAATGACTTGGTCAGGGTAGAACTTATAGAGGTATGGATCATCAAACACATAGTGCCTAACATCATAAAGGAATTTCCTTCGAATTTGAGTCCCTAAGAATTTTGGGATTACTCCCGTAACTAAGAAATTGTCTATGTCGGCATACCAAGGGAAGTCAATCACAGAGTATAGGTGTTCCTCAGGAAATTAATCAGACACAGAAAGGTGATTTGAGTTGTCTTTGAATTCCATCCAATAGAGGTGATCAGCTAAAATATTTTTAACGCCCTTTTTATCATTCATTTTGAGGTCAAATTATCATAAGATAAGGACCCACCTAATCAGTCTAGCCTTAGCATCTTGTATTTGGAAGAGGTATTTTAGTGCAGAATGGTCAGTGAACACAATTATGGGGGATCCTAAGAGGTAGGACCTAAAATTTTCTAAGGAAAACACAATAGAAAGTAACTCCTTTTTAGTAGTGGTGTAGTTGACTTGGGAATCATTTAAGGATTTTCTTGCATAAGAAATGACATAAAGAGTTTTATCACAACGTTGTCCTGACACAGCTCCAACAGCAAAGTCACTAGCATCACACATAAGTTCGAAAGGAAGGTTCCAATTTGGAGATTTCATAATGGGAGAAGTGGTGAGAGAGGATTTGAGGGTTCATAATGAACCATCACAGCTTTCTATCCAAACAAATGGAGCATCCTTTACTAAAAGAGCACAAAGGGTATGAGAGATTGAACTAAAGTCCTTGATGAATCTTCTATAGAAACCTGCATTTCCTAGGAAAGACCTCACTTCCTTGATAGTTTTGGGTGATGGAAGGTGACAAATGATTTCAAACTTTTCTTTATCAACATCAATCCCCCTACTCAAGACTAGATGGACAAGGACTAGTCCCTCTTTAACCATGAAATGGCATTTTTCCCAATTTAGGGCTAGATTCTTTTCTTCACATCTTGACAAGACTCTCTCTACATTCCGTAGACATCCCTCAAATGTATCCCCAAACACAGAGAATGTAACGCCCTGACCCCAGTTACCCAGAGTCGGTGAATTTTTTTTATACATTGGCCTGATTACAAGGAATCAAGTCTCGAAGGACTGATCGGTTTAGCAGTCTTTGAAAATAGATTACATACATGAATGTTAAATTACACTTCTTAACATACAAAACAATATAAATAATCCTTCACGAATTCCATTATTCCCTTCGCTTAAACCTTCATATCAATCACAATACACTTCTTGAATTCCTGGGAAAAATAAAACATATAAAGGGGTGAGCTTAGATGCTCAATAAGGATAACAATACAGTGGAAACTTTCATAAATAAGCATAAACATATAAAGAAATGTATAAAACTAAAACAAAAGCCATTTAAACATAAACTTCATCATAATATGGAATATATAAGTCAAAATAATGCCATTTACATACTCACATGGATATTCTACTAGTCGAATAATCACAAGAAATATCAATAGCCACTTTCATAGTGATGGAATGCATAATGCCAGACTATCATAACCACATAGTCAAGGCCTTGTTCCAAGACTACAAATAATATTTTTGTCAAGGCCTTGTTCCAAGACACTAGTTTGTCTCATGAGACCTACTGATGCATCGAGGAGCTATAGCGGGCTCCACTCGTCACTTATTAAGCCCAATGCATTCATCATATGAATAGGTTTAAACATAACATAAACATTAATATTAAAACTAGAATACGAAATTTCAATACTTTCTACATAAACCATGAATGGTATAAAAATAACACATCCAAAGTCAAACATATCACAAAACCGTCAATACAATATGGAAGTTTTGTATCATAATAAATCATCTTTAAATAAGTTTAAAATCCATCAAAGGATGTTGACATAGAAGAAATCAAAACTATTTGAGAGAAATATCCCTTTTTTGAAATCATTTAAAAGTCACATAATTATAAAAGAAAAAATTTTATTTGAAAATATTCTTATAATCTTGTAAGGGAAGATTCAATGATTTTATAATGGTGTAAAATAGTTGCACCTACCATATAAGTCAAAAAGACATTCTTACCTTAATTTTGTTGAAAAGGTTAAAAAGGAACTTGTTTGGAAAATGATGTAAAGATTCCTTTATAAAATTCTTATAAAAAGTAAAAAAATCTTATAAATGAATTTAACCCATATTCTGAAAAAGATTAAGAATGTTTTGAAATACATTTTTAAGAAACATGTTTTTGGATGATAAAGAGGTCCCAGTAGGTAATTACATATATACAACCTCGGATAATGAAGAGATTGTGAAATAAACCCTTAACTTGTATTTTTTCCTTTGTAGATGGTAGTTTAACCTCCTGTATAATGGTAAAATAATTTTTATTAAATTATAAAATAATAATATACATTAATATGATATCATATATGATCTTTTAACATTGCTTTGTTAATAATATATTAGTATTGTCGTCGTTTCGGGTGTTAACTTACTCGTTTTATTTTATATGTTTTGTTACATAAGCCTTGTTTGTTATGGATAGGTTGTATCTTATTCATATCCAGAATGATATCAAGTCATTAAACATTATTTTTATTCATCAAATAAGAATTATACTTGAATGGATACAATGGGGAATGAATCTCATCGTGTTTGTGGAGACGATAGTCCATACATACGTATGAGTAATAATACAACTCTTTTGATATTAAAATAATATAAAATTGGATGGTATATCATATATACAGAATCATTATAATGTTATATTTATTATTTACTTCAATTACACATCATTATCATACCCATCCAAATAATAATGTTTTGAATAACAATTACAGCACGACGTGGAGACGGTAAGCCGTACGTACACACGTATGGTGACATTTCATTCAAATGATGGATAGAATAATGAATATGGTTGTACCATATTTATAATAACATCACTGTATATAGAATATACTGGATTTATTATTTTATAATGGAAATAAAAAAGAAAGAATAAGTTTAAGAAGAAAGGAACTTGAAAGAGGGTGGTGAAAACATTACCTCTTCTTCGGGTTCTTCCTATTGATTTGATCAAAAGAACTCCATAGGTTGGCTTTATGACTAAAGGAAGGCCCCTAGGATTAAGTGAGGGAAGTTTAGAGGATAATTGGGTAGGTTTTGGCTGAACCAAAAGGCTTTTAGGGTATGAATAATTGGTTAGAAGTGGTGTCCTTTTATAAGGGGGAGGAGGGGCTCTTTAGGAAAAACTTAAAGTATTAATTTATAATAAATTCATATTCGATTTATAATGGCTAAAAAGTGTATTATTAAAAGTATAAGGTGTTTATGGGTCTAAATCCTTTCATCAAATAGATTTTAGACAGATGTAGGTCACTATATTAACCTTATCATTTGTACTTAACTATTAGTTAAATAGTTTGACATTTACCATGTAACTTTGTATTTTTATATTATAAGGTTAATAAACATACTATATACTTCCAAGAGACCCACAAGTGGTCCATTAATGATACACCTATCATTATATAAGTCTTTTCACCAAACGTTAGATTTTTTAGAATAGAATATCAATTAATAATATAATATTTGTTTTAAAAACTCATTTATGTCAATTTTGACAATATTTAATAATTGATTTTTTTTAAGTCTTAAAAACTTTATTAATTCAAAAAAAATCATTTAAGAAATAATAACTTGTCATATTAACCAATAAAATTATTTTATGAAATCAAAACTTTCAAATTATATTTATTTTTACATTTATAATACTAATTATTTGATTCTTTCATTAATAAGGAAAATACAGCATCATTATTGTGTCATAAATAAATTTAATTATTAAATGTCTAAATATTATAAATAAAATACCATTATGTAGGAAATAATTTTATATTTCTAATGAATATTTATAGTTGAAAATATAACATATATAACTCCATGTAAAAATTGTTTTTCTAAAAGATATATGCTTATGTCATTTTTGTATTTACTTTAACTTTATTAATATAAAGTGTCATTATCACTTACAAGTGGATCCATGGGGTCCCAAAATAAACCCAAATATGCCCATGGTCGGACATGTATCAACATATAGGGTTAGGACACGTTTTAGAGTTATTTAATATTATTATAATATTATTGTTTTACCCTTATTTACCGGATTTAACCTTTAACCATGGTAAATAAAATATTTACCGAAATAATTATTCAAAATATCTAAAACTAAGAGTTAAATATTTACACAATTTGGGAATACTGATTAAAAATATGTAATCCGTTTTTCCAAATTCGAAACACATAAGTGGTAGAAATTAATTTAAAATTAATTCCCCCTGTAAAAAAAGTCTATTTTTAGGAAACAACAGATATCAAAATATTGACACTTGTTTATGTCTGTTTTAAATGTGAAATTATTTCCAATGACCAACATTGGATTAAATGGAAAAAATATATTCTAAATATACTTTAAAACCACTCAAATTCACAATTTATCACTATTAATTATTTTGATTAAAAAGGTTGTTTTTAATTAAAATTTAGTAATTTTCACTATTCATCAAAATATGAAAGTTATCAGAAAAGTAAAAAAAATCACCCTAAGCTAATTTTGATATTATGAATCCAAAAATAAAGTCTATTTTGAAAGATAAAATGTATAAAATTTCAAAAAGTGGGTATTACTATTCATAACAGCTAGTTTGATTGGTTGTGGTGTGTGTTAGAACTCGAAGTTGTGTACAACACGCGCTACTGTATTATTCAAAGAGATGCATACTGTGGAAGATTGAGGTGTTACATTCTCCCCTCCTTCAATAAATTTCATCCTCGCAATTTGAAATTATTTTTCAAAAATAAAATGTTGAAAATAGAAAATAAATTTGGGAAAACCCACATCGGAAATTAGGTTAATAAAATTTAGTCTTAATAAGAGGAAAAGGGAAATGAAAGGGTCACCAACAAATTATGATCTCGATTAGGAGAACATTGGTGGAAATTAGAGACATATAATAGGAGGAAAAATGTAAATATTTATAGTTATTGATTGAGGTCATCAATCACAAACAAGAGTAAAATTTGGGGCCTTAAATTCATCAATCTATGATGATTTAAAATTCCATCGGTTCAACAAAAAATATGGTATTAGGATAAAAAAATTTGGTTTTAAGATCCATTCACTAATGTATAAGAATTAATTTCTTTATAGAATAAGAGAAGAAGAAAAATATATACTTTAAAAGTAGAGTCCCATCCTTTAACTAATTTATACCACAAACTCATCTCTCTCTAAAAGATAATATAACTTAAAAAATAATATTCTATTTATCCTATTCGTATAGGGTTCAAACAAAATGTATTTATAATTCATCTACCAGATTTTTTAAAAAAAAAGACTATATTATTCAATCCAGTACATCACGTGGTATAGTGGTAGGTGATACACCCTTGTCGCCCTTCGGTTGCGGGTTCAAGTCTCATGGCCTTTCCAGACGCAATGGGTTGCCACCCGACCTCCAGGTTGTCCTTTTATGGCAATCCAAAAAAAATTCAAACTAGAATTATACAAAATACTTCTGTCCAAACTCATAGTCCAAAATTTATAAGGAATGTAAGCACAATTAATATCCTTTTTGCCGCTTAATAACATGTGAACACCTTCATCGTGTATTCTTTTAAAAAACTGTAACATCCTGAATTACCATAAAACCTTATTGATTACATTCATGATCCCCTATTCCTTATAGAATACTGGATATACTCCTTCTTTCAAAAAAATTTGTAAACTCCAACAATGAGAAATAATTAATCAGTTTCAATGTAGTCAAGAATATCCAATATAATTTATTCAAATCAACCATATCTTATTCAAAAATCACTAACACATTATCAGGACCATATTAAGGATTACCTTTCCTTCAACCATGTATTTTATCAAAAGTTTTGCTCACTATTAAGTCACTTTTATTATAACCACATCATCTCAAATCCTCAATAAAATAGTACTGCAGTACAATCCTTATTTATCTCCATAATTCATATAACCAGTATATTGTTGATTTAACACTCAAATGAAATAATACTATAATAACAACATAAGAACTCTAATCATTCCTCCTCACATGTTATAGTATCATAAATTTATTATTATCCAATAGCATCATTTGGGGCATACTCTGATGATTTGGACATTGGTTCGCGTAGTGTCCCAACTCCTTGTAGATAAAGCATTGTACATTTGAAACCTTTTTCTTACCCTTGCAGTCACGTACATGGTGTCCTTTTTCTCCAAACTTATAACAAAATCGCATTCCCTTCAAGAAAGTTCCAGGGTGCTTCTTCCCACAGTTATCACATATGGGAAAATTCTTATTTTCCCTCTTCCCTTTATCCATCCATCTCTCTTCCATCCTTTTCTTCTCTTGTTTCCCTTCAAAGCCATAGGACTCATAGAATTTTTTTACTCATCTTATTAACACATGATACTATTTCTTCATATGTTGAGAATACATGGGAGACTATTTCCCTTCGAAAGTTTGGCTTAATACCGTGAAATATATGATCCTTCTTACTCTTTGGATCATACGTATTGCTGGAGTTCACATTCCTTCTACTGGGCGTCATTTCTCTACAATGGCATAAACTAGGCCAGTTTATGAATTGTAATGAATAATTATAAACTTTTAAAATACCTAACATAAATTGAATGGTTTATGGATATAATCCATATTCATAAAGATGTTCTCATTGAGGAAGTATATACTAATAAACCCTTCATAATGATTTGTAAAGAAAATGAGAATTATCCTAAGCATATCCCCCAAGAGTGTTGTAACCATGAGTGCAGCAAGGCCTATTGTCGTGCACCAGTTCCCATTCAAGTCTAGATCAAAGAGGTGTTTTCGAGTTTTACGCCTCGGTACATCTGTGCCAGAGCCACCTCTACCTTCTCATATCCATATAGGGATGTATTTTCTTGGAAAACTCACAAAATATCTACATTCCCAAAATTCTAGGAATTTCTTCTATACTAATCCTCAAAGTCTATCTTAGGTCTATGTGCTCTAATCAGAGTTTATCTAAATCTAACATCCAAGGTTATTACTAAACTTCCTCCGATACCAAGTGTAATTCCCCGAACCCAGTTAGCCAGAGTCGGTGCATTATTTTAATACATTGGCATAATTACAAGGAATCATGTCCCGAAGGACCGATCGGTTTAGCAGTCTTGGAAAATAGATTACATACCTGAATGTTACATTACACTTCTTAATATACAAAACAACATAAATAATCCTTCACGAATGACATTATTCCCTTGGCTTAACCCTGCATCTCAATCACAATACACTTCTTGGAATCCTGGGAAAAATAAAACCTAGAAAGGGGTGAGCTCAGATGCTCAGTAAGGATAACAATACAGCGGAAACTTTCATAAATAAGCATAACCATTTAAGGGAATGTATAAAACTAAAACAAAAGCCTTTTCAACATAAACATCATCATAATATGGAATATATATATATATATCATAATAATGCCATTTACTTACTCACATGGATATTCTACTAGTCGAATAATCACAAGCAATATCAATAGCCACTTTCATAATGATGGAATGCATAATGCCAGATTATCAAAACCACATAGTCAAGGCCTTGTCCCAAGACTACAAATAAGATTTTTTTCAAGGACTTACGCCAAAACACTATTTTGTCTCATTATACCTACCGATGCATCAAGGAGCTATAGCGGGCTCCACCCGTCACTTATTAATTCCAATGCAATCCTCATATGAAGAGGTTTAAACATAACATAAACATTCGTATTAAAACTATCATACGAAATGTCTATACATTATCCATAAACCATGAATGGTATAAAAATAACAGATCCAAATTCAAACATATCACAAAACCTTCAATACAGTATGGAAGTTTTTATCATAATAAATCATCTTCAAATAAGCTTAAAATCCATCAAAGGATTTTGACATAGATGAAATCAAAACTATTTGAGAGAAATATATCTTTTTTTGAAATCATTTAAAAGTAACATAATTATAAAAGAAAACATTTTCTTTGAAAATATTATTATAATCTTGTAAGGGAATCTTAAATGATTTTATAACGGTGTAAAGTATCCGCACCCGCCGTATAAGTTAAAAAGACATTCTTACCTTAATTTTGTCGAAATGGATAAAAAGGACCTTGTTTGGAAAATGACGAAAAGATTCCTTTATAAACTTATTATAAAAAGTCCAAAAAGGGTATAAATTACTTTAACCCATATTCTGTAAAATAGTAAGAATGTTTTGAAATACATTTTTAAGAAACATGGATGTGGATGATAGAGAGGTCCCAGTAGATATTTATATATAAACAACCTCAGATAATAAAGAGATTATGAAATAAACCCTTACTTAGTATTTTTCCTTGGTCAAGGGTAGTTTAACCTCCTGTATAATGGTTAAATAATTGTTATTAAATTATAAAATAATCATATACATTAATATGATATCATATGTTATCTTTTAACATTGCTTTGTTAATAATATCTTAGTATTATCGTCGTTTCGGGTGTTAACTTACTCGTTTTCTTTTATATGTTTTGTTACATAAGCCTTGTTTGTTATGGATAGGTTGTATCTTATTCATATCCAGAATCATATCAAGTCCTTAAACATTATTTTTATTCATCAAATGATAATTATACTTCAATGGATACGATGGGGAATAAATCTCATCGCGTTTGTGGAGACGGTAGTCCCTACATACGCACGAGCGATAAAATCACTATTTTGATATTAAAATAATATATAATTGGATGTTATATCATATATAAAGAATCATTATAATGTTATATTTATTATTTACTTCAATTACACATCATTATCATACCCATCCAAATAATAATGTTTTGAATAACAATTACAGCACGACGTGGAGACGGTAAGTCATACGTACGAACGTATGATGACATTTCATTCAAAGGATGAATAGAATAATGAATATGGTTGTACCATATTTATAATAACATCATCTTATATAGAATATACTGGATTTATTATTTTATAATGGAAATAACAAAGAAAGAAGAAGTTAAAGAAAAAAGGAACTTGAAAGAGGGTGGTGAAAACATTACCTCTTCTTCGGGTTCTTCCTTTTGATTTGATCAAAATGGCTCCTTAGGTTGGCTTTATGACTAAATTAAGGCCCCTAGATTTAAGTAAGGGATGTTTAAAGGATAATTGGGTAGGTTTTGGCCGAACTAAAAGGCTTTGAGGGTATGAAGAATTTGTTAGAAGTGGTGTCCTTTTATAAGGGGGAGGAGGGGCTCTTTAGGAAAAACTTAAAGTATTAATTTAAAATAAATTCATATTCGATTTATAATGGCTCCAAAGTGTATTATTCAAAGTATAATGTGGGTATGGGTCTAAATACTTTCATCCAATAGATTTTAGACAGATTTAGGTCACTATATTAACCTTATCATTTGTACTTAACTATTAGTTAAATAGTTTGACATTTACCATGTAACTTTGTATTTTTATATTATAAGGTTAATAAACTTACTATATACTTCCAAGAGACCCCCAAGTGGTCCATTAATGATACAACTATCATTATATAAGTAATTTCACCAAACCTTAGATTTTTTAGAATAGAATATAAATTAATAATATAATATTTGTTTTCAAAACCCATTTATGTCAATTTTGACAATATTTAATAATTGATTTTTTTAAAAGTCTTAACAACTTTATTAATTCAAAAAAAATCATTTAATAAATAATAACATGTCATATTAACAAATAAAATTAGTTTATGGAATCAAAACTTTCAAATTATATTTATTTTTACTTTTATAATACTAATTATTTTATTCTTTCATTAAAAAGGAAAATACTGTATAATTATTGTGTCATAAATAAATTTAATTATTCAATGTATAAAAATTATAAATAAAATACCATTATGTAGGAAATCATTTTATATTTCTAAAGAATATTTATAGTCGAAAATATAACATATATAACGCCATGTAAAAATTGTTTTTCTAAAAGATATATGTTTATGTCATTTTTGTATTTACTTTAACTTTATTAATATAAAGTGCCATTATCACTTACAAGTGGCTCCATGGGGTCCCAAAATAAACCCAAATATGCCCATGGTCGGACATGTATCCACTTATAGGGTTAGGACATGTTTTAGAGTAATTTAATATTATTATAATATTATTGTTTTACCCTTATTTACCGGATTTACCCTTTAACCATGGTAAATAAAATATTTACCAAAGTAATTATTCAAAAACTTAAAGTATTAATTTATAATAAATTTATATTCAGTTTCTAATGGATCCAAATTGGATTATTCAAAGTATAAGGTGGTTATGGGTTGAAATAATTTCGTCCAATAGATTTTAGACGGGTTTGTGTCACTATATTAACCTTATCATTTATATTTAACTCATAGTTAAATAGTTTGACATATACCATGTCACTTTGTATTTTTATATTATATGGTTAATAAACATACTATATACTACCAAGAGACCCAAAAGTCGTACATTAATGATACACCTATAATTATATAAGTCCTTTGGCTAAACCTTAGATTTTTGGGAATATAATATCAATTAATAATATAATATTTGTTTTAAAACCTCATTTATGTCAATTTTGACAATATTTAATAATTGAATTTTTCTAAAGTCATAACAACTTTATTAATTCAAAAAAATAATTTAAGAAATACTAAAATGTCATATTAACCAATAAAATTTTTGGATGGAATCAAACCTTTCAAATTATATTTATTTTATCATTTACAATACTAAATATTTGATTCTTTCATTAATAAAGAAAATACTGCATCATTATTGTGTCATAAATAAATTTAATTATTCAATGTCTAAAGATTATAAATAAAATAAAATTATGTAGGAAATATTTTTATCTTTCTAATTAATATTTATATTTGAAAATATAACATATATAACTTTATGTAAAAATTGTTTTTCTAAAAGATATATGCTTATGTCATTTTTGTAATTACTTTAACTTTATTAATATAAAGTGTCATTATCACTTACAAGTGGCTCCATGGCATCCCAAAAACAACCCAAAGATGCCCATGGTTGGACATGTATCAAGAAAAAGGGTTATGACACGTTTTAGGGTAATTTAATATAATTTTCATACTCTTATTTACCGGATTTACCCTTTAACCACGGTAAATAAAATATTTGCCGAAGTAATTATTCAAAATGTCTAAAAATAAGAGTTACCAATTTACACAATTTGGGAATCCTGATTCCATATATGGAATCCATTTTTTTAAATTCAAAACATAAAAGTGGCAGAAATTAATTAAAAATTAATTCCCACTGTCAAAACAAAAAACATGTTTTTAAGAAACAATGGCTTTCAAAAGATTGACACTTGTTTATGTCCCGTTTAAATGTGAATTTATATTCAATGACCAACATTGGATTAAATGTTAAAAATATATTCTAAATATACTTTAAAACCACTCAAATTCATAATTTATCACTATTAATTATTTTTATTAAAAAAGTTGTTTTTAATTAAAATTTAGTAATTTTCACTATTCATCAAAATATGAAAGTTATCAGAAAAGTACCAAAAATTCATGATAAGATAATTTTGATAATCTGAATCCAAAAATGAAGTCTATTTTGAAATATAAAATGTATAAAATTTCAAAAAGTGGGTATTACTATTCATAACAGCTAGTTTGACTGGTTGTGGTGTGTGTTAGAACTCGATGTTGTGTACAACACACGATACTGTATTATTCAAAGAGAAGCATACCATGGAAGCTTGGGGTGTTAGAAAGAAGTCATCCATGAAGACCTCTATAAAATCCTCTACCATGTCTGAGAAGATTCCCATCATGCACTGCTGGAAGGTTCTAGGGGCATTGCATAAACCAAAGGGCATGCGTTCGAAGGCAAAGGTGCCGAATGGATAGGTGAATGTAGTCTTCCCTTGATCCTCTAGGGATACCTCATTTTGATTTTACCTCGAGCACCCATCTAAGAAATAGTAGAAGGCATGACTTGTCACTCTCTCAAGGACTTGTTCAATGAATGGTAATGGGAAATGGTTCTTCTTGGTAAATGAGTTTAGCTTCCTATAGTCGATGCAAACTCTCCAACCACTAATCACCCTTGTTGGAAGAATCTCCCCATCCTCATTGGTTATCACTGTGATTCCATCCTTTTTTGGAACCACTTGGATTGGGCTCACCCACTCACTCTCAGCTATGGGATAGATGATACCAGCTTTTAACAATTTCAGAATTTCTTTTCAAACTACTTCCATGAGATTAGGATTGAGTCGTCATTGAGGTTGAAAATATGGCTTTGAATCAGATTCCAGAACAATCCTATGAGTCCAAATAAGTGGGCTAATCCCAGGAATATCAGACAGGGTCCAACCAATGGTTTTCTAATGTTTTTAAAGACATCTAGAATCATTCTCTCATGATTTGCTTCAAGAGATGAAGAAATGACAATATGATGTGTTTGATTGTACCCTAGGAAGGCATACTTTAGTGTAGTGGGAAGTTCCTTCAATTAAAGATCAGTTTGGTTCATAATTTCAGTAGAATATTCGGACATTGGATCAATATCAATTTCTTTTTTTAGATTTTCAGATAGGATTGATTCCCCACATATAGAAGTTTCAGCAACAAGATTGGTTTGATCGGATTTAGGGAAGGAAGTTTGATTGGTATCCATGAATGTGGTTTTCTGAAATGTTTCACTGATTGTTAGACCTAAGACTTCATCATAAGAGAAAATTGAAAATTATTCAATCCATGTTGATAAACTTCCTTCTTGTGAACAAAGGAAATCAATCTCATCCTGAATTAAACATCCATAAAATATTCATTGATGTTCTATGGACTCATTATCAATACTTCCTATCATGTTTACATCATGAATGTCCTCATCATCACCTATTTGTGAGATTTCATTAAAGATGTTCAAGTCTAGACTCATGTTTCCAAATGTGATGGTCATGTTCCCATTTCGGTCTCAGATAACAGAGTTGATTGTTGCAAGGAAATGATGACCAAGGATGATTGGGGTTTGTTCCTTATATCCTAAGTTTGGATGGTTGTCAAGGAAAATGAAGTCAGTAGGGTAGATGAAGTTTTCAAACTTTACCAGAATGTCCTTTAATATCCCCTTTGGAACCCTAATGCCATGATCAGCAAGTTGAAGTGTGACAGATGTGGGTTGGAGTTCTTCTAGGCCTAACTGGTAGTACACAGCATAGGGGATGAGATTAACACTAGCACCTAGGTCACACAAGGCCTTGAAAAAATTTCTCTCTCCTAGTTCAACATTGATGTAAGGGAAACTCGGGTCCTTCAACTTAGGAGGGATTGTCCCTTGAATGGTGGTACTCACATTAGCAACAAAAAGGACTTTGTTTTTATGTGAAAATTTTCTTTTCAAAGTTCACAAGACATTAAGGTACTTTGAGTAGGCTAGTATGGTTTGGATGGCATCGAGAAGGGGAATGTTCAACTTCACTTGTGAGAAGATTTCCCTCAGTGTTTCACTCAATTCAGACTTGGTTTTCCCCCTCATGCGTTGAGGAAATGGTGCAGGTTGTGGGGTTATTTGTTGAAGAGTTGTTTCTTTGACAACGTTATCATGTTTTTCAGTTTGATCATTTGGTTCATTTAAATTTTCATCCAAGTTTGAATTTTCAGGTGAGTTCTAAATTAGTTGTTCAGGTTTCTCAATTGATTTCCCACTTCTTAAAATAGTCACAGCCTTTAGTTTTTCATGAGTTGTTTGAGTACAACTTGACTCTCCCCTTGAAGTTTAGGATGGTACCACCTAAGTAAGCATGGGTGCCTTTCCAATTTTGATGGTTTGAAGTTGTTGTTTAAGGGAAGAGACTTATGAGTTCATCCTTTCCATTTGTTTGCACAGTTGTTCTAGTAGGCTTTGTGGAACAATTTGGGTTGGTGCTTGAGAAGATTGGTTTATCCCAGGGGGGATATTTTGGAGGTGGAATAGTTTGTTGAAAATGGACTAGTGGTTGTTTTTATTGGATAGGTTGGGTTTGGAACTAGTTATGGGTTTGGTAGTTCTAATGGGCGTAAGGATTTTGTCTCTGTGGTTGGCTAGGTTGTTGGTTATCTTTCCAGTGGAAGCCTGGGTGGTCATTATACCATGGGTTGAAGTTGTTTTTGTATTGAGGCTTTTGAAAGTGCAAAGAATTTACTTCCACTAGGGGTCCACCTAAAAGAACATCCTTGATGGATGGAATGGTTGGGTACTTGTCTATCTTATGGTCATGTTTGTCGCAAATTGTGCAAACAAGGTCAAAATTTTGGATTTCATGGACTTTCATAAGGTCTATCTCTTCAACCTTCCAAGAGAGTGTTGTGAGTTTAGCCCTAAGGCTTTCCTCTTATATAAGTGTGTGAATTCCAGTGGTTCTTTGCGTATTTTCAGAATAAGTTGAAGTTCCCCATGTTTTGTTTTGTTCAGCAAGGCTTTCCAGATACTCATAAGCATCATTTGGGGCTTTGTTTTTAAAGATTCCATTACACATCATGTCAATGAATTGTTTGTTCCCCGGACACAACCCTTCATAAAAAAATCTCACTTGTTCAGGAATAGAAAAACCATAGTGTGGAACCATGTTTAGAGTGTCTTTGAACCTCTCTCATGTTTCATATAATGACTCTAAATGTTTTGGATGCTCTTTTTAAGTGCAATTGTTTTGTGGTGGGGAAAGTATTTTTGTAGAATTCTCTTTGTAGTTGGTCCCAAGATTTTATGGATGATGGTCTCAAATTGTTTAGCCAATTTTTAGCTCGATCCTTTAAAGAAAAAAGAAACAGCCTCATATTAGCTGATTCTAGTTGATGTGGAGGACACATGGTTTCTACAATGTCATTGAATTCCTTAATGTGAAGGTAGGGAATCTCAGACTCCATTCCATAGAATGTGGGAAGGAGGTTTAAGACATGGGGTTTAAATATGTAGTTTGTATCTCATATGAAATTGTTTCTAATTCATGAGGGAGCATTGGTCCAGGAAGGTGTGAGGTAGTCATTCATGGTTTGATCGACCGCATTCCCCAAGTTGGGGGCTGCCTCATTTGGATTTCCATTTTGGTTTCCACCTGGGTTTATGAGTTGGTTTCTTTGAAGACCTTCCATTGAAATGGGATCAATTTTGGACTCTGGAATATCAATAGTATTAGAATCTAATGGAAACAATCCCCTAGGTTCACTTGATTCCCCAACCCTAGGACTTTCCACCTTAACTAGAGGGTTTGATTGATCGTGGGTGTAGGCGTACATGCACCAAAAGAAAAAAACGAGAAAGAGACAAGATAAGAGATCGTGGATGAGAATATAAGAATGGGGGTGAGGAAATAAGTTTTTGGTCTAAGGTAGTTACTTAGGTCCCCAGAAATGGTGCCAAAATTTGATTCATGCTCAAATTTACCCAAGAGATGAAGGTAGGACGGTCCTTGTAGTCTAGCTTGGGTTGTCGAATCCACTGGGACATAAGAAGATACCTAAGATGCACAACCTATGAGATGGATTTTTGGATAAGAATTAGCCAACTTGTTTTTGATTTTAGGTGGTTTTAAAGATCACTAAGAAACCTAAGTGAATTAAATTTAATGAGAATGGTTTGATCTTAGGATTATGCTTTGGGTGAATTGAATGAATTTTACTTCTTTAAACAATTTTGGTTTTATTAATTCTTGATGAATCCATTCTTCAAAATAAAACTAACTTCATAATTTTCTGTTTTTATGCTAACTAAACTCAATTAATAATCCCTTACACACTTATAGAACCAAATTCGTGATCTCTCCAAGGTGTATGGTCATTTTAGTACTTGGATTTAGCTTCCTCAAACATAGTGAAGATGAAGAGTGGAAATAGTTGAAGAATGGAAGTCTTGAATTAATTATCCAATTAACAAAAATTAGTTCAGAAAATATCATTAAATCCAGCCTTTGAATCATCCTAAAATCAACCCATTAAAGGGCCAGCCTTCCATTTATGGTATACTCTCAATGGTGGGCAGAAGATTCCTTACAAGAATTGGATTGAAGAAATTAAAATCGTGGAAATAACGAGAAATCCTTCATGTGTGTAAACAAAATTCACACCTATGTGTGAACTAATTCACCAAAAAACATAGATATCACTGTTCTTTGTGAGTTTTAATTAGAGATATTGGGAAGAATATGATAGAAATATTTTGAATAATAACATAGAAATACAAAAAGAAACTTACATGGAAATTGAGAACATTACAATGGAAATTTGGCATAATAACATTACAAAAAACAAGAGATGTATTCCCCCTCACCACCACTACCTTAAATAGGAAATTTGGGAGCCTTATGTCGAGCCTCAATCAATGTATTCCCAAATATTAAATTAATTTAGGCCATAGGGTGGTTGAAAATAGTGGAGAAATTGATCCCCTCCTTGACTTTTTATCCTCTATGTCTCCCCTGAAAATATCGTCCTGTATGGGAAAGCATATGACCGAATATTGGTGGGCCATAGAAGAGTCTTTTGTGTCTTTGGATGTATTCTAGAATTCTGTAAAATTTGGGAATATGTGGAGTTATGGATCGGGATTTATGGATGCTTAAGTTGGACAAAATTCTAGGCCACAGATTCTGGCCCGGATTTTGATTTTCTCTTTGGTCCGCCTTAATATCCACCATGGAGGCCGAATTAGAACTGACTCCTGAAGGAGGATTTGTTCCTCTACATGGATTCTATAATCCCATAAAATTTGGGCTTTATTGGGCCTTTATTGTGGGTCCCACATTCTCATCAGTAGGCCGGTTTCCAATCTGCCTTCTCCAGAATTGATTCCTTTCATCGCCAAATATCACCATCATACTTTATGAATCCTCCATTGATACCTGAATGAAAAATGTTCATATTAACGTGTAGATAAATTTACCAAAATATAAAATTAAAATATTTATAATTACATTCCTTAAAATCATATTAATCATTGGGCTGAAATTGGTGTACATTAGGCATGATGTAGACAAATGATGAGAATGGATGTTCAAAATTAAAATCCACTAACTTAGGCCCATAAAATCAAAAATGAACATTTAATACCATTAAAATGTAATTAACATATGTGTTTTTATTTTCTAATCACATAGTATATAATGAAATACTTTATTCTAAATATATTATAAATTTTTGATTACCTCAATTATTTGTATTCAAGCATCTCTCATTTGGTTAAAAACTCTATCCAAAATATCATTTTAAATGGTTTAAGGATTTATTATTATAAATCTTTCTCATTAATTTCCAGGTTTTAAAAATGGTTTTAAGGATTTATTTATATGGCTATTAACATTTTAAAATTAAAATTCATTTTAAATGTTTCAAAGTGGTATGGGACACTTTGATTCAAAAATATATTTTTAAACAGCTTCTTGACAAATAGTGTGACTTGTAAATGTTTTCAATAAAATGTGGGATATTTTTCTCAAATATTTTTGATAATTATTTTCTTCTATGTCAACATACTTCATTATTTTTTATTGTGGTTAATCTCTTACAATACAATATTCAATATTTTATTTAATGAGTTATGTTTGACTGTGGATGTGCTATTTTTTTACCATTCATGGTTTGTGGATAAAGTATTTACATTTCGTATGGTAGTTTTTATATGAATATTTATGTTATGTTTCAAAATTTTCATACAAGGAATGCATTGGAATTAGTCAGTGACGGGTGGATCCCGTTATAGCTCCTCGATGCATCGGTAGATCTCATGAGACAAACTAGTGTCTTAGCATAGGGCCTTGACAAAATCTTATCTGTAGTCTTGGCACAAGGCTTTGACTATGTTGTTATAAAATTCTGGAATTATGCATTCCATCATTATGAAAGTGGCTATTGATATTGCATGTTTTTATTTGACTAGTAGAGTATCCATGTGAATAAGTAAATGGAATTATTTTATTTTATCTTTTCCATATTATGTTGATGTTCATGGTTAAAAGGCTTTTATTTTAGTCTTATACATTGCCTTAAATGTTTATGCTTATTTATAAAAGTTTCCGCTATATAGATATCCTTACTGAGCATCTTAGTTCACCCCTTTATATGTTTTATTTTTTCAAGGATGTCAAGAAGTATATTATGACTGACCTGTAGGGATATTCTATGGGATCTCAGTGTTGCCTATCGAAACAATGTTGTTGAATTTTTCAATTTTATGATGTAATGTAAAACTTATGAATGTATCTAGTACGTCAAAGGCTACTAAAATAATCTTTCTTTCGATACTAGATCTTTTGTGATCATTCCAGTGATACGTAATAATGTACCGACTCAAGGCTTCTGGGGTCGAGGTGTCATAATAATCTTTAATCACATTCATCTTGTTAAGGCTTTATCAGAAAGCTCTTCCTCTGATACCAATTGTTTGATTGAGTTATACCAAATATACACAAGAGGGGGTGAATTGTGTCTTTTACAAATTATTCGCGAGATTGTGTTCTATACTTTAACTTTAATCAGATAGATTAATGCAGCAGAAATTAAAATAGAAGGGACACACGATGTATAGTGGTTCGGGAAACAGAAGGGCCCTAGTTCAAGCCACTGATGCTCTACTCCACGAGCTTGGTGATTTTCACTATCTGGTCCGCTTATCAACAGACCATTCCAAAACTTAGTATAGGCAGTTTACACCTTTACAATCTAAGGAAAAAAAGAGCCTTCTGGTTCAATCACAGAACCTACAAAGCGTAGTATGATAATTCAGTCACTCAAGATAAAAAGAAGAATTTGTTCTTTGAAAATACTTTCCCATTGTTCTTCACAATTTCAATAGAATGCAATTAACAGTAGATGGATCGTCATATTTAGAAATAATGATATTCAAGTAGGGTTCGTTCTGAGTTGATCCAATTTTAGTAGATATAGAAAAATAATAATTCTCAAAATCAGCAACAGTAGATTCAGAATAGATCTTCGATGTCGAATGAGTGAATATTCTATCATGTTTCTTCTTCTTCAATAAACAATGTTTTTTGCTCTTCGTAACAGTAGATCTATATGTCTCGATTATCTCAATTGTATCAACATTTTCGTGGAGCCGATTTTTTATATCGTAAGAGTAGCTGCTCTCGTGTTCTTGTTTTTGACCTTGTACGTTGTATATATTGAATTTCAAAATAGCACAAATATATTGAGTGCTTTCTCTGCATAGTCAGATCCAAAAAATTCACCTTCTGACTTGCGATATTCAAAAAATTCAAAATAATAGAATATTCATAACTCCCCTGAAAATTTGACATGAAGAGATCCTTTTAAATTGATCCTTTGAATCATAGATAAACAGTTTTGAATCAGTCAAATACATGCTTTAAAATCGGGTTTTAATCCAGCTTGAAATCAGCCTAATAATTCTTTTCTAGACCATTGCATAATAATATTGTCTTTAATTCTCCGACGCCACATGTAAGGTTGTACCATATATCATGCAACTTCTGAATGTAAGATAGATCACAAACATAAGGATGATGATGCATCCTTCAAACATAAGGTTGAATACAAGCGTAAGGTTGATAAAAAACATAGGGTTGATCATCCATACTTTTATTTCCAACATTCAAACATATGATAAATGATCCATACTTTTATAAGCTTCCAAACGAAAGGTACATTATCCATACTTTTTGATGAAATGTAAGGTTGTTCACAAAATTAAGGTTGATGAACCATACTTTTGAGAAAAAAAAGTAATGTTTAAAACTTACGTATGGTTCTTCTTCCATAATTTTCCAATATCCCAAACATAGGGTTACTTTCTAATGTAGGGTTCTTCTTCCATACTTTTCTGATAATGTATGGTTGTTTAACCATACTTTTCTGATATCTCATAAAGTATACACCGCATGCCATCCTTACGCTATGCTTCTCCATGTAGGTCATGAACAGTGTTTGCAGAACACGCTTAAGTAATTCCCGAATATGTAGAGCATGAACAGTGTTTCCAAAACATGCTTAAGCAATTCTCGAATATATAGAGCATGAACAGTGTTTCCATAACACGCTAATGTGAATAATTTAGCAATTAATTCTCATTTTTCAAGAACTTAAATATTTCTTCCAGTAATAAAAATATAATGAATAATAAATTCCTAAAATACACTGAAAATAAAATCATTTGAAAACAATTAAGAGTATTTGTGAGCATCAAAATCTTCATAAAGAGATAGAGTATTGTTCTAAAAAGTCTCCCCCTTTTTAATAAAAATATTATATATTGTTTAAAACAACACTTTCTTAACAACTATTACCATTATAATTTAATGATTTCTATATACAATCCAAGTGTAATGCATCTAATTTTTCAATTATACCTAGAACATGGGAAAGCTGTATCACAGGTAGATCTAATTAGTTTGACCAAAACCAATTGGTGACTTTTTTACCGCATTGCAACCTAAGCCATAGAACCATTCCAAGTTAAATATAGAATTGTATTTAATCAAGAACCCTGAAATTGACCCTGATCCCTTCTTTATTAATCTGAATATAAAAAACAAACTACCTAATATTAGTAAAAACCCAAACCTAAAGAGTGAAAGTGAGGAATCCTTTTAAGGGTTTTTCTTGAATGATCACTAACCATCCAGTAATACTCATGGGATCGACCCTTTTACACCCCAAAATTTTATGAGAAATATTCTTTTTAATTTTATTTAGGTCTTCTGTTATATGCTACACCAAGATTAGTTTGTGATATACACAACACCCTATTAGCTTGCAGTATAGGCAACACTATTATTAGCTTATTTTACGCACAATTTCAAGTTATTTTGATATAGTTCAACACTAAATATAGTTTTTTTAATGAAATAAAGTTAGATTATGTTATATGCAACACCAAAGGAATCATTCACACAACACTGACTTGGCTTGCATTACACACAAAAGCGACCTTCCTCGATGGCTTGTGTTGTACTCAATAACGAGTTTCACTAAACAAAAATATATTATTATAATATTGTTACGAACTAGCCATTATGAATAGTATTAACCTCATTTTGAATTTTATAACATTTTAATTTATCTTAAAAAATTTTAGAATATGGTATAAGAACAAAATCAGTTTTTCATATAAATGATGTATTTTTCAAAAAATGCAGTTTTTTCACCTTTTGATGGCACAACCATTTTAAATCTAGTTTTTGACATGTTTATAAGTTCAATTTTAAAAATTAAACTTCTTATTTGCAAGAAGGATATAAAAATTTACTTCGGATACATTTTTATATTTTTCTAATAACATTCCTATTTTGAAGAATAGTAAAAATATGCTACATTTTACGTAAAGAATCTTTTTTCATTGAGATAATTTATAGGGTTAAATTTTAATATTGAAGGGTTTTTAATTATAAATAGAATATATTTTTACCATTTAATATATATTAGGTCATTAGAATTAATTTTACATTTAATTCATAGGTAAAATCATTTCAATCTTTTGTAATGCTTAAAACAAAAACCTGTTTTTTTCAACAATAGGATTAATTTTAAATTAATTTCTGCTACTTCCGCGTCTTGAATTTGGAAAAATTGATTCAATTTTTGGAATTAGTAGGTTAAAATTATGTTAATAATCTACTTTTTTATTTTTGGGCATTATGAATAGTAACTACTGTAAATTATATTTACCACAGATAAAGGTAAATCAGGTAATTAAGGATAAAAATAATATTATAAAATTACCCTAACACTTGTATTAATATAATAGGATGATTATATTTTACCCTAAAACATACTTGGGTCTAAAGGGTATCTATTTGAACCTACATGGATGATATTAAGATATTTAATGTATTTATTTAAAGGAAAGTGAAATATGTCACACTCAAACTTTAATAATAAAATTATTTTTAATATAAGGTTATACAGAATATAAATTCTATTATAAATACTCATTAGAAAGCTAAAATTATTTTTATCGTGGTAATTTATTTTTAATTTTTATGAAATATAAAATTTCCTTAATATCTTATGCTTTAATGATGTGGAAATTATTTATTTAGTGAAAAATCAATAATATAGTTTTTATTAAAATAATAATACCCATCAAAAGGATCAAACACTTGAACAAAACTTATTGGTCGAGTATATCGAAACCATAAGCGTCCAATGGTCAACTTGGTGATCATTTGGAGCCTTATATAAGAGATTATGATATTTATATTATTTTATTTTAAATGACGTCAAAGTTGTCACCTTCATAATTTAATAAAGATAACATTTTAAAATTTGGGTTTTTAGAAGATAAATTACACTAAAAGAATTATTATCAAATATATTAGATTTATTTTCATGAGCGTATTTTATTTTTAATTTTTTATACAACAAATAAGTATATTAAATAATTAAACAAATATGTTGTAGTAATTATTTTATTAAGAGAAATATCAAATAAATGGTTTTAAAAATATTAAAATCAATATTATATGAACTAATTAATATGATACACGAATTTTATAGATGCATATTACATGTTACGAATATACTAAATATTTTGGTTCAACTCTATCATCTGTTTTGATTTTATTTAAATTAAAATAAATGAATAGTGTCAAAATTGACAGTATTGATATTTTATAAAAAAACATATTATTAAATTGTTTAAAAATCACAAAAAAATTAAAAAAAATTAAAAAATTAAATTTATATGGTCTAAAATGTCATAAAATATCTAATTAGGGATAATTAACAATACATAATTATGTATTTATAACCCTTTAAAATTTTTAAAATTATTACCACAAATAAAATTAAATAGATTAAATAAGGATAAATCAAAATGATAAGGTTTAAAATTAAATCAAAACATGTCTAAAATTGATTTTTTTTATGATTTTACAACCATATATTATCTAATATTGGATTTTGAGTCATTTGGAATGTTTTTAATTGGGGATTTCGTTTATTATAAATTAAAATTTTGGAGGTTTACAAAAGTGTCCCTATACTCTCTTATAAAAGGGAACCTGCTCCCTCTTCTCTTCACTCCATTTTGAGCTTTCAAACTCAGCCAAACCCTGACCATTTACCTTTTCAACTTATCTAGAAACAAACTAAAGGTCTTGGTCTTCTTTAAAGACCAACTTTAGATCCCTAAGAGGAGGTAATATCCTTTACCGATTCTTTCAAACTTATTTCTTCTTATACTTCCTCTATATGATTTGTTTAATTGTTAAGTAAAAAATCCAGTATAACTTGTATACTGATATGTTATTATTAATATTAATCAACCATATTTCACCTTCTATTCATCCTACGAAAAAAAATCATTGCGTGTGCGTACGTACGACTTACCGTCTCCACGTCATGGTGTAATCTATTTTTCCACCACCACATTACTTGGATGTGTATAATGGTGGAAATAAAAACTATATATGATTATTATAACATGATACTAATTATGAGATATTATACCATCCACTCCAATCTCATTCAATAATTATGGGAATGATATAATCACTCGTGCGTACGTACAGATTACCATCTCCACGACGTGATGAGATTCATTCTCCATGTTAGCAATTCAAGAATGATTATAAAGTATATATAATGAATTATAATTAGATATATGACATAATAATGCTAAAACATTTATGTGTGTGTGTATATATATGTCATCTACTTAATTCCATTCAAGTCAATAAGGAAAGGAAAACAACATTCATGCGTACGAATGGCCTACCATCTCCATAAATGGTGTATTTCATTTAATTTATCTATCTATTATATATATATATATATATATAATGAAAGTATATATGATATATTAATCATGTTTTACATTCTAGAAGTAAGTAAATCATGATAATATCAAGAACAACAAGTCCAAATACGTACGATAAATGAAACGATTATTACCCAAAACGTTGCTTCAATATGTAATTGACAAATGAGCGGTTAATATAAAGTCTTAAGTGAATCAATATGATATCATAAAAATGAAAATGATTCTTTAATAAGTCAATGAATTTATTTAAATCATTATACATGATTTTCAAACATGTACAGAAGAAATTGGACCTAAGGTAAGGGATAATTATACCAATCTCATTCTTATCCAAGATTGTTTATTCTTAAGTATTTACTGGGATTATATTTATCATCCATATCCATGTTTTATAAAAAAAATTAAATAAAGTTTTTACAATTCTTCCATGTATTTTTAAAGTCGTGTTTACCTATTTTTGACTTTTACTTTGTGGTATGGAAGGAATCTTTCTTTTGTTTACCATACGAGGTACTTTTTGACTTTTCTGGTAAAAGTACGAGGAGAATGTTTTTTTAACTTATACAGCATGAATGGATTTTTAAAATTTCATAACACCTTATTTACATAAATATTCCTCTATAATATTTCATTATTATTTTCAATAAAACTCTTTTCTTTTAAATTGAACACCATTTTGAGAAAAGAAAATGATTTGAAAGAAGAAAGGATGTTTTCCTCAAGAATTCATTTCAAGAGTTTTATCAAAACTATTTTCCATCTATAATGACATTATTTAATATAGATATGTTTCAATTATAATGTCTCTATTATTTACATGGTTTGATTTTTTTTATGATGAAATTTTATCCATTATTTTAAATGGATTATGTTATGATGGAATGATGTTTATGAAACCCATTTTATTCATTGGGTTATGATGAATGATTTATGTTTATTTTTTGGCACATGAAATAATGATTTCATTATGAGATGGGTGGGACCTATATATCCCTCTAATGCATTGGGTAATGATTTATATCTCATGAGATAGACATGGCTGGAACGGTAAGTAAGTACGGTTCAGTAATACATGGCTGGAACGGCAGGTAAACCTGGTTCAGTAATCGACTTTGTCCACTATGATGGTCTTGGTAGCAATGCCTTGGCTACTATGGAAATAATGTCATGTGCTTAATGGTTTTCCGTAATTACATGTTTTCTTCCCAATATATTTTATTATGATTAATTTTCCTTTATGATCTATTCCTTACGTACTTCCAAGATTTATGTCATTGCACAAGATTTTTATTTTTAGAATTTATGTTTATGTTTTTACGTTCAAATGTTTAGGGTTTTTTTTATGTTCTCCATGATTACCCTTACTGAGCATTTGAGCTCACCCTTTCTATGTTTTATTTTCCCCAAGTTATAAAGAATGGTTTTATTTATGAAAAAAAGGGAATGGTCTTTATTGGATATGTTTAAGATCTTTCACCATGATTAGAAGATTGTTTTATAAGTTTTCAAAGACACTAAACTAATACGGTCTTTAGGAATCTATTTTTGTTATGTATTAAGTATTCCGCAAAAGTAATGAAATGTCCATGTATGTCAAGATTTGGGTATCTACAGTTGGTATTAGAGATAAGTTTTAGATACTCTTTGGAAACTATGATGTGAAAACTTTAGTGAGATCCCTAGAGATATTTATAAGGTATGTATAGGGATGTACCTAAGGTTATGTATAAGTATAGGTTACAATACTAAAATTATGATAACGATCATGAATAACCTAGGATTAAACCTAAGAAGTTAGAAATTGAATGTACTCCCCCTTGATTATGTTGTTTTCCTAGTATGATTTTTTCCTCTCGCACTATTCTTTTTGGGTTTTAGAAAATGGATGGAAACAGGAAGATTCATGTTAATGGAGAATATGATGGACAATTGAATGATATTCTTCATGAGCAACCAAATGAAACAGGATTTGGAAGGTGAAACACCGTTATTATGACTAATCAACAATCCCATAATATGACCAATAATATCAACTTTGGTAAGTTTCTTGACTCATCTAATAAGAGAAATATGGAGTTTCATGATGATCATAGAGGAAAGAAAGTTTAATTTCCCTCATGTAAATCATGTGGGAAGAGGCATCAGGGAGAATGTTTCAAAGGAATTGGAAAATTTTTTGGGTGTGGAAAATAAGGACACAAAGCCAGTAATTGCAAAGTAAAAGGTTTAGTTAACACAATGGACAAGGATAATGGTATTTCTAAGACATCAAAAAGGGTTAAATGTTTTAAATGTGGAATATATGGGCATTACGCAAACCAATGCCCTAAGGGAAAATCTCATGAAGAGAATCAGCATGGTCGTATGGGTAGTATTTATGTTGATGATGATAAAGAGACTAAAAATGATATATGAGATGAAAGAAGTGTTGAGGAATAAAATGATGAAGCTCAGTCAATGATTTAAGAAGGTAGTGGAATGATTGCATGTTTATCAATAGTAATGTTGTATAAGTAATTTCATGGTACTATGGAATAAGAAAACATCTAAGGATTGTTACACTATTGTTTTTCATTGAGTTTTTGAAATTATATGTTGAATGGTACTGGTAACCCTGAAAGGTTATTCAGCTATTTTTGGAAAGCACCTAATATGTGAATAATAAAGGGATAAGGAGATAATGAAAGGTTTGATAGTATTAATGAGCTCATGAGTGATAAAACGACAAAGTGATATCATGGTTTGAGTATATAGAATTTTTGGTATATTTGGTGTGTGGAAAGAGTTAAATTTGATAGGATGCATGTTGTCACTATGGTTCTATGGTAATTTATGTTTCAATATAATAGATGATTAAGGTATTCACATGTTTGGAATGTGAACAGCAAGATATATCTTCTGATATATGTAGGATAAATGATGGTATTCACATGCTTGTTATATGACCTTTCTGGTAATTGTTTTCATCGCACTGTGAGATAGGATAGAAGTATTTTGGATAATCTTGATGATTGTAAAAGATTAATTTGCACATAAAATAGTATTTTTTAAGGTTAGAACTTTTTTTCGATATTATTTCTGAAATGATAGTTTAGTTTTAGAAAAAAATGGACAACATGTAGGATGGGTGACAACCTTTTGCATCGGACAAGGATGCTAGAATCAAACCCACAACTAAAGTGTGATAGGACTTTATCTCCTAACACTGGCCTATATGAAGTCCTTGGTTATTAGAAATTAGTTTTATTTTATTAAGCGGTATGATAGATGAAGTATAAGTCCATTTTTGGAATCATATACGGTTAATCTCATTATAGATGGACTTATGTATATTTAATAATTTGTGCTAACCTTTTTGTGATAAAGACAGATGGAATGACCTATCATTCTATCACATGATCTGCTAACACTTCGAGAATGAAAAATTCAACTTCATTTCTTTATATAAGATATGAAGTGGAAATTGTTCATGGAATGACCAATGATTATATTACACTAAAATAAAGTAAGTATTTCTCCTTATGAAAAAATTCATCAACATTAGGGAAATGATCTTGAAAAACAAAAATGTTGTCCTAGTACCCTCATATCTGATGAATCAGAATGTACCTTAGATCATCACAAATTTATGGCTCTGTGATTGTTGGATTTTTCGTAGCCATGTTCTCTACCACTCTCCATCAAAACTTAATGGTTAGATTTCTCTTCCATATCCATGTTTTCACCTATGTTATCCTATGTGGAAACCAGGTGATGAGTTAATTTGGGTAATCGTTATATTTCTTACTTTACTTTTTAAAATTAATTTTTAGTATTCATTTTTAGGATGTGGGTTTCTATGAAAGAAGCTTTCATGTATTAAACCATTTATAACCCTGAAAATTTTTGAGGGAAAAATTCATTTTAAGGGGGTTAGAATGTAACACCCCAAAATTTTATGAGAAGGATTATTTCCAATTATATTGATGTCTTGTGTTGTATGCTACACCAAGATTATCTTGCACTATACACAACACTGTATTAGCTTGCAGTATACACAACACTATTATTGGCTTATTTTACACACACTTTCAAGTTATTTTGATAGAGTTTAACACTGAATATAGATTTTTTTTCAATGAAATAAGGTTTTATTATGTTATACGCAACACTAAAGTAATCATTCACGCAACACTGACTTGTCTTGTGTAACACACAAAAGCAACCTTCCTCGATGGATTGCGTTGTATGCAATACCGAGTTTCACTAAACAACAATATATTATTATAATATTATTATGAACTAGCCGTTATGAATATTATTAACCGAATTTTAAATTTTATAACATTATAATCCATCTTAAACATTTTCTAGAACATGGTATAAGAACAAAATCAATTTTTCATATAAAGGAAGTATTTTTCAAAAAAATGCAGTTTTGCCACCATTTGATGGTGCGTCCATTTTAAATCTAGTTTTGACATGTTTATCAGTTAAATTTGATAAATTAAACTTCTTATTTGGAAGCAAGATATAAAAATTTAATTTGGATAAATTTTTGATATTTTCTAATAACATTCATATTATGATGAATAGTAAAAATACGCTAAATTTTTCTTAAAAACAACTTTTTTCATCGATATAATTTATATGGTAAAATTTTAATATTGAAGGATTTTAAATTATAAATAGAATTTTTTTTTTACCATTTCATATAATTTATGTCATTAGGATTAATTTTACATTTAATTGATAGGTAAAATCATTTCAATCTTTTACAATGTTTTAAACCAAAACCCATTTTTTCGACAATGGTATTAATTTTAAATTAATTTTTGCAACTTCAGCATCTTGAATTTGAAAAAATTGATCCCATATTCGGAATCATTAGATCTAAATTATGTTAATAAGATACTTTTTATTTTTGGGAATTATGAATAGTAAATACGGTAAATTTTATTTACCATAGTTAAAGGTAAATTAGGTAATTAAGGGTAAAAATAATATTATAAAATTACCCAAACACTTGTATTAATATAATTGGATGATTATATGTCACCCTAAAACATACTTGGGTCTAAAGGGTATCTATTGGAACCAACTTTGATGATATTATGAACTTTAATTTATTTTATTTAAAGGAAAAAAAATATGTCTCACAGAAACTTTAACAATTAAATTATTTTTAATATAAGGTTATACAGAATATAAATTCGATTATAAATATTCATTGGAAAGCTAATTTTTTATCATGGTAATTTATTTTTAATTTTTAAAAAATATATAATTACCTTAATAGCTTATGCATTAATGATGCAGAAATTATGTATTTAGTGAAAATCAATAATATAGATTTTATTAAGTAATAATACCCAACAAAAGGACCAAACACTTGACCAAAACTTATTGGTTGAGTATATTTAAACCATAAGCGTACAATGGTCTACTTGGAGATCATTTGGATCCTTATAAAAGATATTATGACATTTATATTATTTTATTTTAAATGATTTCAAAGTTGTCACCTTCATAATTTAAAAAGATAACATTTTAAAAGTTTGTTGTTTTAGAAGATAAATTTGACTAAAAGTATTATTATAAAATATATTATATTTATCTTCATCATAGTTTTTTTTTACAACAAATAAGTATATTAAATAATTATACAAAAATGTTGTAGTAATTATTTTATTAAGAGAAATTTCAATTAAATGGTTCTAGAAATATTAAAATAAATAATATATGAACTAATTAATGTGCTCCAAAAATTTTCTAGATTCATATGACATGTTAGGAATCTACTAAATATTTTAGTTTGACCCTATCATCTATTTGAATTTTATTTAAATTCAAATAAATGAATAGTGTGAAAATTGACACTATTGGTATTTTATAAGAATACTATATTATTAAATTGTTTAAAAATCACAAAAATATTTAAAAATTGAAAATTGAAATTTATATGGTCTACAATGTCATAAAGTATCCAATTATGGAAAATTCACAACACATAAGTATGTATTTATAACCATTTAAAATTTAGAATATTATTACCACAAATAAAATTAAATAGATTAAATAAGGATAAATCAAAATGATAAGGTTTAAAATAAAATTAAAACAAGTATAAATTTGATTTTTTGATGAGTTTACAACCCTATATTATCTTATATTCTAATTTTAGTCACTTTGGATGTTGTTAAGTTGGGTTTGAGTTTATTATAAATTAATATTTTGGAGGTTTCCAAAAGTGCCCCTCTACTCTCTTATAAAAGGGCACCTCCTCCCTCTTTTTTTCACTCTATTTTGAGCTTTAAAACTCAGCCAAACCCTGCCCATTTACCTTCTCAACTTATCTAGAAACATATTATTGGTCCTGTTATTCTTCAAAGACCAACTTTAGTGCCCTAAGAGTAGTTTTAGAAGAGGTGCGTTGAAGAAGTGGTAATATCATTTACTGATTCTTTCAAACTTATTTATTCTTATAATTCATTTATATGATTTGTTTAATTATTAATTAATAAATCCAGTATCAATTGTATACTGGTATGTTATTATAAATATTAAACAACCATATTTCACCATCTATCCATCCTACGAAAAATGAAATCCTCGCGTGTGCGTACGTACGGCTTATCGTCTCCACGCTGTGGTGTAATTTGTTTTCCCCCCCACCACCTTACTTGGATGGGTATAATAGTGGAAATAATAACTATATATTATTATTATAACATTATACTAATTATGAGATATTATATCATCCACTCTAATTTCATTCAATAATTATGGGAATAATATCATTGCTCGGGCATACGTACGGATTACCGTCTCCACGACGCGATGAGATTCATTCTCTATGTAAACCATTCAAGAATGACTATAAAGTATATATAATGAAAAATAATGAGATATATCACATAATAATTCTAATTTATTTATGTATATATATATATATTTTTCATCTACTTACTTCCATTCAAGTCAATAAGGAATGGAAAACAGCGTTCTTTCATATAAATGGCATACCGTCTCCATGAACGGTGTATTTTATTTCATTTATCTATCTATTGTGTATATATATATATAATGAATGTATATATGATATATAAATCATTTTTTAAATTATTTAAGTAAGTAAATCATGATAATATCATGAACAACAAGTCCAAACACCTAAGATAAATGAAACGATTATTACCCAAAATGTTGCTTCAACGTGGAATTGACAAATGAATGGGTAATATAATGTCATAAGTGAATCATATATGAAATCATAAAAATGAAATTGATTCTTGAATAAGTCAACGACATTATTTAAATCATTATATAGGAGTTTTGGAAATGTATAGAAGAAATTGGACCTAAGGTAAGGGATAATTATTCCAATCTCGTTCTTATCCGAGATTGTTTATTCATAAGTAGTTACTGGGGTTATATTTATCATCCATGTCCATCTTTTATAAAAAAATCATAAAGTTTTTAATATTCCTACATGTTTTTTTAAAGTCATTTTTTCTTCTTTTTGACTTTTACTATGTGGTATGGAAGGAATCTTTCTTTTTTTACCATATGAGGTACTTTTTGACTTTTCTGGAAAGAGTACGAGGAGAATGTTTCTTTTAACTTATATGGCATGAACATATTTTTATGATTTCATAATGCATTATTTACATAAATATACCTCTACAATATTTCATTATTATTTTCAACAAAATTCTTTTCTTTTAAATTGCACGTCATTTTGAGAAAATAAAACGATTTGAAAGAAGAAATAATATTTTCCTCAATAATTAATTTCAAGTGTTTTATCAAAACTATTTTCCATCTATGACGACATTCTTTAATATGGTTATGTTCCAATAATAATTTCTCTATTATTTAAATTGTTTTATTTTTTTTATGATGAAATTATATCTATTTTTTATATGGATTATGTTATGATGGGATGATGTTTATGAAACCCATTTTATTCATTGGGTTATGATGAATGATTTATGTTTATTTTGTGGCACATGAAATAATGATTTCATTATGATATGGGTGGGACCTATATATCCCTCCAATGCATTGGGTAATGATTTATATCTCATTATATATACATGTCTAGAATGGAAAGTAAATATGGTTCAGTAATACATAGATGGAATGGCAGGTAAACCCAGTTCAGTAATGGACTTTGTCCACTATGATGGTCTTAGAATCAATGTCTTAGCTACTATGGAAATCATATCATGTGTTTAATGGTTTTCCACAATTAAATGTTTTATTCCCAAGCTATTTATCATGATTAATGTTCCTTTATGATTTAGGCCTTACGTACTTCCAGGATTTAGGTTATTGCACTAGATTTTGATGTTTAGATTTTATGTTTATGTTTTTACATTCAAATGTTTATGGTTTGTTTTATGTTATCCATGATTACCCTTACTCATCATTTGACCTCACCCTTTCTATGTTTTATTTTCCCCTAGATATAAATAAAGTTTTTAGGTAGGAAAACAAAAGGGGAAGGTCTGTGTGGGAGATGTTCAAGATCTTTCACCATCTTTAGAATATTATGTTCAGAGTTTCCAAAGACACTAAACTAATACGGTCTTTGGGTGTCTTTTTTTGTTATGTATTAAGTATTCCGAAAAAGTAATGTAATGTCCATGTATGTCTAGCTTTGAGTCTCTATAGACCCCACAATACCAATTTTCTATTACCTTATAGTAATTATAATTTGGGACTATAAATTATAATCTAATCTCATCTAGTAAGATTTCAATGATGCATGTGTGCGATTAAAATTTGGAATTATTGCCAAGTAAAACTATGCTCAGGCACAATGAACTTTGTATTAAACCTAAATTACCCCATCTCCTCTCCCTTTATTCTTTTATTTACTATTTTCCTTTTTTATTTTTTCTACTAAATCCACACCATCATCCTCTCTGTCCCTATCTCTTTCCTTCTTTGTTTCTCTTCTTCATGGCTAGTGCATGCGTCGGGGGTCCTTGACTCACTCAAGAAGCCTGGGTACAAAATAATAGATTTTATTTTATCTCGAGATCGATAGAACCACCCCTGCACACCGCTGATACTAAATTATAGAGTGTAACAATCTTACACCACCACATCTTCACGACCCCAATTATGTGCCACCTATCAATGAGGATGAGTGACTAGTGCTGCAGGAGATCACTATTACAGACTATGGTTTAAAATCCATTAGTGGTGTTCTGCACAGCATTAGGTACCCACCAATTTAGGTACACACGTTTAAAATCAAACCTTGACTCATTCATTTGATTTAAAATAGGGTTTTGTTTGGGGGGATTCAGAGTGAAGACCCCCAAATTCAAATTTTGAACATTATTAAGGTTTTGGATACCTTTAGAAACTAAGGTGTATCATTATAAACTATTCACATAATATTTTTCCCTTTCTCCTTGCAAGATAGAACCAAGTACTTGCTAAAACTTCAAGCTCCCAAGTCAATCATGACTTGGGATGACTTGGAAAACAAGTTATTAGAAAAGCACTTACCACCCATCTAGACTTGGAATCTCTAGAATGAAATTGAAAACTTCACCCATGTGGATATAGAATCAACATCGGAAGCTTGGGATAGATTCAATGAGCTAAAAAACAAATGACCACACCATGGACTCGATGTGTGGCTTCAATTACAAACATTTTATCAAGGACTCCATCCTGTTACATATATTGTAGTATATTCTATTGCTGATCGGAGATTCATTTGTAAGACACTAAAAGTTAGCTAGGATGTTTTAGATAAAGTCTCCCACAATACCATTCTGTGCTAAAGTTATTGAGGACCACCTTGACACAGAATTCATCAGGTTGAGGATACCACCCACCTTTCTACTTAAGTAGTGGATCTAACTAAGAAGATGGAATCATTCTAACTACTTGTTGTGACACCACCACAACCTTCTCTAGTAATGGAAATATAATCCTATGAGATGTGAAGAGGCCCACATTCATACCAAGATTATAGGGTAGCGAAGGAATAACCTCAAACTCAAGATTATAATTACATAAATTAAAATCAATAAGGACAGTAGTACCATCAACCAAAACACTTTCAATAGTAGAAAAATACCAGAAATGGCCATCTAAATGGTAGAAAAATAAAGGTTACTTTCAAGTGAGGAGTTTATATGGTCCACAAATAAATCAAAGACAACTTGGGTACCCACCATAAGGTTCAGATCCTCAACCACAACAGCAATTCCAATAACCTTTCCCCAGAGGTCAGTAATACCCTCCATTACCACAACATCAATTTTAAAAAGATCCACTAAGAGCACCACTAGAATCCCAACCCCTTAAAACTAATCTTGAAAACCTACTCACTACCTTTATGAATAAATTAGACCAAAAAGGATGAAAACCCAATAAATAGAGATGCAGAACCACAATGTTGAACTATGCAACCTGCAGCATCAAATGGGACAAATTGTAAAGCCACTGTCTGATTGGATACTAGGTACTCTATCTTGTAATACTAAGGCTCATCCAAAAGAGTAAGCTAAATATATAATGGTTAAAAGTGAAAATGTGATGGATTTTCAACAACTACTTAGGAATGAGAAAAATTAGTTATAAGATTCTAATAAAGTTTGTCGAAGTACAACTCAAATGGAATAACAATATGTGGAAGCTCTAGTTGATGAACTGCTGGAAAAGGATGATGACTACATAGAACCACCTACATAAAATCCACATCTCCCCTTTCCTAACAAATGAAATAAGGAATATAGTAAGGGAAATTTAAAAAAATCTTGGACTTGGTTAAACATTTTCATATGAATTTACCATTTTCACAGGTAATTTCACAAGTACCTACTTATGTGTGATTCATTAAAAATGTGTTTTTGTGTAAAAAATAAAATTGAAGAGTTAGGAATCATCCATATGAATGAAAAATTCTCTACAATTTTCCAAATAAAATTTCCTCTAAAAATATGAGACCTATAAAGTTTCTAAATTCCATGAACTATTAATAAATTTACTTTTGAATAATCCTTGTGAGGTCAAGTTTAAGTATCAATCTAATACACATGAGTGTTTAAAATAAACTAGGGCTTAGATAACTGAAACCAACAAACATATCACTTTATCTTTCTAACCATTCAATCCAGAATCCTCAAGGATTTCGTAAGGACATCTTGGTTAAAGTTGAAAAATTCATTTTCCCTATTTATTTTCTTATTATGGATATGGAATATAAAGGGGAAATCCCCCTCATTATTGTAAGACTATTTCTCACCACTATGAAGAATAATATTGGTATTAACCTATGGAAAGTGATTTTTCGAAAGGGTGGGGATCAAGTTATGTTCAACGTGGAAAATGATATTAATAAAAGAAAAATTTTGAAAAATTGTCAAACCATTTCTCATCCAAATGAAAAAAGGTCATATGAAAAGTGATAGATTTAATGAGATACCACCTCATGTTAAAAAGGGATCAAGTGCTCTCAAGAATTAAATTAACACTACACATATGGAAAATAAGGTCATCCAACCTTTTTTCCCCTATGTTTTCAAGAACCGTTTAGTGAGGGGTATCAATTCAAAGCTAAAGTCGTCTGCTTCAGAAAATGTATAGCTCTATAAAATAAATAAAGCACTAACTAGGAGTAAAATTAGGTTAGTTTATTATAGGTTACATTAGTTTTTAGTATTTTTTTAGAGAAGGATATAAGAAAATAAATAGGACCTTTTAAAATGGGGCACAAATACTTCAATACACATCGTATAATAGGTACACTGCATGCAATTGTTGAGCAACATAAAATTCTGAAAAAAAAACATGATTTGTAGATTCTGTAATCAATACACTGTGTTTAACTCTAGAATTCATTTAAAAAACTATAATCCTAGGGTTCACAGTGAACCCCCCCCCCCCCCATCCTATTCCTCTCATGCACGCACCCGCATCCCTCTCTGAGCTCCCTCACTTGAATGAAAAGACCCCAAAGTTGTACTCTACTCTTTCCATAACATCGCCTACTTCTTCTATGTACTCCCTCCTTCTCTTTTTCATCCATCCTAAATGGACATAAATATGATGGTGTCCAACCCACTATTTGACTACATTCTTGGGCATGTGGACACCCCTCCTCCACCAAAGTGGTAGAGGAACGCACCTCCACCTCCTCCTATAGATTCAAATTCTTCTTCTTACACATCTTTCACTACATTTTCTTCATATTTGGGTGACTCCCAGTCATCCCTCAATGGATCACAGGGCCATTCCGATCCTCACATCCATCCTTGAATCCATTTCTCAAACCTGACACACCAGGTTTTCTTGGTCCACCTCAAGCCAAACCCATGCAAACAAACCAAACTCTATATCTCCCCATCCAAGAGAACATCCACATCCATCTTGAGGTCCTTCACCTAATAGACCACCTGAACCTAACCCCTATCACACATGTATGGGATGATACATATAGGGATCTCTTCCTCATGTTCCTTTCCACTTTTGGGATGGGCATCAGTTTCGTCCACTTCAGACTCAGCGGACACCCATTAGAGCTCAACTCGAGAGACTTTATAGTTGGCCTCAGCATATATTCAGTTGAATTCATCACCTTCACCATCTTTCCTACTATGTATATCAATCCAAACATTTTCAAGGATATAATAATTTTTTATGAGGTCTCTAGAGACCACTAGATTGTATATGACCCATGTGCCACTAAGAGCACAACACTCCAAGGTAAAGCCCTCAGGATCATCAACAGATCCATATCTCATGCTTGGCTGGCATGTGGAGATGGCCACGACATGGTCATCCAGATTGAGGTACTTATTCTGGAATCATCCATGGGTGTCCCCACCATCAACATGGAAAGAAAATTTGGATATTATTATAGGTTTTTGTAAAAGAGGACATAAGGAAATTTTTTGGGTGGATCTTTTATCACTCACTTGGCTAGACATCTGGGTTCCATTGAGATAGTCAGGCCCCAAACATCCCTTGGACCTGTAGAGAGTATTTCCATTTTATTGATATAAAATATTTGTAATATGATGATGTAAGATGATATCTACCATTGGGTGCCAACATAATTGGAGGATGATGATAACGCCTCCACTAAGAATCTTGTTGATCCTCAAGCTACACCAGCAATGCACATCATGCTACAACTCCCACCCCATCCTTCACCACCACAGCTAACATCCCACTATCCACCATTACCACTACCCCTACTACCTCTCATACCCATTGACCATCCACCACTACCTTTCCCACTTCACCACCCACCCCACTATACCCAGCAGATCTTTGGGTCATGCCCCTCTTCATCTTAGAGAATCTACGATAAATTTACCACAACCTATGCTTCCCCTTCGAAGATTTTTCCCATTTTAATACCCTAGAAACCACAAACTCTCATCCACTAGTCTCCTCTAGCCCTTAATATGATTTCATTCACTCCCTAAATCCTAACTCATCCAAACTATCATTAGAGCTGATAAACCCTGCTGCCCAATTGGAGTTTTTGGTAGAGCAGGACCAGCAGGGCAAGGTCCTAGAACATCCATCATCTACTGATGTTCCATTCTTCAACACTATTTTCATATCCATGAACACTCTCAAGATTTATTCTTTTATCCCTCTATCTATTTAGATAGTTACTAGCACCATGGAACCCACTACATCATTTTATCATCCTACCCCTACCTCCATCATTGATATTGATCGGACAAGATAGGTGTAAGAGACCTCTATTTAGGGGATAAATATATGTGACTAGTTAAAGGATTTTTATTATTCATTGTATATTTTCCCGCTCCCCCATTTTTTTACTCCACTTGGGTGATAATATTTTTTACAATTTGTATTTTATTTCATTAATGAATCATTTCACTTATTTTATATATGGGATATGGTTATTTCTTCACTATTGCTTTACTTATTTTACATTTAATTTCAGTATTACTTTAGCTATGTCTAGTTCTTACCCCTCTTCTATAGTCATCGATTCACCTATTCTACCACCATCTTACCTTATACTTCAGATGAATCAGTATATAGTTGATGTCGAGTTCCATCTTGATGAGATTTCACTAGAGGTCCATCCTAAGTAGAGGTCCCCACCATGACGAGCATATATAATTTTCTTACCACAATAGATTCATACTTGGTATGCTCTAAAGGTGATTTAACCCACCAAGAATCCACATGATCTCAATGACACGACCACCGGTTTTTTGTGGAATAGGACTACTAAGAAGATATATATAACTAATTGATTATTTTCTCCATCGGTTTGGATGATGTTTTCATTTTTATCACTTTTTATGAGGCTACCTATATTTTATTATTTCTCTATATTTTCATTCTAGAGCATAGTATTTTTTTCTTTTTTTTAGAATTTTTGTTCATAGGATGTTTTTGAATAACATTTTACCCCCATACATGCCAGTATCTGAGCCACTCTTCATTGCTATTCATTTTGTTCACCTTACCATTACACTACATTCATCATGTTAAAACCTAATTTACTAATGTCTTGTCTATTGAATGATTTTTTTCTAACACACTATATAGGTAGCACAAATTGAAATTCCATAAAGTTTCCCTATGGAATGAAACTCATTACATGGAAATATATATTACCTAAAATAAATTTCAAAATTTCCATTTCATTTTGTATATTCTATATATTTGACTTCTCTCTCATGGTACATTCCAGGACAGTGTTAACACTATCTTCTTTTAAGTGTAGAGGAGTATTTCTTGATCTTTCTTATTGATACATTTGGATTTTTTATTCTTTTCATTTATTTAGGATACATTTTTCACTAAAATCATGATTTAAAACTAAAAAATCATTAAACAAATTTAAATAAAATAAAAATTTAGGTTGGTACATTTATAAATCCATGTTTTAATCCTATTTAGATTTTTAAAATGATTTTTATTTTAGTAATTATATTCAATTTCAAAAAATTTTAAATTTATTTTGATTGAATAATCACTTGATTTATATAGCTTAATTTATTTCCAATTGTTTTTGTATACTTCTATTCCCAAGAGGGTTATGAGCCCATAATTTCAAATTAATTTATAAGAATATTTATTGAGTGAAACATGGGTAATGTAAACCAATCAGAACTTTCATTGAGATCTTATTAGGGATATGACTGAACAAATGAAATTTTAATATGATTGAGTCAATATTTGTTTATCTAATTTTTCCTAATACCCACCTTATATATTTACTTATTTAATACTATAGTTTCCATGAATTAGCTATTTAGGATGCAGTTATTTCATCTCAATTATCCCTTCCAACCCTACTCTTGTATTATATATGATTAATAAGTGTGGGAGAATTTTCAACAAGTGTACATGATATGTATTTACTAATTAGATGTATTGTGGAACTTTCAAGAGACTGATATGATGTTGTATATGTTTATTCTTGGAATTTTAAACCTACCCCACTCCTTTGAAAAAAAATCAAAGAAAAAATATTTTGGGTTGTGTATTTGGAAGGTCAAAAATCACAATTTCTAGACTGGTGAATCCTCTAATAGATCATATGTGGTTAGGGTATGGATATGGTATTTAGCCTAAATAGGACTTTCAAAAAATAAATAAAATAAAAACAAAATTAATAGGGAATATTCTTAATACATACTTGATATAATCATGGATCTAATTGTGATACTTAGAGTATGGATACCTTTTGACCTTGTAGGAGTTACTTCATTACACTTTTTATAACTATCATGCATTATACATTTTAGATTACACTTTTTTATCTTAATTTTCACTTTCTAACCACCTTCCCTCATCCTCAAAGTTTTTTAAACCGTTTTTTTTAGAAGCCCTCAGGGTTGATTTTATATTTTTTCTTTAAAAATTGGAGATGATGGAACCAATTTAAGCATATGGTTAGGAATATGTATTAAGGGTATGAGAATAACTCCATTTAAATTTTACTCTGAGTGATGAGAGAAAATTTATTGAGAGATAAACTGAAAAATGGATATACAATATAAGGAACAATTATAAAATTGAAATTTAAATAATAATAATTGAAATAAAGAACTAAACTATGAGGCATAACTACTTTTCTCTATAGGATTGATTCTAGGGGTCTAAATTTTTCTACTTTTATTGAGTTTTATTTTCTTAGTTGTAATGCATGTTTTCTATTTTAGAATTTTCTTTTTGTGGAATCCCTATTGAGATGATTTTTCTTGAGGGAAAGAAAATTTTTAAGTGTGGGGGAATTTGATTTGATGAAATTGTATATTAATTATTGATACATTTGTTTAAAGTTTATTAATTATTTATTCAATAATACACTGGGTTTTGGTTTTTTCATAGGAATTAGAAATTCTAGACATAAAAGAATTTTTTTGAAAATGTTCTAGAAATAGCCTTTACATGTCATGTATCACATACACGATGTGTAGAATCCATTAATAGCATGCATGAAATGATGAAGACCAACCCATGAAGATCATGCATGACATAAAGACATTATATATAATTTAACTCAGTTACAAGATGTGTGGGTTTAAAAATTCAAAATCCCACCAAAATTCAATTTCATACATGATGTATGGAGATTACACAACATGTAACCTTTGAAGGCTCACCCGGTAAAAGATTTGAGAAGATTCTTCAATAGTAAAATGGGGTCTCATTTAAATAGTGTGAAACCATATTACATGATGTGCAGTTTTTGAGACACCAATCAATTAATCTAGTACATAACATGTAGTGCGTTCACACCATGTACTTTTAGGGCTTATTTATATTTTTCAGTGCCTTTGTACATAGGGTGTTCAATTTCTTTGAGTTTTCTCTCATTTTATTCTCTCGTTTTCATTTATTCTTGTTCTAAGTGAGTTTTTTTCATTAATTTCTTTGTTTCATTGAATCAAAGTGAGTTTTTAATCATTCTTTCTTCATTATTAAACTGTTGTAACACCATTTTTTTTAACATCTGCTTTCTACACCACACTCTATTATTCATCAAAGAACACATGTTTCTTCATATGTTATTCATTTTTAGTAATTTTGTGATTGATTCTTAATTATTTTGATTTTTTATTTCTTGTTCTTAATTATTTAATCATGAAAAGTCATTTCTTTCTTAGATCTAAATTTATTACTACTTATTTATATTGAATATTTATTATTTAATCTTGGATTTTTTCTTTTGCAATTTATTTATGATTGTGCATAACATGTCTAATACCTCCTTTCTTTTTATCATCATTGCTATGTGCCACTAATCCACTTAGGATTAGGGGTAGAAAGTAGGGGTGTTTCTAAACCTAATGAATCTTTATATTCAATCTTGGTAACCCTATATCTTGTAATTAGGTTAATAATAATTGTTCATAACATTCTTTCATGCAAACATCACTAAGGGAAGTGCGATCAAACAAACCTGACCTCATTGGAGTTTAGAAGGAATATGAACATTATCCTATGATTATTTCCACATATAATCCAAGAATAATGCTTGTAATGTTTTCAATTATACACAGACCTTTGTATAGTTGTAGCATAGGTAGATCAAATTTTTTTTTTAAAAAACTAATTTGTGATTTTTTCACCACTTTGAAGCCTAATCCATTGGAGAATTCCAAGTTAAATCTAGGATTATATTTTGTCAAGAACCTTGAAATTGACCTCGATCCATTTATTAATCCGAATTTAAAAACTAAACTACATAATCTTAGTTAAAACCTAAATATAAAGAGTGAATGTGAGGAATCATTCCATGGGTTTTGTTTAAATGACCACTGACCTTCCAGTAGTCCTCATGGGATTGACCCCACACTACCAATTTACTATTACCTTATATTAAGTATAGTTTGGGCCTATAAATTATAATATGATATCATCTTGTGTGAATTCAGAAATTAATGTAAGAGAGTCGGGAACATTTAAATAACAATATTAAAGTGTTAAATTAAGAAAACCAAGTATTGAAAATTGATAATGAATCTGATCGGCATGACTCATTTCAAACCCAATTGTCGAATAACCAACTTGCTCATGTAAACAAGAAGAATTTTACATAGCTCTACCAAGATGGTTTCTTAGAATCTTTTGAGCTAAAACCACTTGATAGATGGCGTGAATATTTACAAGGAAAAATGACCAATCAACCATTTAGTGGATAAGGTGAAAAGGTTTCAAAACATAGATAATTGGTACAGACTAATGTGTTCAGAACTTTTCTAGTAGAATCTAGTGCTGGGTATTCTTACTTCATTAATATTACTGATGAATTGAGTAGATATGGATATGTCTACTTTATGAGGTATAAGTCCTAATCCTTTGATAAATTCAAAGATTTTAATAACGAAGTAGACAATAAAAATGGTGAGAATATATATAATCTTATATCTGATAAAGGTGGTGAGTATCTTAAAAAATAATTCAATAACATTATATAGGGGTGTGGGATTATATCCCAACTCACACCTCCTTATACAACACAAAATAATGGTATTAGTGAAAGGATGAATTATATCTTGATTAATGTAGTATGGTCAATAACAATCCATGAAAGTATTCCATTATACATTTGGGGATACACATTACATGCTGCAACACACATTCTAAATTAAGTACCAACTAAGGTGGAAGATGAGACACCATATGAATTAATATAAGAAAAGAAAACATGTTGTAACATATTCATGCATGGGGTTGCGAGTAATTTGTTAAGGCCAAATTTGGAAACAAACTGGGACTCTGAGTTGTGAATTGTATATTTGTAGGGTATCATAAGGAAACAAGAGGTTTATATGTATATAACCCTTATGATATGAAGAAGACTTTCGCAAGAAAATCTATTTTTCTTGAGATGGGTCACATCCTCAAGAAGGATAGTGGGAGAAATATTGGATTCTATGAAGTTTATGCTCAAGATACACAAGATTTGGTGTAGTAATAGATTCCATAGATCCCTATGGAATATGTTGTTCTTAAAACACAAGTACTATTTAGGAGCACTATAGAGGTTATAGAAAAATTAATGATATGATTTTATAGTCATAAAATATGGTGAGTCCTTATTGTTTGATAATTTTAAGATCATTTCCCTCAATTAGGTACCAAACCCTTTAAATTTTGGTAAACCCCATTGAATTGACCCCTAAAAGTGTTATTAAGGGGTTCAGGGGGTCTCTATTATACTTGGTAGGGTCAGTAGCATGATCCAGGACTACAACAATCTACTACAGTCCTGCCAACTAGCCAGCATGGGGCCACCAGCTAGCAGGTGACCTTCCATTAGGGGTGAAATTACTTCTAGGATCATCAGTAAGATGATGATCTTTGTACAAGATAGAAGGTGGTTTCTAGATTCATTTTTTAAGGGGTCAAATGTGTCATTCCACCCCTCCTCGCCCTTTCTTCATAAACTAAAATTGGCCAGTTTTTTCTAGTATCTAGTAGAATATGATCCCTCCTCCTCCTCTCCTTTTCCATGGTGGATATCCTCTAGATTTGTTTTATTTGGATTCTCATATAATTAAATTTAAGGCTGGAGGTGATTCTAAGAGCCCACTTCCTCCCTTTCCTTATTCCTTTCATTATCAAGTGTTATTTAATCGTTTATGTGGGTTATGCCTTATTTTCATATCATTTTCCTAGTTCCATTATTTCTTTAGATTTTACTCAACTCAGAGGCCAATATTGGATGAGTGGATCTCTCTAAGTATAAGATAGGTGGTATAAGTGATTTTCCACAAAAGTATTGTCATCTTATTTCATGTTGGATTGTGTAGTTTTGTTGTAGTATAGAGTGGTTGACTTATTAATTAAAATTAATCATTAATTTCCTTATGGATGTATTAAATGCCACCCCCCCAAAGACTTATAATGGAATTTTGTATTTGGTAGGCCTGGGATGAAACCATTAAAGTAGAAAGTTAGGAGTTTAACATAAGAAAGAGTGAATTAATTTGGATGGCCTAAGTATTCCCTTGGTAATGTAATGGGTTATTTTATAATATCAATTTCCTAGGATGGACCTTAGAAACCAATAGTCCTTATGGACTTGAAAATCATAAATTGAATTATGAGTATAATAAAATGGTGAATTTTTCTTAAACTGTAAAAAAATTAATATGTGAAATATAAAAAATTGGTAAATCTTGTATTGAGATATTAAATTGCTTTGTACTTATAGTAGATAATGAATTGTTTGATATTATTGAAATTTTATGTCACAATTAGAATTCCATGGGAAAATCCTTATATTTATTATGAATTTATTGGTGTTGAATAACATGGAAAAACCTTGGATTCCACTAGGGACCTGGGAAAATAATATGAGTAAAGACTTCCTTGGATTGAATATAGTCTAATACTATGTAATTCCTCGATAAATTCTTCGGATTCTATTTAGATTCACTATTATGAATTCCATGGGAAGGATCCTCCTTGTATTTTGGTAATTTATTCATTTATTTAATTATATGGATTTATATTTTGGATTATTAAGAAATAAACTTATTGAATATCATGGGATGAGCTAGATTCAACTCAATATTATAGGTGTCGAATTCCATGGGTGTGAGCCTTAGGTTCCAATCAAACCATGCTTCCGAATTTGGTTCCTTGAGTTTATACCAAATAGATGGTTTTCCTAGGAATTGTTGGGATGGAATTCTTATATGAGCTGTGTGGATTCTAATTAGACAACTTGATTATGGTTTCCTTAGTGATACTCCTTATAATCATATTGATAAATGATTATTCCACCATGTTTAGACATTGATTAAGGGTGAAGTAGGTAGATTCGGTCTATGTTGTCCCCTTAATATATGAGGCTGAAACAGGTTCTATTTATTTTTTTAGATTATCATTATTATTGTTTCTCTCATTTATTGCACACCTTTATATTTCTCACTCATAGAATGGAATTACATTAGACACCATTAGTTTTGACCTACCGAGTTTTACTCACATCCTACTCAATCCCCCATGTCACTTGGGTTCCTAAGAAGATGATACTTGGTCATAGGTTATAGGTTTAGGTTATGGCTTGATGATGATGCTTAATTGTATGGATAGGTTTGAGTTTGGGATCTAGGAGTTGGAATAGTGATCAATACTTCTACGATTATGATATTTTTTGATATTTTTTCTCTTATTTACTTATAGAGTGGTTATAATTAACTTTATTAGTATGTATGAACTAGCTGTTATATATGTAGCATCATTATGATATTTCATGGGATGTGAATTATTGTTTTAGTACCTATAATTTATTTTTTTTATTAATGATATTTTATCAGATTTATTTATTTAATTTTATGTTTCATAATCTAGTAATGAGGGAATATTCTCCCCATGGTAACCTCAAAATCCATTCCCATTGGTTTAACGCCTCTAGAGAATAAGAATTCACACAGGATTCCATGCATTGCACCATCCTGGGGCATCGATTTAGTGCCATCTGGGTTAAGGCATTATAAAATGGTATCAGATGAGTATTTTCTTTAGTATTACTATTTTGAAATGGTATATAAGAGACTAGGATGTTGTTGAGGGTTGGTAATGAGGTCATGATTGGGATTTGTAGGCCCACATATAGTGGGAAATCCAAGTTCTCATGAATTGTAATTGTAATTATTTACTTTCACTTTTATAGTTGAATAATTTCTACCACAAGTGGTTAAAATGGGTGTGATGTTATTTATTCATGTGAATTTTTCTACTAGATGGTATAGAAATAATGTGGGTGCATTCATTCATCTTTTTGGGTACATAACATTTATGTGTCATTTATATGTTTCATGTGATTGATAGTTTCCTAAGATTCTCATATGATGGTGTTTTATTTCTTGTTTGTGATTTATATATGCTAGTGATTTTTATCTACCTACAGAGTCAGATAATTGATACAGGTTAGTTATTTAAAGTCTCTACGTCCATTTATATGGTGTTTTTTCACATATCAATTTATGGTGGAAGTCAACCTAGCCAACTCCTTGAGTGATCCCTTATAAATTTTAGATAAATATAAATTAGTTATTACAGTTATTTTTTTGGTTAAATAAGGTTCCATTAAAAAAATTATAAGATGTTTTACTTTAAAATTTTGAATAGAATATTACATAACCAAATTTAGTATGTGATGTCCAAATAAATGATGAATGGTTAAATATGCAATCTTGATAAAAATTAAAAGATTCAAAAAGTGGATCCTATAGAAAAACGATGTATGTCTATGGTTAGTGAATGGGAATTGGTAGATTACCTGAGTTGTGAAAATATGGGGTTGGTATTGAATGTAACTAAACTTAAATTATTGCTTCTTAATTATGAATCTTAATTTGTTTTAGTTAAATGGGGTGTTAATCACAACTTAAAGGGTTATCTCATTTATAACTTATGATTTACACATCATGTAATGGCTCTATAGTGGTGGAATTTTAATGTTTAAGGGAACTAGAAAATGATAAAGACCTAAATTTATATGGTATGTGATAGCTGGATCAAGCTAAAAGATATTTTTGGTTAAATATAATACTCATAAGAAACTTATCATGTGTTTTCCCTAATAACTTGTCAATGGAATCTTATTTACCCAAGCATGGGGATTTGTAAATAGATAAAAGAACATAAAAATATAAAACTTTTGAAATAATGAGATCACTAAATGGATGAGAAAATATAAATCCCTTTTGAATGATTGTTTGTATCCTTGAGTGGAATTCATGGCTCAGAGAATTTCTCATTTTCTAACCTTGTGTGATGGATGTTGACCCTTTTTATTATCAAGTTAGGATAGAGACAAAGACTAGGTTGTGAGGAATTTATGGTGTGTGTGTTTCTAATATTGGGTATTTTCTAATTTCTATGATATGAAGAGGTGCCTAGTAACCCTTATATGTGACCTAGTCCTCAGTGAGTTGATGTTTAACGATCTGTGAGGGTTACCCATAAGGTGGGTTAACCCGTTATTATGTATGGTGATATGTGAGAAGTGTGGGTAGAAGATTTGACTTATGGTATTTTTATATAGTAGGTTTTATTGAGTGTAATGTTTTGGAAATTTAAGTGCCTCGGTTTTTATGGAAAATATCAATTAATGTTCTAGTGACCCTAGCTTTAAGGATGTTTTTTGGAAGGTATGGTCATTTATATGCCTAGCTAATTATCTTGTGGAGGGATTTCAGTGGAATGGTTGGTGATAATCCTATATGGGAGGGTCTAGGTGTACTTAATCGTGGTGAAACTCTCTATTTTAGAACTAAGATAAGGGATTTTCTTAGAGGAAAAACTTATAAGTATGGAGATGCCTTAAGAATGGTCAGCTCAAGAAAGATAGTTTTGGTGAGATGTTTTGGTTTGGGTGTGAGGTGACTTGGTGGTGAACATAACCGTGGAAGGGTTTGGTAGAGGCTTATGAGTTACCACATATTTTTGGGTTTATGGAACCCTTATTTCTAGATCTTTTGGTGTATAGAAAAAATTGTGAGGGTGGAATCAATGTGACTTATGGACCTATATTTTTTCGAGGCGTTGTGTTATATGGTGATGGAGGATAGACACTCTATGATGGGATGATGCTCAATTGATGGGTGATCATGGGGAGAGATATGGATTGCTAAAATGGGTAACATGTTGTGTGATCAGGTCTTTATGTTGTATAAATCAAGGTACAATGAGTCTAGGGTGGAACTATTCATTGGGGAGCATGTGAATGCTCGGTTTCAGTAAGAATTGAGGTAAGAAGCACCTATTTGAGATGTGTGGTGTCTCTTAAGTCATGTTACTAAATGAGTCAAAATAAAGTTCTTGTTATTTTTTCATTGGTCAAGTGGTGTGTGTTGGCTATAAAAGGGGTTTTTGTGTTCAGATTGGTAAATTAGTCTACATGTGGATCCATGGTAAATTTTCTTGGTCTTAGTGGAGTTGGAGTGATTCGATGGTAGTAGTTTTGTGGTGATTGTGGGTTCACAACTTCTTGGAGGATATTTTTTTAACCCTGGAGGTTTTGGTAAAAAAATTCTCCTGGGGTGAGGTGATTGAGAAGTTATTTATGCTTTATATAATGACTTATTGGGCCTTTTGAAGTGAATTAAAAGGTCTTCTATAAGTTTTTGGCACCACCTAGAAGGACTGAGGTTCACTAGAACCTTCTATCTTAGTTATTCCTAATGAATGTGTCAGGGGTAGATGATGGTGGTGAGTGTGTCTTGAAGGAACCAGTATGTGTATGTTGTGGTTATGGTAATTCAATTTGCTTCTAAGGGCGGTATAAGTAAATCCATGTGCTGGGTAGTGCACTATATTACTTTTTGGGTTGTAACCCCTTATTGAATGAGGTGTCAATGTATTTCATGGATGAAATTCCTATAATTCATAAATTAATAATGACTGGTGTATCTTGTCTCATGCTCAGGTTTGATTTGGGTGTCCATGTGTGACTTTTGTGTTCAATAAAAAAATTATTGTGTCTATGGGGATTGTGGTTTTCATTCATTAGGTGATAATAAGGAAACTATTTTATATGGAGTGTCAGATCATTCATGAAAGGTTTGATCCTCCTGTTAAGGTGTTATCTATGTTGAAATACTATTCTCTGGGTTGGTGGATCCAAAGTATTCAGGTACCTAGTGGGATTCTATGAATAAAATCAGATGTATTTTAAGATTATGTTTGAACATTTACATCAACTTTAGATGTTCTAGATATAGTCATAGGGTGACTCTGATCAATGGGTCATCAATTCTTATGATGGAGTATGATGACAAGATCAGTTTTTTTGAGACCCAGCTGAGAAGTTTTACTAAAGGTTAGGTTAGAGTTCATTAGTAATTTTTGGGTTAGTCGTGGAATACATCTAGATTATAAGGCATCATGATTGGGTGCTTGGGTGACTAATTAGTTGGTACAGTTGAGTATTAGAAATAATCATCCAATGAAGGTATAAATATTTGTTTCATTTATAAGTGGAAATTAAGGGTTGGAATATAATTTAGATGCATTGTTTTCAATATTATGGTCATGTTTTAGTATCATGATGAGATTCCAAGAAAAAATCTAAGTGTTTGGATCATGGGAATGGGTAATAGTGAAACTCATTAGTTTATTCTGGGATCCAGAATGAGGATTAGCCTTAGATTTTCATCAGTGTTCTATATTAGAGTTGAGTTCTATATATGGGAACCATGTAAATTTTATCATAGGACCATCTATCTTGTGTTTTGGTGGGAAATCCATATAGGGAGTAATTATTGTAGTTTGAAAGTATCTTTTTTCGGGTTAAGGTCTATAGAAGGGAGATCTATAGTCTTGGGATTAAACTAGTTGATAACACCATTGGTATCTGGATTTTGCAGGTTTTGTGAGCACTATCTCATTTTAATAATGTTAATGGTTCTAGGTAAGGCCATAAGGGAAGTGAATGTGCACATCATGTGATGGTGGAAAAGCTCATGAACCTTGTGTAGACCAATCTAGACCAAGTTTTTTGGGATGTTTGATTTATCCTAGAAAGAGGTTGAATAAGAAATTGTTGTATTATAGAGCTTGGAGTAAGATTCATGTTTATGACTCAATCAATTAACATGAGCAAGGATCATGAACACCAGTTTTTGACTAGTGGTGGGTATCATCTCGGATTGTTCTCATATATCAGCAATAAGTATGAATTATGGTAGAGATTATGCCTTGGAAAAGTTGAGAAGTTATTTATTGTTTTAATAAATTTTTTATAAACCTCAGGAATGATGTGTTGGTGAACCCAGTGGGTGAGGGTTTAATTTTAGGAGAACACCAAGGTGAGTGTGTTTTTTATTTAGAATTGATTATATCCAAATGGTTCAAAGTTGGTGATTGATAGCAATAGATGATGGTCAACTATTCAGACTGAATATATGTATCAATAGGAAATCTGGTTGGTTTAATGGGTCTACAAGACCTCATTATTTTTAGGTGGAATTTTAGTATCAATTTTGACCTTAGGCCCTATGAGATTGAGAGGCTTGGAAGGGATACTGTGATTTTTTATGCAGTTTCATGGAAGAGTGGTTTTTTTTAGATTAGTGACATGAATTAAAAGGTTTGGTGTTTGTGAATCATGTTTTTAGGGATGTCTCAAGGAATGGGTCATCATGTTGGCATTTATTTATAGATCATCGCTACATTATATGGGATGATAGGGTTTTAAATAGTTTAGTGGTTGGCATGGTTTTGGTATGACCATCACTAGTGGACTGTATATACTTTATTCATCATGGGATCCTATTTTTTCTCAAGGATACTGCTCTGTGACAAGTTATTATAGGGTAGGGAGGTTTTAAAACACCACCTATTCAATTTGGTATGTACCCTCTTTGAATTTTGATAAAACCCCTTGTATAGACCATTAAAGAGGTTTTTGAGAGGTTTTGGTGTATCAGGAGTGATCAAGAGGCAAAAAATCATGATTTGGGACTATAGTAAGTTATTACAATCCCATTATCAATCCACTTCCCTTCTAGTGGGGGAAGTCTTCTTGAACTCATTGGTTAGATGATGACCCCACCATCGTTCGGTCAGTGTTCTACCGACTATCTTCTGAGACCCATCGGCCAGCTAATTGGTTATGGTTTCCTTTTCTTAAAAGGTGTAAAAATTTTCATTTCACCCCCTCCCTTCTTCATAACCAAAATTTGGCCATGTTTTTTCTAGTTTCTAACAGTATAGCATCCCTCCTCCTCATCTCTTTTTCCATGGTGTATCTCTTCTAGATATTGTTTGTTTAGATTACTATTAGACGTGTTGTAATGGTGGAGGTGAGTCTTAGAGTCATCTCCCTCCCTTTCCTTATTCTTTTCACTCTCAAGTTTCATCACACCACTTATGTGTATTATGACCTATTTTCTGGGTGTTTTTCTTGTTCCTCAATTTATCCATTTCTACACAAATCAAAGGCCCATATTAGATTAGTGGGTCTCACTGAGGTCAAAGTAGATGGTCTAAGTTCTTTTCACTTAAATTTATGTTATAAAATTTTTTGTTGGAATATTTAGTCGCACTAACTTATCAGTAATTTTATGTAATAATTAAATTGAATCATTAATTTCTTTATGTATGTCTTAACCCCCCCTCCCAGACTTATAAAATCATGTTGGATTAGGTAGGATATGGTTGAGACCATTAATGTAGTAGGTTAGCCATATACCTTGGGAAAGGGTGAATTGATGAGTTTGGTCAAGGGTTACCCTTGGTAAAGTAATGAGTTATTTTATAATATCAATTTTATAGGATGAACCTTAGTAATTGGTAGTACTTATGGCCATGAAAATCGTAAATGGAATTGCGATTTGAATTAAAAGGTGAATTTTTTTTAAATTGTTAATATCTGAAATGAAAAAAAATTGTGAATGTAGGATTAAAATGTTAAATTTAATTGTATCTATATGTGGATATTGGATTGTTTGATATTATTTTAATTGCATGTGAGAATTATAATGCCTTGTTAATATCCATAGATTCCTCCTAAAATGTATTGGTGTGGAATACCATGGATGACCCTTGGATTACACTAGGGGAATAGAGTGAATGTTGGGAGTGAATAATTACTTGAATTCAATTAGGTAAAATGATATAGAATTCCCCAAGAATTATAGTGTATTCTAATTAGATTCATTATCAAAAATTCCATGGGGATGATCCCCTTGGAATCAGTTATTGTCTTCATTTATTTAATGCCACATTTTTAGGTCATGGATAATTAAGGGATGAACTTATGGAATACCATGGTATGATCTCCCTATATTTGGCATGATATTATTTTTGTGTAGTGACAAAGATTTGAGCCTTGGATTCCAATTGAGTTGTGATTATGGATGTTAATGAAGGATCATTGAGTTCATACCAGACAGATAGTTTTTTCAGGATTTGTTGGGAGGAAATTCTCATATGAGCCATGTAGATTTCTCTTAGGATACTTGATTAGGGTTTCCTTAGTGATTCTCCTTGGAATTGAATTAATACATGATGCATCTACCATGTTCAAAGGAAGGTGGAGTAAAAAAGTAGGTATACTTCTCATGGGTTGTCCTTTTGAGACCTGAGGCTTTACTGGGTTATATTTATCTCTATATAATAGTATTATTACTATTTCACTCATAATTTCCACACCTTTATGCTTTATTCTCAAATAATATAGTTGTATTAGACATTATTATTGGTGGCCTACTAAGTTGTTCTCACACCATGCTCAGGACACCATGGAACTTGGGTATCCAAGAAGATGTTACTTGGTTAAAGGTTATATATTTAAGGAAAGGCTCAATGGTGATGATTGATTATATGGTTAGGTTGGAGTTTTGGAGCTAGTAGCCGAGCTAGAGCTTGGTACTTCCAGGGTAATGTTATATTTTGATCTTTTTCCTTCTATTAATTTTTTGGATAGTTTTACTTGAATTTATTGGTATGTATTCTCTACATGTTATGTATTTAGTAGAATTTTTAGATTTCATGGGAAATGACTTTGTTTTTTTGTACTTAAAGTTTATTTTTTTTATCTATTAAGTTGTATATAATTTATTTATTTTATTTTTTGTTGTGAACTCTAGTATTGATGGAATAATCTCCCCATGAAAACCTCATAGGACCTCATTATTGGTCAAAAGCCTCTGGAATATAGGTAGGCACACATAAATCCATGTGGTGCACTGGTCTAGGGTACTGATTCAATATAATTCAGGTCAGGTCATTAAAAAAACAATGATCCTATTTTCTAAAAGGTAATAGAGAGATTATAAGTTTCAATATGAAAAGAAGATATGGATATTGATATGGATTCCATGTATCATAACCATGTTTGGGTTTTCATTTATCCTCTAGTTGATGTAAAGCTTGTTGGGAGAAAGTAGATATTTAAGAGATAACTGGACATAGGAGGTAAATTAAGTACCTATAAATCATGGCTATGTGATAAATGGTTTAAATAAATAGACATTTAGAATATAAGTTGATAACATCAGTATGCAACCTACGTGATTATAGATATAGAGATAAATAGATTAAATTAAACAATGTATGTTCATAAGAGGTCACATTCCATTTTCACATTAATTTATTTCTATATGTTATCCTTGGATTGTTGATAAATACTAACATTTTACTTTATGTAGTGTAGCTTAATTACATTTTATAAGGGTCCTATAGGGTTAAACATTGAGTTTATTTAGAACTTATGTTAGATTCTATATGAATTTAACATTCTGGATAAATGTTATCCTCATATGTGATTTAATAATTAATCATGTTCGTCTCATTTAATATATTCAATCACTAGTTATTTGAGAGAATATATATGTGAGTTTAATGTTTAATAAATATTTTTTCATCAGGTTATTATTTATTTAATTATGTGAATACATAATATTTATTTATTCCAATTTATTCTCAAGGTAATAGTATTTTTATTTATTTTTATGTAAATATTTAATAAATATTTACATATTTATTGGTGAATAATGAAGTTGTATTTATTTAATTGAATAAATGACCATTATTCAAGGTTCGATAACTATTTAGGAGGATTGATAGATCGAGTTTGATGATCTGGAGAGAAATTTCATATTAAATATTATTTGAATAAATATTAATTTTTTTTAAATAAAAATGAAATTAATTTTTTTCGGGAATTTAGCATTTGAAAAGTATATAATAATAATTTTATTATTATTTAGACATGGGGTTCACTATGGATTAAGAAATTAATAAGGGCCTTTTCATAATTATTATTTTCTAACCACTATTTAGACCTAATTATGAAATTGTATGAATTGCTAGCCACATTATTTCATTGTGCATAATGAATTCTAGAGAGAATTCTCTCAAGACCTAGACTATTCTCCCCTATAATTCTCTAAAGAATTCATATGTTTTATCTTCCTCCACCATATCAAATCCCTTCTATCTTGAAGGATTCAGTTATGATCAACTTCAATCAGCAAAATCATTAAAACCATAGGTGCTACCACCCATAGGATTATAAACTGATTATTAAAGAATTATGAAGAACATGTGGGTCACCTCTAGATGGAATCTTACCTTGATTCCTCTAACACAATGATAGTACGACAATAGGTCTTCATCCAATCAATGATAATATAGAAATAAGTTTTATGGAAACTAATTCTTTAATTAGATAAATTAATTATAAATTGTATGTGAAAATATCCCCTCTTCTTAGTTATGGGTTCTTCTAAATTAATATTTATATTAATTCTTCTTTTCATGATGATTATTTTTCATGTACATCACATATTATTCATAGATTAGGACAAAAATCTGTGTTGGTAACTGCCCATCTGGCACTTCTTCTACACCCAGAACCATCACACCACTACAAAGTAATGTGAGTACTCATGTAGTGACCAAAATATTATATATTTCCTTGAATATCTATTCACATTCTTCTGTACAAAGTAACTTTACTACCTTATGTGTTATCTTGGTTAGAGGATTTGACAATCGTGATAAATTCCACACAAATAATCGATATTATCCAGTTAACCCAAGAAAACTATAGATTTTTTTCACCTTGGTTGGTATTGGCTATTCAATAATGGCCTATTTTTTTATTAATCCATAGATATAGACTCTATTATGATAACATGACCCAATGAAGACACTTTTTATAGTGAAAATTCACACTTTCTGAACATAGAATACAATTTCCCCTTTCATATGGTCTTTAATACAATTTTAAATTCTCTTCATGCTCTTAATTTCTCTTAGAATATAGGAGAATATCATCAATAAATATTACCATGACTTTTTCAAGGTGGTCTCTAAAGACTATGTTAATTAGATCTATAAATATTAAAGGGGTATTTCTAAGTCTGAAAGTAATCACTATAAATTCATAGTGTCTATATCTTATGTGTAAATATTTATTGTGTATATATTCACTATTTAGACATAATTGATAGTATCTAAAAAAAGATCCCCATTTTATAAGTACCAAAACCCTTTAATTTTATCAAATAGAATATCAATATTGGGTATGGGATACTTGTTCATAATGGTTGTTTTGTGAAGTTCATGATAGTCAATGAAAAGATTCATTGTTCTATCCTTATTGAAAAATGGGATTGGTTCATCCTATACTAAATCACTTGGGTGTATGAAAACCTTTTCCATATTCTTATGAATTTTCTTCTTAATACATTTAATTAAATAAGTCCCATTATGTAAGAAATCTTTGATATTGATATATAACCTGGTGTGAGTTTAATTGAAAACTCAACCTTGAGTTTTGGATGAATTTCATGTAGTTATTTAATAAATATATTGATATTATTTTGTACGATTAGTGTATCTTCAATATTGAGTGCCTACCAAACTATTTTATCCAACATTCCTTCATTATTGGGTATCTAAACCCATATTATATAATTCACTTCCAAATAGAGTTCATAACCATCATTTCATTGATATTTTTTAATGGGATGACTTGTGAAATCAAATGAGAACTCATTTTATCAAAAATTAATATAAATTCAATGCAGGGAGATCCAATCCATTCCCAATATCATTTCAAATAATACCAAGGTAATAAGATCTATATCTTTGTAAAGTTTCTTCCCATAAACCATAATTAGTGAATAGTTAAATAGTTTTTATGAATTCATCACACCACCAAGTGTTTTCACCAATAATTCAATATCCAATGTTTTAGTTGGTGAATTATCATTATTATAAAAAAATACATGATATTAAATAATTTTAATAACTAAAATAAAATTAGATATTTACATATCTTCAGTGGAGAATAAGTGTGCCTTTAACCACTTCATAATTATGATCTAATTCTACAGTAATGATTGTAGAGTCACTTCCTTATTCCATTTGTCTTGGAGGTAATTGATGCTCATTGTCCTCATTATCCCTTGGAATAGGGCATTAATTTGTGTAATTTACAAACTAATTGCCTTTGAAGTATTGAAGTGTGTGGGGTGAATTAGTTGGTATGTTGTTATCATGAGTTTTATAGATCAACCTCTTTACATTTCTTGAGAAACTATGCACATGATGTCATGCCCTACCACATGTAAAACATATTCCTAAACCTTTGAGGCCGTTTCATGGGTGACTACTCCTTTTTTTGGTAAATAGTTTGTTGAAATTATTTCATATGTGTGATTTATCATTCAAGTTTTCACGGGACTCAATTTTCCTTTTCTAGTTTCGAAGTACATCAGAATAATGAGACTCTCTAGTATCTATATCAAACTTAACTACACATCAAAAAAATTCTTCATAGTTAATGAAGTATTTTAAAGGTAATCCCATTAAAATACTTAGTTTTAGGCCACAAAAGAAATGATCTATCTTGTTTTTAATGTCAATAATAAGACCAAAGGGATACCTTTAGGTTCATGTGGAGTTTTCTTTGTAAGTACCAACGGCTTCACCCTCCTTTTGTCTCAAATATATGAACTATCACTATTTTTTGTAAGAAGAGTTTGGGTAAAATATTTTGTAAAGAATATTTTATTGAACTCCTCTCATTTAATTGAGTCAAACTTTTCCTTTTTCATTTTATTCTTAATAAGGGTCTGTCACTGGTCAATCTCACCCTTAAAAATGATAAAAGGTTAAAATAAGTTTCTCAGGGTATGTGCACTCTAAAATAAAAAATATATTATCTATTTCATTTATCCATTACTCAGAAATTAGTGGATTGTAATCCCAACTAAAGTAGGTTGAACATTATCACATTAAATACTAGATAGTAAGTTTATCCTTCCCTAGTGAATTTGAGAGATCAATATATTATGTGTTATTATTCATCACTTAAGATAGTTGGGTGAGAATTGCTACAAAATTTTGTACTCCATGTCTCATAATTATTTTTTGTTCATTGGGATAATCATAGTATTTTTCGTCACACACATCATTAATATGGTTCCTACTTATTCCAACTATTTATTAAAACTAAAAGAAGCCAGAATAAGTAGTAAAAAAATATATTTAGAGATTAGATTGAAAATCTACATAAATTTGAAAATTTCTTCTTATGAATTTATTATTCTAAGACACATTAATTTTAGACTAGGATACTTTTAGTTCAACCTATATCACTTTTAGTTCAACCTAGGACCATTTAATTTGGTTTCTCTTGACTTAATACCAAAAAATAACTAAACCCCAATATGTTTCCAATTGAGACAACTCAATCTTAACATGGTTATGTTTTACATCATTTTCACAATTTAATCATTACATATCAAAAAAAATATCATAATACCATAACCCAAAGTTTTAGTGTCTTTGAAGATAGGTTACATAGATATCCAATTTCACATCATTACTTCAATATCTCCCACAAAAATCTCAACATAAACCCTCCTTATAGACATAGTTTTGCATATAATTTCCTGGGAAATTATAAGATAAAAGTAGTTAGCTACTCAGAAAGGTAAAACCTATAAATGATTAATAAATTCTTAAATCAAAAGTGTATGAGAAAACATGGGAATAGGAAAAATATCTAATTAAAAAGAATCATTGATCCAAAATAGTTTTCAATAAACCATGATATAATAACATATAACCTCAAATGGTCAAACCTGTATTATTGCATAAGAGTATGGGAATAAAAGACAATAATAATGATCCATATAAAATAACATTGGAATGTAATATGTAAATATAACATTGAAAATGTGTCATAATAATAAACATAAGAAACCATAACATTGTGGAAAATTATAACCCCAAATAGGTCAACCCATAAGGTAGTGAACATAACAATAATTCTTGTGTATCATGCTAAGAATATAACAAAAATACCAATGTATAATGATACAAACATAATAAAAATTTCCACACAGAACAACATTATCTAATGAGAATTGATTTAAAATATAATACCCTACCAATTATATAAATATATACTATATATATGTTTCCACATTAAATCAATAATTAATCATACCATGAAAACCCAATTAAATGGAAATGGATTTCATAAAATTTCCAAATGGAATCACGTACATGACATCAAGAGTAGATCAGTTAATACCCAAAATAAAAAATAAAAAAGGATGTGTAAAATAATTTATATAATGATCATTAAAATTGATCCATAATAGATACAAAATTTATATATATAGTGTAAAATAGAATAGAAGTAATAAAAATTTGTTTTTAGAAATCATTTTAATTATTTCCATAAATGTCAAAATTATAAGTCACTTTTGAAATTAATTTTTTAAAAAGTGAGAGGAATACTTTATAAAACATCAATTTAGAATAATAAATACTAATGTAGCTTTTAAAAGAAATCAATTTTGTATAAATAAATGTATAGTGAAATACAAAAATGTATGATCATAAAAAAGAAACATCTTTTTAATTTTCCAATATTTTTAAAGAAACCCCCACTTCGAAGAAAGAGTTAAAAAAATTCAATTATATCAAGAAAAATATGAGGAATAAATAATATAATACATATAATTATTTCATAATAATAAAATATTAACTATTCAGTAAGAAATAATATGGAAATAGAGGATAAAGAGTCATCAGAAAGGATGGGAGTTATTATCAACAACATAATTTTTTTATAGAGGTAAATTCATTATAGTAGAATATTTTTTTAAAGATATAATTTACTAAGAGATAAATAGAAAATAAGACATATAATAAAAAAATTTATAATAAAATAAACTTATAAAATCATGTCGTAGTAATAAATATTATAACCCAACAAAAAGTAAATTTAATTGAAAAAAACCCTTTATGGATTTTATAATGTCAAAAAAACCTATTGAAAGAGATGACTTGAAATGGAAATTTAAATTCTATGAATAAATATGGAATAATTTTATAATATTTCAAAGAGGTGTTGTATACACTGTATAAATGTAAATAGGTTCATAATATGAAATATGTCCCAAAGAAGGAAATTTGGGATGAGAAACTATAACAAATTGATATTTTGAAAGAAGAAAATTATATTTGATAATGTAAAGTACATAAAAAACACATTTTATCATGATTTTAAATCAAAACTTATTTTATATTGTGTTATAGGAAGCCATGGTATTTTTATGTTTGATGGAATACTCAACATGAAACACCAAACTTAAACGTCTTGTGATAAATATTACAATTATAACATAGCCCTTAAATTGGAGAGTAAGAATAGTATTAATTTACTTATGAACTATATATATGTATGTATGTATGTATATATTATTCAATATAAATTATATATAATTTCTTAGTTAATAATAGATTAATTTTTAGTAAAGTTCTTTTATTCTTCAAAAGTAAGTTTTCATCAAAAATGATTTTTAATTATTTTCAGGAAAATATTAATATATAAAATTTTTGTAACTTTTATAAAATTTATTTTTAAAATTTTAATATCAAGATTTAATTTGGGTGAAATTTTTCGATTTTTCAGAAAACACAGATTTTTTGTGAATAGTAAAAAATTTCGATTTTGGTAAAAAGTTTTTTCTTTTACAAAAAATAATTAATTTAAAAGTCCAAATGTATTTTGAACATGTTTTCAAATAAAACAAGTATTATTTATTAATATTTAATTCAATTAATTACTTTTTAGTTAACTTTATATTAGTTTTTAGTATAAGTTTGTTTTTGGATTTAAAAATAGGTTTTTCTAAAAACTATTTTAAAATGCATAATGTTTCTCCTTTTTAATTAATTAAAATAATCCATAATTGGAAATTTTTTGAATTATTTTTATATATTATATATAATTAAATATTAATTGAGTTCCAGATAATTATTATTACTAATCATTGAGTTAATATAGAATTATGGATTTGGAGTAAAAACCCCATGTCTCGCAGTGTCTGTAAGATTAACATTAAATTAAAATTTTCCACTTATATGAATTGAATTTATAAAAATAGATTTCATATTTTTAATAATAAAAATTTATAATTTCTAGTAAGGTCAAATTGAATTTTTACCAACGTGATTAGTCAAAATAATTAAAATTAATTACAGTGATTAAGGTAAAAATAAGTTTACTCAGTGGTTAAACTTAGAATAAAAAATGTAAAAATTTCCAAAACATTATCCAACACCCATTTTATGGCCATATATAGACTATTGTAACCTCATTTTCAATTTTTATGAGTTTTTTGGATACTATTCCATAAAAGTGACATATATATTAAGTTAACTAAAGAAAAAGACAAAAAAGAACCCTTTTTTCCTTTTAATTTTCATAAATCCTTGGGATTGGGACAAAAAAACATATCTTAGGTTATATATATTATTTGGAAATATAAATTATTTTTTTATCATAATAATTTATATTTAATTTTAAGAAATAAAATAATTACTTAAAATTCTTAATAAATACCAACTTAATAATTATTTAGTTAATAATTAAATAAAATAAATGATACTAAAAATATTTAAAGAGATGTAAATTGAATGAATTATTATATTAAATTAATTTTTTATATGAATATATCATATTACATAAGTTGTAAATTAATATATTCAAAATCCATATTTTTCTGGATTTTTTTAAATTTAAATTAAATAAATAGTGTCAAAATCGATATTAATGTTATTTTATAATAAGTGATATTTTATTAAATGATTTGAAATTACCAAAAATTATATATTATTCAAATTAATTTTTAATTTTTATTAAATATAAAATATGGTCCATTCATGTACCAATTTATCTTTTATAATGAACATATTGACCCCTAAATAGTAAAAACATTGATGGCATGGTTAGGGTTAAAATAGTGTTTTTCCACGTTATATGCGCTTCTGTTAAAATTAAATTCTGACACACATGGGGTTTTTATTTTATAATTTAGATTTAACATTTATAATCCATGGGTGTAATTTTTTTAATAATTCTCACTTTAATTTAGTCTTAATGGATAAATTACTTAGGTTCAAAAAATAGTTACCTTAACGAAAAACCAAAATGAAAAAAATAAGGAAACTTCAGAGTTAAGGAACAAAATGTTTAAACATGAATTTATTTTGTGTGGTGGAGTTTTGTATAAAAATTAATCCCTAAAATCCCTTATTCTTAAATTTTTTTGACCCATTTGGTAATGTAGACCTCTCAATAGTGACTACTTTTGAGTATTTATAAGAATGCCTCTCCTCCTCAACTATAAAAGGGTACTCACTCACCTCACTTCATCACACCACTCAAGATATTTGGATCATCCAACCTCTGAAAAAATAAATTATAAACAAACACCCCCCATAATATAAGCCTCAATTTTGGTATAAATCAAACGAAGGAATTCCTTTGGTTCAAACCAAAAGGAGTTACTATAAGAAGATGTAACATTCATCAATAAGAATTTTTGTTTTATCACTTTCTCCACACTATTAAATTATTATAATAAACTTATTATAAAATAAAATAAGTATCCTAAATATACTTAGATATTTTTATGTTAAGGATAAGACCTACAATCACACACACATCCATAAAATGGGTTAGGAAATCATCGTTCATGTGTACGGTGGACTACTGCCTCCCGAACTGATGTTGTTCATTTTTTCCATTACCACCTCTCAAGGTTAGGAATAATGATCTATATAAAGTTTATATATTATATTTATAACACAATTATACCTATATATTCATTATATCATTTATACATTTTTTACATTCCATAATGTAGGGGATACGATAATGTCACTCGTGTGTACGGTGGACTACTGCCTCACGAAGCGATGTGGGGAATTTTTTACTAATGTGTTACATGGAAGATAATAATAGTAATGATAGTGAATATATATGATATACATAAAATAATTAGGATATTCATGACATAATTATATTTCAATAAATATAATATATCATTTTATTTATTACCTTTTCATGCACTGAAAAAGTGATAACATTGTTTGTGGACTTGTGAACTACTGCCTCCTAAAAGATATGTGATTACTTTTACATAAAAATAAATATATATATAAGTATATATAATTAAAAATCATGGTATTTATGATATAATTATCATTATATAATTATAAAATATTACTTACCATTTTTCCATAATGATCATTAAAAAATAAAAACATTACTCATACATGTATATGGCCTACCATCTCTATGATCGTAAAATTACTTCATTTTTCAAAACCATATTTCATTATTTATTTCAAATGAATAATTGATTTGTAAATATCATAATTATTTCATGATTATTATTATTTATATGTTTAAATATTTACTTTTTTACCTTATTTAACATACCAAAGTCATTTTTGGTACATAAGCCGAATATAGTCAAAACATATGACTTATGCTTAATTGATTAAGAAATTATATATAAATTGTTTATAAGTGAAATAAAATTAATATTAAAATTATAAAATTTTATCAAAAAATTAAATAATTAACACAAGTTTAATATTTAGTAACATAAACAAAAATAATGATGAATTGGACTCAAGGTATGTGTTTTTCTTGTCCCGCTTTTATTTCTGTTAGACATATTTTGTATTCAATACTTACTTTTGTTATGTGGTGTATATAATACCCATGAAAATATTTTATTAATATTATTATAAAATTTATGGGGATTTAAATATTCAATTGAGTATATCTCTTTCATGGTTTTTATGGTTTCAAAGTTACTAAAGCGGTAAGGGATTTTTATCTCAATTTTCTTTCTTTGAGATGTATGTTATGTTATACATCTATCTTATTTTATGAGGTTTATATACCGATAATTTTACATGTTTTATCATTAATATACTTAATTTAATGATATTATATTTTTAATATAATGTTATTATTTCATGGGGATTACAATTAAAAGTCACAAAAGTTATAAGAGTCTTTTGTTACAATCTCATCATTTATCCTTATTGTTTGTGATTAAGTATCCAATATTGAAATCTTACAATCTACCTCTAAATAATTCCCTTTGATTTTATTCTCCTTTGGTTATGTCATGAAAATACATTTTTTTTCTTTCATTTTCTTTTCTTTATGTATACAATAGTTTAAAAGAATGTTTTTATGAAAAATAAACTTCTCGATCAAAAACTTTTTTTATTCCAAAACCATGTTTTCAAAAAATCTATTAATTTTTTTTAAAAAACTTTTTTTTAAATAATAAAGAATATTTTCCTCATGAAAATTTTTAAATGGTTTATAAAATATTACTTTAAAATAATACAAGGTTATTTTCAAATAAAAGTGTTTTCAAAATGTTTTTTGTTTTTAAAATTGATTTTCAAAAATAAAAAGGGTATATTCCTCAAAATGTATTTAATGATATTTTAATGGTACTCTCATTCAACAATGTCAACAAAACTTTTTATTACATATAATAAAATGGGGATATTTTGTAGTGATGATATCCTCATTCTTTATTCGGATGGATTAAGATTGTTTCAATGAGATTGTCATGGATTTTTGTTTCTCTTCTATAGGTTAATCATGTTTCAAATAGATTTTTATAGAACTCATTTCTCTTCCATGGGTTTATCATATTTAAAATATATTGTTATAGAATCCATTTCTTTTCCATATTTTAATCATTTTTCAATGATATTTGCATGAAACCCATTTATTTTCCATGGGTTGATCAGGTTATAAAAGAAAAATAATTATTTATATTAGTTTTATAATAAAATATATTTATATATAATTTATTTATGTTGTGGTTCTTAGACATTATATATGATGGTTGTGCCCATATGGAGAAAGTTAAATCTATTATAGCTTATTTGATGGGTGTTCCTAGATATAACTCCAATGCATTAGGTAACAATTATGTTCTCTGGAGAATTATATTGGAAGTTGGTCATATGGTTATTCTAATTTGTGAGGGTTCTGTAAAGGTTCTATAAGGGTTATATGAGATGATGTTCCAAGATTACAATATGTTTTATCTATACTTTCTATGGTTTTATGATATTTCATTTGATCAATATTGATATCACATGGAACATGATTATTTATTCTTATGAATTTTTCATTTTTTAATACCTTATGCCATATTTTTATGTTTTCTGATTTAGGTATTGATGGGTATGAATATTTTAATGTTATACTCATTCACTTTGATTATGTTATCTTACCCTTATTCTCTTCTTATTCTCATTGATGACATTAATTTTTTAATGCTTATGTTTAGCCTTTTTGATCATTTGAGGTCACACTTATTATGTTTGCTTTTAGTTGGGTTTTAAATAATGTTGTTGAAAATTTTATGTCAAGATGGGATTTCATACAGATGATGATAATGTATTAATGTGAAAAATAAAATCTGGGTTAATTGAGAGAAATTATCATTTAAAGTCTTTTGAATTGTTTATGTATGATTTTTTCCTAATTCTCTAAAACGTTTAACCTAAAAGGTCGTCAAGGTAGTAAGTGATCCAATTTTTCCTTTTCATATTGTAAGGTTTAGATGAAAAAATTGGGTCACAGTTATCGGAATCAAATCTGTAAATGTAAAGTTTAAAATTTCCACACAGGATTCAGAAGTGTGGGTCTTGGGATGTTATAGTTGGTATCAAAGGTTGGCTTAGATAAATTTTTAGATTATGATTATTTCATGTGAGTATATCTTAATAGTTTTGGATACCTTCATAGGTCTATGATCTTAAGGATGATCCTAATTTCAATGTTTTAGACTCCCCTTTTAGGTTTTGAGAAGGAAAAATTCATGAGGTTATTAATGACATTTTGGGAGGTGTTTTATTAATTTGGGGTATTTTTAACCCCTAGGATCTACATGAATTTTTATTTAGTTATCATGTTTAAATAAAAAAGGGAAACCCGTATGCTGGGTTTTAACCCAACGCATATGGCAAGGTAGGGGGGCTTAAACCCATGACAACAAGATGATAAGGTTTTTCACCTGCCATTGGAATACATGATGTCTGTTTAATTGTGAAATTTTTTTAGGTAAATATTAAGTTTATTTCAAGAAAATATTATATTTTATTTTAGTAATAATGGTTGATTTATCTTAGAATAATATAAGATCAAATCCTTTTAATCCTTATATTTCGAATTTAATCAGGAAATGTTTAATGAATTTTAAGTACAGTTATTTATGGGATGATTTGGTTTGAACTTTTGGTATTAATATTCAATTTTAAATATTAATTTATCATTTGAGGTTTATTCATTTTTTGAATTATCATACCATGTTCAAACCATTTTGCTTTTGGTTAATGTCAAAATACAAGAGGAATAGCTTGTTATCCCCTTTATGATTACATGGTCTTTAAAATTTTATTTTTGTGTTTAATTCATAAGAAAATTCATCTTGAATACTAAAAATTTGAAAAAATATATATATGATATTATGGTATAAATTTATTAAAGGATAAAATTATTCTAATTATGTAATTATATTTCCATAATATCCCAGTCTACATGGTAAAATAATTCCACAACTCTAAGAAAAAGATCTCAAAAAAAAGTTATTCTATTAACATCATCTCTGATGTTATCAATTTACTTTTTCACACCTCTTTGGTTTATGGATTTTTTATTATTAAATTTCTATTGATCATTCACTTTGTATTGATCGATGATCTCTGTCATTCTATATCCTTATTTAGGCTTTACTTTTTTATTTCATGTTCAAATCTTCACTTAGCACCTATGTTCTCTAATTTGGAAACCTGGTATGTGTTATTCAATATAAACCTCAAACTTTCCTTTCTATATTAATAAGGGGATTTTTTATTAAAATTTATTTTTAATGTGGGTTTAAAAAAAGTGTTTTCAAATTTCCATCATTTGATTATTGAGATAAAGTTCGAATTGTGAGAACACAGTTTATTAATGGGGGGAGGATGTAACACCCTGAGATTTTAAAAGAAAGAAAATATATTTTATAGTTTAAAGGAATTTAAATACATATTTTATCATTTATTTAACACAAAAATCAGTTTATCTTATGATACATGCAACCTCATGATTGGTGTACTCAACAGACAACACCGATCATAAACAAACCGTGATATATATTACTATTATAACCTAGTCATTTAATTGAAGGTTATAAATAGTATTAAATAATTTATGAAATATATATATAATTTTATTACTCAACTTAAATTATTGATATATGTTTAGTAAATAATCAATAATTTTTTTTAAAGTGGTTTTATTCTTAAAAAATATGTTTTCTTTAAAAATAATTTATAATGATTTTCTTAAAAAGAATATTATAAAAAAAATTTAAAACTTTTATAAATTTTTTTTGATAAAATAAACTTAATTTTTTTAATAACAATATCAATATTTAATTTGGGTAAAATATTGTAATTTTTCAGAAAATATTGATTTTTTGGTGAATAATGAAAATTACTGTTTTTTGTAAAAAAAAGTCTTTTATTTTCTATAAATTAGTTAATTTAAAACTACAAAATTATTTTGAATATTTTTTAAATTAACATATTTATTATTTAGTTATATTTAATTCACTTAATTTCTTTTTAATCAACTACAAATTGGTTTTTAGTATAAGTGTTTTTTTGGGTTTAAAAAAACTGTTTTAAAATGTATAATGTTTCTTCTTTTTAATTGATTAAAATAATAACTAGTGAATTTTTTTTTGAATAATATGTATATATTACATATCATTAAATATTAATTTATTCTCATTCAATTATTATTACTAGTCATTGAGTTAATATAAAATTATCTTTTTCTAAAAAACTCTTCTTAAAAACTTGTTGTCTCGTTGTGTTTATGTGATTAATATTACATTAAATTTTACCAATTATGTGAATTAAATTTTTAAAAATGGATTAAATATTTTAAATAATCATAATTTATAATGTCTATAAAGTTTAACATTATTTTTTTCCAAATTTATTAGTCAAAAAAATTAAAATTAATTATAGTAATTATGGTAAAAACGAGCTTACTTGGTTAAACCTAGAATATAAGGTGTAAGAATGACCCAAAACTTTTCCAAAGCCCATTTTATGGAAATATTTATACACTAATAACCTTATTCTTGATTTTTATGAGTTATTGAGAAATATTCCATGAAAGTGGTCTATATAATAACTTAAGTAAAGAAAAAGACAAAAGAGAACCCTTTTTCTTTTTAATATCTATAAATCCTTGGGATAGGGAAAACAATGCATGTTCAGTTTTATATACCATTTTGAAATATAAATGATTTTTTTATCATTATAATTTATCTTTAATTTTTTAAGATGAAATGATTACTTAAAATGATTAATAAATTTCAACATATTAATTATTTACTTAATAATAAACTAAAAATAAATGATAACAAAAATATTAAATGAAAATTAAATTGAATGAATTATTGTATTACATTAATGTTTTAGATGAATATATCATTTTACATAGTTTTTAACTTATTATAATCAAAATATATCTTTTTTTTGATATTTTTTAAATTAAAATTAAATAAATTAGGTCAAAATTGACATTAATGTTATTTTTTTATAAATCATATTTTGTTAAATAATATAATATTACTATAAATTATATATTATTCCATGTTATTTTTAAATGTTAATAAATATCAAATATATTCTATTCATGGATAAATTTGTCTTTTATAATGAACTTATTGACCCTTAAATAGTAAAAACATTGTTAGCACGGTTAGTGTTAAAGTAGTGTTTTTGTGCATTTCATGCGCTTCTATTAAAACTAGTTTACAACACACATGGGATTCTAATTTTATAATTTGGATTTCATAATTATAATTAATGGGTATAAATTTATTTAATAAGTATTAATTTATTTTATTTTTAATGGATAAAATACTTAGGTTATAAAACTAGTTACCTTAATGAAAACCCAAAATAAAAAAATAAGGAAACTTAGAAGTTAAGGAGGGGAAATGTTTACAAAATGTATTTATTTTGTGTGGTGGAGGTTTTTTTGAAAAAATAATCCCTCTAATCCATTATAATTAAATTTTTATGGCACATGAGGTAATAAATACTTTCTAATAGTGAATACTTTTGAGTATTTATAAGAATACCACTCCCCCTTAACTATAAAAGGTCACTCACTACCCTCACTTCTTCACACCTATAAATCCATTTCGATCATCCAAAATATTTGAAAATACCTTACCCAATACCCCACCCCCATAACCGTTTATAATTATAAAACCTTACTTTGGTCATGAATAAAACCAAATAAGGCCTTTCGTTTAAACCCAAAGGAGTTACCCGAAGAAGAAGTAACGTTCATCAATGAGCATTTCTGTTTTATTTATTTCTCCAACACATTAAATTATTCTTATGAAATTATTATATAATAATATATTATCCTAAATATAATGATATTTTTTTATGTTAGGTTTATCACCCACAACTACACACATTTTCATCAAATGGGTTACAAAATTATCGTTCATGTGTACGGCAGACTACCGACTCGCGAACCGATGTCATTCATACCACTTTTAAAGTTTGTGAATAATGAAGGATATAAAGTTTAGATATGATATTTATAACATAATTATACCTATAGATTCATTATATCATATATACCCTTTTTACATTCCATATCATAGGGGATATGATAACATCGCTCTTGTATGGTGGACTATCTCCTCGCAAAGCAATGTGAATCATTTTTCACTAACGTGGTACATGGAATATAATAAGTGTAAACATAATGAATATATAGGATATAAATTAAATAAGTATTAAATTAATTAAATAATTATATTTCTTGAAATATAGAATATCATTTTATTTATTATTTTTCACATACTGAAAAAGAGATAACATCATCTGTGGATGTGCGGACTATTGCCTTCTTTAAGAGAAGTGATTTGTTTTACATAATAATAATTATATATATATATAAGTATATATAATTAAATATAATATTATTTATTATATAATTTTAATCCTTGAATGATAAAATATTACTTAACTTCTTCCCATAATGATCATTGAAAATGGAAACGTTACCCATGCGTAAGTATGACCAACCATCAACATGATTGTAATGTTAGTTCATTTTTTCATATAAAAAATAATGATTAGTTTTAAAATTATAATTTATGAATAAAGATGATAATTTTTTAATGATAATTATTCTTTATATGTTTAAACAATGGGATTTTTTCCTTATTCAACCTACCAAAGTTATTTTTGACACATTAGTTGAATATGGTCAAAACATTTGACTTAAACTTAATTAGTTAATTAATTATATATAAATTGTTTATATGTTAGAAAAAAGTAATAATGAAATTTTTAAATGCTCTAAATAAATTAAATAATTAATATAAGTTTATAATTCAGTAAGATAAATAACAACCATGTGAATTGGACTCAAGGTAAGTGTTTTTCTTGTCTCACTTTTATTTGTCTGAAATATATTCTGTATTCACCACTTCTTTTGTGGTGTATATCAATCCAATGAATTTATTTTATTATAATTATCCTTAAATTTATTTTAATTTACATATCCATTTTAGTATCTCTATTTTATTGGGTTTATGGTTTCAAAGTTACCAAATCAGTATAGGGTTTTTGCCTCAATTTTCCTTCTTTGAGACATATGTTATGTTATACACATATTTTCTTTTATGAGGTTTATATAATTCTACTTTGACATATTATATAATTAATATACTTAATTTCATGATATTTTAAGTTTCATTTAATGTTATTATTTCATGGGGATTATGATTCAATGTTATAATAGTAGTTAGAGTCTTTTGTTACAATCTCATCATTTATCGAAATTGTTTGTAATTAAGTCTCTAATGTTGACATATTATGATATACCTCTAAATAATTCTCATTAATTTTATTATAATATGTTTACCTAAAAATAATACATGTTTTCCCTTCATTTTATCCTCTTTATATACTCAAAAGTTCAATATAATGTTTTTTTATGAAAAATCGCCTTCTCGTTCGAAAACTCTTTTTCTTCCAAAACCATGTTTTCTAAAAATGTTTTCCATAATAGTTTAAAATGTGTTTTTAAAATACTAAATGATATTTCCCTCAAAAATTGTTTTAAATTATTTTTATAACCTTCCATTATAATATTCATAGTTTATTTTCAAATAAAAACATTTTCAAAAAAATATATTTTTTCAAATCTAATTTTCCTAAATAAAAAGGTTGTTTTCCTAAAAATTTCCTTAATTATATTTTAATGGTATTTACATTAATCAATTTCAACATCCCTTATTATAAACTATGCTCAAACAGCGATATTTTTTAGTCATATCATCCTTATTCCTCCTCAGGAAGTATTAAGATTATTCCAATGAGATTGTTATAGAACTTGTTTCTCTTCCATAGTTTAATAATATTTAATATATTGTTCTCGAACCCATTTCTATTCTAGGGATTGATAAATTTTCAAATATATTTTCTTGTAACCCATTTTTCCGTGGTTTAATCATGTTTCAAAGAGATATACATGATACCCATTTCTTTTCCTTGGGTTGATCATGTTATAAAAGAAAAATGATTGTTTCTATGAGTTTTATGAGGAAATATATATATAAATTATTCATGTTGTGGTTATTAGCCATTATATATGATAGTTACACCCAGAAATCAACGTGTGAGATCATTGTAGATTATATTATGAGTGAGAAAAGATATCACTCTAATTCATTGGGTAATAATTATGTTCTCTAGATAATTATATTGGAAGTTGGATGCATGGTTATTATAATTTCGAAGGGTTATATAACGGTTATGTAAGGATTTTATAAGGGTTCTATGAGATGATGTTCCTAGATACCAATATGTTTGATCTATTCTTTCTATGGGTTTATAATGTTTTATTTGATCAATATTGATATCACATGGTATATTGATTCTTATGAATTTTTAATTTTTTTAATGCATTATCACATGTTTTAATGTTTTATGATCTGGGTATTTATGGGTATGAATATTTATATGTTATACTCATGCACTTTGATTATGTCAGCATACCATTGTTCTCTTTTTATTCTCACTGATAACATTCATTTGCTAATGTTTATGTTTACCCAAACTATGCATTTGAGCTGACCATTATTATATTTCCTTTTACCCAAGTTTTAAATAATGGTGTTGAATTAGTTATGTCTAGAGGGGATTTAATATGGATAATGATGAAATCTTAATGTAAAAAATAAAATCTAGGTTAAGTGGGATACATTTTCATATAAAGTCGTGTGAATTGTTTATATTGGAATTTATCCTAATTATATAAAAATTTGAACCTAAAAGTTCCTCAAGGTTGTAAATGATCCAATTTTTCCTTTTGGTGTAGTAAGTTTTAGATGAAAAAAATTGGGTCAAAATTATAAGCATTAAATCCTGAATTGTAAAGTTTACGATTTTAGCACAGGATCGGAGAGTGTGGGTACTAGGCTATTATAGAAACCCTTAACTTTACTCCCAAATACCAAAAAGGTTATTTAACCTCCCAAATGACAATATTTAGTTTATTAAATAAATTATTTATAAACTTTTTCATGTATGTTTTATTTTTTAAGGTCCATTTATTATTATATTCCATCCACTTATGGTATACTTTTTCTCTCATCAGCCACCCGGGGTTATTCAGTCAATTCATCCAAAACTACATTGGTACATTGACTGTGGTTAAAGGAGTTATATAATAGTTTAATCATATATATAATTATAAATATATATTTTATTTATCATTCTAGTATAACAAAAAATAATAATTTACTATGTTTTCAAAAATATATTCAAATTAATTAAAATTTATTAATATGATCATTTTAGGTAGTTAAATTTATAATGGTCATTTATTGTTAACAACATTAATATAATAACAAATTTATCTTAAAATAATATTAATAATGTCATAAATATTATTTTTATTCATTAAATCATCTTTTATAATCATCCATTTAAGGTGGAGATGAAAAATGAAATATATTGTTCATAGTGGTGGTAATCTGACAATAACACGAGAAACATTGTCATTTTATAATTAATGGAAGGATGGTAGATAGTGATTATTCCAAAAACAAAATAAAATTTCAATATAATAATTATAATTATTTAATTATATGGGTTTGGGTATAAAATATTTGGAGTAGGTGGAAGAAAAAAGATACTTTAAAGAACTCAGTTAAAACAATTGCATATTCCTTTGATATCCTCATTTTATACCACTCAGTAAGAATTCTTATATTTACATTTTGGAGATACTAGAACCTCTGTAACACAGTAAAGTTGGTTGGTGAAGGGTTTTTTTGGATTTTAATTGAAATAGTAAGGTATATGTGTGAGGATAATTGGGGTGGTGAATGAGTCCTTTAATAGGGGATAGGGGTAGCATTTTTGAAAATATTAATTTCTAAATATAAAAAGAGATTCATTATTCTAGAAAATTGGATCAAAATTGATATATGTATAGAAAAATATAATTTAAGATTGATAAATCCCTCATTCACCCATTTATAGATAATTATTTGTGATATTATGAGACATTTCATTTTGATTAAACATTTTTACATCATTTTAACATTTATCATGGTGACTAATTTTCTCCTTAGAAACTTATATTTATGATAAAAAGGTAAATTGACCTTATCACATAATTTAGAAATTATTATTTCAAATATTAAATCCATTTTACTTCATTCATATTTTAATGGTGCTAAAAAATTATTTTAATATAATAACACATAACGAAGAGAAATGTTTTTTAGAAAAATATATTTTTAAGTATAATATGAATTTATTCTTATTCTTTTTCGAGTAAAAAACTTTAAATTATTTTTAAATTTTTTGTTTATATATATTCTGAAACAAATTCATTAAACTCATTATTTGAAAGTGATATATTCAGATTATTAAGATAAAAATATATAATATATAGAAAAATATTATTCTTTAGAAAATAGGACTTTTAAGCAAAAAACTGATTTTATTTTGAGTTTTTAAAATAGATTAATTTCTTACTAAGAATTAATAAAGATTTTTTTTATTAAGTTCAACCTTTTAAATTTATTTTAAAATTAAATTTTACCAAAAAATAAAATATAAATAATGATAACATATATAAATTTTATTACACTACATGGTTATATCATCTCAACTTTTTCTTAAAACCCCCTTATGAAATATGTATATGATTCGAGGGTAAGATAATAAATGGTGTATATTATAGGTGATGATTTAGATAGAATTTATCTTGTAGTTATTTCCACAAGATTTACCTTCTCACTTATATGATTTCAATCAATTTGTACTTGTTGAAGCCTAACTTTAGCTTAGTCTAGGGAAAACCCTGGTGACACTACATCCTTTCCAAGCTCAGACAAATGAGATTCATAAGTAAGACTCCCATTTCTTTATTTTATTGATTATAATTTCAATATAGATTTCATAAATTTGTTCACTTATTTATATACCCACTAATTTAATGACTATATTATAATAGTTACATTTAATAATTTTATTAGTATGTCACAATTCATTTTAGTTTGGTGATGCATGAGAGACAAGATATTCATCAAAAAAATATTTATAGAGATATATATAATAAAATAATGTGTTATTACACTTACACCAAGTAGAAGGCCCTTAAGTGAATCCACCTCCTTTTAATTTATGATCTTACAGAAGGATGGATGGATGCATGAGGGATATGGCCCCATGAGAAATTAGTTGAGTCTTATACATTTGTTTCTAATATATGGATGCTTCCATCTCATTTATTAATCATGGAAATTAAATAATAAATAATAAAATGGTTGGGTATTCCACATATGAATAAGGTTTATGCTCCCATGGATCATTGAGTGGATAAGGTTGTCAAACTCAAAACATTGGTATCATTACAATATGATTCATTAGTATCAAGGTAATACATGATTTTTAATACCTTTTGGACCCTATCTAACTAGAATAAAAACAATGGAGACACTTTTTATTAAGGGGATACATGATCGAAGGGATACACACTGATATGCATTACCTGATCTTGTATCTTAAGAGGTCACAGGGTAGGCCTCACTGGAAGGGAAATTTCATAATGTGGAACTTTTTAAATAGTGGATAAGAAGTTCATTTGGGTTGATCTTCTCTATTTATGTGACTTGGATAGAAGAAAGGATGCTAGGGGGTCTAATTTTCATGAACCATCCCCCAGGGCCCGTGTCATGACTACCCCAAGCCTGCCTTCTATAGGCCAGGGGCTGACGACTAGCACCGGAAAGGCATGTCCCAAAAGTTGCAACTCACATGAGGTATACAACTAAAAGAATAGGAATAAAAATGATTAGTTTTAATCTATATCATCTTATTCTATTGAGATTCTTGGCTTCTAATCTGAGAAGTGTTGCTCCATTACCAATCCAAAAAGGGTTGATCTGCCACTGATCCATGACGGGTCACTTTATGGTTGGTCCACGATGGGTCGTGCTACTTCTGATCCCTAGAGGGTCTCTCTCATGTCAATACACAAAGGTTCGCGCTATTTTCAATCCACATAGGTTCGTTCTTCTATAGATCCATGGAGGGTCACTCTCATGTCGATCCATGGATGATCGCGCCATTGTAGATCCATGGAGGGTTGCTCTCTTGCCAATCCACAGAGGGTCGCTCTTCACTTGACATCTATCCATTGTATTCCCGCACCTCATGCATATAAGTTTTGAAGGTTAAGATCCTCTATCCATAGGTTGTATTTCAACCACCATGAATTCTCACTTATAGGTAACCCAAAGGACCATCTTGTTGTAAGGCTTCCAATGCAATAGACGGTGTGTCGATTAGATGCCTGGTCTGTAAGTTATAGGATTTGAGTATGATCCAACCCAATCATAGTCAAAATTCTTTCAAAACTCAAGTGGAGTATCTCAAATGGACCGCCTCGTTTCAAGGGTCCTCGCACCACAAACGGTGCGTCAATCAGATATCATGTCTGTAAGTTATGATCGTTTGAATGAAACAGGTCCAGTCGGGTCCAGGTCCAACATCGGTCCGGCCTAGCTGGCCCATTGGGCCCATGGGTCCAGCATGGATGGACGGGTCTATCCTGGTGGTAGTTCAGGCCTGGCGGTGCACGTCTGGACTGTCGAGCCACGGGTCTGACCCGCTGGCCGACCTGGTCCGCCTGGCCGGGATGTGGTAGATAGTCGCGTCCGACTTCCCTCTCACCCCGCAATCGACGTGGGGTGGTCAAGTGACCATGGCGGTGCTACGCGGTCGGCCGAACTTCTTCACGCGGTTAACAGACCTCATGCGCTATCTTGCCCGATCGGCCTGGGCGGGGCTCTCTTCCACGTAGCACTGATGGGCACTGCGCCTCCTCACCACCGCCGCTAATTGTAGGTACCTTCGAAGGGTCACGGGAGTCATTCTGGTGGTCCATTTGTTGAACTGCTTACCTCTACGGGCTCTATAGTATTCCTCCTTCACTACAAAGCCCTTAAAAACGCATTGTTGTCTCTTTGATCATCCAACCTCAAAGAACGCGCAAAGAACAACTATGGTGGAGGGATTGGGCCTTGTTCAGATCGGCCTACGCCCTCTACGTTATAGTTTAACCGTAGGGGAAGACACAATAATCATCACAAAGCTTGAATAAAACCCCAATTCAAATCCCTGCATTAGAACCACCCACATGAATGATATAATCATGGATCAACCCGTTATTCGGTTGATCTGAGTTCATTGTTAAACTTAAGAATGGGAAAAAAATCAATAAAAAAAACCCCAACTTGGATTCATTAGATACGCTGATGACGAAGAATGTGATTCTAGTCATCATTGATCTATGGTCATTGGTGTTCGTCACCGCTTACCAACCTTGGGATCTGATCCTCCAACATTCATCGCTCGGTTCTTCATTCTTCGTTGGAGAGGGATTCTACTGGCAGATCTTCAGAGATTCCTCATTTCTATTAATCCCTAAACTCCAACTCGTTTTCATATTAAAAGAAAATATGCACAACGACATTGTTTTCATTAATGACACTCATTAATGAGTCACATTTAATGATCCATTAATGAACCATTAAGATAACATCATTGTGGTTACAAATAGCGTATTAATGACCCTCCATTAATGATCCTCATTATTGCACCACTATGTCACCATCTGATTCTCAATGGTGTGAAAAAGAAATAAAATAATTATAATAAGTTATTTTATTATTTTTCTCAAAAATTTTGAAAAATAAATTTTTTGATCATCCCTTTCTGGAAAAAGTTAAGTCATTTATAGGTGAATCTCAATGTTCCGAGTTCAACACTACCCTCAGATTTTTAATCCAATCACCAGTTCAAAAGTTATAAAAACCCACCCACACGTTTACAAAATGTACCTTAAAAAAAGTTCAAAATTCTGTTTTGGGATCTCTAGGCCACATAATCATATGTCGTTAGAGTGTGTGGTCTCAGAATAATTCCATATAAATAATTAAAAAATACATGAAATTTTCGAGACATTATATTGTCCCCACATTAGGGATTTATGCCCCCAAAATCCAAAAAAACTAATCAAATAGATGGGGGTAATGAGCACGAATATGAGCCTCCTAATCCCATTTTCTATCTTGGATACTTTTTGTGATGCCACCGAAATCGCACCAGAGGAATCGACCACCAACATAGGTCCTTCTCTTGTTGATCCTCTATCTCCACCGGGAACTCCGCAAACGTCGCCCCATCATCAATGTCCAACTTTCTCCAGTCGATGACGTGCGATGAATCATGCACATAACTCCTCAGCTATGACACGTGGAAGACATCATGCTCTCAATACATCTATTGGGGAAGGGGTGGGCGGTATTCCACCTTTCCAACTCTGCTCTGGATCTGAAAAGGTTCGATGAACCTCGGAGATAGCTTGTCGCCCAAGCCAAATCTCTACAATCCTTGTAGAGGTGAGACCCAAAGGAACACATGATCGCCCTCCAAAAACTCCATGGGTCTCTTTATCCTATCGGCATAAGACTTATGCCTACTCTATATAGTTCTCATCTACTCATGGATGATCTGAAACTTCTCGATGGTAGCCCATACCAACTCTAGACCCATGAGTACTGACTCCTCTGGGTTTGTCCAGCATAGAGGTGATCGGCACGGCTGACTGTACAAGGCCTCGAATGGTGCTATTATAATGGTGTATTGATATATGTTGTTGTATTAAAACTCCACTAGTGGTAGGTGGTCCTCCCAACTACAACCAACATCCAAGACGCAAGCACGTAGCATGTCCTCCAAGGTCTGTATGGTCCGCTCCGTCTGACCATTCCTCTAGGGATGAAAAGATGTACTCAAGCACAAATACATTCTGAATGCATCTTGTGATACCCTCCACATCCGGGATGTAAAGTGAAAGTCATGATTTGAGATAATCATCAAAGGAACCCTATGAATCCACACTATCTCCTAGACGTAGAGGCGTCCCAAGACCTCTATCGTTCCCTACTCCTAGATGGGTAGGAAGTGAGCCAACTTGGTGAGTCAGTCAGCGATCACCCAAATAGGGTTGTGGCCCCTGAATGTACGTGGTAACCCCATCACAAATTCCATCGAGATACCATCCCATTTCCACTCTGGTACCTCGAGTGTCTAGGCCAAGCCTGGTGGAAACTGATTCTTGGCATTCACTTGCTAACAAGTGAGACATCGTAAAACGAACTCGGCCATCGCTTTCTTCATACCTAGCCACTAGTAATGACTTCATAGGTCCTTGTACATCTACACCACTCTAGGATGTACCGCCAAAGGGGATGTATGGATCTCCCTCAACACCACCTCTTTCAACTTCACTGGCACTAAGGTGTGCCCTCTGAAAAGGATGATGTGCTTCTCACCTATTGGAAATCCATCAGGAGCCCGTCCAGAGGATAACTGAGCATGTCGGACCTCACAGTCAACACCACCAATTGTTCCTCCCGAATATCTATAAGAGTGAGGGAGTAATATTCATCTAATGAAGGTAAGAAACATCACCATCATCCACTAAGGTCACCTGCATCACATCCAACTACTTCGTCACCTCACTCAGCAGCTGCAAACTGGTCCTCCTACTGAGTGCCTCTACCACTATGTTCCCCTTTCGAGGATTATAGACTATCTTAAAGTCATAGTCTTAGAAGAACTCTATCCATCAATGATGTCTCAGGTTTAGGTCCTTCTGGGAGAATAAATACCTGAGACTCTTGTGGTTGGAGTAAACCATAAACTGTTCACCCATCAAGTAGTGTCACCACAGCTTCATGGAAAATACCATTGCTGCTAACTCCAGGTCATGGGTTGCATAGTTATTCTCTAGTTGTTGCAACTTTCATGAGTCGTAGGTGATCACTTCTCACTCCTGCATCAGGACATAACCCAGTCTGATCCCCAATGCATCACAGTAAACTACATACCCAATTCCCTCCTCTAGTAGTCTCAAGATGGGGGCACTAGTCAGTATTTCCCTCAGCACCTAGAAACTCTAATAACGTTTCTATATCCATACAAAGGGATATCCCTTCCATGTCAAAGATGATAAGGGTGATTCTACTCTAGAAATTTAGGAACAAACATCTGATAGTAACCAACCAACCCCAAGAAGCTCTGCACCTCAGTCACGGTTCTGGGCAGCTCCCAAGCAAGCACCACCTATATCTTTGCTGGATCCAATGCAACTCCAGCCTATAAGATGACATGTCCTAGAAAGTGGACTTCCTGAATACAAAACAGATACTTCAAGAGACTTCCATAAATTCAGTGCTCTTAGAGTGTATCTAGGACTATCGGTAGGTGTGTAGCGTGCTCCTCCTATGACGTTGAGTACACCAAGATGTCATCAATGAAGACCAGAACAAACCGATCAAGGTAAGGCTGGAAGATCTTGTTCATGAGTCCCATGAACACTATTGGGGCATTGTTCATTTTTAAAGACATCACCAAGAACTCTTAGTGGCTATATTGTAACCTAAAGGATATCTTCGGCACATCCTCATCCCATACCTAAAGCTAGTGATTTCCCGATTTGAGGTCTATATTCAAGAATTGCTTCGCTCCCTTCAGCTGGTCGAAGAGTTCATCGATCCTCAGTAGTGGATACTTGTTCTTCATGATCACCAGGTTCAGGCACTGGAATTCCTCACACAACATCAAACTCACATCTACCTTCTTCGCAAAAAGCACCGGGGCTGTCCATGGTGAAATGTTGGGCCTTACGAATCCCTTCTCTGGCAAGTACTCTAGTTGTACCCTCCTCTCATGAAGCTCTATGGGAGCCATCTGATATTCCAGGGTGAATATCAGTGTTTTCTAGAGGAATAGGTCGATGTATAATTCTACCTCCCTACAATGAGATAGTCCTAGAACATCCTTAGGAAAAACTTCGACATACTCATCCACTGCTATAGGAAATCTTGGACTCCTCTCATCCACTGCACTGAGGGTGAGGCTAGACAACTGGTGAGTGATTGGCGTCAGCCTCCTTCGATAATTTTTGTCCTATGCTTCAAGGGTTTCCTTCTCACTGGTGAAGTAAAACCTTGTCCCATATCTACGGACACACCGCACTGTATGCCTAAAACTGTCGATCTGAGCATAGACTATGGGTAACTAGTTCATACCCAAGATGACGTCGTAATGCCTCAATGATGCTACTAAGAAATCCTAGATAAAGATCTCACCTCCTAGAGTAAGCTCACACTACTAGATCCAATGTGTAATTTTCAAATACCCTCCTGTAGGAGTCTCTAGCCATAAGGATCGAGCTAACGGATCCATCAGAATCTCTGACCTCTGAATAAGAGTCGTGGAAAGGAAGGAGTGACTAGCACTTGTGTCTATAATAACTGCAGCTAGGGTGGAGAAGACACAGATCATACCTTGGATCATCTATGGAGTGTCGTGTTCATAATCCTCCACTTCTTACAGTTGTGATCTCCCATGTACACCTCCACCATGAGTTCAAGGTGGACCACCTGGGGGTGGTGCTGGTAACACCTCAAACTATCGTGCACTGCCTGTTTCTCGGCCTACTCCCCTACCACATCCGCCTCCCTGCAAACCTCCTTGCTCGAACCACTACCTCTACCTAGGCGGTTCCTTGACCGTCTATTTGATCATTAGAATGGTGGTTTGGGAAATCATGAGCCATGTGACCCTACCCACTACACGAATAGAATAGTGTTCTCCTCTACTGGCCTCCTTTACCTCGTGAGCTCCGAACCTCCGACCCAACATACTAGGGTCATCCTTCAGAAGGTCTAGTCTGTTTGGGCCTCTATGTCATATTCCTACTACCTGCTACAGATGACTCATCTACCTATAATCTACTGGCATCTCTCACTATCAGTTCTTTCTTGGAAAGGAAACTATACACTAGTAGTTTTTGCTCCATCACTTCATCCTACATCAGGTTGTTGAGAGAAATCATTGATTCCCTAATCTCCTGTCAAAGTTTCTTCTCAAAGGTTTAGGCACTAAAGATAGGGTCCTGAACCATGTCGGTGGAGTAGCAGGAGAGGTTGTTAAACCTCACAGAGTACTAGGACATGGTAAAATTGTCCTGTTGTAGGTGCAGTAGCTCCTGAATACACATATAACATAGTTTCTCTGGTACAAACTCCATCCTGAAGAGGCTCTCGAAGTCCAAACAGGGAAGGTTCACCTCCTCGTGTGTATGGAGCATCAAGCTCCACCATCTCCCTGATGTTACCTAAAAAGGCTAGAAGCTAAAATCACTATTTGATCTTTCGGTGTCTCTTGCAAGAGAAAAACTCATTCTAGAGCCTCCATCCAGTCCCCAGATGCTTGAGGATTTGTCTCGCCTAGAAACCCCATAGTCCTTTGTCTCTATAACTCATGGAGGACACTCAGTCAGCGTGCACTATCTGCTGGTGTGTCCTAAAATTCCATAAGTGGCCCTTGTACCAATGCCTCATCACCCAATGGGCCATCATCATGATCTCTCTCAAGAATCTAGGCTGGCTATCTTTGTGGAGGCATCCTATAAGGAAACAGATATTCCATGATCAATAAGTTATACTTGGTGAGCTAACTCAAAAGAGATCAATTGAAAAACATTTCTAAAACACACGCAACCCGTGTTTTCATGTACCGAGTTGGAAAACAGAACTCAGGGACCTGGTGTATGGATACGTCATCCACCGCACCAACAATGGACTCCCTGAATTAAAATCCAAACTCAATACACTAAAAACTATTGCTCCATTGAAAAATTGTAGACTCTTAGTTCTTCTAGTAGAATCGACCGCCCTTTGATACCACTTTTTCATGACCCATCCCCCAAGGCTTCTGTCGTGACTACCCCAAGCTCGCCTTCTATATGTTAGGGGCTGGTGACTAGCACTAGAAAAGAATATCCCAAAAAGGGAAGTCATTTCCTTTAAACCTGTATGCAAAAAGATAGGGAAAACTGCAAAAAGCTATCCATGAATGAAAGAAAAGTAAAATATCCACCACAAAGTACCACCACTGAGAGTAAAGTGAGTAAATTGAAAGTAAAGGGGCTATAATACAAGCCCGACTGATAGGAAAGTATAGAAATAAAGTCCAATATCTGGAGGTTGTTCACCAAGGATCCTACTATAAGGGTAGATATAGCTCTCTGTTGGATGTCATAGCAGCACACCACATCTATCTATCCACCTCTGAGCGTCGTCTAGTCCTAGCTCCCCAAAGTCTCGGTCAATGATGTTCATCGTCTGTACAAGACAGAACAGGTGCGGGTGAAGCTCATGTGCGGGTGAGTATAACAATACTCAATAGTGACCCTGATACCCCCAAAGGTCTCTTAGTAATCAATGAATCAAAATGCCACAAAGGAAATAACAGAGAGGTAATACCACCAAACAAGACCTTAAACATATAGCACAAAGTAAAAGACACAGCTCACACCAAGTATACAACTTAAAGAATAGGAATAAAGATGATTATTCATAAGATAGATAATTTTATTCTCTTGAGAGGCCTGGCTAGTAATCCGAGAAGTGTTTATCTACTGCCAATCCACAAAGGTTCACTCTGCCACTGATTCACGACAAGTATCTCTACGGCTAGTCCATGACGGGTCTCACTACTGCTGATCCAAAGAGGGTCTCTCTCATGACGATCCGTAGAGGGTATCACTATTTCTGATCCACAGAGGGTCATGATACTGCAGATCTATGTAGGGTTTCTCTCATTCTGATCCATGGAGGGTCGCGCCATTGCTGATTCATGGAGGGTCACTCTCTTTCTGATCCATGGAGGGTCCCTCTTCACTTGACAGTCAGCCACTGGATTCCCACACCTCATACATATAAGTTTCAAATGTTTTTATTCTAAAGTGATCAATAATATTTAAACTTCCATGAAGTCTCACTTAGAGGTAACCCAAAGGACCATCTTTTCGTAAGGGTTCTAAAGCAATATACAACACATCGATCAGACGCATGTTTTGTATGTTATAGGATTTTTAATAAATATGGATCAGTTGGATTCGAGTCTAATCCAACCCATCCAAACTCCAACTTCTTCCAAAACTCAAGTGGAGTATCTCAAAGGGACCACCTCATTGCAACGTTCCTTACGTCATAGACGATGCGTCAATTGGACACTCAGTCTTCAAGTTATGATTGATTAAGTGAAACGGGGCCTGTCGGATCTGGGTTCGGCATGGGTCTGGCCCCACCAATTAATTGGGCACGTGGGTCTGGCCCGGTATGATGGGTCCAGCCTAGTGGCAGGTAAGGCTCAGTGGAAGGTCCAGCCCAGTGGTGTAGGTTCAACCTGTAGTGCCACGGGTCTGGCCTGCTGGCCGACTCATTCTGCCACAGGCGGACCGGTCCGCCCAGCCACATCTGACTTCCTACTCGCCCCGCGGTCAACATGGGGTGGTATCCTTGCTGCGGTAAAGTGACCGTAGTGGCGCTACGTGACTGGCCAGGCTGGCCGGCCGGACTCGTGCACGCGGTCGATGGACCGCGTGCACCAACTCGCTCGAGCAACCCGGGCGAGCTGCTCCTCCACGTGGTGCCGATGGGGGCTGCTCCTCCACGCAGTGCCAATGGGGGCCTCTCCTCCACATAGCTCCACTGAGCGTCATGCCTCCTCACCACTACGGCACATCGATGGCACCTTCGATGGGCCACTAGAGTCGCTTCGGTGGTATGTTTCTCGAACCACATGTGTATATGATCCCTGTAGGATACCGTCTTCATAGCGAAGCCCTTGGAAATGCATTTTTGACACGTTGATCATCCAACCTCGAAGAATGCAAAAAGAGAAAGTATAGAGGAGGGACCTAACCTTGTTTGGATCATTCAGTTCCCTCCGTGTTATAGTTTAACCATGGGGGAAGACACAATAATCATCACAAATCTTGAATAAAATCACAATTCAAATCCCTGCATTAGAACCACCCGCATGAACGAGCGAATCATGGATCAACCCGTTAGTCAGTTGATCTGAATTCATTGTTAAAATTATGAACAGGAAAGAAAACTCAAGAAAAAAACCCAACTTAGATTCATTGGATCCACAAATGATGAAGGATGCGATTTGAATCGTTGTCGATTTGCGGTCGTTGGAGTTCGTCCCCGCTTTCCAACCTTTAGATCTGATCCTCCAACATTTGTTGTTTTTTTGTTCATTCTTCATTGGAGTGGGATTCCACCGGTGGTTCACCAGATATTCTCCCCATCTGTTAATCCCTAAACTCCAACACATTTTCATATTAAAAGAAAATATGTGCAGCTACATTGAGCTCACTAATGACACTCATTAATGAGCCATGTTTAATGAGAAATTAACGAACCATTAAGATAAATGTGTCATGGTTACAAAAAGACCATTAATAACCCTCCATTAATGATCATCATCGTTTATCCATTGAATCACCATCTTCTTCTCAATGTTGTGGAAAAGAAATAAAATAATTATTTTAAATTATTTTATTATTTTATTATTTTTCTCAAAAAGTACAAAAAATAACTTTTCCACTCAAACGTTTCCAGCTGAAGTTAATTAATTTCTTGGTGAATCCTTGTGTTCTTAGTTTAACGATGCCCTCTGATTTTTGATCTAAGCACCAGTTAAAAAGTTAGAAAAATCTACCTACATGTTTACTGAACATACTATAAAAAAAGTTCCAAATTCTGCTCCAGGCTCTCCGGACCTCATAATCACGTGCCCTCAGAGCGTGTGGTCTCAGAATAATTCCATATAAATAATAAAAAAAATTACATGTAATTTATAATAGATTACACTAATGATCCATCTAGGATGATTTTTAAAGTGATTTAATATAATACATAATGTTCACAATGGGGTTCCACTAGAAGGAAATAATTTAGTACCCTATAGAGACTTTATCTCACATAGAATCATTTACTACATGAGGAGGAGGAGTTCACATAAGGTCAAGATCAAAGGATCTTCATGAACGGACCCTTATGGTAATTCCATTGGAAAGGGGGGTCAACATTCACATAGGGTCCCCCTAATTGAAAATTTTCCTCATATGCGATTTCATATGCAAAGGGGCCTCAAGGAAGACTCATTCATGAAGGGGCCCCATGGTACTCTTATTCATGAAGGAGCATCACATGTTGTTTCCTTCATTATTTATTTATTTCATCTCCTTTTTTACTTAGGGATTCTTTCATGAATGATAGTTTTAGATCTCCTTGTGTTTTTTCAAAGTGATAAGTCTCTCTTTAAAGGGGTTTCACTAATGTTACAATGTGTGTACTTTTGAGGTGGTTTCTAGGTATTTATATATAGTTCTGAATAACTAAATTCCAAAAATGGGAATCCATGTAGAGAGCACACAGTTTCATAGAACAATTGAAAAATATAAATTCTCATGAAGGGGGTGTTCTTTGGGTACAAAATCGCCATCTTAGAGCTACATACAACATCGAATTCACTAAGGAGATATGTGAGGGGTAAAAAATCACAACCTCAGAACCAGGAATGATGATTCCTCATGAAAGATCTCTTCATAAATTACTATGTACTTCATGTAGGAATTTATCATGAAATTTGGTGTGATTCAAGAAGGAATTATTCACAAAATCCATTGTGCTTCACAAAAAAACTGAATTACTTCATGATACATTTTCCTTTATTGATTTTAAATTCAATCAATTCACAATGGGGTCACTTTCAAATGTGATCTAGAATTTTCTAAACCATAAATATAATATATATATATATATATATATATATATCTTTTTTATTAGAATAAAAAATATTTCATTTTTAACCTAAAATCACATTTCTATTTCATATTATCCTAACCCACCTCTATTAGGAACCCATCTTAGGTCAATAGTTGAGATGAGAGTGACCCCTGATACCCACCTCTAATAGGCCATGAGTTGGTGATTAACATAAATGGTATAAAACAAGAAAATGGGAAGCATTACCCTCATTATATTAGGAACACATAATAGAATTACAAATAATTACATAGTATAAAAAAAATCGATCCATAATTCAAGAAAATTTTATACTTAACCAAGTTTTATAAAATAAAATACCAAACAAAAACTCCTATAGTAGTAATGGAAAGACCGATCGATGGCCATAATGAGCTAGTATGACCTATTTTAATCACCAACTCACTCCTAGAAACCCGATAAGATATTTATATAAATATATATGGTTTATCATACAAGTTTACTCTGTAGGACCCTCCCTAACACCTCTCCTTAAAAATTGGAAAAAAACTAATTCCATAATGAATAAATAGAAGAACTAACTTGCACTTATATCAGGTAAATATTAACCCAACCTCAATAATTATCACTAAACTAACATTTCATCCAAGTTTAATAATATAATATCAAAATAATATACGTTAATATCTTACCTTGAAACCAATTCCCCCACTAGCTAGTTACTCTCATTCCCTAATGGAACATGTACTCGTGCCCCCATCCCTTCCATAGTTTTTCCATCATACTTCATATCCCATGACACAACTATATACCATATAACATAGTCACAATAGCATTATCATTACATATCTACAATCACATATCATTGCACATCAAAAAATATATAATCATTATAGACTACACCACAAATACACAACACAATCTCATTATAGTAAGCCATATTGAATATAAAGGAAATCAACCTTGTTCCCTCATCTAACCAAACACAACCCCCATTATATATCATAAACACTATCTCATCATCACCATATAATGAGAATTATAATATAAATTCATCACAACCCATTCGTTATAACCAAATTCCATCGCATCCTAATCTACTTCTTGAAGAGAGGGTGGGCATGAGGGAATAGTCATCCATCCACTCCCACATAAAACTAGATGTTGGGGAAAACACCCACAACCAAAAACAATATGGGTGTTACTAATAAAATATAACTCAAATAGTGGTTCAAATGAGATAACAATAAAATAAAATAATATTTCATTAACACATGTTCCCAACTTAAATTTTTACTATTCAAAATGCCATAATAGCATGTAAGAACCACCCCACTATCATCATCTCCAACTAAATATCTTAGTCTTAACTACAACTCAACTATACCCATATATCCATAAAAATAGTCATATAAACATTCATAATTTATCATTTCATCAAACCATTCATTAAATTAAATAATTATAATTTATCAATACTATTATATCCATTATGAAATTCATTCATTCTTATTTAATATCAAGATATTCATTAAACCATAATATTTTTCAACCATTAATTATTCATTTTATAGCACATTTCTCATTATTGGTTTCATTAATTCCAAACACATTCCATTCCACTGAGAAATTATAACACAACCCCATAACAACCAAGACTACCATTGTATAAACCACACCAAAATAAATGCTAGTATCCACCATATCATCTAAAAATCACTTCATTCCTATATAACCATCCACACAACCACAACCATGGTCACAAAATAATGCATCCACCACTACCAAAAAAAATCCACACCTCATCTTCCTAACAAACCACAATAACCATCCATTATCCCTCTCATAACGATAATAAATACCCCATATAATTCAATAAATAATGGCAAAATAGCATAAAATCATATCAAATATTCCCATGTAGTTATCCTTTTGTATTAAATTATAATTTATTATTAAAATACCAACATTGTAATTCCACATTTCCACAAAAAAAATTAAAATTTTATGTTATTAACTCATTATGAAAGGTGATTCCATCATATAAATGGTAGAAAATAAATTTTTCAAAGGAGTAAACTTAATCCCTTCTAGTAGAAACATCAACAGACCATCAATATATAAGTTATATCAAATGATTTCATAAAGAACATGAGAATAGACTTAATTAATTAAATATTATTTAGTCTAGTTCATTATAATTTTAGGTAAATATATACCATCCACACAAAGAGATAAAAAATTTTAATTCCAAAATTTACACATTAATTAACAATGAGATGTTTCAAAACCCCTACCTCAACTGAAACTTTAGTATCCATTATATGAGACAATAAATAAAATTCAATAAAACACTATTAAACACATAAATATCAATAGTGAGGCCAATTTTTAACCATTAATCATTAAAACTATAATATTTGTAGCCTTATTCACTCCATAGTAACTAAACCGGTCAGCTACATGACCTCAAGCATACTTCCCCATATGATAGAGGCTACTGACTATCAGTGGGGGTCTGGGGTGTTATTATGGGGATATTATACCCTCATACCTTATTGATCAATATCAATGGAAATAACTACACAATATCCATAATAAATAATTAAATTATGCATAATCAGTAAAAAAAATTATGTTATAATAAATGTAATGTGTAATCATATGTTCATATATTACAACTAGTCACCCACTCAGATGACCCTATGTACAAATTTAAGAGAATAATAAAAATATAGAATCTTCTCTATTACCTTTCCTGGGACCTACCTCATCCAAATCTCTATAATCTATCAGATTGATATTGATTGATCATGAAACAATAGGCATCTTCTCTACCAAAACCTACAAACCATAAAGTCTGTTCGGGTAAACAACCGTCACGGTCTCCTGTGTAGGGTGTGAGTAAAACATTTTAAGGAACAACCAATGGGGTCCCAAACACAACCATTATATATAGTGTATGCACATTTGGTATTCCTAAAATAAAACTTAAAATATATATGGTTACTAAATTACCATTATTGATCCTTGAGTTCTAAGGTGACACCCAAAAACGACTATACTTGTATCGGCCAATGCCGAAGTGTCTCTAAGAATATGGCATACAATTCCATATAATATCAGGAAAAATAGATCCTAAGAAAAATCCTATGTATCCCAAATTAGTATAATAGCTAAATCCTAGGTAATATATTAGGCATTTCATATATTCATACTTACTAAATCAGAGATAATGATCTAGGTTTTACATGTAGTAGCAGTAGTAAACATCGGATCCTTGGAAGTGTCCTAGTCATCCATTAAAGCATCAAGTAAAAATAATAGGATCCTAGATAGTATCCTAGGAATCCTATATAAGAAATAATTGTATCCCATGTAATATGCCAGGCATCCATTAATCATAAATAAAAAAATACAGATCTTAGGCATACTAGGAATCCATAATCATCAGGCATACAAGATAGATACTATGTGTACTAGGAATCCAAAGTAATAAAGTGTACAAGATGGGTCTTAGGTATATGTGGCATCCATATTAATCAATCATTCAAGTCAGATCCTTGGTCTACTAAGTATCCATAGTTATCTAGTGTACAAGACGAATTATAGGTGTACTAGGAATCCATAGACATTAGATATAAAATCCGGATACTAAACATACTAGGAGTCTATATAGTAGTATGTGAAAAACATTAGATCATAGGAAATATCCCAGAAATATCATATAGGTAATCATCAAATCCTAGGTGGTATCCTTATAATTCTATTTATAAAAACTTAAGGGTAGTGTGTCCCTCTCATAATATCACATATCATTTATAATAATAGTAAGGTTTGGATCAAAACCCAAACCCATATCACAATTATAAGTTTTTTCTATAAGTACCACAACCCATCATCATCACTATATCCATATTGAATAAAATCATAGATGTTTTTTTCTAAGGTGACACCTAAAGTCATCAATTTTTACCTACTGTCACTAACCCTCACCAAGCTAAGCATGAAACTAGGGCACCCACTCAGGTCCCCTAGGCCACATCATAGCTCGGAAATCCAACATGGTCTCCATTATACCATACTAATCTATTGGGAACATTATAAATACTCAGAGGGAATAGAATCCCTCATTGTCATCATTATCATGTTACAACCTCACCAGCCTCATAAGAAAACCCATACAGCCTTACTCTAGAGAGATGGTTTGGTGCTCATATCACTTCCCAAATCACTCTAGGTATTTCCTATAACCCAAAAAATCATAAATATACCCAATATATAATCTCATACGTTATCAAATACTAATAGGGATAGGAACACTTTCCCTACTCTCTAATCATCTAGCCCAAGGCATTGAGACATCTCAAGATGCAAATGGCCTAATCAGGCCAATCATCTTAGTCCTGCACTCTCCTATATAAGTAACAAACTAAGAGAACCTATTCTATGGGACACTATATTACTTCATTTCATTTAATTAGTACCCTTAAGTTTCCATATATCTCAAGGAATATACATTATAATCAAGAACATGGTCATCGGCGGTCGAGACATCAAGCCAGTGCTCATAGATTTGTCTTTTCCCTTGACACTTGTGTCTATCCATTGAATTTTATTTTTAATAAACAATTAAATTAATTAAATTTTGATTACCCAAACTATAAATACCACATATTACATGAATATAAATAAAATTCATTTACTATAGTTGTATGATCAAGAGATCACATACCTCATATTATGTAATTTCATTTTAATTAATGTTTGGCCATCAAATGAGCTCATTTAAGATTCATATCACCTCCCAAGGTCCAAAATCAATCAACAATATACAATATAATTAATTATAAAATTTAATATAAATATTTGAAACTAATTTTAAATTTAATTCAATCAGGTATAATCACCTAATAGCTCATCAGTTCATCTCGTTGTATCGAAACTACAACCAACCACCCATGTAAGGTCCATAGCTAACTCCTAACACCATCCTAGGTAAAATACGTAATGTTTGAAACCAATTAAATAATAAATTTAATTTAACTTAACCAAAATCCTTAGAGAAATCCATAGGTAAATATACCTTCATCAAAATGGTGAGAAAAAACATGTAGACATTGTCTTGATATGTCCTCTAGCTATGTCGTGCAAAATCCCCATCATATCGACCAATTTTCACCATACAGTGGTGGAAATTTTCACCAAACCCTAATTGTATTACACTAAAATTAGAGGTAATGAATTGAAACCAAAATAGAATGAATTAAAAAGGAATGACATGTAAATAATCACTGAAGAAATTCACCAGGAACCACCCCAAACCATGAAGAATCGAATGAGGGAAAGGGGAGGGAAGGACTGATTGAAATAGACTCCTCTATTTTCCCTTGTCCCCAAAAACCCAAAGACCCTCAATGAAAAAAATATATAACTACCCCAACTTAAGAAAACACCAAGGAACGAGCTCTAGTGTGAACACAGGTGATGTAGCGTGACTACCCCTCAGATAGAGGAATCACATGAGGTCCTCTTGGTCTTCATGATGTAGAACCACCATGAAGTGGGGCTAGCCTCTTTACTAACCCCTATCTTGGTGAATCCCTCTAATATCTTAGTGATATTTAGTCCCAGGTAGAACACCCTCAAAAAATACCAACATTCACAGTTCCCTCCTCTATGGATTGTCACGAAGTGACCTCTAATTTTTATGGTGTAATGTGTTACGGACGTTTAAAATTTTAGTTGTTAGCCTCCCATACCTTTTTCAATGATCAACCAAGAACCTGAGGCACTAATAAATCCTTAAAACATATCCAAAAAACATCTCCTTGAGATGTTATGTCTCCCATGATACCAATATAAATCCTCATTCTCAAAAAAAAACCCATCCTAAAATCAAGAATTCAAATTCCCCCTGAATTTCACAACTCAAAGGGACATAAGGGTTTAAAACATCCCCATTGTAAGACTTATCATCCCTGAGAATTCATAGTGATCCTTAAACCATCAATATTTACCTACCTTGGTTTTCAATTAATGATCAAGTTTTCGGGTTCTATCACCAAAATATGAGTGATCTTCCTCCATGATACTCCAAACACAACATGCACTATGCATAAAAAACCAGAGTTAAAAACTCATCACCACCACCAAAACTAAGATAAAACTCAATGTAACCTACCTATATAGATACACTAAGGTGTAACCAATCAATTAACCTTCATAATCATAGTGATCCACACTATAAGAATCATCTCATAAATGCTAATTTTAATCCATGGTGGTCCCCTCCATCAAAATCACCTACAAAAATGAATATCTAGTGGTTCAATGACATTATTGGTGTTATTTCCATCTCACCACACCTAATCATGCACACAAAAAATATCCAAACCTCCTCTATATAAATATTCTAAAAAATGATTGGTTGCACCTAACGATGTGTTATCATATCACACAATCATAATGCATTAATTACTAAAGTCATCCTTAAATAATCTAAACCAAAGTCAAATACTGACACTCGATATGATTCCATAGTTTGATCATTGACCAACAAAATCCATTGGCATACTCCACTTGTGAGCGCTTGTATATCTCTATCCCGATTAACCCTCGAATCTCATCCAAAACCATCCTGAGTCTAACACCAATGCATGGACACTATCCAATACCGCATCCAGGACTCAAATATGGTATTCACTAAAGAAATAGATAAAAAAATTTATTTTCACACTAGTATTCAAATTCCAAATCAACCATGAAACAATCAATCTCATCGCACCCATGACCGTACCAACATAATAGGAATCCCTCCATTGCCTATTATTTTTCCATTACTACCTGTATTGGTTGTGTTCATCCCACTCACAACTAAGTACCAATGTGAAACATCAATTACAGCACATTATCAACTCACTAAGAACATCATCCTTATAATCTATTAAATTTCACCTAAAACAAGGGTCACAACCACTAATATCCAACAGTATACTCCCAGGTATATAGATTCCTTTATTCCTCTCCTAAAGTGTAATCTCAATAGGTTCCAATATCTCACACATGTTTCTCCTCCCAAGTCATGCTCACACCATTTTAATAAACCAAGAAACCAATATATCAATAATTTCATCAAAACTATTATTCTTTGGCACACTCATGGCTTCTCCCAATCCATTAAACCAAATAAGAACCATGAAAACCCATTGTATAGTACTATAATCTCATCCAACCCAAATGGTGTTCACTCCCATTACACCTGACACACAACCCAACTCATAATCCCATGAGTTTCATATCATCAAACTTGTGATCACGCACCAAAATAATAAAAAATGCTCCTCATGCATGTTATTCTCCTCTATCCATAATCACTTTGGATTTTTTCTAATAAACCAAAGGAATATAATATGTACCAATTTATACCACATAATCACCCATCAACTTAGGAGTCATTAAAAAACTATAAGTGTCTACCCATAATATATCCATCCAAGATCTAATCATCTAAGATCATGATCTAAAACATTATTGAGATCCATGCCTAAAATTAATAGGTCTAGGTATTTAACTGGTCCCACCCTCGAAAATCTATCCTTGATACCAAATTACCTCAAGTACTTTTCATCACAAAATCTCAGGGCACATCCATCCATATAACAAATACATGGTATAACCTCTTATGCATTGATCTCATAACCCAAATAATATTCCCATGATTCTCATCTTTAACACACTCAAAATATCGATTTAAACCCTCTCTTGAGTTACCCTCATATTTAACACTTGGATCCACATTATCTTGAGTCTCATCTCAAGGCACTAAGCTCTCCCATGTAGCCTATAAACCACATCTCTCACAGGTTATAACTCATGAAAAATATCCCTTCTCCCATACTAAAACATCAAAAGGCAACTCACATGCCAAAATACCCACTATAGGGTTCTCATACACACACAAACACACACACACATATCTGGTAGCACATTCCATGTAATCAGCCCACTAGGGAATTGATCCTCATCGAGAATATGTATATGAGAATACACCTCAAGGACCATTATCTCATCCAAACATGTATATTTATAATTTCATTGTCCTAAGATGGTCTATGTCAAGTATACCATAATAATATTATTTAGTTAAGTAAAATGTCACTAAGAATTTATATTGGAAAACACTAAATAGGTTGTTGTTGACACTTTAAGTAACTGAACCTGATTTCTTTCCAAAACTAGTATTAATGAATCAGGTGCCTATATCAAACCACTAGGTGTCTCTATACATCACTTATATAGAGGAACTTTATAATATTCATCAAGGGGTATCCATCCATGATATCCATGAAACCTATCATCAGAATAAAATATATTATGGTTTAAATGGGAAAAATATCATGAACAAGTTATATAGTAAAATATCATATTATTTTTTTGAAACATTAAATAGTTGAACCCTCTATTATCAGTGAGATCAATAATATAAAAGCATGTGTATGTCATGTAAGTTCTACATTCCAAGAATGATACATATACATAGGACTCATGAAAATGGGACAAGATCCAAAAACCATAAATATCAATCTTGATAAACACATCATGATTGAATACATATCTCACACATAACAATGAAATCCAATAAAAACAATCCCATATCCTTAGTAACCTAGAATTCCCATAAAAAGTGTTCATGAAACACCAATATGTGGTCCATAAAAAGCTCCAAGACATTACTATATAAAATTTTTACAATATTTCCTAATATTATGACAAAATAAAATTCTCTCATATCACTTTGTAACATCCTTATACTAATCACTCCATATTAAAAAAATTGGTTGGCTACATGACCTCATGTATGCCTCCCTATATGTTAGAGGATATCAATTAGTAGTGAGGGTATAAGATGTAATCATGGGGAGACTATACCCCTTGTTAAAGTGATAAATAGTAATTTTAGTAACCAAAAAAATTTCTATAATAAGCATTATATTACACATAACTAATAAAACAATAATGTTATAAAAATTATCTGGAATCATATAGTCTTACATCACAACCGGTTACCCGCTAGGATGACCCTAGGTTAAAAATGGAAAAAAAATAAAAATAATAGAGGATACACTACCATTATCAAGACTCAATTAATCCAAATCTACAAAATCCATTAGAACTATCCAGCTTTATCATGAAACATTGGGCCTCAACCTTATCTAGACATGAAAATAGTAAAGTTTTCTTAGGTAACCCAGGTTCCATGGACACCCGTCAAGTTGAGTACAACTCATTAAGGAACCACCAATGAGGTCTCAAACACAACCTGTATATATTGTGTATGCACATGTGTTATTCCCAAAATAAAACATATAGTGTGGAAACATAATAAAATATCCACTATCAATCCTTGGTTATAAGGTGATCGTTAGTATCGACTATACATGCTTCATCCATTCTCGGTGTGTCTTAGAGAACATTTCATAACATTCCATATAATATTTGGAGTAATGATAGATCCTAAATAAGATCATAGGAATCCCAAATAAGAGTAATAGTTGAATCTTAAATAATAATGTAGGCATTATATATAGTTATACTCAGGGAATCCAAGATAATAGTTTAAGAATTAGATATAGTACTAGGTTTAAATATCAGATCCCAGGAAGTATTTAGGCATACATATAAAGCATTAGGTGAAAATCATTGAATCCTATGGAGTATCCTAGGAATTCCATATAGTTAATATCCAGATCCTAGGAAATATCATGGGCATTCATAAATAATTAGGCATAAAATCCAAATTCTAGGCACACTAGGAATCCATATTCATCAGGAATACAAGCTAGAGCATATGAATAATATGCATACAAATTCGTCATGCATGTAATCTAGATCTTAGGAATACTATGCATCCAAAGTCATCAGGTGTAAATTTTGAATCCTAGGAGTACTAGGCATTCACAGTCATTAGGCATACAAGAAAAATCATATGTGTACTAGGAATTCTTAAGATCTCAATTTTTGTATGATTTGTATTTGTTGCCAATGATTGTTATTGGTTTTTTATGGTGTTCAATGAAATATAAATATTTCATTAATGTTGATATGTTGAAGATATTGTCAAGAAATAATTTGTGGTAAGTGAAGTATCCAAGATATCCAAGATTGATAACAAAGTGAATGTGTATCAGATGAATGGATGAAGAAGATTGTACTCAAGTCTTATTATCTTAAAGAAGTTCTTTTGAAGATTTTGAGTTTATAAGTCTAATGATTATTGAATTGTTCTCAATGAAAAAGACATGTTTCCATTACACTAGAAGAGTGTGCACTATTTATAACATGATGAATTATTGACATTAAAAAAGTTCATTTAATATATCATTATTTCATGAGGACCATACATGATATTCAAGACCATAAAAATAGTGATTTTTATAAAGAGATGTTGAATAACATATGAAGTCCATGTAAAAAAGAAATTAAATACATGATGATTTGTGGATAAGTGAATAAATTTAAGTGTTTTAGAATTTGATGATGAAAAAGTTCTTGATATTGTGATCTACACTTAAAATATAATCTATGTATTCTTTTATGGGATTTCTTACAAAAAAGGGTCAACCACATGATCTCAAGGGACCATATCAATCCCACATATGGGAGGAGAACTCTACCACATGAGAGAGCCATCCCATAGAGGCTCGCATAGTGATAGATATGTTACTGAGCACATTCATTGGTTGGAATTAGTGTATAAGAATGTTTAGGTGTGAATAGTGGGTTTATAGTGCCTACAAGTGGTGTTCAATGGGGGTGAGTGTTGAACCACCCCATATGGTGTGTGCAGTGTATCTAGGTGTTTCCCCTAGTGTCATGTATTGAAGTGGTGATGGGATGGGATCATTGATATAACTCTTCATAGCCATGTGGAATGTCGATGTGGGATGGGTTATCATGGGTTATTGTTCCTGCATTAAAAAACTTATTCATATAAGCATAGCCACATGATTTGGTGTATGAGAGTCACCTGATTGCCATGGGATGTCATATTCCTCCTAAGTCTTGACCTAATAAGACTGAAATTTATGTTCATCGTATTTATGAATTTTGAGGATCCCATGATCATTCCAAGATCGATATTGTTGTATAATAAAGATCTTGAGAAAAAGAAGATCAGTTTCCATGCATGAAATATTCATCTTTCATACATATGGTTAACCAAATAATTTCACACTAAACGAGGATGATATAGAGTTTCATAAGGATATTAATGCAAGGATAAAAGTATGATGTGATTATTATGACATGAACATGAGATTCTCACCACAATGGGAAAATGGTTCTCACATAAGAGTAGATTCCATGAATTACAACGTCACAGAAGTTTGAAAGATTTGAGTTATTGAAACCTTTGGCGATGTCTATATCAAAAATGAAAAGGAATAATTATCATAGATTTTACGTAAAATAAAAAGTAGATGAATAATTTAGTGTAAGACAGCGATGCCTTTCCTATGAATATTTGATCATTCAAGCCAATAGATTTTATGTTTCTCTTGATTTTTAAGAGAGATCTCGAAAATGGAGTGTCTCTATAGTTCATTTACATGAAGAATGAATATCCTAGAGCCTCTTAGGCTATGTGAAGAGAAGGAGAGTCCCATGAACTTCATGAAGAAGAAACATGGGCCTCTTGATCTCATAAATAAAGTTTCATGAAATAATTATTGAGTTTTTTTGAAGAAGAAACGTAGGCCTTCAACTTGTATAAACACTCAAAGAGCTTCATAAAGAGTAGTCCTGCAAATCCATATAGGTTTTCATTAATCCCTTATGCATCTGTTATAACCTATATATAGAGGAAGTGGCTATATTGATATCATGTGAACCCTAATTTTAAATATACATTGTTCATGAAGAATAACTTGTCAAAAATATATCAAGAACCTATACTGGGTTGCACAAAATACATTGTATGAAACACAATGAGATAGTAACATTCATATAATTATTGTTTCATGGTGAAAGGGAAATAGGATTAATAGTCAATATTTCATGAATAATTAATAAAATATAAACATGTGTGATCCCATTAAGCACATGTGTATGAATTGATATACTCATAATCATCAAATAGTATTGATATTCAATACAAAATTAACAAATCTTGAATAGATTGAAAATAGCCATGAAATATTCTGTTATTTCTGAAGAAGTTGATTTAGAATTTGACAATAAATTTAATATCTCAAGTTTTTTTTATCAAAGACAAAATAAATATCAATCAATTATAATGATTTTGAGATGAAAATTAATTATTTTTATAATAACAAAGAATATTTCTGATTATATCAAGAAGAAGAGGAATTTGGGGACTAAATTGATATATGTTAATCATCATTTGGTTCGAAGAATAATTTTAAGATTTCAGTCGACAATATCTTTATATAATTGTGAATGAATTTAGAAGAAGAGATAAGTACATATTTCTAGTTACTACTTTGAATAAGGAAAGTTTTTTTCTTAATGGTGTGCAAATAACAAGTGAATAAGTGGAAACATAAGAAAAAAGAAGAACTGTGACATCTAACATAATTCTTATCTAGCGAAAGAATTTGTTGGTGTTACAAAGTTCATAAAATAATAAGTTCAATACTATCTTTAGAGATAGTATAAAGAAATATCCAGGATCTATAAAACACGTTTTTTCAATTGACTATAGTGCAACGCAAGTGAATGTATATTCCCTTCTTTATGTAACCTTGTTTAATGGATTATTTTCTATTAGTTGTGTAGTACTGAATTATTTCAAAACCATACCAAGGACTATATACTCTTATCGAGTAGTGAACCTTTTAAAAATATTGTTTTCCATCCTTACCTGCTTTCATATAATTTCATGCAATAAGGAAAATATAATAATAGAATCAATATCCTAACATTTCTAAGAGTCAAATGGATAAAAAGTTATAAAAGGTTAAAAAGTTACCAACCCTGATTCACCCCCCCCCCCCCCAGTGTTGAGTGTATCCTAAATTGGTCCTCTCAATTGGTATCATAGCCAATTTTTACCTCTTTTGGATTCTATATATTGTAGTTATTATCATTTGAAGATTTTAATTTATTTATTATGTTAAAAATGAAGTGAGTTTTTGGTGGAGATTTAACTACCTCTAAGAATAAGTCTATATATTCCAAGACCATGATTAATAAAATAAAGAAATATAAAAGAAAGGTAAAGAAGAGGTCCATATTATCTAAAGAATATGAAGTATAAATATCTCAATACCTTGAAAATAATAAAGAAATATTTGTATTGGAAAGTGAATAGTAGGTGGATCAATTTTCCACCAATGATAAGGATAACATTCCTACCTCAAGACATGAAGAGGTATGTGATCATTCTTATACAAACTATCCCTAGGTAGAATATCCTAGCATAAAAGGTGATGATAATTAATCTAAAAATTCTCAAGATATATTAGTTTATAGATTAAGAGATATTATACATTTTGTTCCCTCATAAATAGAATCTCTTGTTCAGAGAGTCCAAAGTATACAAGAATAAATCACCTATCAGAAAGAAGAAGCTGGAAACATGGTAAAGGTTTTACAAGGAAAAATTCTAGAATGTTTAAATCTCTCTAGATAGGTAGAAACATTTTAAGAAACAAATATGGAGATTGAAATAATTTCATCAAAATGGCTCAAATAATTTGATGGTAAATATAGATTCAAGAAGTCGTTCGAAGAAAATATCCATGCACTTGAAGAGAAATTTAAAAATAGCATTGATGTCAAGGATTTACTATTGAAAGAAAAATTAAAGAAGTTCAAAAAAATGAAACTTTGTTACAAAAAAAAGTTAAAATACATGAATCAGAATTTGAAATAGTGAATAATTTTTGTAAAGATAAGGTTGTTATGATTGATGATCAAAAAAACACCCTCAATATGAGATGTCTAGTATTGGAAGTTTAGTTATTCTATTTCAAGAAGATGCGTATTAAGACCTCACAAAATAATGAGAAATTTGATTATGCTAATCAATTATCACTAGAGGAATCTAATGTCAAAATACCTTCAACATGTTATAAGAATATCATTACTTCATTTAATGATATTTCTCAAGAATCTGATAATAGAAACATATCATCCATACAATCCTGTAAAAATGTTTCTAAAATTGTTATCATGAATATTATTGGTTGTAAAACAAATTCTAAAAAAATATGGATGAATAAATATTATAATAATACTACCACCATGAGTATGGAGGATAGGAAAAATAATATGGAAGTTGTTTCCCCATGAAGGGCCCAACAGGTTATGAAGAAGACCCCAAAAACATCATATAGAATAAAAAGTAAGATCAAGGTTTGTGGTTCAATGTTGGTGCTAAAATATATTTGAAAATTATTCATTGGATTGTAGGTACAATACTCTAAATAAAAAAGCATAAAATAATTCCATATCTAATGGAAATTTTAATGTCTTGACTCGTCTCGTCTCTAAGATAGTGGCCGAACCAATGGGTTATATGGACTCATGCACACTTCCCTATACACCATATGACGCCAACTAGCAGGGAGAGTATATTGATGGTATGGTGGTAAGACTATACCCTCTAGATCAGAGTCACACAATGGTATAATAATATTAAAACAAAAAATTGTAGATGAAGTAGTAATAATAAATAAAAAACAAATGTGGATGAATAATATAATAACTAAATAAAAGTGTCCAACACCAATTTACAAAAATTCATGTATGAGAAATGATGCTACAAGTACAAGAAGTGAAAATTAAAAAAATTTAATACAATGTAATAAATCAATGACTACCCAACAACTAGCTCCATGAGCATCTTGAGCACCCTCTTGGCCTTGCGCTCCCCAGCTCCCAAGTACTTAGCACAATACAAGCAATTAATCCATAGACCTATGAACAAAAAGTCTACTCGGGCACCAAATTGCACCCAAGAAGGGTGTGAGATACAAATATTAGTAAAATGGAACCCACTGTGTCTATCCCAATCTATTTTATGCAATTAATTATAATTGAAAGTGTACCACATGGTATAAATGCATTTGATAACAAATTAAATAATAAAAACATGGTCCAGGTTCCCAAAAAAACACCCATCCCGTACCACCTACTTTTTCCAAAGACAGATATCTATGTCTATGGGTAGATCCTCCTCCATCAAGAAGGATCACCCAAATCAGTGATAGATTCTCCTATCAATGATAAATCACTCAAAATATATGATAACCATTTAGCCTCTTCCCTTAGGCTAACCAAAACCTCTCCCTCATGCATAACTATAATCTCTCCCTTAGGATAACCAAAATCTCACAATCAGTAATCATTTGACTATGCATTTATCCCTCAGTAATCTGACATAATCATATAATCTACCCTCAGGCATCCAGTACTAGTGCACATATCCCTCAGGAGGTATGAAAACATCCACAAATCACTCAGCTGGTATGAAAACATTTACCAATCATGGGTATTCATACATCCAATAAAATCATATACTCTACTTCTAGGCATCAAGTACATGTTCCTTACCCTCATGTGGTACTAAATAACATGTACTAAGCCCTCAGGAATCCACATTAAACATGGGTTGTATCCAGAAAAACTCAACAAATCCAATCAGTATCAAACCCTCGGGTATCAATCACATTGATATCACATAATCTCAAAAAAATCCTAAAAAATCACATTTATAGAATCAATCATACAAGATGTATCATCATAAAACACAGTCATCTATTTATAAATTTACCATCTGCTAAACCAATTATTTTCCTTAATCCAGGTTCCTAATTATCATAATAATTATATCAAACTTTTTCAATTAATCATTCAATCATAAGGTCATTAATATATCAATTAACCAAAATTAACCAAGGTGATTCTTCCTCAAGAAATCACAAAAATTTATTATTATGCCAATTCAAAATTTTATTCCAGCAATCAATCGAATTATCCAATTTATTCCAAGGCTCTAAATTCAAACAGACTATATCAAAATTAAATCCACGACTGGAACACCGAGTGGGTGGATGCAGGTCTCAGTCTCGTTGCCTATGGAACCAAGGGATTAAATGGTGGTTTAAAAATAAAGGATTATAGTCTAACATGGACTTTCCATTTATTTGGTCAAGCCCACAATGAGCCGACGTGATCGCACATATTTTCATTACTATAAATAATTGTATCAAATAAAAAGGGTTTTAGTTTATACCACCTGCTTATGAAACCAAGTGGAATGAAATAAGTGTGGCATAGGGTATAAGAAAAATTTTCATATTCATAATTTAATACATTAGGAAAATACCTCTCATGCATATCATTGTCCAAGTCCAAATCTATTAAGGCATTACATTTCATTATAATCATTTACTTATGAATAAGAAAAAGAGAATGGATTTACCATACCTTGGGCTTAATCCATTTCATTACATTTAATTTATTTTAAGATAGGAAACCCTGTAATGCATTAGAAATTTCTTTTTAAACAATTCATTCAATTTACCAAAATATGGAAAATTCATTTACAAGGATCAATGGGTCAAATGGAAAACTTCATTGGAAAAAGGGAAATTACCTACACTGGTAATTACCATTTAAAAATCAATCCATTTATTTTTTAATATAGTCCTAACACTAAAGTTGCTTTGTCTTGTTAAACATCTTCCCATGGGTGTAAAACTCTATTTATGAATATCAAAGATGGTCGTACACAAAACATGACATATTACAAATATAACCTCAAGAATAAAGAATCACTAATACAATAGGACATTCAAGAAATAACATATAAAAATTACTTTTTATCTTGAATATAGCGTACATCCACTAGAGGGGTTTTATTATTAAATCATAACATTGTTTATAAAACAACTCATTTATTAAATTAAGCATCATATCCAATTTACCAAAAGAAATCATTTTAGAAAAACTACCATACATAGAAAAGAATTAATTGAAGGTGTGAAGGTAATTAATTAATGCATAATTAAATTTAATGGAAAAGGAATGGGACCCTACCTCAAGAAGTAGAAAAGGACAAACACTCAACACATGACAACTTTTACAATGGCAATGATCATTCCACACTTGCACACATATACATCCATATATATATATATCCCTTAATATAAGGTATATATTCCCCTCACCATGAGTGAATATGTACAAGAAAGATATATATATATATATATATATACCTATGTATGTGAGTGGAGGCCTTCCCAGAGTCATCATACGCTATATAAATAATACCAAGAACTCAAAAAAAACTACGGAAAAGACTAACGTACCCAATAAAATTTACCAACACCTCAAAAAATAAGAAATCCCCAAAAATAAATTAAGTGACAATGAAGAATGAAGGAAAAACTTATCCCAAATCATTGTAAATGAACCAAAATGATATGAACCGCTTTTCCTTCAATAGTGATTTCCATAATATGACCAAAAGAGTCCTAAGAAGCCTTTCACACGACCTAAAAATAGAAGAAACATAAAAATTAGTCAACCCCTAACCTTAGTGTTTTGGATGAGTCAATAAGTGTGGTAGAGATGGATAGATCAGCCAAAGAGAGGGAGGAGAAGGGCTCACCTCATTACATTGAGTGATAATCATGACGGAAACGGGAGAAAACTGTGATAGGAGAGGGATTAGGGAGGTAGGTTGCATCATGTGGCTAAGGGAGAACCCCAAAGGGGTGTATCATGCTCTAAGTGATGGAGAAGGAAACCCTTTGGGGTTTCTTAAAAAAACCTAACCTAAAAAATATAATAATAATAATCAGCATTATCATCATCATCATCATAATCATAATCATAATAATCATAATCATAATAATATTATAATTATTATTATTAAAACTTTTATTTGATTTTTATTCCCCGTTTATTTTCATTTTACTTATTTTCCATTTAAATTTTCTTTTAATTAATTAATTTCTTAAAAAGAAACACACCACACCATTTTCTGTTGAGGGACGCACGGTTTCAGAGTAATTGTGTGACCCTTTCAGCTCCTCCTTACTTGAGGTTTTGAATCCTGATGCTCCCAAAACATAATGGAAAACCTGAGGCACCTCTCAGGTCTTAAACCACAAAAAAACAACACATTAAAGTGTTGAAACTCTTAGAATTAAGTTTTGAAGCTTGTTTTTTAAAAATAGACCATCAAGTAAACATGAAAAATCAAATTTCTTTGTATTTTCATCTGGTTCAAAACACATTTTGTTACAACCTCCCCACCATAGAACTTCTCTTCCCAGAAAATACTTCAGGAAAAAAGAATATATCACCTAACCTAAAATGTTCATGAAGTTATGTTCAAATGGTCGTGTTATGTTTTCAACACCCAGCACACCTTTAATCATTGATTAGTAAAGAGGACCGTAAGTTATTAAGAATCGAGCCAAAATTCATTTTATAACTAAAACACTGATATAGCACTTAACTGATACCATTTAGCTAAAGAAATGATCATGTGATCATCTAATTAAATGTCTTTCCAAAGGTTCTCTTCACCTTAGGCTTTAAAATTTAAGGGGTCAATTTTGAAACGTGGTACCTCTACCATAGGAATTTTCTACAAAGCACACCTATAAGTGTTCTAGAGACACTTCTGGTGTTATTTTGAAAAGGTCAAATAGTCTATTTACCCCTAAATTAACTAGAATAGTTCATGCATTCTTTCCTTGAAAGACACTGATAACCCTTACACCACACTCACCTTAAATAAGAGAGATGTTCAGAATGGTTCCACACCTATCATGTTCAACAGAAATAAGGAAAACAAGTTCATCCACTCCATCTAAATTTTCTTAAGATTCTCAGCTTATATGGTTGGTGTATTATCAATAGAATAGTAATTCCTTTCTCTAGGGAATATTGAATTTACAACTAACATGGGAATTGAAGCCCATACCTTACTTTCGGTGATGTTTACCAATCAAAAGCATCACCTATGAGCCCAATGAAAAGTTTGGGATAACCTCATATTGAAACAATTGGAGCCTAAGGAACTAACCAAAGGTAGTCCATAATCTATGTTTACAAGTGATATGTTGGTACAAATCTGAGATGTCTACATCAGAACATTGATTGAGCCCAGAGTGGGATCGTCTGGGTGATCTAGTCAGAACAAATGGTTGGTGTACAAGAGTTCATCCAAGGAATTCCTACACCAGAATCCAAGGGTCACTCAAGACTAACCAAGCATCAATAAAAAACATTCATTCATCATGAAACACTGGGAGACCCCTTAAACCTCTCAAAAACATTGAAACTATCATGTGGAATTAGACCAATGCTCACTTAGTATATCAACAATGACATAATGATAGGGGACATACACATCTCTCAAGGAAGATTTCACTAAGAAGATTATAAATATTACTAGAAAAAAAATGAACCACTACTAGTCTATACCTTAGAAGAAACTCAACTTCACCTCTCGGTGCACCATCATTAACTGATCACTGATCCTTTGCCACCCGAGGAATCTATTGATCATTCAATCTTAACCAACAAAGTCCACCCACAACCAACAGTATTTCTCAAAGGTTTCATACATTTAAAACCACACCAATTCCATGCTACTGAGAAATCACCAACATGATTTAAAGTTCACAATCCTTACAGACATTTAAGCAAGCCTGACCATTCTCTACTGATCCACATTGGTAGTGTTCCTTATACCCGGAAGGAAAAATATTTAACAAAATCAACTTGATTCTCCCCACCTTATGAGTTTCCTAATAATTGAAAATATGATATAGACTAGATTCTCAAAAGTGTGCTAGGTTAGAACCACCATAAACACAAACGTTTAAACAATTGGCATGATAACAAAAACCAAAATGATCAGTGTGTAAAAACACATGAGTATTTTAAATTCATCCCAATCATTGGGATGAACATGATTTATTTAGGCCTAGGTCACTCTACTCTATAGATGACCCAAGACTATACTCAACAACATAAGGATCAACAATTTCACTGAAATAAACCATTTCATTGCATCATTTAACACTCAATGGTCACTACGTACATGAATGTATACTACCCCGAGGTTTTATAATAAAATGGAACATCCTGGATACAACTCATTAGTTTTCCATCCTATGAATTCACTTATCGTATGGGCCACGCAATAGATTTAACTAGGATGATGACATACCAAGTCATCCATCGCTAATGAAAATAAAGGTTCAAGTGACCTATGAAGTGGCCAAACATGCCCGAGACATGTCTAACCAACTGAAAGCAATCATTTCTCAATGATCATGCCATAACCAGACCAATTAAAACACGATCACCCATATAAAAAAAATTCATTTAGAAACAATGAGTCTTAATAGGGAAAACTACACCAAGCATCAAAAAGCTTATGGAATTTAGCTAGGCATTTAAACTCAGTGGTGATACCTACCATAGGCTAGCCCCTTATGAGATCAGAATAATTGACCCATACACTAGACCACTCCAAACTAAAGTCACTAACTCAAGTGACTATCATTTAAGCCATTTCTAAAAATAAAAGAGGGCCTATGGAAAATTCTCATGTTTTTGTGTCAAGGAAACTCAAAAAGAAAAGCTCTAGATACCATTTAACAAGGGTTTAAAAAAAGGAAACAACTTAGGGTTCCATTTGAATGTTATCACATTTATTCACATTTTAATATTTAAACATCTAAAAGATTTAATTCAAAACATCAAGTACCATTTTAAAACAAAACCACTATGCACTATATTTTTAACTAACAACCCAAGGGAAAAATCAAGAAAGTTATATCAAACATCCTTTTTAACATTAAACATTCATAAACATCTCATATTTTTTAGTAAATTGAACAAAAATATTCATTTTAAGTTATATAAGGTAAGGTGTTCTATGAGGGTCCCTCTAATCTTACCTAGGTTCATCAGAATGCTGCCCAATAATAGTTACTTAGTTATTCAAGTTTCAGAACACCCATAGAGGTTTTTCATATAAAGACCATGCCCTAACTGACCTAATTTGGTCTAGTTGAGCATTTAGATGGTTAACATGTTCATTTCAAATTAAAGTTGAACAAACTTTAAATTTAAAACTATTTAATAATACAACATGATCGTGTTCAACAGTCCAGTCATATGGGAATCCATATACCAATACATAAAGTTCCCATACACTTTATAGTTTGGAATTTGGATCCTATTTTATTCGCAACAAATTACATTTATCCTATTCCATCAGTTACATATTTAAAACAAAGATAATCTTGTCACTACAAGCAGTTAATATAGGGTAACATGATGAAATCACAGAAACATGGCATAATAAACAAATAATTAATGCTAATAAGTTAGGAAAAATGGTATATAAATATCTAATCATTCTATACAAGTAGGCATGGAATATCACTCAAGGAAAACAAATCCAATCTGTAAGAAGCCTACATATTCAACTACATGGAATGGCATACGCATAGAATTTGAATTTCTATGTTCCTATTATGATGCATGTAATGATTTATCCTTTCCATACCAGGATAAGGTTAAAATACCATAAATCCATAAGCAGTGGAAATTACATTACTCACTCAAGGTGAAATCATATCAACTGTAACAGAAAAAATCATGAACAACAATTCTAGCCCTATCCACTTGGTCATTTTCCATATATGGGGTGATCAGTCCTAGGTACGACTATTTAACAAGTGCCGAAACATTCCTAGTCTCCTATATACAAACCCTAAATAGTAATAAAAATAAAAATAACCTTTGATAACACTTGGTAACATCTCTACATGTCTCACCTCTAAGAATGTGGCCAGACCGGTGGGTCACATGGCCTCAAGCATGCCTCCCTCTATACTAGAGGCTGTTAAATAGCAGCAAGGGTATATTGATGGTATGGTGGGGAGACTATACCCTCTAGATTAGAGTCACACAACATTATAATAATATTAAAACAATAAATAGTAGTGGAAGCAGTAATAATAAAGAAATAATAGCAGCAAAAGAATAATATAATAACTGAATAAAAGTAGCCAATGCCAAATAACAATAATGCATGTATGACAGATGATGCTATAAGTACAAGTAATGAAAACTAAAAATCTCATTAAAATATAATAAAGGAATAACTTCCCAATGACTATCTCCACAAGAATCTCGAGCACCCTCTTGGTCTTGTGCTCCCTAGATCCCAATTACTCAGCATAGAACAAGCAATGAATCCATATACCTTTGAACAAGAAGTCTACCCAGGCTCCAAACGGCACTCGAGAAGGGTGTAAGATATAAATATCAGAAGTCTGGCACCCACGGTGTCTATCCCAATCCATTTTGTGAAATTAAATAAATGAAAGTGTTCTACAAGGTATAAATGAAAGTGATAACAAAATAAATGAAAACAACTTGGTCTAGGGTCCTAGAGAGACACCAGTCCCATAACCCCTACTTCAGCCTAATATGGATATCTATGTCTATGGGTATATCCTTCTGCATCATGAAGGATCATGAAAATTGGTGGCAAATTCTCCTTCTGAGGATGAATCACTCAGAATATACCATAAACATACATTCTATACCCTCATGCTAACCAAAAGTTCTCACTCATGAATAATTGGAATCTCACCATTAGGCTAACCAAAATATCTCCCTTATGAATAACTGTAATCACTCCCTCATGAATCATGTGACTATGAATATATCCCTCAGGTGTTTGAAATAATCATATAATATTCCCTCTGTCATTCATTACCAGTGCGCCTAGCCCTCAGGTGGTACAAAAACATGCACCAATCTCATAGTTGGTACAAAAACATGAACCAATCATGAGTCCCCAGACATCCCATAAAATCATATACTCTGCCCTCTTTATTCAACTACTTATTTCTTCCCCTCATGTGGTATGTAATAACATGCACCAAGCCCTTATGTGACCACATTAAACATAATTAATATCCAAAAAAACTAAACATGTCGATCAGTATCAAACACTCAGGTATCAATCACATCCATATCACCTAATTTCAAAAGATAAGAAAAAAAATCAAAATTATAGTATCAATCATACCATATTTATCATTATAATACACAAAAATAAATTTATAAAAATTACCATATGTCAAACTAATTCATTTCATTAATCTAGGTTCCTAATTATGATCATAATTATATCAAACATGTGGAATTAATCGTTCGACCCTAAGGTCATTAATATATCGGTTAACCAAAATTAGTAAAGTTTATTATTCCACAGGAAATCACACTAATTTGTTTTTATTCCAATTAAAAATTTTATGCTAGTAATCAATAAAAATATCTAATTTATTACAGGGCATAAAATTCAAATAGGCTAGGTTACAATTAAATAAGCGGTTGGCTCACCTATAAAGTGGTTGCAGGTCTCAATATTCTTGCCTATGGACCCAAGGGAATCAATAGTGGTTTAAAAATAAAAGATTATAGTTTAATAGGGATTATCTAATTTATTTGGTCAAGCCTGTGACGTGATTGTGTGACCACACATATTGCGATTACTATACACAATTGTATCAAATAAAAAGGGATTTAGTTTATACCACCCACTTTTGGAACCAAGTGGAAAGTAATAAGTGTGTCATATGGTATAAGACACATTTTCATATTCACAATTTAATACATGAGGCAAGGTATTCTCATGAATATCATTATCAAAGTCCAAATCCATTAAGGAGTTAGATTTCGTTATAAACATTTACTAATTTGTAAGAAAAAGGGAATGACCTTACCATACCGTTGGGTCAATCCATTTAATACCATTTGATTTATTTTAAGGGAAGCAACACTATCATACATTCTCCGTTTATTTTTAATCAATTTATTCAATTTACCGAAATATGGAAGATTCATTTACAAGGCCCAATAGGTCAAATGGAAAGTTTCATTATGAAAATTGAAATTACCTACCCTGGTAATTCCCATTTATAAATCAATCAATTTAGTTTATAAGATAGTCCAAACACTAAAGGTTCTTTGTCTTATTAAATATCTTCCTAAGTGTGGACAACTCCATTTATGAATATCAAATATGGCCATATAAAAAACATTCCATATTCAAAACATAACCTCAATATTAAGTAAACACTAATTCAATAGGCCAAGAAAAAAATAACCTTTAACCACTACATTTTAGCATGAAGATAGCACACCTCTGCTGGAGGGTTTTTATTATTAAATAATGATATTGTTTAAAAAACACCTAATTTGTTAAATTAAGCATCATATCTAATTTACCAAAGGAAATAATTTTTTAAAAACTACCATACATGGGAGAGAATTAATTATAGGTGTGAAGGAAATTAATTAATTCATAATTAAATTTAAGGGAAAGGGAAGGGGACACTACCTCAGGAAACAGACCAAGCTGAACACTCAACACTTGACAACTTTGATGATGACAATGATTATTACACACTTGCACACACATACATTCATATATATATATATATATATCTTAATCTAATGTACATATTTTCATCTCCATGTGGATATATGTACAAGTAATATGTATATATATACACATACATACCTATATATGTGAGTGAAATCCCTCCTGGAGTTATAAAATGCTCTATAAACCATACCAAGAACTCAAAAACACCACGAAAAAGACCAACGCACCCAAGGAAAATTACCAGCACCGCAAAAAATATGAAATCCCCAAAAATAAGTTAAGCGAAAATGAATAACGAATGAGAAAATTACCCCAAACTATTTTCAATGAACCAAAACAATTTTAACTGCTTCACCTTCAGCGAAAGTTATCGAAATACCACCTAAGGAGTATCAATAAGCCTTTTTCACAACCTAATAATGGAATAAACACAAAATTCGGTCAACCCATAACCCTAAGGTTTTTTATGAGTTAAGAAGGGATGTGAAGAGTGAAAAATCAGCCAAAGTGAGGGAGGATAAGGTAGATTAAGGGATTACCTCATGACATCAAGTGAGAATTTTGAAGGAACTAGAAAAAAATAGTAATAGGAGAGGGATCCATGAGTAGGGTTGCATCGCCCGACCAAGGTAAAACCCCAAGGAGGTGTCACACTCTAAGAGAGGGAGAAGGAAATCCCTTTAGAGTTTCTTAAAACAAAAACATAACCTAAAAAATTATTATAGTAATATTATTATTATTATTATTAAAACTCTTTTTATTTTTTATTCCCCATTTATTTTCATTTAACTTATTTTACTTTTAAATTTTAATTTAAATAATTAATTTCTTAAAAATAAACACACTGCGCTATTTTTTTCGGAGGGTCGCACGGTTTCATGCAAACCATGTTCCCCTGTGAAATCCTTCTAACTTGAGGTTTTGGAGCCCAATGCTCCTGAAACATGACAGAACACTCGGGGAAACCTTCAGTCCTTGAACCACATCTAAAAACAACAAATTAATGTGATTAAACTCTAAAAATTAGGTTCCAAAACATGGTTTTAAAAATGTCCCATTCAATAAATGAAAAAAATCAAAAAAAAAGATTTTCATTCGATTCAAAACATGGGTTGTTATATATAGAAATCCAAAGATGAATAAGAAACATTCATATGTTAATAAAAGTCAAAAAAATATAATATATTTGGAAAGTTCGAAAATATATGTGATTTATGCAATTGTAGTTTTCACGAGGCTGGTACATGTTCATCTATATATGCGTCAAAGGTTTATGATAAAATAATACCACAGAAGTCAGTAAATATAGAGGAAGTAACATTGGGTAATAAACTAAATAATTTTGTAAAAAAAATCTCATAAGAATATTTCAAGAAAGAAAGATGATAAGACCTCGGATTCCAAATCCAAGAAGTAAAACAAAGGTGTAGTATCCAAAAGAACTAATAAGTTTTGTGGAACTCAGAATAGGCCATGTTGACGATCTAAACTTTCTACTAATATTTCTAATGAAATGTAAGTTATATAGGTTGAATGTTTGGAAAGAATTCAAAAAATATAATATTCAAAAGCTAAGGATAGTGAAAAGTAAAAAAGAAAATATTCCATATGATGAAGAAAAAGTACATGAGTGGTTAATAAAAGATATATTTTTTGTTAAATAAGTTTAATGTGATAGATGCAACAAAGTTTTAAATTGTTTAAAAGGTTGTTTAACCATTCTTCTAGAAAAATAATTAAACCTTAAGTGGAGTAATAATAAATCATCCATAAGTTTTGTTAAGAATAAAGGGTCTCTATACAAATAAGAGGAGAATATGAAGAGATCCATGCATCCCCAATATAAATTTAAAAATAATTTTATAAGTGAAAGCATGAAAATTTAGGAAATGGATCAACATGGTTGAGAAAAATATTTCAACCATACTGTTCACATTAATAATCAAGGAAGATCAAACTTATTACCATAATATTTATATTTCTCATTTCTTATTATAATTTAATTAATTAAATATAAATAAATTTCTCAAGGGAAGAACCTAAGAAGTAGTGAGTGTTGTTAATTATTGACAATAAATATGAAGAATTAATCATCCTTGAATGATACCTCAATGGGTATTGAAATAAAAATATAATAGAGGGTTATATTTGATGAATTTGAATATTGTGCTGTAAAATAATAGAAAACAAGGATACATAAGATTTCATCATGGTTTGATCTTAAATTTGGTATTCTAAAGAACAAGTATTGAATAAGATGATACTTGGTGAAGTTGTGGAAGTTGTAAAATATGGACAGTCACAAGTTGAAGATCTATATTGGTGTATTCTCTAGATTGGATCATCTTAAATCCATTCTTGAAGATATTAATCATTATTAAAATGTGGAGGAGTGTTTCTATAGGAGGGAGACAAATGAAAAAAGATAAAGTTACTACCAAAATATTTATTTTAATTTATATTAAATCCGGACATTCTAAAAATTGATTGAAGATAATGTCTTCAGTAAAGGTATATTTTTTATAATCTCTCATCCTTGGTTATCAAAAATAATAAACTTAATACAAAGGGGGGTAATTGAATTAATCAATTTCATAATAAATTTTGAATTATGGAACTGTTCCAAGGCCACTTATCCTTATTTTTTCACTTGAATGTTTTTAATATATTTTTTGAATTGAGTGCATGAGTTTCAGGTTGATCTTTTCTAAAAAAGTTTCATATCTCATTTATGTATATTTATATTGGAATAAAAGTGAAAAACCCTTGATGAAAGGTATATTAGTTTTCATTTCATGAGATATTAAGGTAAATTGTTAAATAAATTTTTTGTTGTCTATATAAAATCCTCTTGTTTTCTACACCGAGCATGGATCATGTAGACTTAGAGTGAAATAATGGATGGAACATTGTTTAAGTATGGAATAATTCACTTTTTTCCATGAACTTTTTATTTATATTCAATAATTGGGAGATAGTGAAATAAAATTTTATAAAACTAAAGGGGATAGATTTACATATTGACTTTTTCATTTGTAAATAACTTTGAAGGTATTCATAGTAAATAAAAAGGGGTAGATTTAAGAGACTACTTTGTGTATGAGTTTTATTTGTTTTCAATGATTATTATTATTTTTAAATGGTGTTCAATGAAATATAAATATTTCATTGATTTCAATATGTTAAAGAAGTTAGTAAGAAATAATTTTTAAAAGTGAAGTATTCAAGATATAAAATATTCATAACAAAGTGGATGTATCTTAAATTAATAGATGAAGAAGATATTCATCAAGTCATATTATCTTAAGGAAGTCCATTTGGATAGTTTAAGTTTATTAGTTCAGAAATTTTTGAATTGTTATTAATTAAAATGATAAGTTTCAATAAAACTAGGGGATTAAAAATTGTTTACAAAATGATGAAAAATACATTTAAGAAGTTAATGAAATATATCATTATTTTATGAGGAACATACACAATATTTAAGACTATATAAATAATTATTTTCATGAAGAGCAGTTGAAGAACATATGAATTATGTAGAAAAATAAATTAATTGAATGATGATATGTGGATAAGTGAAATGCATTTAAGAGGTTTTCCATTTTATTGGGAAAAAGGGCTTGATTTTATAATATTAAATTAGAATATAATATAAGTATTATTTTATGGGCCTTATTACAAAAAAGGTCCAACCATGTGAGATCAAGGGACTAGCTCAATCTGATATATGGGAGGAGACCTCTACCACATGGGAGAGTTATCCCGTAGGGGATCACATAGTGGTAGAGAGGTTACTAATCACCTACATTGGAATCTAGTAGTTCCCATGAAGGCACTGGGGTGCTGAGTGGGAGCATAGCGCCTACAGGTGGCATGCAAAGGGGTGATCATGTCAGGCCAAACCATATGGTCTTTACAGTGTATCTAGGTGTTGACCCCAATGTCATGGCTCAAAGTATTGATGGAATGGGATCATTGATATATATCTTCCCAAAGTGCATATAATAAATGTGGGATAGGTTTTCATGGTTTATTATTTTTTCATTAAAAAACTTATGCATATAAGTGTAGTCATCCAATACAGTGAAAAAGATCCATCTGATCACCATGGGACATCATATTCTTCCTCAGGTTTAGACTAACAGTCCTAGAATTTATGTTCGTCAAATTTATATATGTTAAGTCTACTATGATCATGTCGAGGATTATATTGTTGCATGATCAATGTCTCGAGAAGAATAAGATGATATTCCTTTCTTTCAATCTTCTTTCTGCATGCACGTGGTTAACCAAAGAAGTTGAAACTGTTATGGAATATATTGAGTTATGGAAGGTATATAATGCATAGATAAAAGGAGCATGAAATTATCATCATATTCACATGATATTCTCACCATGAGGAGAAATATGGTTCTTTTATAAGTAGTGATTCTATGAATTATGGCATCACGGGAGTCTGAAATATTTGAATTACCAAAACCTTCAATGATATTTATATCATCAATGACATGGAATAATTCATAGATCTTTTACATGATATAAAAAGAGTATGAATAAAGTGGTTTAAGGTAGTAAAACTTTTCTTATAAATATATGATAATCCAAGATGAAATATTTGATGGTGCTCCCAATTTCCACAAGAGATCTTGAAAGAAAGTATCTCTATGTTTCATTTACACAAAATAAGAAGTTATCCAAAACACATAGGATTTCAGAAGAGAATGAGAGTCCCATGTAATACATAAATAATAACCATGAGCCTCTTTATCTCATTAATGATGTTCAATGAAACTCAAATTGAGTTTTTGTAAAGAATAACTTTATGATTTTGACTTGTGTAAACATTCAAAGATCTTCATAAATAGTAGTTCCAAAAATATCTCTAGGTTAGTGTGAATCCCTTGTGCATAGGTTCTAACCTATATGTGAAGATATTGACTATTATAATATTGTGTTAGCCCAACCCATACACATAAACTATTAATGAAGAATAAAGTTTTAAAAATATATCAAGAACCTATACTAGTTTTTGAAAAGGACAATACAAAAAACACAAGAAGACATTTTCAGTCGTATAAGTGTTGCTTCATTGTGAAATAGAACAGGGACTAATAAACACTCTACCATGAATAGTTCATAAAATGTAAACATGCATGAAACCATGAAGCATATATATATATATATATTGATATACTAATCATAATAAAAAAAATGATAGTAAACATAAAAAAGAAAAAATCTTTAATATATTGAACAGAGCCATGCAATATTTTGTTATTACATGTGAAGTTGATTTAGAATATGAAACTACAATTTAATATCTCATATTGTTTTTCAAAATCTAAAATAATAAGAAGAAATTTTGATGATGATGAGCTAAACATTCATTATTTTGATAATTATTAATGACATTTGTGATTCTAGAAATAATAAGAGAAGAATATTTTTTGTTAGAATTAATATTTATTAATTATCATTTGGGTAAAAGAAGAATTCTAATATTATCAGTCAAAAACATATTAATATTATTATAAATGAGTTAAAATGAACAAATAATTTTATCTTCTATGTTGTTGTTGTTGTAAATAAGGAAAGTTTATTTATCATTGTTGTTCAAGTAATAAGTGAATAAGTAGAGAAAGTAGAAAAAAATAGCACTATGAAATCCAACAAAATTATCATCTGGTGGAATAATTTATTGGTGTTAAAAAGTACCATAAACAATAAGGTGAAGACTCTCTTCTGTGGAAGTATAAAGAACAATCTGGGAGCTATAAAAAATAACTATCAATTGACTATGGTTTGACACAAGTAAATGGTTATTACCTATTTTCTATAACCAAATTCAAAGGACTATTATCTTACAGTTATGTGGTATTATATTAATTAAAAACCATTCCAAGGACTAGAACTCTTATTTAATAGTGAACCTTGTAAAAATACCAAGATTCATCTTTACCTGCTTGGATATACTTGAATGCAATAAGGAAAATTGAATAACAGAATCAAGATCCTAACAGGTCTAAGAGGATAAGGGATAAAAAGTTATAAAAGTTTAAAAATTTCCCAATGATGATTCACCCCCCTAGTTTGATTGTATCATGAAGTGGTCCTCTCACATTTATAGTAGTCATTCATACAAGTGAGGTCCTAGGCATACTAGTCATCCATATAGTAGTAGTTAAAACACACTAGATCCTAGTGAGTATCTCAAGAATCCTATGTAGAAATCATTGATTGCCAAGTGATATCCTAAGAATTCCATTCATAAAAACTCAAGGGATGTTTTTCCATCTCATAATATCTCATATCATTTATAATAATAGTATAGGTTGGCTCAAATTTATAACCCATCACCCAATTCTAAAGATGGACCCTTTAAGGAGCTCAACCTATCAACATCACTGCAGCTCCATTGGCTAACAAAATAGATCTCTAGGTTCTAAGTTGACACTTGAAGTTTTCCATATGTACCTCTTTTCACTAACCCTCACCAAGATCAACTTGAATCTAGGGAACCCACTGAGTTTTCCTAGGACACATCATATCCAGGACACCCAACATCGGTTCCACTATCCCATACTAATCTCTTGGATATATTCCCATCACTCAGGGTAAATATAATCCCTCACCATCATTATAATTACGTTACAACCTCACCGGAATCATGATAAAACCCATACGGAATCATTCTATAGTGATTTCATGATTCCCATCTCACTTACCAAGTCACTATAGGGAGAGACACCAGTCGAGGCACTCTCGGCCTTCATGGAATGGCCCCATATGGCCCAAAACTCTAATGATGTGACACCACCAAGCAGAGGGGACAACCCCCCAGCCAACCACCATTATGGCATGTCCCTACAATATCATGGTGTGATGCGCTATTTGAAAAACAAATATGTGATTCTTATAATATTTTTTATGTTATTCCTCAACACCTCATGGTGTGTCACCCTCCTCTATAGAACTTTGTGGAATTTAGTGATATAGAAAATTAAAAATTTACTATCAGCCTCCTAACCCTTATCTAGCACTCACCCGAACACCCAAGGCACTCATTAGACCTCAAACCACATCAAAAAAATCTCCTTGAAATATTATAACTCTCATAATTCCAACCCAAATACTGATTATTAGAAAGTCACGTACTCTAGAGTGAAAATTTCAAATTACCCATGAATTTCACAAACCAAATACACATGGGTTTTACAGAAACCACTATAAAACACCACCAAAACTAAATCTGTACTACTTGCATAGCTCCCCCAAGTGGTAAAAATAAGAATAGAATAAATAAGATAAGGGGAGGAACTGAACTTTGATTATGAGAATTTTACATCCTAAATCCATGGAATAAATTTCATTAAGTATGGATAAGGGTATCTAAAGATTCACCATTGATAATCAAGGGCTTGAAAAAATTAAAAGGAATAAAACAGAATCAATGTAAAGGCCCAAATTTATAACTACTCTATAATATTAAATAATCATAGTGTGACAGGGTGTCACCTTGCTGCAATGAAACTTAATGAAGCGCACCTACAAAAATCATGTTGATATCTCCCCTTATCTCTCCAATATTCTTACAATAAGTACTAATTTACCTATATACATTTAATGAAGATCACAACACAACCATGATGTCCATGTGGTAATACTAAATCCTTTGAAAAACATGACACAAACCGTAGCCTTATCACCTTAAACCCAATCACCCCTATACCAAATTATGGAACAGTAGAAGGTAATGTGGTGAAATAGACCCCATATAGATTGAACTAAGGAAATCGAGCACCTAAGACCACACACCATAATGGGTATAACAATTCCATAATCCAACTCATGTGATATTAATATAAATTCTCTCAAAAAATATATCTAAAAAATATATCTAAAAAATAAATCATGATATAAAACTTGAATAATATTAATTCAAAACTCTCCAATATCACCATGTCATGACCCGAAAAACCATAATTAAATTAGACATGCATGATTTGAACTCAACAGAACTCACATCAGATTGACCTAAATACTCTACCATGTAAGAATAACTCAAGGAACATCTGATCATTAACCACTCTTCTTTATTCCACAAATGAACTTCCTCTATAAAATAGTGTGACACCAAATCCTTATGTCTCACACCTTATGACTCAACACAAGAACCATTTTATAGACCAATTCTTTATGATGTGGAACTTCATATTAGTGAAAACCCATTTTCTCAATAAACACTTCATGGTGAAACCCACTAGGCCATGTTGTAATGCATTCCTTCTAGTTGAAATTTGAAATCTAACTCCATCATCTCCGTCTAGACTTACCCATGATCTTTCAACACCTAGAACTTGTAAAGTAATAGTTTGAGAATGTATGGTACTTTACATTAGATATCTCTCAATTGATTATCATCCATGAGAATTAAAATAAACTCGTAAATAAAATACTAACCCAAAACCCTAAACATCTCTAAGTGATACCTCTCAAACAAGATCAACATCATAACCTTTTGTAATGAAACAGAACATAAATAATCTTAATCAATTCAACATGAAATCAATAATCTCATCATCAAATAAAAATATGGTTATAATAGCTTGGGGTATTGAGAGTGCATCTATAACTCACATTCACACAAACATTCCTATAATCCATCATTCCTCTACAATACATGAACCAAGGGAATGACACACTCACTAAAAATATTCTCTTGAAGATCTTAATTCTCACCCAGATATTCCTTGAATGTCTCATTATCTTCCACATCCAACTTTCCCCAATAAATGACATGAAATTCATCATGAATATATCATTGAATATATGAAACATGAAAGAAATTTTGTATATTATATAGCTATGAGGGGTCTGCTAAAAAATATTCCATATTGATTAAATTAACCAACAACTCAAATGGTCCAATAAACTGGGGAGAAAACATACTCCCTTGAAGAAACCTCCACTTCCTGTGAGGGGGGAGCCTCTAAGAACAAACAATTTCTAACCATAAAGTCTAGAGGATTTCTATGTTGATATGAAAATTAATTCTAGTGGTAATTTACCACCTTCATTCACTCTTTAATCTTTTGAACCTTCTGAGTAATTCTCTACAAAACATATATCCTAAGGAATTTTGTCTCCCAAACCTCATTCCAGCAAAACATAAATATGATAGGGCTGTCATATAACACCTAAAATGGATCCATTTCAATGGATGTGTGATAGGTATTTTATAGAAAAACTCAACCAAATATAGGTAATTCTCCCATGACCCATGAAAATTTAGAATACATTCACACAATATAGCATCTAGTTCTGGAATAGTTTTCTTTGTCTATCTATTAATCTAAGGATGGAAATTAGTTATAAGGTAAAGTTGAGAACCATATTCATAATAAATACCTTGTTAGAATTTAAAGGTAAAACTAGGATACTAATCATATATGATTCTCATTATCACCTTGTAAAGCTTCACTACCTCATCCATATAGCAATTTTCCAAAACTTTTATAATACTCGACTTCATAATCACCATAAATGAGTTAATTTTTTCAATTGATCTAGGATCTCCCATTTATATTCCATATTCCTTGATCTTGGAGAAAATTATTGATGAAATATATCAATATGTATTCCAACTTACACTTAGAGACATCTAATGGATATATAAAACCTTCAGTAACATGATTCATTAATTTCAGATGTTGGTAGACCAAATATCACGACACGAAATCTGCCATTGGTCACTTTATCCCTGGTCACCAAAATAGAACCATTAAGGTATGATACATCTTAGATATATTAGGATTAACTAAAAAAGGTGATATATAAAACACATGAATAACCTCATCTCACTTCATCAATAGGGTGAACAACTATCCTTGAAATAATTCCACATGTTGATCATCCACGGACCATCCTTCAAGAGCATTACCATGAAAGATGTGATCTCGCAACACCTCTACCTTCAAGTCCTTCCACGGTGACTCCTACACCTATTGATGTAAGGATGTATTCATAGTCATATTATGAAATTGAACTCTACCACCAACCTCCTCCATATCAATATGCATCACTAAGATCCCCCCCATCACTCTCCATGCATCTTCATATTCCCAAACAATATCTCCTTCAAACTTCCTACTTAGTATGTCAATAAATAAATTCCATTTTCCCATGGTGTAAGAGATATAAAATTAATATTCCTATAATAAATCCATAAAAAATCATTTATGTATATTCATATTCCATTGATAGAAGATATATCTTGATTTTTTCTAATCATTGAAGACCAAAAAGTGCTAACATATTTGTAATGTCATCACAAATTCAAATAAAACACTACTGGTGTCAACTCAAGATCATGGGTGGAATATTTATTCTCATGAGTACATAAATGGGTAGATATATATAAAATAAATCCCCTATACTATATCAATATAAAACCTAACCCATGATGAGAATTATTTTAGAAAACATTGAACATAAATCCTTCCTTAAGAAACTTAATAATAACATAAGTAATCAAATTCTACTTCAAGTAGTCAAAAGCTTCCTAAATTTGGTTTATCCACACAATGGCCTAGTAATTAATTTTCAAGGATGTCAAAGGGGTTGAAATCTTGGAAAAATAAAACACAAATCAACAATAATATCCTGTGAGACCAAGGATACTACAAACATGTAAAACATTCTTAGGTTCTTCCCAAGAAACTACTACCTCAATCATAGAAGGATCAACTGGAACTCGCTACTAAGATACCTCATGGGAAAAAAATGTATCCCTATTATCCAATAATTTCAATTGGATATATTATAATATAGATAATAGCATTAAAGTTCTTACATAACATTCCTCTGATTCTCAGCATAATCATCCTCCTACTTCGAGTATATGATAATGTTGTCAATGAACACTACCATGAAGAAATCTAGGAACTCACAATTCATTGAGTTCATTAGTACCATGAAAGTAATTGGGATGTTAATGAAACAAAATAAAAATACTAAAAACTCAAAGTTCCTATAATGACACATAAATGTAGTCTTCAGTATATCCTTATCTTCATCCTCATCTGATGATATTCTGGCCGCAAATGGTTTGTTGAAAGCTAATTGGGTCCCTTCAATTGGTTAAACAAAAATATATCCTTGAAAGGGGAAAATGGTTCTTGAACATCACCTAGTACTAATAGTCTACGACTGACTTCATATTATATTCCTCTATCTCTATGAATAAAAATGGTGCACCCTAGGAAAAACACGGGTCAGATGAAACCCTTTTGTGTCAGATAATCAATTTAAATCCTCAACTCTCGTAAATATAAAGGTGTCTTTTGATAATGATCCATCAAAATTTTAAAAAAATGGATACAAATATATCTTAAATTAAATATCATGATGAGGGGTTATTTCCATAACCTCCTCATGAAAAACATGAAAAAAATACTCAGAAACCCTAGGAAATGCTTCCTTCTAAACCTATAATAAGTACAATGTCAAATCTTCTGGTTTAGAAGGTAAGGGTTCTATACACCTATAACCCATCTAATAGTCCCACTCTCTAATGAACACTAAACACTGTCCTTCCACACTCAGAAAATCATTTATGCTTTGAGAAAAATAAATGAATAAATTCACAAAGTATAAGAAATTCATACAATGAAAATCATATAGTAGTATATTTAACAAGAAGAGATCCCACAATGACTGATGTTTCTATATAATCATCTCATAACCCTGACATATATCAAATATACTAGATTGATATCCAAAAATCATATTCAACATAATGGTCACAAGAATAATCTCTACCATGAGACCCAAGGTGGGTTCACTTAAATAATATAAATCTCAAAAATCAATCAAAGAGAAATCTAGGATAGAAGATAAATTTATATTACCTAGGATGATCTCTAGACCACCTGGTGTTGGAATATCCATGGCATGATATAGAACAAACCCTATTCCTCTGCCATTAAATTCCTACTAATATCCACCATTATGATCACTATCATCCCTATGTCCCTAGTGATGAGGGGTGTCACAAAGCTATCCTTTTCTTAATACATCTCCTCTTAGATAAAGTAAATCCTACTAACCCCGATTCTAATAAGTCCTTAGAGCTATCGGCTATAGAGGTTGAACTAGATGCTTGTTGTTGATTCCAAATTGACAATTGATAATGAAAATTCAATAAAATAGATTAAGGCCATGATCTCCATAAAAAATCATGTTATAACAGATCTCCTAGTGGATGAACAATCACTACCAACTCTGGATAAAAGCGAATAAGATTTTTCAAACTGAATCCCTGTCAATATAAACCACAACTACATGATTATATGAGACCCTCTACCTATAGCTATGCTCCTTGGAAAGTTATGATGACTCTTGTATATAAATTATACTAACTATGAATGCATCCTCTCAGTCAGTTCTACCTTATATAGAACCTCAATAAATATAGGCGATGTAAATGGAGTAACCTAACATTAAATACTGGGATACTTGACCACCTCAAAACATCCCACATTGGAATCCTTATCTAGGAAAAGATCATGGGAAAAACAAAGAAGGTACTCAAACCAAATCTTGATCTCTCAAACACTAATAGTCCCCTATTAAAGGGAAAGAAACTCCTTCCACATCACCACCTTCATTTTTGATAAAATAATTTTTTTGTGGAACTGAATGTAAAAATCATCCCATGAAATGGATGACACTTCATGCTCCCTAAGAAATAGAAACAACCACTATCATAGAGCTCCTCTCATATGACTGATATCTGATAGTACCCAATGATCCTTTCTAAAATGGATAGGTATAATGGTGATCTCTATCTTCACAAACCTACACTCCATCTTTTGATAAAAGTAACTCTCTTTATACATCACTAAACTTTGATGTTGTAACTCACTCAGTGTCCTCCTATAAGACTCATCCTCCTCGACTGGGTCAACCCTTCTATAACCAACTAGATTATCCTATTGTAGCTCACCAATCTAAACCACGCATTTATAAAAACCTATAACCATCTTTTTAAGTGAATAAATGAAACTTCTAATCCATTATAATATGAAATTCATTAAATATAATTCAAATATATTTATTTTAACTTCCTAGAATCACCCTAGTTCAACCATAAGTGAAAACAAACATGACTTGCATACCACTCCAATGTCCCTACCTCAAAATTTGTATAATATAGACTAGGTTTTCTAGTAAGTTTAAGGACCTTTCATTGGATCACTATGGGTCATAATTACCTAGGTTTTAGATGATCTACCTTGATACATTATAAAAAAAATTTGATTTATAATTTTACCCTGCCAAATCCATATAGTCCACACTAGTTCCTAACTCTAATATACGACTAAAATCTCATCTATAGCTCTGATACCACTCTATTAGGACCCATTACCATTGTAAATCCCTTTTGGGATAGAAGTGAAGATGAGTGTAACCCCCTAAAGACACCTCCCTTAGCTACAGGTTGGAGACTATCACTAAGGATATAAATAATCCAAATGGGATGCATTTCCCTCATAATCCTAAGATTATATATCAAAACCACAAATCAACTGAATAATATAAACTAAAACCCAATCCATAGAGCCTGAAAAGTTTATAAATAACTAATTTTATAAAATAAAATACTAAATAAAAAGTCTTATGGTATTAATGTTATAGATCTCAAGGACAGGTTAGGTTCCACTAGGATGGGGTGAATCATTGGTACAATATTTTTACAAATTCTTATTCTTTTAATTCAACCTCTATGGCCAATTAAAGTGTCAATCCATTATATTGAATTACTCATCCTCACCTCATATGAAAAAAAGATAATTAAATAATAACACACATGGATTTATATTTTCTGGTTATAAAGGCCTACTCCTTGTTACAAATGGTTATACACCCTGGTTACATATTCTCTATTATATGCACATGTGGGTAGAGAAATTGGTTATATTCCCTAATTACAATATTTCACAAGATTGGTTATATTCATAAACCACTAACTTCACCCAAAACTTAATTATTTAACCATAAATGGTTATACACACCATCACAACAACCCATATTCAAGGCTGATTCACAATCAGAAAGACCTTTATCTCAATCTTGGTTTTTTACACCACTAATAATGATCTTCCTCTACAAGAATATAGGTTTTGGTTCAATTGTATTAAAATTCAATTCTATACAACTAATTCTTCTTTATATCATGAATTCTTGACTCTCTTAGCTTATCATGTCACTTAATATTATTTTATACAAGAATAAACTTTCATAATCCCAATTCAACATATTTCTTAATTCATAACGCATGCTCTTGAAATTAACTTCTTGCAAGCGTGGGGAAGTTCATGGTGAATGAGTCTGTGATAATCCTATTAAAATCTCCTATATTATTATTATTATTTAATGTGATTTTATTTGGGTTCTTTATTAATTTTCATTGCTTCTTCATACATCCATGTATTAAAGTAAATACTATTTTATATAAACAATATGGGTTCTCAATGTATGTATATGTTTTTTATGATAACATGTATGTATTAATTAGTAAATATTCTTATAAATATTTAGGAACAAGTTCACTTTCTAATTTATTCACATTGTTTCTTTATTCCTCATACAAACTATAATAGGCATGTGGCCCACTCCTTCCCCAAAAACCCTAAAATAGATTAAGGTATATTATTTTTACTTCTTCCTCAGGAAAATAAGAGTTCAATAAAATCCATTGTTCATGTGGATTAACTTTCTTCTTCATGAAAAACTTATTCTTATTCTTCACATATGAGGAGACCCGAGAATAACATACGTAAATAATACATTATTTTAAATGAAAATTTAATACATTTAAAATTAATTTATTCCCTATAATCATAAAGGTCTAGTTTATTTATAGACTATATACATAATCAAATTATTTCATATAATATATTCAACATCTCTCAAAAAAAATTCTCTAATTATATCCCTCTTATGAAAATCCTACTTAAAACCTTTATTCATAACCTAGGGAAATGGAAACATAATAAATGTTCATCTCAGATGCTCAATAAGGGTAAAAATGGTGGATATCATTCAATGATAATATATAAGAATAATATATGCATAATTTTATGATATCATTATCATAACTTATAATTTTTATACCTAGTTAGTCATAGATCATAAATCATGATTCAAGAGATAACTCTTTATCATTTCAAAAGAAATGAATCATAAGAGCAAGAAATATTCATTAATAAATCATGGTATATGAGGGAATATAATAAGAATAATAACATTTCATAAGAGTTGTGGAATTATAATAAACACTTAAAATCATTTCATTAATCAAGGATCACTTTTGTGATTATCATCATATAGTGGACATGGTCCCATAATGGATTAGGTTTACTCCCAAACCTCTTTTCAGCACTGGAATGGGTTCACTCCTCATCCACTTTCATAATATCACATGATATATCATTAATTTCCTAATTCACTATATGACTTTAATAGACCCACCCATCTTACATTGAAAACTATATATGTGTGTAAAAATGATCCTAGAAACATTCATCATCCCACTATAGCATAACCCTTGGAAAAGAAACAAGTTTCATTAATTTTTTATCATCACATTATAATAAGCCATAAAAAAAGTACATGTATGGTATCATTATATCATATCCCTATTTAATCATAAAAAATTTCAGAATATACTGACATGGTGGAAAAATACTTTAAAAAGTGTATTTGAGAATTTCATTAAAAACTCAGGAAATATAATTTTATTTTTGTAACTTAAAAAACTCAAAAAATATAGAATATTGAGAAAAAATATTTTATTATAAACTAAACATGAAAATTTTAAATTAATCTTTAAATAAAATTTTCTTCATGATTATGAGAAAATTCATTCATTCAGTAAACATTAAACAAAATATTCATTTCACACTTTTGGTGAAAAATCTAAAAGTGCCCCATTCAGAAAATGAAAAGAATATTACTTTTAGAACATTGAAAAGAAAGTAAAATATGGTTTGAAATGAATTTAAATAATAATTTGATCAAAGAAAATAACATCCTTGAAAACATTTTAATGAACATGGACAAGGAAGGAAATGTTCATCGACTAAAGAGGAAATAATGTTGAATTTTCTTTAAAACATTTTCTTGATTGATTTAAGTAACAAAGATAGGAGAATCAAAGGAGATCATGAAACCCAAAAATTAAATATAGGAGAATAAATATATTTAATTTAATTTATAAAGATCCTATAATTCCCCCTAAGGATATTCAAGCATAGATAATCCTAATTAAAAATGATATTACAACATAAACCATTACCTTAGGTCCTGCCTCTCTTCATACGTGATATTAAGATCCTATAAAATAAATTTATATTTATTTGAAATATATAATAGAACCATGAATATACATATCTAAAAATATATAATTCCCTTATTATTTTCAATTACCCATTTATTAATAGTTATTTAAATCAATATTCAGGTGAAAACTTGTATATTTTCCATGAATATTTTGGTTCGAAGGATCTGACCCTTGCACCTTGTTCATGAGTTAATAATATAAAAATATTAATTAGTTTATAATTATAATATGTATTCATTATATTCATGTTTATAACTATTCATATAAGGTGGTGATGAAAAACTAATAGCATCACTTTGTGGAGATGGTAGTTTGTTTGTACGTGTGAGTAATGATTTTATTTTTCATCAAATGGAAAGAAAGAAATATAAGTGTTAATATATATTCCTAAGATAATAATATCATAAATATCATATATATTCATTAAATCCATACATATGACCATCCATGTATGAAAGACATGAAAAATTAATCACATCACTTCGTGGAGCTGGTAGTCCATGTGTACGCATGAACGACGTTATCATTTCTCATAGAATGAAAAAAAGATAAAAAATGGATGTACAATTAACATAATATCACTTGAGTAAAGTAATTATAATTATTTAATGATGTTAATATGGTTATATAATATTTATAGTATTTATAAGAATAAATTAACATAAAAGGATTCGATGAAGACGGTTACCTCTTCTTTAAGAAACCCCCTTTGGATATATTCTTAAGGACCCTTGGGTTGGTATTTTAAGAAGAGAAAAACCTCTAGAACATGAATATGGAATTTTAGAATAGAATTTTATGGGTTTTTGTAATTCTAAGTGTATCAAGAAGGTGTGAATAATATAGAAGAGGAGTTTTCCTTTTATAAGTGAGGTTAGTGGAAAACTTGTAAATATTTAAAATAATAAAATATAATAAATTCATATTCTAGTGAAATTAGCATAAAGGAAACCAAAATTTAAAGATAAAATAATTTAAGTTTTAAATATTCTCAAACAATAAAATTTATACAAGTTTAAGTGATATTTTGAACCTTATATTTTAGTTTACCCCCCCCCCCCCACACACCCTATTAACCCTTTAAACCTTAAATGATGTGATAAATTTTTACCACAATTACTATTCATTATGAAAAAAATAAAATTTACCTAATTAAAAATTTTATAAATGATTATTTCAAATAGTTAAACCATTTTATCAAATTCAATTTCTAAAATTGTAAGAAATTAGTTTTAAAATAATAACTCAAAATGTAATGAAAACTGTGTTTTAAAAAAATACATTTTTATGCATAAAACTGATTCTATTCTCATTCCTTTCATAATAAAAATGACTAAATGGGTGATAAATTTTTTTATTTAATATATTATCTATATATTTATTAAAATATTTCGTAAATAATGAATAATTTAATTTATAATGATAAAAACACATTATGAGCATAAAAACATCTTTTTCAGAAAAACCTTTTTTACCATCAAATAATTTTATTTTCATTTCTAACCAATTAATAACCAATGAATTATTTTTATAAATGTTTAAATAATAATTTTTTATAATTTTAATACTATAAATTAAGTTTTAAATAAAACATATATGACAGAATAAAAATTCTCCTAAATAAAATACTTCAAAACATTTCTTTATGATAAATAGTATTTCCTAAATGAATTAGCAATTATTTTTAAAAATATTTCATTTAAATATAATATATTGTAATTTGTTTTATAATATAAAATAGTTATTAAAATAATTTAATGAATTCATTCTTTAAAAGCTATCAAACACCTCAAATTTATTAAATTAAAAATATATTCTAAAATCTCAAGGTGTTACATTCTACCCCCTTATAAGAAATTTTCCCTAAAAAATTTACCACACAAATAAAAAAACTGATTATACCTCTAAATAATCAAATCCATAAGTTCCCATAATACTTAATTTAATTTATGATTCCTCTATATAACCTTAACCTGGTTAGTGGTCTTATTCGGTGGAACTTTATCTCTATATTCCAATATTTCTACTGGTTGTTCTTCATAAGAAAGATAATGCTCCAATGGTATGACCTTTAAGTTTAGTGAATGTGAAGGAATATCTATTTAATTTCTCAAAAGAGATACAAGGAACATGTTAAGAACATATTGGAGTTTTGGATTAAGTTCCAAGTGATAAGATACAATCATATTATGATCAAGAATCTTATAGTTAAGGATATATCGAGGCTCAACTTCAATTTATTTACAAATCTCATAACCTTATTACAAATAGATATCCATAATAAATATTTATCACCAAATATTAACTCTAAATACTAATGACAATTATTATTATAAGTCCTCTATCGACTCTAATATACTTTGATATGCTATCAAATGGATCTTACATTCTCTATCATTTTCTTATCTAGCTCAGGTCCCAATAGATTTTGTTCTACAACTTCATCCCAGTATGTTAGAGTTTTTCACTTCTTTATAAAGAGATATTCATAATAATCCATATAAATTCACGATTTAATGTGGTTTTTATTAGAAATTCATCCATAGAAAGGTGTTGATCCTAACCTCCTTTGAAATCCATAGAGAAATCCCTCGGTGAATCTTCTAGAGTTTTAATGGTCCAATAAGACTAACCATCTTTATGAGGATGACATGTAATGATAAATATCAACTCTATATTCAAATATTATTTAAGACTTCTCCAAAAAAATTATGTAAACCTCATATCTCAATCAGATATGATTGAGAGTTTTCCTCCAGCTTCTATAATATATATCTTATAGAGCTGATCAATAAAAATATATTCTTTGATAGTAATAAAATGTTCCTATTTTATGACATGATAGACTACAACATAAATATAATTGTGCACTTTAGATGTTTTGGGAACTCTCAAAATGAAATCCATGGTGATGTTTTACCATTTCCATTAAGGTATGGGTAGTTATTATAACATCACTTTATAATTCTATATCTCAACCTTAACTTGTTGATATACCAAGAACTAATATACATACTCCATGATATCTATCTTAATTTTATCCCAATATAAATTCTCTTTAAGATATTTATACATATTTATACTTATATGATTAATAGATAATGATGAACTATGAGCTTAATGTAACAGCTGGTTATTCAATTCTCATATTGAAGTTATGTATAATTTGTTCCTAAAACTTATCATTCCATCACTATCATTATTGGACTTAAGAAAAATCCTTACCTTCTTTTACATCTCCACATATTCATTCTCCACATCTTTAATTTTCAGATAAAGAGATAATTGAACATTGATCTGGGGAAGATAGGATATTCCTATTTTCCTTCTGATTTCAAGTTCTATCCTTTTAAATCTATAATTATTAGATTTATTTTAATCCTCATCATGGAAAAACTTACATGGTCATTTTGACTAGGAGCATCATCTACCTTTTTCATCTTCCAAGGTGGAAATGTATTGAGAATTAATAATCTTTAATTGATTACAATCATATTTTATGATTCATATTCAGCTCTTTCTATGTGAATATGTTCTTTAATATTTTATGGTCAGTATATATTTCATACATTTCACCATAAAAATAATTCTCTCATATCATCAAATAAAAAATTAGTGCTACCAATTATAAATCATGAGTCAGGTAATTTTACTCATGAACCTTCAATTATAGAGATTCCTAAGCTACTGCCATGTCATTCTATATGAGAAAACATCCTATTACATTCTTTAATTAATAATTATAGATTAAAAACCCTTATCAATTATAGGGTAGTGTAAACATAGGTACACTAACCAACCTACCCTTCAGTTCCTTGAAATTTTCTTCACATTCATTAGTATAAAGGAACTTGGATCCCTTCAATGTTAATTTAATTAGTGTATTTTATAACAATAAAAAAATCCATTGAACGTGTCAGCAGTATCCATCCAATTTAAGAAAACTATAGGTTATGTTCACCATGTTTATCCTAGTATTTTTTTCAATAAACTCAATAATTTAAGGATCCACCATTATCCCCTCACTTACAATTACATTACTCGAGAATGATACTTTTTGTATCTATAATTAACACTTGTTAAATTTGGAAAACAACTTATCCTTTCTCAAGGTCTTCAAAAAAATCCTCAAATGATCTTCATGATCTTCCTTACTATTGTAATATATTTTAATATCATCAATAAATATTAACATAAATTGATAAAGGTAATCTATAAATACTCTATTTATTAAATCCATGAAGATAGCAGAGGCATTAGTAATTCCAAATGGAATCACTATAAATTCATGGGGTTAATACCTTCTACAGAATTATATCTTTGATATGTCCTCATTTTTTACCATCAAATGATGATATAAAAATTAGAGGTAAATATTTTAAAATTATTGATCTCATCATAGTTTCTAAATAAAATCATCAATATGGGGTATAGGATACATATTCTTGATAATAATCTTGTCAAGTTTCCAATAATAAATCTAAAGATGAATTAATCCATCTTTCTTCCTAACAAAAAGAACAGGTTCACCCCATGGTGATGCACTTTTCTGAAATAATTATTATCAATATTTTCATGTATTTTTTTCTTCAATTCCAATAAATCAATTGGGTCCATTTTATAAAGAGACTTTAAAATAGGCATAGAACTAGGAATGATTTCTATTGAAAATCAACTTTATGATTTAGGGGAAGACTGGGAAACTCTTCAATAAATACATTTTTATATTCCTAAACAATAGGAATATCTTCAATATTGAGTTTCTCCCAAACTATTTAAGATAAATACCCCTCATGAAAATGTAGTAAGACCCATATAATGGAATTAGTTTACATTATAAGTTCATATTCATCCTCACGCTAATAGACAATAATTGGTTGAATTGGAATATGAAATATGACTTACCTTTCTCAAAAATTGATATAGGGTATATATATAAAGATTAAATCCATTCCCAAAATCATATCAATTTTAACTAGAGAGAGAATACTAAGATTTTATAGAATCACATTCCCACAACCTTCTATTAGAGAGGGGCTATAGACTGGGGATGTTATCCTCATACCATTAATAATTTTCACTTATAATTAAATATAAAATCATTGATGTGGTGATATGATACCCTTATAAAATTATATAGATATAAAATAGTGGGTTAAACTAGAATCAAATAAGATATGTGTAGTTCTAGATTTGATGGTAAGTTTACCTTTCACCAGTTTATTCTCATGACCCACTACAGTGGTTGTGATCACATGAGATTTCCCTTTACCTCTTGGATTAATATATTTTTGATATTTTATTTCATAATTAACCATTAGATTCATACATTATCTAGAATAATTCTCCTACTCTTTATAGTTTTATCATTAGAGTGTGGGTGGTGAATTTGATTGAGTTTTATCCCTATTCTTTACAATATATTTTCTATTTACATATCTTCATCATTCACTTACTTGATGTTATTTCTTTCCACACTTTAAACATTTACCAATAACTTGAGAAAAATTCCTCCATACAACTTTCTACACTTATGTAATGAAATAATATTCATTTACCTTCCTCCATGAGTTTTATTATTAAAATTCCCTTAAAATTCATATTTATATTTTTATCAGAACCATTATAATGATTGGTATCTTTGTTATTTGCTTATTCCTTGAGATAACATCGAATTATTTCTTCATATCTTTAATAGTCTCTGTTAGCCAACACCTTTAGGACACTTGTTTTTATGCCACTAAAAATGATCGATTTTACTTTTAGGGTCAATGATAAAACCATAAGCATACCTCACAAGTCTTGTAAATTTTACCTCATGGGTATTAATAGATTCATCATCCTTCTTATTAATATCAAGTAATTAATTTTCCATTTTCATGTGAAGAGTTCTATAAAAGTTTTAAGGATCCAGATTTTACCAAGATCATCCTTTTTTATTCTGATTCTTCTGATGGTTTGGGATTTGTTTCATAAATTATAGAAGTTGTTATAAAATGATTTTTTTAATTTAAAATGTATTTTCAAAAATCTTTTTCAATTTATGGAAGTAATTTCAAAGTATTAAAAGTTTATTTTTAAATTAATTTATAATTTTTAAAATTATTCTAATGTTTTTAGAAGTGTTTTTGAATTTTGAAAGTGATAATAAATCCTTTTATTAAATATTTATAAGTTTTATAAATGGAGAATAAGAATTTTTAAGGTTATTCATACCCCTACACAAGACCAAGATTTTTGATAAGGGTAACCCTTGTTTTTAAAAGGTTGCATAAGGTTAATTGTGGTTTTTAATATATTTTGTAAAGGTAAGCTTGTTTTTATAAGGGTTGTGTAATGGTAACCTAAATTTAAAATAGGCTATGTAAGGGTAAGAGTGAGTTTCTAAATCATGAATAAGGGTAGTTCCCCACTACATAAGGGTAAAAAGACTGTTTCTAAGGCTCACTTAAAGGTATTACATTCCTTATATAAGGGTCGATCATGGATTGTGTAAGGGTACCTGATCACGTAAGGGTCATCTCTTAAGCTTCATAAGGGTCATCAATATTCCAATACCCATATAAGGGTATAGTCGAGTTCCCACAACTCACGTAAGGGTAGCTCCCTGTTCAATTAAGATTAAATCTTTTTTCATAAAGTTTGGGTAAGGTTAAGATAAAGATACACCTACGTGAGCCTTAGATTAGTGCTGCTTAAGGGTAAAATAAGTTTTCCTTATGCATACCACCTACTGTGCGTAGTGGTAAGATGTAATTTTCAAATCATGTGTAATGTTAATCCCAAGATAGACTTATATGATCCCTTATATATTATTGTGTAAGGGTAAAATAATTTAACCATATAAAGAACCCCTAACCTACATATGGGTAGCATTTTTACCCTGTTTTCTATTTTTCTATCCTTCTTTGATCTATAACCTCCAAGGCACCTTTTTCAATGATATTAAATTCCTAAAATCAAGGAACTAATTCATATTGAATTTTTTTAATGATTTAAAACTCATTTACAAAGATTTTAATTGATCTATAATTAAGTTTCAATCTATAAACCATTTGGAAAATTATATGGGGGTTTCAATGATGTATTTTTTGAATATGTTTTTCAGTTATCTATGAAATACCTGAACCCTTATACCATTCTTTTTCATTTGTTTTTACTCTCATTTGGATGACCCTAGATCCCTCTCTTAAAGTCAATGAGCTTTAGTAGTTTTTAGGAACTCTTCCATTTCAATTTCTAAGAAAGGAAGAACCTTATCTCCCCTATATCCCTTAGATACAACATTTTTACAAGGAGAAAATATTAGGTAGAGGATTCAAGTTCTATCTTTATTTGCTTTTCATTTGTGATATTAGAATTATTTTTTTTCCTTTTTGGTGGATGGTAATATTTATCCTGATGAAGACAATTAATTGTATTAAATCTAAAATTAAAGGGGATGGATATTTTCTCATTTATTTTTCACTATTTATTCATGTTGTAGATATTTGTCTCCCTAGAAAATATTATCACATGTATAAAGAGTTTTTATTCTTATTATATAATGTTGTGTTAATTTAGATAATAAGAATATTAACCTAGAAATATGAAGTGATTATCACTTGAATAAAATTAATATTTTTTTTATTTCTTTAAAAAATAAAGTGTAGAATTTCATAAATAATTATAATTTGATGATCTAAAATTACATAATTAAAGTAGACGTATTTTTACATGTTAAAATTAATATTATTTTACATGAAATACATTGTTGTTTTTCCCCTTTCTTATGAAATTTATTAATGTAATGGTATGTGTGATGTATAGAATTATGGGTGTGGTTGTTTACTGAGATTGAGTTATGGTGGTGATATGTGATGCGAGAATATAGAGTTGATATGGGAATGGTTGGTGGAAATGTGAATTGTATTGGAACATTCCTTGTCTCTACTAAATTCTTGAAATAGAAATCTTTTTAATATATAAATGGTTTGGGTTAGAAATATATGAATTGTAAATGGGATGATTGTTTTTAATTTTCATATGGAAAGATGATAATGGATGTGAAAATGGTTAGTAATTAAAATGGTTAAATGAGAACTATGAAATTGATGTGTGGTTCTGGGATTAAAATAATTGAAATTGAAACAAATGGGATGTGTTTATATGAAATTTATTATCATAGTGAAATATAGTTAATGAACACTTTATAATTCTGGAAATAAATGAATTTGAAATTGAAAGTGGGCTTGTATAGCTTGTGTTTGGTGGTTGTGTGGTGTGATGCATTAGTTTTGGTCGTGATCTTGACATGCACTGGTGGTGATGTGGAGGTTGTGGTAGTTGAGTGGTTTTGGTTGTGTGAACCATTAGGTTGGTCTCGTATATAAATATTATATACTATATTTTCATTATGATTTCTATATTCACTCCACATGCATCAAGCATAATTTCCCAACACCAATATGTTTTGGTGGCTATTTTCCCAACATCTGGATGGTGATGATAGATGGCTAGTTACCCCCTCTTCCTCAATCTATCTTCCAAGAGAGTTTGATATGCAGGGTATATGATGGATATAAGTAAAAAATTTAATTAGTTGTGATGTTTTATGAGATGATGAGGTGGTTCATAGTGGGGTTCATGCATTCTATGAGTAGGGAATGAGTTTTATGTCCTTCATGTTCATGATGTCCAACTATTCTGAATATACATCTATGGTTGAGATGTGTTTTGGGGTCCCAGGTGTCTCCGAGCAAGATTTCATGTGATGGAATATATGTATTTAGGTGATATACGATGTTATTTCCCATGTGTCTTCAGGAAATATGTGAAGTGATGAAACAAGTGTCTCTAGACAAGATTTGATGTGATGGATCAGGTGTCTTTAGGTGAAATATGATGGCCAATTTCTTTTGTGGTGCTTAGTATGATGTGGTTTCCCATGTGTCATCAGGAAGGATTCTACAGAAGAGATGGGAGCTCTAGGATGTATGATTTTATATTGTTAGAGTGGAAAATCAATGGTAAAGTTGTGTAGGGTACCTTTTTATCAATATGCTTCATATTATGTTACTATACTTGAATGAATTATTTGGTGAGTGATACCTGGTAAGGCTAGTAACTAGTTGACATGATTGGTGCTTGTTCATTCTGTTATTTGTTTACTGAGGAATTAGTATTCTGTTCTCACATTTTCATGAGAGTCCTTGGGTTGGATCCTCCTAAGTATACATGTTTTGTCCACCCTACCTATATATAAATTATTTTTCAGGCTTTCAGGAGGACTTCAGAGACTATATTGTATATTACTATCTTGTGTGTTGGAGCTATTTTTGAGTTACTATCATAATATTATCTTTGATGTTTTACTTGGATACTTTTTTTACTCATATGAAATTACATGCATGATGAATTATTGTGGATTTTACCTTTTCTTATGTTATGGATTTGTTTAGTAGTTGATATCCTATCTCCTAACCATACTTTCATTCTGTTGAGGGTAATAAATCTCATATGTGTGACCTTATTTATACTCACAGTGTTAGTCTCCAACTCTGGGCCTACTATAGGTGGGAATCAGAGGGTTCATTATCTCCCTTTATCCTTCGCCATCCCAGGAGGTGTACCTTTTGAGGGAGTGGGTCATCATAAAATTACTTACTAAAAATGACCTCTTAAACTCATAACATTACATAGAGTTAATTTCTTTATGTTACCTAATATTCTAAATAATATTCCACCATTGATCTTATTCTCCTTCCAAATGATATGTCGCTAGGATAAATTTTTCATGCTCTATGCACCGAATAATGGAAAATACATTTTTAGTGGTATTAATTCATTACTTGAAAACTAGTAGATTATAGGACCCATAGAAAGAATGTGGATGTTTCCTCATAAAAGGCGCAATAGTTTTTTGTTCCCTCCTTTGCGCATTTTGAAGCTCAGCATGATTCATGGATTTAAAGATTTGCATGAATATAGTAACAAAAAATTTCATTCTAGTAGCCATGTCATTTTGTTTTTCAATAATATAATCATTTAACTATAAACCATGTTCAATATTATCATTATTTTTCATGGTACCATCCATTTACTAAAACAAAAATTCATAGTGCAAGCATCAAGCTACAATAATCAAAGTGAGAAATCATACAATCGTGAAAATCATTCCAAAGATATCCTAAATTATGGAACCTTCTTATCAACCTATTACACTCTTAGGTTTTCCCAATATCATATCGAGTGGACTGGGATCATGATGAAAAGTTTGGATGATCATCTTTGGCCTTTGAGTCATCTCCTTTGTCTTTAAATCCACAGGGCCTTTGGGCCATCAAATTGTAATGGGACTTCAAGACACTAGTCCTTCAAGTCATGTAAGGGTTACCTCTCAACCTAGTTGAAAAAAGGGATTTATTTTCATAATAAAAATGGATTTCTTCTCCCTAACTATTAAAAAAATATCCTCATTTTCCTCATAACCTAATATCTAAAAATGACTAAGACCTGCTCTTATACCAATCGAGACAACCTGAGCTTAACATTCATAATTATTGCCTAATTTTAGATGAATATTCAATAAATTTCACAATAATACATACCTCATAACCATAAAGGTTTAGTGTCTCTGGAGACTAGAGACACAATCAACTTATTTCATGTAATATATTTAACATTTCCCACAAATTTCTTATCTCATTGTACCCTTTTTAGACATATCCTATTTATAATATTTCATTATAACCTAGGATAATGAAAACATAAGAAAGGGTGAGATCAAATTATCAATGAGGATAAACATGATAGATGTTATCTGAAGATCATATGCAAGCATAAGATAAGTAAGGGTATGAGAGAATGATCATAACTTAAAAATTTCATACCCAATTTTTTATAGATTATAAATCATTAGTCATGTCATAATACTTTAGCATTTCAAATGGCATGAATCATAAGAGTGAGGAATCATCATTAATCAATCATGAGCCATGAATTCATATCATAAGCATAAGAACATGTCATGGGATTTTTTTTCAAAATCATAAGTATAGAAAATCATTTCATTGGTAAAGGCTCACTGCAAATACCATCATCACATAGTGTATAAACTCCCATGATAGACTGGGTTTACTTCCAAAACTATTTTCATCATTGGAATGGGTTTACTCCCCATCCTCTTTCATATTATTGCATTATGTATAAATAATTACTCAATGCATTGGATGCATTTAATGGAACCTCATTTCATATATTAAAAACCATATATATGTATTCCACAATATCATAGAAACATTTATCATTCCATTAGAGCATAACTAATGGAAAAGAAACAAGTTTCTTAAATTTTTTATCATAATATAATAATAATACATATAGATAAATAAAATGGATATTATAACTATATCAGGTCCCCATAGAGGCATAATTAACTTAAAAGGATGCTTACATAGATGAAAAATACTTTTAAAATAGCATTTTAACATTTCTTTGAAAATAGGGGAAATATCATTTTCTTTCAGTTTCTTGAAAAAATAAAAAAAAATATAGAATACTGAGTAAAATATATTATTTAAAAATAATAATGAAAATTTTTAAAGTAATATTATAATAAAATATTGATTATTATGGTGGTAAAATATGTTCATTCAGTAAATATAAAAACAAAGATTCCTTTCACAATTTTCATAAAAAGTAAAAAAATACCTCATTTGGAAAATTAAAAGAATATTACTTTTTAAAACATATAAAATAATTCAAATATGTTTGAAAATTAATTTAAATGATCATTTTATCACATATATTATCATACTTGAAAAAAATTTAAAGAACATGAACATAAAAGAAAAGCTCGTCGACCAAAGATAAAATAAGGTCTATTTTTCTTAAAAATATTTTCTTGATCGTTTCAAGTACCAAAGAGAGGAGATTGAAATGAAAACATGAAAACCCCAAAAATAAATATAGGATAATAAAATTGATGGCTTTTAATATATAAAGATCATATAATTCCCCCAAAGGATATTCAAACATAAACAATCATGATTAAAAATAAGATTGCACCATAAACCATTACCTCACATCCTAAAACTTTTTTTGTTTGTGATCTTAAGATCATTTATAATATATTTAGATTTAATATTAATTTATACTAGAAAAATATTTATACATATCCTAAAATATATCATACCATTATTATTTCTAATTACCCATTTATTAATAATTATAAAAATCAACATTCTGGTGAAAACTGGTCCATTTTCCATGCATGTTTTAGTTCGACGGTTCTGGAAATTTCATTTTTTTCATGGTTTGATCATATATAGAAACTTAATAATGTTATAAATATCATATTTATTAATTATATACACTTTAGTTATAAGGCACCATCCTTAAACCTTACTTAATCTTGATTTATTACAAGATTACACATTGAGGATCTTTTCAGGTTTAGAGTTTTAGAGAATTAAATCATGAAACTTTCATTACATTCCACATTTAAACAAAGTGGTTACATAAAAGACAATATTCATTCTTCCCATCAACGGAAACCTATTTAAAATAAAACATGGATTCTTTCTTGACACATCCTTGATAGTATCATCACATCATGTACCTTTCCCTTGACCTGTGAAAAACATTTCAAAAACTTGGGATGAGCATAAAAAGCTCAGTAAGGGTTATAAAAATATGGAATGGAAACATGAGTTCATATATACATAAGAATGAAATCATACTTTACGCATAAAACTTAGGCACTTTAACATACCTCATCAAATAATGAATAAATCATAGAAATCATAAGACATAAAGGTAACTTGAGGCATTCATAACATTCTTACGTAGGGAGTAACCCTCTTGGTTACGTTTGGAATACCCATCACAGTATATTCCCTAAATCTCTTCGGAGAAACCTTATCATTTCACTCCTTCGCGTTACCCAATGCATTGGAGAGCTATATCGGGCTCACCCGCCCTTAGTTTATCACGGAACCACCCGTTTTCATAACAATTCCCAAGAACCATAACATAAATGTATCGCATAAAACATGCATAAAGGAAATATAACATTTCAACATTTCAATCACAATATAACATTTTAGGATATTGAAATAATGAATCCATAAAAAAACCATTTTCAAAACCATTTAAAACATTTAAAAGAGATTTTTGAATCAAAGTGTCCCATACCACCTTGAAGATTAAAATTTTAAACCATTAATATCCATATAAATAAATCCTTAAAACCATTTTGAAAACATGGATATTAATAAGAACAAATAATTAAAACATTTAAAATGATATTTTGGTTAAAGGGGTTTTACCAAAATTAGTGACACTTGAATACAATAATTGAGGAATAATATTTAGTCAGAACCTTATAATATCCTGAGAATAAATGGATTCATGATATAATACTCCAAAGGACAGTATATACACCATATAAGAGTGAATTGGTGCATAACAACAATGAACCCTCAATAGAAATGTCAAATGTGATGAAATCCCTTATAAAGAAGGTATCCTTAAATTAAGGACAAATCAATCTCAAAAATATGTGTGACAAATATAAATACACCCAATATAAGTGGATATTAAGTGTAAAACAATAAAAGGTCATTCACACATATTCAATGGATGACATATTCAATGACTACATGTTGAACCCAATGAAATCGAAATTGGATTAAAAAGTTCCCTTGACAGCCTAACGGCATCACATCAAAATGAGTTGATGAGAGATAAAAAAGTGTATCTCATCACTTGGACATAAAATTTACATCAATAAGGATATATGAGAACATATCCCAACATAACAATATGTAAATTAAAAGACCCAACAAAGAAGTCTTTTAAGAAGAGGAGGGTGAAAGGTTCCCTTACCGACTTGGGTATCTTTCAAAACATACACCCCATGAAAGAAGGACAATAAATCATTGATGTAAATAATCATAAAGGAAATTATATTACACAATGTGTAGAATAATGGCAGTACATACACCACTCAAAGAAATTGTGGCAAATGTAGCATAAATCTAATGGGAATAAATGTGAGATGAAAAATCCCTTACGAAAACTCGGCATCCTAACGGCGCCACATAGAACTTCCAAAAATGGATTGATGAGATCAAATATGGTATCTCATAACATTACAACAAAATGTACAGAAAGAAGAATATGAAAGAACATCCCCCATCATAACAAATAGGAGCTTAAAAGAAGTGACATAAAGGGGAGTACTTAAAGAGAAAGAGAGAGGTTAGATCTCTTACGAAAATTCGACAGCCTATCGGCGCCACTTAAAACTTACAAAATAGATTGATGAGAGAGAATAGGGTCTCTCATCACATGAACATAATAATTACAGTAAATTTAATATAAAATATCATACCAATAACAAGAAAGATGAGCTTTAAAAGGAACGACATAAAAGTGTGTACTTAAAAAGAAAGAGAGGAGTAGGATCCCTTACCTCGGGTCCGACTTGACTCGATCGTTCTTTAACGTCCTGAATAATAAACTTGAGTTAATTTAAACTTTATTAAGAACCTTTTTCTAGTTCATTATTCCTATTATATCACTTATTTCCATGTTATAAACATTATGTAAACATTTAAGTTAATAATGTTTGTTTTGTCGATATTTGGTTCTTAAGTCGAAAGTGGACTTCTTACAATTACATGTTGTTCGTGTGGTCAAATGTTTATTATATCCAGAATTATATTCATGATTTGTATATCATATATGTCCTATATATCCAGTACATGCATGCATTTATAACATTACATAATCGTTTAGAGGTAAGAAATGAAATGCACCGTTCATGGAGACGGTAAGCCGTACGTAGGCATGAATGCTACTTTCATTTCTATTTCATATTTTATATAATGGAATAATAATGATATAAAGGTATATTATAATTACAGTATAATATCATATATAATATCATAGTTCCATCCTTTATACGTCCCACATATGGTATTTAACGAATCAAATCACTTTGAGGGGGCGGTAGTCCGCACTTCCTTAAATGAAGATATCGCGTTTACCCATAATGGAAACCATAAAGGTATGCCCAAAATTAAAAAAAACAGAAGATTAAGGAAAACATAAACATATTATATATCATATATAAAAATAGTGACATCATAATGGCCACCTTTGAAGGTGTTAAATGAGTATTGAACAATCATCATTTCGGGAGGCAGAATTTCTCCATCCACGGAAACCGTATGTTCTTTAACCATATGATGTAGTTGTGTGAGAGTGTAGATCGAATAAATATTATAACAACATCCTAGTATATTGAAGATACTGGTGTTGTTACAAAAGAAGTAAATAAAAAGATTTTAGGGGGTTGTAGAAGCAAAATAAAACAAATGAACATGAGAGAATGAATTACCTTTAAAAGTGTATCTCCTTTTGATTTGAGCCTAAAGGCTTCCTTTGAAAGGATTATTCCCAAAGGGAATCCTCTAGGATGAGGAGAGGGATGTGGAGAGAGTAAATGGGCAGGGGTTGGCCGAGCCAAAGGCTTGAGGAGTGTGTGAAATGAGGTAGAGGTGGGGGCCTTTTATAAGAGGAGAGGAGGGGCACTTTTGGAAAGTAAAGAAATATTACTTTATTTGAAAATGTGTTTCGGTTTTAAAAGGTCCCATATTAATATAATTCGTGTATAAGGTGATAAGGGTTCTAAATCCACCCATCCAATAAGTTTTGGACATGTGTAGTTCATAGATTTTACATTATCTTTCCATTTTATTTAAATCTTCAAATAATGATGTCATCGCTGCATCATTATTATGTCATAAATACTTTAATTTATTTAATTTCTAAAAATTATAAAAAAATTACTATGATGTATGAAATCTTTTTAGCTTTCCAATTACTATTTATAATCAAAAATCGGATCATTATAACCCCATGTAAAAATTGTTTTCGTAAAACATATGATGTTTGTGTCATTTTGACTTTTACATTAAATAAAAAGTTATTTATGTCATTTCCCAACCAAAGTGTCTCCATGGGGTCCCCAAGTTGACCCATGGCTTTTCTTGGTCGGCCATGACACAACCAATGAGGTTAGGACATGTTTCAAGCTCATCTTATTTTATTAAAGCATTATTTTTACCTTAAACTACACTAATTACCAATAATCGCGATTAAAAACTTAATAAGTTACTATTCACCAAAAAATTATTTTTATCCCATTGAACCACATTTTACTTCTTAATGACAACCATGTATGTCGGATTTTTGAAATTAAAAACACAAAGATGGCAAAATTTCATTTAAACGGAAAAATCTGTTTTTATAAGTACCACTTAGTGGTTTCACTATTCATCAAAAATTGAAGTTTTTCAGAAAAATCCCAAAAATTCACCCTGAGCTATATTTGATATTCCGAATTCAAAAATGAAGTCTATTTTACAAAATTCAAAACATATGAGTCACATTAATTAATTTAATAATTAATTCCCGTTGTCAGAGCAAATAGCGTGTTTTTATGAAACAATAAGTATCAAAAGATTGACACTAGTTTAAGTCCGATTTCAAAGTGAAATAAATTCCAACAACCACTATTGGATTTAATGGTAAAAATATTTTCTAATTTCACTTTAAAAACAATTCAAATGATAATCTAATCATATAAATAAATTATATTAAAAAGAGGTTTTGAATTAAAATACAACATTTTACACTATTCATTAAAAAATGAACTTTATCGGAAAAATACCAAAAATTTACACAAAGTAAAATTTGATGTCCCGATTCTAAAGAAGAGTTTTATTTGGTCCAAAAGAATGTATAAGAGTGATCAAAACTATATTTAATGACAGTTCGCCATCAGAAGGCGATAAGTGAACCTTTAGTGAAAATTAGGTTATAAAAGCTTAAAATTGAATTCTTTCCATATTTTAAGCCTTTGGATAGATGTAAAAACATTTAAAAAAACATATATATTCATATTTTAGTTATTTCTATCCATTCCCTCCAATACAATGGCTACATGTTAACTTCCATTTAAAATAATATTATTTTATTATTAGAGTGCAACGTAAGATTCCCAAGAAACTCGTTGTTGCGTGTTGGGTACGCCATCGAGCATAGCATCCCCTTTAAAGTCATATTAATATTTTATTCACAGATATGGATAAATATGAAAATGTCATATTATTTATTTACCTGGGGTGTTACATCCTTCCCCCCTTTTGGGAATTGCGTCCTCGCAATTTTTAAAATTGTGCTTGGAAACATCCTTGAAAGTCCCACATCGGAGAAGAGTTGGTAAAACAATCACTTTAAAATAAAGAAAGATAAGTACAAAGGTCACCCGAGTTAACCCATACTAGGATTCCAAGTATGAAAATATGGACATGGAGGAAAAAACAAAGGGTCATGTTCTGATGGAGAGTGATAGAAAACATGTTTAGGAGAAAGTTAACCACGAGAAAATCACAAACTTGTGATGGGTTAAACGGTATTCGATTCCCCAGTAGGAAAAGTTAATAGACAACATTTTTTTTAAGTTACTTTTTATTGAGGAATTTATTCATAAGGAAGCCTAATCACTTATCATGTTGACTTTCAACTTTTATTAGATTCCTTACACAAAATCATATTTTCTCCAAAAGACGAGTATTTAGGAAGACTTGTTCCCATTAAGAGTATTATAATCAACTTCTAGAGAATCACCTAATCCAAAAATGAGAACTATATACTTCCCATGTCTCTAGACTTTAACCAAAACCAAAACCAAGAAGGCTAGTACAAGATCTGATAATCCAGAAAAGGATAACCATTTATAAAAAGAAAATCTACGATTAATCTCCAAAATTTGTCCAACAAAACCCAAAGATCAACGAGGACCATTAGATAAACAATTTGTCCATAAAATTATTCAAAGTAAAACAATCTAAGATTGAAACCCAAATATTTGGAGGATTTAGTCACATAGTCTTCCAAGTTAAATCGTAACATTTATCTCCAAACAAAATCAGTTGCTCTTAAAGTCTCGCATTGAAAAGTAATTAACCTAATCACATATCCTCCATGATAGGTTAATCATTTTCATTGATAACCCAAAATCAACTTACTCTTAATTCATAAAATCATATAACTAAAAAGAATCAGTCAAACTAACCAGGGACTTCATGTAGTCCAGTGGTAGGCGATAAATACCAGTCGCACTTTGGTTGTGGGTTCGATTCCCACAGCATTGTCCGACGCGACGGGTTGTCACACGGTCTGCATGTTGTCCTTTTTCCAAAACTATATAATTCTCAAATCATTACCCAAAAAGGGATAAAATCATCAAAAATAACCATAACATAATTTAACCTCAATTTTATCTCATGCCTTTCACTTCAATCATAACATATAGTAACCCATAATTACCTCAAAATTAAGGATCATATAAACCCAAATGGTTCTTTATAACTATGTCCACAAAAGAAAAGATAACTATTACTTGAATAAAATTTGCCTATATTAAACATCAGGGTTACACATAATATAAAAAGTCTTCTAATGTAACCCCATCATCAAAAGAGACTTAATACTCTTAAGAATTTCACCCTAAATCTTGAAGCCCTTATATGTTGACATCTTACTCATTCAACATTCTTCATGATCCATTATCCATTCCTTTCCAACTTATTCCGAAATACCTCTTTCCTACAAACAAAATCATGAATCATATCCTAAGATTCCAAAATAAGAAAACAATAGTCATGAAATAGTACATACCTTTGATTGGTCATTGTCAGTTTCTTCATCCTCAATCAGAATGGCATTAGGTATTGGTAAATGAATATTGGTACGCTCTTGGTGACCCCATTCACGAAACTTCTTCATAGGACATGTGTTTGCATAATGACCATGCACACCACATTTAAAACATTCAATTGATCCCTCAGAAAGAACTTCTTTCCCTTTCCTCGAGTCAACTGGATGCTTCCTTTTTCCATGGCAGGTTCTTGCTTTATGACCTTCATTTCCACATCTATAGCATATTTCTGTCCCTTTGAAACATTTTCCTAGGTGTTTCTTTCCACATCTTTGACACATAGGTTTTTGAACACACTTACCTTTATGATTATTACCTGTACTTCTGTAGGGATTTGTTTCTTGCATATATGATGCCTTAGAGAAATCTCCAAGGTTTAGGTGGTCAATCATGACTCCAGATAGTTGGTTTAGGATAATCAAAAGAGTTCTCATTGCAGCTCCCATATCATTCAGTTGCTTGCTCAAAAAACTGTCACATTTTCCTTCACATCCACTGTTACTTTGGTGCCTGCTAGATCCAGCCATTTACTAAAACCAAAAAGGTCAGTGTGAGTATATCAACAAAACCATCATGTAATAATGAGTAAGATAAACACTAAGATATACTTACTCATTTAATTTATCTAAAACTGGGACTCTTTCTGAAATCCTAACCATTATGGTAATGTCACTTATGCTTAAAGAATACCCTAACCTCTAAAGATATCTAAACCGACCTCTGATACCAACTATAAGGCCCCAGCCTTAAACCTTACTTAATCTTGAGTTATTACAAGATTACACATTGAGGATCTTTTCAGGTTTATAGTTTTAGAGAATTAGATCATGAAACTTGCATTACATTCCACATTTAAACAAAGTGGTTACATAAAAGACAATATTCATTCTTCCCATCAACAGAAACCTATTTAAAATGAAACACGGATTCTTTCTTGACACATCCTTGACACTATCATCACATCATGTACCTTTCCCTTGACCTGTGAAAAACATTTCAAAAACTTGGGATGAGCATAAAAAGCTCAGTAAGGGTTATAAAAATATGGAATGGAAACATGAGTTCATATATACATAAGAATGAAATCATACTTTACCCATAAAACTTAGGCACTTTAACATACCTCATCAAATCATGAATAAATCATAGAAATCATAAGACATAAAGGTAACTTGAGGCATTCATAACATTCTTACGTAGGGAGTAACCCTCTTGGTTACGTTTGGAATACCCATCACAGTATATTCCCTAAATCTCTTCGGAGAAACCTTATCGTTTCACTCCTTCGCGTTACCCAATGCATTGGAGAGCTATATCGGGCTCACCCGCCCTTAGTTTATCACGGAACCACCCGTTTTCATAACAATAACCAAGAACCATAACATAAATGTATCACATAAAACATGCATAAAGGAAATATAACATTTCCACATTTTAATCACAATATAACATTTTAGGATATTGAAATAATGAATCCATAAAAAAACCATTTTCAAAACCATTTAAAACATTTAAAAGATATTTTTGAATCAAAGTGTCCCATACCACCTTGAAGCTTAAAATTTTAAACCATTAATATCCATATAAATAAATACTTAAAACCATTTTGAAAACATGGATATTAATAAGAACAAATAATTAAAACATTTAAAACGATATTTTGGTTAAAGGGGTTTTACCAAAATTAATGACACTTGAATACAATAATTGAGGAATAACATTTAGTCAGAACTTTATAATATCATGAGAATAAATGGATTCATGATATAATACTCCAAAGGACAGTATATACACCATATAAGAGTGAATTGGTGCATAACAACAATGAACCCTCAATAGAAATGTCAAATGTGATGAAATCCCTTATAAAGAAGGTATCCTTAAATTAAGGACAAATCAATCTCAAAAATATGTGTTACAAATATAAATACACCCAATATAAGTGGATATTAAGTGTAAAACAATAAAAGGTCATTCACACATATTCAATGGATGACATATTCAATGACTACATGTTGAACCCAATGAAATCGAAATTGGATTAAAAAGTTCCCTTGACAGCCTAACGGCATCACATCAAAATGAGTTGATGAGAGATAAAAAAGTGTATCTCATCACTTGGACATAAAATTTACATCAATAAGGATATATGAGAACATATCCCAACATAACAATATGTAAATTAAAATACCCAACAAAGAAGTCTTTTAAGAAGAGGAGGGTGAAAGGTTCCCTTACCGACTTGGGTATCTTTCAAAACATACACCCCATGAAAGAAGGAAAATAAATCATTGATGTAAATACTCATAAAGGAAAGTATATTACACAATGTGTAGAATAATGGCAGTACATACACCACTCAAAGAAATTGTGGCAAATGTAGCATAAATCTAATGGGAATAAATGTGAGATGAAAAATCCCTTATGAAAACTCGGCATCCTAACGGCGCCACATAGAACTTCCAAAAATGGATTGATGAGATAAAATAGGGTATCTCATCACATTACAACAAAATTTACAGAAAGAGGAATATGAAATAACATCCCCCATCATAACAAATAGGATCTTAAAAGAAGTGACATAAAGGGGAGTACTTAAAGAGAAAGAGAGAGGTTAGATCTCTTACGAAAATTCGGCAGCCTATCGGCGCCACTTAAAACTTACAAAATAGATTGATGAGGGAGAATAGGGTCTCTCATCACATGAACATAATAATTACAGTAAATGTAATATAAAATATCATACCAATGACAATAAAGATTAGCTTTAAAAGGAACAACATAAAAGTGTGTACTTAAAAAGAAAGAGAGGAGTAGGATCCCTTACCTCGGGTCCGACTTGACTCGATCATTCTTTAACGTCCTGAATAATAAACTTGAGTTAATTTCCACTTTATTAAGAACCTTTTTCTAGTTCATTATTCCTATTATATCACTTATTTCCATGTTATAAACATTATGTAAACATTTAAGTTAATAATGTTTGTTTTGTCGATATTTGGTTCTTAAGTCGAAAGTGGACTTCTTACAATTACATGTTGTTCGTGTGGTCAAATGTTTATTATATCCAGAATTATATTCATGATTTGGATATCATATATGTCATATATATCCAGTACATGCATGCATTTATAACATTACATAATCATTTAGAGGTAAGAAATGAAATGCACCGTTCATGGAGACGGTAAGCCGTACGTATGCATGAACGCTACTTTCATTTCTATTTCATATTTTATAGAATGGAATAACAATGATATAAAGGTATATTATAATTAAAGTATAATATAATATATAATATCATAGTTTCATCCTTTATACATCCCACATATGGTATTTAACGAATCAAATCACTTTGAGGGGGCGGTAGTCTGCACTTCCTTAAATGAAGATATCGCGTTTACCCATAATGGAAACCATAAAGGTATGCCCAAAATGAAAAAAAAACAGAAGCTTAAGGAAAACATAAACATATTATATATCATATATAAAAATAGTGGCATCATAATGGCCACCTTTGAAGGTGCTAAATGAGTATTGAACAATCATCATTTCGGGAGGCAGAATTTCGCCATCCACGGAAACCGTATGTTATTTAACCATATGATGTAGTTGTGTGAGAGTTTAGCTCGAATAAATCTTATAACAACATCCTAGTATATTGAAGATACTGGTGTTGTTACAAAAGAAGTAAATAAAAAGAGTTTAGGGGGTTGTAGAAGCAAAATAAAACAAATGAACATGAGAGAATGAATTACCTTTAAAAGTGTATCTCCTTTTAATTTGAGCCTAAAGGCTTCCTTTGAAAGGATTCTGCCCAAAGGGAATCCTCTAGGATGAGGAGAGGGATGTGTAGAGAGTAAATGGGCAGGGGTTGGCCGAGCCAAAGGCTTGAGGAGTGTGTGAAATGAGGTAGAGGTGGGGGCCTTTTATAAGAGGAGAGGAGGGGCACTTTTGGAAAGTAAAGAAATATTACTTTATTTGAAAATGTGTTTCGGTTTTAAAAGGTCCCATATTGATATAATTCGTGGATAAAATGATAAGGGTTCGAAATCCACCCATCCAATAAGTTTTGGACATGTGTAGTTCATAGATTTTACATTATCTTTCCATTTTATTTAAATCTTCAAATAATGATGTCATCGCTGCATCATTATTATGTCATAAATACTTTAATTTATTTAATGTCTAAAAATTATAAAAAAATTCCTATGATGTAGGAAATCTTTTTAGATTTCCAATGACTATTTATAATCAAAAATCTGATCATTATATCCCCATGTAAAAATTGTTTTCGTAAAACATATGATGTTTGTGTCATTTTGACTTTTACATTAAATAAACAGTTATTTGTGTCATTTCCCAACCAAAGTGTCTCCATGGGGTCCCCAAGTTGACCCATGGCTTTTCTTGGTCGGCCATGACACAACCAATGAGGGTAGTATATGTGTCAAGCTCATCTTATTTTATTAAAGCATTATTTTTACCTTAAACTACACTAATTACCACTAATCGCGATTAAAAACATAATAAGTTACTATTCACCAAAAAATTATTTTTATCCCATTGAACCACATTTTACTTCTTAGTGACAACCATGTATGTCGGATTTTTGAAATTCAAAACACAAAGATGGAAAAATTTCATTTAAACGGAAAAATCAGTTTTTATAAGTACCACTTAGTGGTTTCACTATTCATCAAAAATTGAAGTTTTTCAGAAAAATCCCAAAAAATTCACCCTGAGCTATATTTGATATTCCAAATTCAAAAATGAAGTATATTTTACAAAATTCAAAACATATAAGTCACATTAATTAATTTATTAATTAATTCCTGCTGTCAGAGCAAATAGCGTGTTTTTATGAAACAATAAGTATCAAAAGATTGACACTAGTTTAAGTCCGATTTCAAAGTGAAATAAATTCCAACAACCACTATTGGATTTAATGGTAAAAATATTTTCTAATTTCACTTTAAAAACAATTCAAATGATAATCTAATCATATAAATAAATTAGATTAAAAAGAGGTTTTGAATTAAAATACAACATTTTACACTATTCATTAAAAAATGAACTTTATCGGAAAAATACCAAAAATTTACACAAAGTAAAATTTGATGTCCCGATTCTAAAGAAGAGTTTTATTTGGTCCAAAAGAATGTATAAGAGTGATCAAAACTATATTTAATGACAGTTCTCCATCAGAAGGCGATAAGTGAACCTTTAGTGAAAATTAGGTTATAAAAGCCTAAAATTGAATTCTTTCCGTATTTTAAGCCTTTGGATAGATGTAAAAACATTTAAAAAAACATATATATTCATATTTTAGTTATTTCTATCCATTCCCGCCAATACAACGGCTATATGTTAACTTCCATTTAAAATAATATTATTTTATTTTTAGAGTGCAACGTAAGATTTCCAAGAAACTCGTTGTTGCGTGTTGGGTACGCCATCGAGCATAGCATCCCCTTTAAAGTGATATTAATATTTTATTCACAAATATGGATAAATATGAAAATGTCATATTCTTTATTTACCTGGGGTGTTACATTAGTAACCATTTATATAAGGTGGTTATGAAAAATTAAGAATATCACTTCATGGAGATTGTAATCCGTATATCCACAGTAATGTTTTCATTTTTCAAAAAATAAAAATAAAGAGAGATAAATAATAATATATATTTATAGAATAATAATAATAAAATAAATATCATATATATTCATTAAATTAATCCATATGATCATTCATGTATGGCGGGCATGAAAAACGAATCACATCTCTTTGTAGAGGTAATTGTCCACACGTACACACAAATGATGTTATCATTTCTCAAATGATGAAAGGGATATTAAAAATGGTTATAACATTAATATAACAAAACATAATTATAGTAATTATACTGAATTAATCTTGTTAATATTATTACAGAATACTAATGAGGAAGAATAAAAAATGGACTTATTTGGGTAGTTTTTTTAGCTAAGTGGATCAATAATAAGTGAAAAATATCGGATAGGAGGTTTCTTTTTATAAGTGATGTGTGTGGAAAAGTTACAAGTACTTAAAACATTAAAATATAATAAATTAATATTCAAGTGAAAGTGGTAAAAAATTAAATCAAATTTGATGTTAAGGTAATTTAAGGATTAAATATATTCATATAATAAAAATTAGACAAGTTTATGTGAAATTTTAAATCCTATCTTTTAGTTTAACCCCCTCATTAAACCTTTTTAACCATAATCATGGTGAAATTTTTTTACCACAGTTTCCATTCATTATAACCAAAAATGAAACTGACCACAATAGAAAAATTTGACCTTATGATTTTAAATGTGTAATATATTTTATTAAATTCAATTTCTAAATTTTTTGGAAATATATTTTAAAATAAGCGAGCAATGTGAAACGAAAACTATTTTAAAAAATGTATTTTTAATCATAAAAATGAATTTATTCTAATTACATCCCTAGTAAAAACCATTAAATGAATATTAAAACATTTTATTGAATATATTATACACATATTTCATTAAAATTATTCATCAATGGTTATTTATTTTATTTATAAAGATAAAAACACATTGCATGAACAAAAGCATTTTTTCATAAAAATATATCTTTTTACCTTCATATTATTTTATTTTAATTTATAAATAATTGATAAACCATTAATTAATTTTATAAATTTGTAAAAAATAATTTTTCATAATTTTAGTACTCTAAACTAATTTTTAAATAAAACATATACGAGAAACAAATGTTTATAAATAAAATAATTAAAAACAGTTCTTTATGATCAATAGTATTTCCTAAATTAATTAGAAATTATTCATGAAAACTATATTTATTTAAAATTATATGTAATGTGATTCATTTAATAATTAAAATAATTATTCACAAAATTTTATGGTTGTGTGCTTCACAAGCTATCAAATATATCAAAATTATTAAAGATAAAATATATTATAAAATCTCTAGGTGTTACAGCATAATCTAGATGAATTCATGATATCTCAAGTTCATGAAAATGTTTTAAAGTGATATATTTTTACATAAATAAAATTAAATAATATCAATATGATGAGTTATATGTGCAAGACTTATATAAATGATTTTATACATGAATTTAGATATTATTCTCGATGCCTGCTACTTCTTTGTTTTCATAACATTCCTTATCTTGTTGTCTCAGAATATATAGAGAGGGATCCACTACCTATATCAACCTATAACTCTGTACTTGCTTTTAAAAACCATGAAATTCCTTAAAATCCTTTTAAACTTCCAAAAATATATTATCTTGTTCTAAAATGTATCTTATATATCACTGTGAAGTTATCGAGCTTTCAAAACTAAATTATTCTTTGTTTAACCTACACATGTTTCTGCTCTAAATGAAGTGACTTGGTCATAAATTCTTCCATGATTCAATCCTCTTTGTCCTTAGACTTCATGAATCCTTCACTATTCTTTATAATGTTAAAAATTTTATTCTCTCCTATTCACATAGGTTATACTATGTGGTGCCAAAAAACATGGCATCTTCCTTACACATACTCACATTCCAATCATATATTCTAAGCATGTTTCACAACACTCATAAAATTAATGTACAAAACTTTTCTATAGTGTAAACTAGACTATATTCACAAGGTGACATCACAAACTGATCTTTGTAGCTTCGAATACTCACATGAATCCAAGTGAAACATATCATACTGAGTATGCAAACACCTTATGCCTTTTTCTAATTTTATAACAACATATATCGTTTATGGTCTTGCATGGTGGATCAAATTAATTTTTATGTCATTAAAATATATGCAATGTGGTACAGATGATGTTGCATAAACCCCCACATTAATAACCCTTGAATGCTAGAGGTAGAAGATGACACCCTAACGCAGCTTTGTTTTTATAAAAAGATCAACTAAAATAACCCAAAGTTACTGGTTAATTTATTAAATTTTCATAGATAAAAGGTTTTTAATCCGAAAGGAGCAATAAATTAAATATTTTTGGAGTACCAGATACATACATGTTACCCATTTTACATTGGTAATAGAATATAAAACATAACAAAAGAAAATTCGTGGTATCCTTGAAACCCATTTAAAGAATTCATCTTCATATTTTGGGGAAATGAAATAAAATAATGGTGATCACAAATTATTAGTAAGGGTTATTTATAGTGGAATTTATCATGAGTAAATAATCCATAATCAATATGTCAAGGTAAATAATTAAAATGCATTTTATTTAATCAATAACTTGAGTGAAAAATGTATCTATAGATATTATCAATGAAATAATATCATGGATAATAATAACTAAATTATCAATAAAGTAAATGCTTAATATTGGACCTCATGGTCTTAGAAATCATGATATTTATACCATCAAGAGCTTGTTCCTAGATATTTTAACTAATGATTTGGTATACACCAAAAGCCCATTTAATTTGGTCAATTAATTCTTCTCATGAGACTGTAGATGCATCAGGGGGCTATCTATAACCGGGCTCCACCCATCACTGAATTTCTAATTAATTCCTCATATATTTTATGATTAATTCAATTTATAAACAACATGAATTATCAATAAATTTCCATATTGAATAAATAATGTGGAATAAAAATATTTCCCCATTCAATTAAATAACATTAAAATTAAAATACCATATAAAGAAATGATATACGGTTTAAGAAATAAGAATATTCATGATAAGTAATATGGATATTAAGGGAAATGTAATTTTCAATGATCACAGCAAAGTGAATGTTTCAAGAGAAAAATAACAACCACAAAATTAGTAATATATAAGATTGGGCCATAGATTTATAGGTTTTGTAATAATGTCATGTCCTTTAGAAAAATAATGAAAATTAAAGTGATATATTAAATAAACTTTCATTAAATAGTTTTAATTTTAAAAAAATTAAAATTTTTAGAATAATAAAAATTTCATAAAATGGTTACAATGGTGGGGAATTCTGTTATCATTGTATACATTAAAAACATTCCTTTTGAATTTTTGTAAAGAAAGTTTAAAATGTCTCTTTTGGAAAACATTATAAATATTCCTTTCAAAAATTATTTATAAATTTATAGGATAACTTAAAATTTTCTTAATAAATCAATTTATTAATAAAAATCACTTTTGTAAAATAATTTTAAAACATATGGATATGCAAGAAAAATATACCTGATTAAATGAGAATTAAAATAGGTTTTTCTTATAAAATATCATTTTTTGATTCAAGTACCAAAGAGATGAAAATTTTAATGAAAATATGGAAAATTATTAAATATATAGAGGATAAGAAAATTATTTAATCTTATGAAGGATAAATGAAAATATTTTTTTAATTAAAATAAAAGCAATCCCAAAAGAATGTGAGATTTTAAAAAAACAATATTACCTCTTGAGAAAATTTTAAATTATAAACAATTGAAATAAAAAAAATAAATGAAATTTTTTTTATCATGAATAAATAAGTATTCATGTTAAATATATTAAATGGTTATCATATACAACACATAAAAGTGAATAGGTGTATAATAACAAATATGTCTCAATGGAGTAGAAATTGAGATGAAATACTTAACATTACACTTATCTTTAGTTTAACATTGTTTAAACTCTTATATAATAGTTTTAAACATGTTATTAATTTATACCATAATCATATTATCATTTACAATATCTTATATGATCTTTTATAACATATTATCATATGTTCATTAATAATATTTTATTATTGTTATTATTTCTAATGTAATTTTCTTGTTTTCTCATGAATGTTTGGTCTTTGAAGTTATTTTTTGTGTATAGGATAAATTTATATCATATCCATAATTATATTAATGTTAAAAATATCATATTTAATAATTAGATACATTTTTATAATCATTCTTAAAAAAAATTCATGAAAAATAAATCGCATCACTTCGGTAGATGGTAGGTCGTACATACACACAAGTGATGATATCATTTACTTAATGGTTTAAAGGATAATATTTGGATGATATATTAATTTTATAGAATCAATATTATGTCATAATTATTATTTATATTCATTATTTCCATAATTATTATTGTCCATGTGAGTCGGTTTTGGAAAACAAATTACATTTGTTCTTGTGGCGGTAGTACGTCGTACACACGATCGATGGTTTTATTTTCCATTTGATGTATAATAAGATGAATAAATATTATTACATAAATATAATAACATATTATTATATATAGGATACTATTTTTTTATATTTTTAATTTTTAAGACATAATTTAAGTTAGTAAAATAAAAAGTAAAAAAGAAAGAGTTTGGTGGAGATAATTTCTTATTCTATGAAGAACCTATTTTGGATATATTATTAAGAACCCTATGTGACACCCTGTGGGTCAATGATATAACTAATTTTGAGTTTTACTTAAACATTAGTGTGTTCTTGGAGTTCCTGGGTTTCAGGGTTTGAAACTGGGAGTTTTGAAGGAGATAGACTAGGGCGCACGATTAGTGCACAATTTTTCTAAACTATGTGGAAAACGTGTGAGGGGTGATTTTATTTTGATGGTGTGGTTTCATAAAATTTTACCATGGTTTTTTAAACCATTAAACACCCCCATATAAAACCTTTTGGCCTATTTTGAGTGTAAAGTATCACCCGCAATATTGGTACACAATTTTCTTAAACATGTAACCCTGTCCAGCTCATTAAAAAGTGGATTTTTACCATTTTTTCCTAATTTATTTCTTAATTTTTGGGGGTTATTTTTTCTTATACCAATCATGAAGGGCTCTTTTTTTGTTTTTTTATCTCTCCTCATCCTCCCTTGGTGGATTTTCTCTTGGATTCTTGGTGGTTTGGCTTGAGTTAAGTTGATTTCTCCTTGATTTATTCTTCATTTCCCCTCCTCAATCCTTATTCTTCAGTTTTTATGGATTTATGGAATCATAGAGGTGTTTTTTCCTAATTTAGGGTTTAAAATGTGGTTTTTGGTTTATTATCTTATCTATTAAGTGTGTAAGTCTTGGTTTTACCTATTTTAGGTGGTCTTAATCAAGGGTGATGACCTTTGGACTGAATCTGAGATAGGTTTCTCTCTTTAAGGGTGTTTTCACCCTTATTTTAATGATAAAAAAAATAATTTTTATTATGTTATTAATTTTTTTATGTTTTAAGGTTGAAGTTTATCATATAAGGTAGATTGATAAAAATTCAGCTAAGTGTGGTAAAGACCCACCGCCATACTTGAATCACCGTTAAAGATGACCCATAGAAAACACCTACCATCAAAGATGACACATGGAAATTTTAAAAAGTGTTAAAAAACACCTACCTTTGAAGATGACCTAGGGAAATTTCAAAATGTATGGAAAACACCTACCATCAACAATGAGTCACCACTGGGATGAAAAATTGGCTAAGTACAAAAAATACCTACCACTAGAGGATGACTCACTTCCAAAACATATTTATTAGAAAATTTAGAAAAGTTTTGATATGATCTACCATAGAGAAGACTCACCACTAAGATGAGTCACCATTGGCATGAATCACCACCAGCCTAAGTCACTGCCAGCATTGTGTCACCATTCAAAGGATTCACCATCACTATTTCTATTAATTTAAATTAAATTCTTCTAATGGATATTTTATATAATTTAATGATGGGATTTGTTTTAATGATTTTTCTTTAAACTATTATATAGATTCATTAAATATTTTTTAGTAATCCAGTATGAGGAGAAATGTATTTGGATGATTCTTCCTACATGATTCTATTAAAATAATTGAAAACTCCCTCATGCATGATAACTAAGAGAGAGAGATAGAGTGATTCACATGTACATGTGAAGAGAATTGGAACAAGGCAAGAATAAGAGAATACTGTGAAGTGTGCCTTACATGAAGAATTATTTCCTGTAACCTACTATGGAAGATTGAAACACATCTATCATCTAGTTCCTTCACATATTCCAAACAAAATATTTTACAACACTCTATTTTACTAAGATTTTTAGAAACTAGACTTGAGCTCCTATTTAAGCTAAATCAAAGGAGTCATAAGATTTAGATCACATTAGACCGAGCAATAATATCTTCATTACATATTTTATTTTATCTATCTGTTTATTATATTTACATTACAATTATTGTGTGTTTACTCATTATTTTAAACACACGCACTATATCCAGTACTTAAATTGAAAGATACTTGATATCTTCTCAAATCACTTCACACTTATTTACCCATGTGTTGTGGAAGAGGTCCTTGTGTCGACTATGTTTATTTTATTCCCATGGATATTGTGGAAGAGGTCCATGTATGTCCTAGATATCTTTTCTATTATTAACCTGATATAGGTTATGGTACAAAGGTTGTTTTATATAATCTTCTTGGAAGCAGGTGATTTTCAAGTGTAGAGGATTAGGTTTCGTCTTGAGATTGAACCTCTTGTATTTTTTATGCTGTGTTTTTTATTTTGTTTTGTTTTATTTATATTCTTTAAACTGAATCTCTTTTAAACTATAAAAAACAATACTTTTATATTAATTATTAATTAGTGTTTATATAAGGTTTTGATTAAGTACATTTATTTTAAAATTCGAATTTGTTTTTCAAAATTGTTTTAACTAAGAATTAATCAATATTTGAGAAATAGATGCGAGATGGCTCAAGAGCTCTCGTTGACGTCTCCCCTATGACTCCTAGGGTTTGCTTGTAATACCTGCAATGTTCACTTCGATATACTGTAGATCTATCTCAACATTTCAGCCTTCAACCCTGAATAGAAAAGATCCTTCATGGATCATGAAGCTAAATCACACAATGAATCATCTCTGCCAGTTTTCAGACCTAAATGGATCTCTTTCCTTGAAGCTTTAAATGGTACGGATCTGCATAAAACTACCTCGTTGAGGCCTTCCCTTTATAGGAAACTAGAAAATGGGTGATTTGCAGTCGAGGCTGATCCCAAGGCCCTTCAACAGAGTTATCATCTCTGTAAGTTCTCGGTTAGGGTCTTGTTTTATATCTTAAAGGTGATAAGCCATGGTCTCCCTTAGAACTTAAGCCTAGGATTGCACATGTGTGGGTATTTTCTGATTGGAAAATTGTTCCATTAGGCTAGAGTTACTTTCACATTTTTTTAGGCTCACAAGATGAACTTGATTGGGTATGGAATTTAAGAAACATTCATCTTAAGCCTGGTGTTCTTAGGTTCTTTGAATGGGATTATACCTTTAACCCACATACGCATTAGAATTCTATGGCACAAATTTGGGTTAGATTCCACGGTCTTAGTTGGTATTTTTGGCACCCAAATATTTTGAACTACTTATCCTCTTGTATAGGTACTCCCCAAAAAATTGATCAATGAACCTTAAATGTTGAGCTAGGACTATATTTTAGAGTTATGGTGGAGGTCAATTGGGACTCCAAACTCTCATATGTTATTTATTTTAATGTGAATGACTACAATACAGAGGTCTGGATTGAGTTTGAGTGTAAACCACCCTTCTACGAACTATGTAAGATTGTAGGACATTCCTTTCTAAATTGTAGAGTGATGAAAAGTCAAGTTGTGTAGACAAGTAATGATGATTAGACTGAGGTTAGAAGGAATAAGAAAGATAAAAACACTGCTTTGGAGAATCCTGAACCTACCAGGAAGAAAATTGAAATCTGGTTAAAAAACACCTCTTTTAGGAGAAGGCTCTGGCACTAGATGGGATGAGATTGTGGATGAAGAATAGGATTCCTCCCATGATAAATCAATTTCAGAATAAATTATAATGTTGCTTATGGATGACTTTAAGAAATCCCAAACTGAATCTACCTTAGAGGTTTTTGATAAATGAAACTCTACTATCACTGGACAGCATTTTTCAGTGCTTGCAATTCCTACCAGAGGAATCGATATCAAAGGATACTTGAAGACTTTTGGTACTATGACTAATCTGAAGAAGGATGAGATACCCATAGCCTCAATGGTTCTCGATCTTCACTCTAACTCAATTGAGGGCTGTGAGGCTTCTGATACTTTACTGCACCAAGGGGATGGTAGTCTCACAGAATTAGTTATTTTTTCTGAAGTAGCTCTGCACCCTGTTGGTTTTTCATCTCTGGTCGCTACTCCGGGTGATTATCCTTGCTCCAGAAATGTCATCCCTAAGGATATCTCAGTAGTAGTGGGATCACACTACATTGATATGGTGAGAGAGTCCACATGTTTTCCCATTTTCCCACCCGATAACTTTATTATACCTGAATTTTCTCAGCCCCCCATAGATCCTTCTCTCTTGGAAGCAACCTCTGGTGGTGATCCTACCTCTAGTATGGTTTCATCTGAAGATATTCCAGTAGCATTGAGAACATTCCACACAACCCTAGATTCAAAGGATTGTCCAAGGGACCCCCTTTTGATTTCCAAACCACCTGAAATAAATCAAAATATTATTAATACAGGTACTTTGAACAAATCTATGGTTTCCCCTATGGGTAAATAGGGAAATAAATATAATCTGTCTTCTACTCAAAACATCAGAAGATCACAAAGGAATAAGGGCTTGGGTAGTTCAAAAAAATGGGGTTTTAACCCCAAGCACAAGTTGTAATGAATTTCTTTTTCTGAAATTGTCAAGGTATTTCAAACTCTGACACTTATATTGTTCTTAAAAAAATTCTTATCACTCACTGTCCTAAAATATTTTCTATTGTTGAACCTAAAATCAATTTTTCTTCTAAAATCATGCATCTTTGTTCTAATGGTTATAATTTTTTAGGTGCTTGCAAAGATGGTCTAGCAGTAGAATCTCTTTGGGTTTTTTATCATTCCACTTTGCTGAATATAAATGTTTTCAAAGTTTCAAAACATATTTTTTACTTGTGATTTTTCTTCTAATGGGTTTCACATTTATTGTACAATGATTTATACTAAGAATAGATACCAAGATCATATACCTATATGGTAGGACCTTTATTACTTAGCTAACAATATCTATGATCTTTGGTTTGTGATTGGGGACTTTAATGTGATTCTTACCTCCAGTGAGAAGATGGGCCCGTCCCACTCTTCTATATACTCAATAGAATTTCAAATTACTATTTAATATAGTAATATAGTTGAAATTAACCTCACTGGTGCCAAGTTTACTTGGTATAGAAGACATCATAGTAGAGTGGTGGCTAGTAAATAGGATAGGGCCTTCATGAATATCCATGCTCTGGAAAAATGGGACATTATCTCTAGTACTAGTCTGACTAAGCTCAACTTGGGTCATCATCCCATTCTTGTTAGTATTTTTACTAAAAATATCATACCCATACTTCCTTTCAGATTTAACAATGCTTGGTCTGCTGAACCTAAATGTTCCAACATCATAAAAAAAATTATAAGTCCATGAATCATCATAATGATGCCTTTGCTTGTATCATCAAATTAAAACACCTTAAGTAGTGTCTCAAAGGATGGTGTAGCTCCAGATCTAAACAAATTTATAGGGACTTATCTGCTCTTGAGAATAAACTTCTTCAAATTCAAAACACCAACACTAGCTCTAACTTTTCTTTGGATCCTAAACTAGAAATTAACACCTCTATAAAACTCAACATTGTTCTTGTTCTTAAAGATAAAATGAATAAGCAGATCTTTAAAACTAAATTTCTTTCAGATGGTGATAGAAACACTAAGTTTTACAACTCCCTTCAAAGAATCAGAAAAATTTGTAGACCTCTTACCTTTCTTAGAGATGAAGATTCCCTCATCGAAACTGAGGCAACCATTACTAAACCTGTGGTCTCTTACACTGATAATATTTTCAATGTTCTAGATGTTAATAAAGACCTACTTCCTGATATCATTCCGGATCTGGTGAGTGAGGAGGAAAATGATTATCCTTTAAGAATCCCTCTTGATCATGAAATCAAAGACACTGTTTTTAGACTTAATCCTAATAACACCCCCATCCTAGATGGTTTTAAAAATTGTTTCTTTCAATGCTACTGGGAGGTTATTCATCTAGATGTTTGAAAACTTGTTAAATCCTTTTTTTCCAATGGTGTCCTTCTCCATGGCCTAAATTATCAATTTATTACTTTAATTCCTAAATTGGACAACGCCTCTGAGATTCATCTCTTCAGACCTATTGCTCTTATTAACACTCTTTTAAAAATAATTACTAATGTTCTTGCTAATGGACTTAAAACTATATGCAATAAAATTGTCTCTTGGAACCAATTCAGTTTTATCAAGGGTAAATCTATACATGATTGCATCTTCCTTGCCTCGGAATGCACCAACATTCTTAGTAATACTAAAAGAGGAGGCAATAATACCATCAAACATGATATTATGAAATCCTTTGATACCATTGATTAGTTTTTTATCTTCAAAGTCTTTTAAAGCTTTGGTTTTATTAATAACTTCATCAGAAGGATAAAATTATTATTCCAATCAGCATGCATCTCCATCCTTATCAATGGTTCACCTAAAGGCTTCTTTAAATGCACTAATGGAGTTAGACAGGGAGACCCTATGTCTACCATCCATTTTGCAAATGAAAAAGATTACATAAGAAGATTTCTCACTATCTTTGTTGATCAAAACAAGCTTAAACTTGTTTAGGCCTCCAAGGACTTGATTGTTCCCACTCATCTCTTATACGCAGATGACATCATCTTGTTCTTGCAAGGTGATAAGAGGAATATTAAAACACACAAAAATTCTCTCTCCCATTATGAAGAAATATCAGGTCAGATTATCAGTTGGAACTAATCCTTTGTGTTTTTTGGAAAAACCTTTTCTTATATTAGAAAAAATAATATCATCAACAATTTAGTCATCAAGAGGGATCCTTCCATTTCACTTATCTTGGTGCTCCCATCTTTTGGGGAAGGCCTATTTCCAGTTACTTTTCTACCATTTTTAATCAAGTTGTCAGTTATCTGTCTACATGGAAAGGTAAATCTCTCTTTATGGTAGGTAGAATATATCTTTTGAAATCTAAGATTGTCTCCAAAGTGGTCTACTCAATGATGGTCTACAAATTGCCTGCTGTTCTTCTTAAGAAAATTAATATGCACATCAAAGAATTTTTTTGGACTGGAAGCACTATTGAACGGAAGCTTGTGACCATTCCCTATGCTACCTGTTGTAAAGCCTTAGAAAAGGGAGGTCTTGACATCAAAAATATTAAGATCTTTAATGATTAACTTCAAGCTAGGCTCACTTGGAGGATGATTCACAATAACTCTGATTCCATTACTTTTCTAAAAGTAAGATTCCTCACAAAGTTAAAGAAAAGAAGCTTGAATTATATTTCATCTTCTATATAGCCATCCATTATGAAATCTTTCACTAATATTATTAAAAATTCTAGATGGATGGTTAGTTCTGACTCCTCCATGGATTTTTGGATAGAAAACTGGACTGGTGCTCCTCTAATCTCCATGTCAACTCCCAATTCTCTTCTAGAGAACACTAATTGCACTATTAGCCTTTGTTTGGCAGCGCTCGTTTGGGAGGAAAAGAAAAGATAAGAGATTATTGAAATAGGTTTCTTCTATTTTCCCAGGTCAAAATGGCCGAAAGAAATGCAAACCGCAGAAAGGGGAAGAAACTAATTTCTCCCCAACACCGTTTTCTTCAGGTTTTGAATTGTCCCAAAATCGGGATGATTTGGACGGAAATCCTCTCCCTTTTAGATATTTTATTAATTTTCAGTATTATCCTTTTTAGATATTTTATAAATTCTTCATAATATCAAAAAAACTATAACCATGCATGTAGTCGATGAGATATTCCATAAATTCTCCATATCATCTCTTATCATTTAATTTGTTTATGTTATGATTATTTTTTTATGTTGTAATTATTATTCCTATATGAAGTTATTGAATTTATTCTTTATTCATGTTTAAGATTTAAAATTGTTTGAAATACTTATGAAATATTTGGTGGACTACATGCATGGTTATAATATTTTCCTTCATAATTTATATTTGTTCATTCTAATGAGAAATAAAATGTATTTGGTTGATAAATTCAAAGTTGCGGTGCATTGAATTTTATAAAAAAAAAAGATAAATGTTTGCCTTATTCATGGCTATAATATTTTATTAAATTGATACTTATATAAATGAACATATTTTTAATTATTAATAATAACAACAAAGAATATTTTCATGGGTTTCTAAATATTTTTTTCAACGTAATTTATAAATAACTATTTTTCTAAGTTCAACATAATTTATATGTAATGATAACAATCAAATTTTTTTTGATAATGTGTATATAAATAATTATGATTATAATAAATTATGTGTATATAAATAATAATAAACAATTTATAAATAATTTTTATTATAGATAATTTTTATTATAAATAATTATGATTAGCTTGAATTAATAGTTTATATAAATAATTTATAAATAATTTTGAATTAATAACTTTGAATTAATAATTGTTAGTAATTATTTTGAATTAATAAATATTTTTAATTAATAATCTTGAATTTATAATTTTTATTACCTTGAATTAATAATTTTGAATTAATAAATTATATATAAAAAATTGATTATCTTTCATTATTTTTTTTTAATTTTAAAATTTGCTTTAAAATATGTTCGTAGTTTAATTTTTACCTAATTTTGATCATATGAAAGATAATGATTGATTGAAATCAAAATTATTATTTTTTGATTTCTTATAAAAAAGGTAATAAAAATACATTTTTTTAAAAGGTTATTTGTCTCATTTAACATAAATTGTTGATGTTGGGAAAACATGGTTATTCTTATCTTGAGCAGATATGCCCTTTAATCCTGTGTGTATGTGTTATTTTTTAACAATGGTTATTTGTGTCATTTTCATCAAAATAGTTTCTTTTCTTTTCTTTTGAAAATTATTACCAAACACGATAGAGAGAAATCCAAATAATTTCTTTTCTTTTACTAAGTTATTGTTCCAAACACAAAGAGAGAAATCACAATCATTTCTTTTCCTTTATTTTCTTTTATAAACTATCAAATCTTTTCTTTTCTTTTACTAAAATATCACCAAACACAGTGTTAGGGATGTTTTACTTTCTAATAACAATAATCTCCCTAATGACATCACTCATGTGATTGACAAGTATCCCTTCTCAAATTCTGATGAATTCTTGGTTTGGGAACCTTCTTATAATGGTATCCTTGATTCCAAAAAAAATTTATAGGCACAATTTTTTGAACTCTGATTCTAACTTTTTTTGGCTGAAATACTTTGACAAACCTTGGATAAAACCTTCAATACTTACTCTTGTGTGGTGTATCTCTCACAATAGGATACCCACTGAGGTTTTTCTTCAGTATTTTGGGATCCAACTTTTCTCCAAGTGTCATCTTTGTAACCAACATAGAGAAGATACTAATCATATCTTTCTATCTTGTGCTACTACTGTAGTTATTTGGAACTATATTTTTGAAATTTTTGCTTGCATATGGTTACTCTCGGACTCAATCAGTTCCCAACTAAAGTGTTGTGTGGGTTTTGATTCCTCTCAGAAAATTAAAAATCTTTTCTTAACTGTAGTTTCTGATCTTATCTACGTGATCTAGTATGATAGAAATTATCTTCTTCATAATAATTTCTCATTTAGACTTAATGTGGGTCGAGGGCGGGTTCTTATTTCCATTTGAGATGTTCCCTTGATTCAAATGGATTATTGTGACAAATTTGTCAGAGACTTTGAGATCCTACATCTTCTCTTAATTGATAGTATCTTCAAACAACCTAGATGCACTTTTGAGGTGTTCTGGCAAGCCCCTCTTTCAGGATGGATCAAAGTGAATATTGATGGTGCCTCTAAAGGAAACCCAGGACCAGCAAGTTGTGGATCTATTTACAGAGACTGTCTTGGTTAGTGTCTCAGATGCTTCTTTGGAAGTTGTGGTGTTTCATTGTCTCTAGAAGCAGGAATTATGGGTTTTGTCCATGTCATTGACTTTGCAAAGCAAAAGGGTTGGAGCAACATTTCGATTGAAAGTGATTCGACTACTATTTTTCATGACATTTGGAATGGTGTGGTGCACCTAGCATGGCCACTTACTACTCATTGGATGAACTGTCTTGCTTTGCTTCTGGAGACTAACTCCATCGTCACTCATGCCTTTCATAAAGCAAATATGGTGGAATACGTTCTTGCAAATAAGGGAGTCAACCATGACATAACATGGAGGGATGACATGCCCGATGATTTACTCCCTCTTTATTATAAATATTGTAATAATATTTCATTCTTCAACCTCTAGTAACTTTTGTTTTCTTCTGAATAAATTGTGCCTTAGTCTTCGACTGAGGCACCACCTTCCTAAAAAAATATTTGAGAAATATTTTAAAGATAAAAACTTATCTAAATCTATTATTTTGATTAACTGGGTTGTTTTAATTGATTGGAAAATTTTATTTAAACCAGTTTTGGGTAGAAATTTTTATTGGGTACTCAATTCAACCCCCTATTGAGATTCTCACTTCGACCAACATTTGGTATCAAAGGATTTTCAAAATATTTTCAACTATGATTTTAGTTATGTTTTAAAGATATTAAATTTATTTCATTTCTAAATTTAGTTATTTAAAAGGATAAGAGAAAAGAAGGTTCGGATACTAACATACCTCCTTTATTTAATAGAAATAACCATGTTCAATGTAAAATAAAAATGAAAATCCGTATTGAAAGCAAGGGATTTGAAATTTGGACTACTATAGAGGAAAAGTATGAGTTACCTAATTCTTCTATAAATTCATGGGATTATTCTACTAAACTTGATTACAATAACATTTTTAAAACTGTGAATGCTCTTTATTGCGCCTTATGATTTTAAGAATTCAATAGGATATCTGTTAGTAAAACTACTTTTAAAAATTGTGATACATTGGCTATTTTTCATAAAGTAACTACTAATGTTAAAGAAATGACATTGAACACATAAACAATTAAATATTATTCATTTAAGATGAAACCTAATAAGATGACTTTTAATATGTATATTAGGTTCAATGATATAGTGAACACAATGATCTCATTGGGGAATCCAGTTTCTGACAAAGATCAAATTATGAAACTACTAAGATGTCTTCCATAGAGATGGAGAGGGACATCTATTTCAATAATATAATCATATGACATCACTAAGATACTTATCAAGGAATTTATTGGGAAGTTAATGATGTATGAGGAAGATCCTAAGGATAATTGTGAAGAGGATTAGTAAACAAAGAGAATATTTTTTGACTTCAAGACTACTGCATAAAAATAGAAAGAAAAGTAAAAGGTATAAGCTGAAAGCTCCAATGATGATGAATCACTAACCAATAGTGATGAGTAAATAGTTCGTTTGGCCAGAAGGTTTACGAGGTTTTACAAGAAGAAGAAATTATTCATGAAACTGAGCTATAAGGGAAAGTATGATAGTAGAGGGAATTGGAAAAGGACTAGAAAATAGGTGAAAACTCATATAATATTACATATTATCAGTGTAAGATAAAAGGGAATGTTAAGGATGACTATCCTAATTTGAAATTAAAAAAAATAAGTATGAGGATAAGGATAGAAAGTATAAGAAATATATGAAAGCTATGGGGAGTGCCTTTGAGGATAGATATAGTGACTCAGACTCAACTCATGAAGATAATACTGATAGAGAAAATATGTGATTCATGAAAAAATATATCTAAGGTACCTACTGTATCTCTTGAACATAATTCTGATCATTCTGAAAATGAAAAAAATGGTGATGATGTGTCAAAATAGTATATGTTTGAGTACTGAAATATGCTTGAAGATACTTTTAATGAACAAAAATAAAAATACAAAGTTTTAAAAAATTATCATGTTTTATTAGCTAGTATTAAAACTGACATTACTATATAAAAAGAGAATAATACTCAATTATTGAGGGAAGATACTGAACTAAAATTTTCAAATGAGAAACTAAAGAAGGTATTGGAGAGATTTAAAAATGGAAGATAAAATCTCACTCAAATATTAGGAAAAAAAATTTCTCCTAAATATATTACTGGTCAAGGATACCAGCTCGAACAAAGAAGATTTGTTAAGATAAATTTTGTTCCTAAGTCTAATTCTAGAAAGTTTACTATGAGTAATTTTTCAAGTAGACCGAATAATGTTTTTAGTTTAAAAAAATAAAATCTACTTATATAAAACCTATCAAGAAAATATAGGTTCCTAAAGACCTAATTACTAACTCATCTAGACCCAATAAAATCTGGGTACCAAAATCATTCTTGGTTAAAAAAATAGAAAATCTGATTGAAGAGATCTTATAGAAATCTATAGTACTTGGATAGTGGATGTTCCAAGAATTTGATCAAAGATTACCCAAACTTCAAGGTCCAAATAATGTTTGATGGTGGTCATGTCACCTTTGGTGACAATTTTAAAAGAAATATCATTATCCTTTTCCAAATTGGTATCAATAACTCAGTTTTAATTTCTAAAGTAATTTTTGTTGATGGATTAAAATAAAATCTGCTTAGCATCTCATAGAATTGTAGTGATGGTTTTCATGTGAAGTTTGAAAAAAATTCTTGTAATGTTTTTAATTATAAAAATTATTTAGTATTTACTACTTTAAGAAATGAGAATGTGTAAGTTGTTAATATTGATTCCTTTATTTCTCAAAATGTTTCTTGTTTAAGTTTCTTTCATAAAGAATATTAGCTTTGGAATAATAGAATAGGAAATTGTAACATTCACTCAATAGAGTTTTAATTATACTTATCTTAAAGAAAACCCCTTATGAAATTTTGAATAATAGGAATCCTAATGTTAACTAATTTATAGTTTTTGGTTGAAAATTATTTATTCTTAACACTAAGGATAATCTTGACAAGCGTTCCTCCAAGAATGATGAAAAAAATTCCTTAACTATTCAACTTCATGTAAAAACTATAGAGTTTTTAACAAAAGAACCAAGAATGTGGAAGAATATATCCATAAAAATTTTGATGAGATAGATCCACATGATCCTAAGACCCCTTTAGAAAACATTGAGGATGATTTATCCACTTTGAACATAAATTCAAAACCATGTGATTCTGTTGTAAAACATGAAGAAAAATCATCAAGTTCTAAGGAACATCAAGAGCCAAATTTGGATCATGTAGAAGAACATAAGGTGATTATAACTTCTCTTTATAGAGCTATTAGGACTCTTATATACCATACCTTGGATTTTTTTGTTGTAAATTTAGATAGAGGTACACAAAGTAGAGCTTCTCTAAGAAATCAGGTTGAACATCAAGCATTATTGTCACAACGTGAACCTAAAAACATTAGTGAAATAATAAACGATGAATTTTGGGTAATTTATATGCAAGAATAACTTAATCAATATGAAATAAATAATGTTTTGGAACTTTTTAATAAACCAAAATACGCCTTGACTATAGGCACTAACTGGGTGCTTAGAAACAAGGTTAATGAATCTAGAACAATAGTAAGAAATAAGGCTAGACTATTTGCACAAGGGTATAGTCAAGAAGAGGGTATAGACTATGAAGATACATTTTCACCTATAACTATACTTGAATCCATTAGAATATTGATTTCATATTCACCACATCTATATTTCAAACTATATCAAATGGATTTCAAAAGTGCATTCTTGAAAGGGTATATAGTTGAGAATGTTTTTGTTGAACAACCCCTTGGATTTTAAAATACCCATTTTCCAAATCATGTTTTCAAAAAAAATTATATGGTTTGAAACAAGATCCTAGAGTTTGGTATGATAGGCTCATCTTTTTTCTTATTTCAAAAATATTTTCAAAATGTATAGCTAATCCTACCCAATTTATAAAAATAATTTCAAAATATGTTTTAGTTGTTCAAATTTATTTGAATGATATTTTTGGATCATCTAAAAATATTTATGTACTGATTTATCAAAAATGATGAAAAATGAATTTGAAATGAGTTTAATTGGTGAACTGAAATTATTTCATGGTTTTCAAATTTTTCAAAATAAAGAAGCAATTATTTTAAAACAAAGTAAATATATGAAATACCATTTAAAATGTTTAAATGTGGGTAGCACTAATAGTAGTGATACTACGATGAGTACCACCTGTAAATTGGATATTGATGAATATAAGAAATTAGGGGATCAAACCATTTATAGAGGTATTATTAGAAGTCTTCTCTACTTAACTACTTTCCAAACAGACATTATGTTTAGTATGTGTGGGTGTACTCATTTTCAAGAAAACCCAGATGAGTCAAACTTAGTTGTTGTAAAAAATATTTTTGAATACCTCAAGTATACTACCAATTTAGTATTTTTCTACCCAAGAGGACAATTATTTGATCTGTTTAGTTATTATGATGTGTATTTTTATGGTTTTATGTAATTTAGATAGAAAAAAGAATATCTAGAAAATGTTAACTTTTGGGAAAGTTACTAGTTTCTTGGTGTAGTAAGAAACAAAATTATATTACATCATCTACTACTGAGGCTAAATACATAGCTATAGGTAGTTGTTTTGCACAAATTTTGTGGATGAAACACACAATACTAGACTATGGGTATCAATTATGACATGTACATATAAATTGGGACAACACAAGTGATATAATCATTTCTAAAAATAATTTATCTCACTCTAGAGAAAAACATATTGATGTAAGAAATCACTTTTTAAGAGATCATTTTCAAAAGGGTGATATAAATCATGAATACATTGGAACTAAAAATCATCTTGCTGATATATTCACTAATCCTTTGAATTCCTAGAGAATGAACTACATCATACATGAATTAGGCATGATTATTTTTTGTTAATTTTAATTTTTTTTACCTACCATTGAGTTTTACCCATTGTTGGTTTTACCCACCATTGAGTTTTACCCACCTTTTCTTTAATCATTGTTGTATTTTTAACCACCTTTGGTTTTACTCAGCATTGGTTTTACTCACCATTGGTTTTACCCACCATTGGTTTTACCCACCTTTAGAGTTACCCATCATTGGAAACAATTTTCCTTTTTCAATTTTCTACCATTAATTTTTAAGATTTTATTTTAATTTATTTTTATGAGTTATTTATTTAATTATTATAGGATTCAAATTTTATTCTATTTTTTAATTTTCAATTTTCCTAAATCCCTAAATGATATAAAATTAGACACCTATCTAAATTCAATACTCTCACTCCCCGTGCCTTGCTCTCAAACCTCATTGCTACCCTTTTCTCTCCTAACTGTTGACCTTTCCTTACCTTTATCCAAACCTTCTGAGGTGATCTCCATGTTTAGGATGAAGAGAGTTGTTGAATATTCTATGAATGAGTCCCATTCTTCAAAGAAGAAAAATTGGAATCTATTCGTTTAGTTACTATTAAGCCTATAAATCTCGATCTTGCAAAGGGAGTTGTGGTGCCTAAAAATAATTTCATGTTGAATGGTTTATGTCAAGAATGTATTTGGTGATAAAAGTTTTTTAAGAATAATGATGGGTGGAGTGATTTTATTATAATTAGAAACCTTACTATCCTAGTTTTTTTCACCAGTTCTACCAGTTTTTTAGGTTTAGTTTTGAGGAAGATGGAGAATGTGTAAGAACTATAATAAATAGCCACAAAGTTGTCTTATCTTTAAGGAAATGGGAAAAAAATTTTAATGTTCCTGATAAGGGTGTATCAAATGGCTATCAAGGAACTTTTCCTGATAACCATGATAACTTTTTGTATGATGATGTTATGGTAGAGTTGACTGGAGATGGGATAGTGAGAAGACCAATTTCAAATGATCTATACGGAGAATGTCGCTTGATTTTTAATTTTCTCTAGCATATGTTATGCCTGAGAAAGGGTGATGTTTCTACAATGAGGTATCAAGATGGTTATATTCTGTTTATTATAAAGAGAAGATAAAAGATAAACCTATATAGATATCTAATGACTCGCATGATAGGAATGTGAAAGCCATATTCAAGATTAAACACCCTTATTTACCCTAAGTTTATTTCAGCCATGTTAAGGCCAAGGTACTGGTTGATGATGATAAGAAATAGTAGTTAAGTGTGGAGGATTTTTCATAAAAATAGTGATTTGAAAAAGGATGAAAATAAGCTGAAATCCATGGAAAAAATGTTTGGTTGATGATGGTGAAATAATTTATAAATATTTCAATCTGATTGATCACCCTTTTATACCAAAGAATATGGTGGATCATGGTTTAGAACCATATGAGGTGGTTGAGTATTTATATGAGAAAGTGGAGGAGGCAACTACCTCAGGATATTAGGAGGAGGTATTTTTAGTGGATAAAGAAGTCATCCAGATTTTCCTCAAATCTCTCCATCTATTACTTATGGTGATCATATTCCACATAGGCCTCTCCCTATCTGAGTGACTCTATTGAATGAATATAGTGATGAGGAAGAAATATAAGTGTCAATTGAAGAATAGATAAAATGAAATTATAAATAATATAAAGAAAATGGTGAGAATGGTTATGAAAAAAGAAAAACGAATAAAGAGGATAAGATGAGGAAAATAGAGATGAAAATGGGAATTGAAATGGAGATGGAGATGTAATGGAGATGAAAATAATGGTGCTTCTGATCATGATGATTATTTCTGATGATTTCATCGGGTTGCCCCACCATGTGTTTTATTGTGCGCTGACATGCATTGTTACCCTACATTTCCACTTTCCAAAGGTGGGAAGCATTCATCACTTTCATCAAAGATGTATACTACTTGATTGAAATAAGATGATGGTATTTCAATTCCTCCATCCATGGATTTTTCCTTGGAATTAATCACCTATTATGGGTCTCCCCCATAGATTTAAGTTATGTTTATGGAACTTATTTCTGGATCCATATCTTTATGTATGCCAGATAATTACGTTAATTCTATCTGGACATTACAAAGGGTCTTGATAGGGTATCAACCTTTATTCAGGTGAGTAGTCATGTTTGGAATTGCTGGAATGTCTAGATGTTAGGAAAATTAGTCACATGTATTCTTCCTTGTAGGAGGGAACCTCATGGAGGCATCTGAATCATAGAACTCAAGGCATCCCATGTCGATCATGAGGTATCTGATTTTGAATGCATATCTTCCAAGTCTTCCACCTCATTCATACCATGTTTATCGTGAGGTATCTAACTCTATAGGAACATATCTTCAAGGGTTTAACCACAAGCACCTCATGTTTGGAATGGTTTATCAATTTGGGGTCACAGTTTTAACATCTTGTGGAGACATAATTATTGATCAGAACACCCCATGAAGGTGGATAAATGAGGTGCATCCCAAAGAGAGAGAACTTATAAGTTTTACTATATGGATGGATCAGAATTCCCTATGGAGGTGGATCCTAGAGGCATGTCCCATAAATGGAATATGTCACACTGTGAAGGTAGATGGGTCAGAACTCCCTTGGAGATGGACTCGAGAGGTTTGCCCCATAAAGGGAAGATGTACCCCCATGATGGTTGATCAGAACACCCCTGAAGGTGGATCTGGGAGGTGCATCCCTAGGAGGGGGGAACCAAGGTTTGTCATTGACTAGGATTTAACATTGGTTAGGCATCCTACATACCATGTTTAGAAGATAGGGATAAAAACCCATAAAGTAATAAGAATGGTTTAGGGCTTACGCATGTGATCTTCCCATCATAAGAGGATTTATATTGGTTGGATCGTGTGGGGATTACGCATGGAAGCTACCTACGTACTAATAGGAGTAGTGATGGAGTGGATGGGGTTATACATAAGAGATGCTTAGGTGGGTGGCATGATCTCACTAGGATGTGGTGGCCCAGGTAAAATCGGTATGCGTGTTGGGTAGAATGTATGTAATGGATGGTGGTGTTGGGTGGAAGGGATGGAATGGATGGGGTGTTGGAATGTTGGGTTTGGACCTTAGGGAGGCTTCCTATGTATCTCAGTAAGTTGGGAATCAAATCCCACATAGTTCATAAGGGGGATTGGGGCTTACACGTGAGGAGGATTCCCATGGATTTGGAGCAAAGGGACGAGGCTTACACATGGAATCTTCCATAAGGGGAAATTATGTGATTAAAGTTTACACATGGGTACTGGCCAGGGAACATGAGTATGATAGGGGATTACACCTAAGGATAAGGCCTGTTGGCTGGGACAAGCTTGGGGATTATGCGTAGGAGAATCCCATGGTGGAGATCGAATGTCATGATCATTGCTAACCTCTAATCCCATGTGAGTCATGCTCGATGTGAGAAATAGGAGGAAGTAGTAGATCGAACGATCATGTCATGAAAGATGCACCAACGAGTGATGGTGTGGGGATTACACAAGGAAGTTGTCCCAGGAGGATGTCATTCCATGTGAGGAGTCACTAGTGCAGAAAGTGTTTTTAACGTCACCATTTTTTACGTCGGTTATATATAACCGACGTGATAATCTGTGAAACGTGGTTTTTTATGTCAGTTATTTTATAACCAATGTAAAAAATCCAGAGAGTAAATTTTTAACTTCAATTATTTTAATAACCGATGTTAAAAATCGCCCGTGTTCATTTTTTATTTCGATTATAAATTAACCGATATAAAAAACCAAAGTACGGTGTTTTTTATGTTGGTTATCAAATAACCGACGTAAAAAACGAGGTATCTACAAATTTTTTACATCGGTTATAAAATAACCGACGTAAAAAAAGAGGCTTTTAAGGCCTTTTTGATGTCGGTTATTTGATAGTTGGCGTAACAAACCAACCCACAGAATTTTTTACATCGGTTATATTATAACCGACGTAAAAAACTGTGATTTCTGATGTATTTTTTAAGTCGGTTATTCTATAACCAACGTAAAAAACCAACATGCGGATTTTTTTATGTCAGTTATTTTATAACTGACGTAAAAAAAAGTTGTATCTGATACATTTATAATGTCGGTTATTATAATAACCGACGTTAAAAATGTAATAAAAATAGTTTATAACGTCGTTTATTTAATAACTGACATTATAAAACATTTAAAAAATTAACACGCCCCGTGGATTGTCATTTACGATTTTTCGATCGATAGTTCGGTGACTCGTCTACCTCATGCAGTAAACCCTAATCGACTATTCGATATCATTGCATTAAACTCGTTTTTCCATCATTGTTTATAATCTTTACTCTCCTCAGATCTATCATCTCAACTCGCAACACTTAGGTAAGCCTCCCACGACTTTATTTCGTTCGTTTTTTTTTTTCGGATAGTCTATATTTACATTTTGTGATTTTTTTTAAACTAGGTAAGATTATTTGATTTCCAACCCTCATACCTCGTTTTTACATCATCATCCTATTTATTATCCCCAGATCTATTAGATCGACTCGCAATATTCACGTAAGCCTCACCTACGTCTATTTCGTTTGGTTTTGTTTCGCGAATTCCTGACATTGATGGTAATTTTTGTTGTCATTGACATCTAATAATCTTATTCACCTATATTACTGAAATTTATATGTAAACCATTGTGATACACCCATTCCGTTTACCAGTGTGATTTATTTTATAAGTACATATATGGTTTTTCATGGTGGAATGTTTGTTTTGGATCCTTGGTTGTTTCTATTTTGGGTATCACTTTTTGTAGTTCCATAATCTATTTACGTTACTTATTTTCATGGACTATTATAAGTCATCATATGCTATTAAAACATAATTCATTTCATAATAGATCATTTTAGACTAGTAGGAGATACAATTCATGGTTCTTATTTTGAATAATGGCATGATACCAAAACTAGTAGCTTGAGGTTAAAATCTCTAGATATGTCAAAACTAGTAGCTTGAGGTTAAAATCCCATGGTTTTGGGGGGCTTTCAAGAGGGTTAGTGGCTATCCAAGGGGTTGGGGGCTGTCCAGGGTGTCCATGGAGGTGGGTGGCAGTCCAGGGGTGTGGGGGGGGTCCAAGGGGGTGGGGATGTCGAAGGGGGTGGGTGGGTTGTCCAAGGGGGTGGGTGGGGGCTGTCCAAGGGGGTGGGGGCCTATCCAGAGGGTTTGGGGGGTTTTCTGGGGGTGGGGGTTGTCCAGAGGGTTGGGGTGTCCAGGGGGGTGTCCAAGGGGTAGAGGGTGGGGGTCGTGTCTAGGAGGGGTGGGGTGTGCTGTCTAGAGGGGTGGGGCTGTCCAGGGGGTGGGGGCTGTCCAGAGGGTTGGAGGGTGTCTAGGGGGTGTCCAAGGGAGTAGGGGTGGGGGTGGTGTCCAGGTGGGGCGGTGGTGCTGTCTAGAGGGGTGGGGTTGTCCAGGGGGTGGGGTGTCCAAGGGGGTAGGGGTGGGGGTGGTGTCCAGGAGGGGTGGGGGTGCTGTCTAGAGGGGTGGGGCTGTCCAGGGGGTGGGGGGTTGTCTAGAGGGTTGGGGGTGTCCAGGGTGGTGTCCAAGGGAGTGGGTGGGGGGGTTGTCCAAGGGCGTGGGGGCCTGTCCAGAGGGTTTGATGGGTTGTCCGGGGGGTGGGGGATGTTCAGAGGGTTGGGGGTTTCCAGGGGGTTCAAGGGGGTGGGTGAGGGGGATATCGAAGGGGGTGGGGGCCTGTCTAGAGGGTTTGGGGGGTTATCTGGGGGTGAGGGGTTGTCCAGAGGTTTGCGGTGTCTAGGGGGTATCCAAGGGGGTAGGGGTGGGGGTGGTGTCCAGGAGGGGTGGGGGTGTCCAGGGGGTGTCCAAGGGGGTGGGGGTGGGGGTGGTGTCCAGGAGGGGTGGGGGTGTTGTCTAGAGTGGTGGGGTGCTGTCTAGGGGGGTGTCCAAGGAGGTAGGGGTGGGGGTGGTGTCCAGGAGGGGTGGGGGTGCGGTCTAGAGGGGTGGGGGTCTGTCCAGGGGGCGGGGGTGTCCAGAAGGGGTGGGGGTTTTCCAAGGGTGTGGTGGTGTCCATGGGGTGTCCAAGGGGGTGGGGGTGGTGTCCAGGGGTGGGGGGCTGTACAAGGGGGTGGTGGTGTCGAGGGGGTGTCCAAGGGGGTGGGGGATAAGTGTCAGATGGGATTGACTACTGCATCAAGGTTTCTGAGGTTATGGCATGATGATTGTGTCGTGATTATTGGCTTTACATTGTGATTTTCTCCATCTGAATTTTTATTTTAAATTTTATTTGATTCTCAGGTTTACTCAATTTTCTCCAATTTTCTATCAACCATTGTAGGCCCCATGGTTTTCTTTGATTCAATGGAAGTTAAAACTGTTATATCTAACTATATTTTGTTTTTAAAATAATATTCAAGCATATCTTTTAAATACGCCTAGATTTGTTTTATATTTCAAAATTGTTTTACATCCAAATTATGATTTTTTTCATATAAACATATATTTTTCTTATCTTAAAAATATATATATTTTTGATATTTGTTATAGGTAATAATGAGTCAAAGTTGGATTACGACACATCGAATGAGAAATGAATATGAGGAAGGTGTTGATGCCTTTTTGGAATTTTCTAAACAAAATGTTCCAAGTAGTGACATTTTTTTCTGTCCATGCCTGAAATGTTTGAATATGAAGAAGTTGAAAAGTATAGAGATAAAAGATCATCTGATTTGTCATGTTTTTAATCTGAGTTACAGCCCTTGGATTTGGCATGGTGAAACTGGACGGAATGTCATAGACGATGATGATTCGCAAGATGGTAACTCCGATGGAATTGAAGAAATGATTCACGATATTCTAGCAAAACAAATGAGAAAGAACCAACAGTTGCACGTCTATATGGTGATGCTGAAAAACCATTATATCATGGTTGTACAAATTTTACAGATTTTTCGGTGGTGTTAAGATTGATTAACCTGAAGGCAAAACATGGATGGAGTGATAGAAGTTTTACAGAGCTGCTACAATTGATGAAAGACATTCTTCCAAAAGATAACGATCTTCTTGATTCACAATATAAGGCCAAAAAAATATTATGCCCAAGGGGAAGGGAATAAAGCATGTCCAATTTGTGAACAACAGATGTCATATTGTCAATTTCATCATGGGAGGAAAACAGTGTACATGGGTCATCGAAAGTTTTTGCCTATGGATCACCCTTATAGAAGACTAAAAAAGGCATTCAATGGCTCATAAGAATTTGATACTGCTCCAAAACCTTTATCCCCTGATCTTTATTTTTAGGGGGTGAAAAACCTTGATGTGACAATGGGAAAGACACAGAAATCTGGTAATGATAGACATATTTGGAAGAAAAGGTCAATATTTTTTGAGCTACCATATTGGAGGTATCATGAAGTTAAACATAATATTGATTTCATGCACGTTGAGAAGAATATATGTGATTGTTTGATTAGAACATTGTTAGATATTAAAGGAAAGAAAAAATATGGGTTGAATGCAATATTAGACTTACTATCAATGGGAATATGTTTGAAGTTAGCTCCCACTCATAAAGGAAGACGAATACTTCTTCCCCTATCTTTTTATACATTATTTAAGAGGGAGAAATTTAGCTTTTGTCAGTGTCTTAATGATATAAAAGTGCCTCAAGGTTATTCTTCAAATGTAAAAAATTTTGTCACATTAAAGGACTTGAAGTTTATAGGTATGAAATCACATGATTTTCACGTCATGATGCAACAAATTCTACCAGTTTCATTGCATGGAATATTGCCCATTCGTGTCAGAAAGACTATAATGAAGTTGTGTTTTTTTTTAATTCAATTTGTAACAAGGAGATTGATGTGAATGCTTTGAACATTTTGGAAAAGGATGCAATTTTTATACTTTGTCAATTGGAAATGTATTTTCCTCCAATTTTTTTTGATATAATGGTGCATTTAATGATTCATCTAGTTCGAGAAATAAAGCTTTTTGGACCTGTATATCTTCGTTGGATGTATACTTTTGAAAGGTATATGAAAATATTAAAGTGGTATGTTAAAAATCCATATCGACCTGAAGACTCCATTATTGAAAAGTATATTTCTGAGGAGGTAGAAGAGTTCTATACGAGCTACTTGGCTATGGCGCAACACATAGGTTTGCCTCCATCTCGCCATGAATGAGTTAATAATGAGAGGAAGGGGATTCATGGCTTGAAAGTCAAATCATTGTCAGGTGAACAGATGAAGAAGTTAGAATCTTACATCTTGAATAACATAGATGATGCTCAACCGTATATCACATTGCATATTAATGAGTTGAAACAATTTCATCCAAAGAATAAAGAAATGTGGATTTTTAATGAGCACAACAAAACTTTTTTTTCATGGTTTCAAAAGACCTTTCTTGGTAGATCATATGTATCAGAGACATTAAAATGGATAGTGGGTGGTCCATGTTTAAATGTGATAACATGGTCTGATTATGAAATTAATGGCAATACATTTCATACGAAAGCTCAGGACAATAGAAGTGCAGTTCAGAATAGTGGTGTATTGGTGTTTGCAGAAGCAATGCATTTTTCGAGTGCTAAGGACAAAAACCCAATTTCTGCATCAAGTGTATATTATGGAGTGATTGAAGACATATGGGAGGTTGATTACTTTAAAATTAAAGTTCATATTTTTAAATGTAAATGGTTTATCGGTAAAAATAGTGTTAGACACGATGAATTTGGATTGACACTTGTTAATCTGAATAAATTGGAAGACACGGCTGATTCTTTTATAATGGCAACACATGCGAAACAAATTTTCTATGTAGTAGATCAATAAGATATGCAGTGGGTTGTTTTTTTACAAGGGAAAAAACAATATGTTGGTGAGGATGAACTTGATGAAGATGTTGATTTATGTGAGATCCCTACTTCCATGGAAAGATTAACAGAACATAATGATGAGCATGTTGAAGACATGGTTTTTTTCCATAAGGAACGATCATGATGAAGCAATTTGGGAAAACAATCCATTTTTACATTCCTAAAATTATAGGTAACATATTTTTGTTTCTTTTTTACATTTATTTTTTTCATAAAATGTTAGATATTTTAAGTTTTTTCTTTATTAAAACATGTATTAAAACAAAATAAGTATAAGTTTTTTTTGTTTTAAGTTTGTTTAGTTTACTTTATCATATTTACCATTACATGAATTATATATCTATTATTTTTGTTCAGTGACAATTACTTTACCATGTTTACCAGGTTTACCATGTTTACTATGTTTACCATGTTTGATATGTTTACCATGTTTACCATCTTGACTATCTTTACCATCTTTACCATTGTTTAACATTATTACCATATTAACAATGTTTACCATTATGTAACTTAGTACACTTTTCTATTTTCTGATTACAGTAGTATTAAAATATTTGAATTTGTATATTTGTGAACTAATGTTTGTTTTTTTGATTTGAAGGATAATGACAGATCATTCAGTTGATCAACCACATGATTCTGGAGATGAGCATATTGGTCATACCTCTAGGGAGGAACATTGACATGCTCCTCTTGATGTTCCCCAATCTTCCTCATGTGCTCCTATTACAAAAAAGAGTTCAAAGTTTGGTAACCATGGATGCACATGTTTAGAAAAATTATCACTTGCCCTTATATAGGATTGGAGGATACTCGTTGAGTTTGATAATGATGATATTCCTAGAGGTCCAAATGCAAAAGATTTTAAGAGTTTTCTATCAACTCAGTCTAAGAGAAAAGTAAGCATTCTGTATGATGACTGGAGAAGTGTGGATAAAGAGATAATCTCTCAGTTGTGGGAGACGATTTTGGTAAGATCATTTTCTATTATTTGACTATTATTTAAGTGTTTCTAGTATATATAATATGTTTTTCCTCTTCTTTATCAGATGAAATTTGATATTCCTGACTCTGGAGGAGTCAGGAAGAAATTATTATCGTTGGCTTCTAGGAGATGGAGGGATTTCAAATCAACCCTCTCCTCTGATTTCATTTATGGTCATAGGATTCATGACAATCCATGTCATATATATCCTTTTATAGATGAAGACACATGGAGACAGTTTTTTTAAAGTAGAAGAAAATAGTCATTTTTGGTAAGGGAAATGTAAACTTTTATAAGTTTTCTTATATAAATGATCTTATTAATGTTTTGTTAATGATTTCTTATTCTTAATTTATAGCAAACAAGGAAATCTCATCAGGAGATCCAATCTAAAAATGTATACCCTCATAGTTTATCTCGGGGAGGGTAAGCATTTTTGGAAGAACAAATGATGGCGGAAAATTTTCAATAACTAAGAGCTGAGTCTTCAAGCTCTGGAGAGGTGGCCCCTCTATCCCCTCCATCTAGACATGAAAAATGAAAGAGAGCTCGGGTGGTCAAAAAAGGGAAATATCTTTTGGAAGAATCGAGAATCGTGGCTGAGAGGATTGTAAGATATATATTTTATTTATTTAAGTTAATTATTTTCTTCATATAATTTCAGTCATTAAAGAAATGTTCAATTAATTAATACAGGTCTCTCTTGAGGAGAATAGTTCACTGGGGACATTTACAGCTACCAGGAGGAAAGATATTTTATCTGTAGCATTGGGAAATCCTGAACATCCAGGTCATGTAAGAGGATATCCGGCAGGTGTATCAGTAAGAAAAGTGTTGCCACGTTCTTCAACTTCTAATGTTGGGGGGTTTATAAAAAATAGAATCCTTGGAGGATTAAGTTCATAATATTAATGCGACGATGAAGGAAAATATTAGAGTGTCGGTACAGTCTATGTTTGCAAACATGCAAAGACAATTTCAGACTGTAGCTCCCACTCCTCCACCTCCCCATGCAGACCCCATTATTTATCCTCCACCTCCGCCAGTAGCTCCCACTCCCCCACCTCAGCCTTCGGACCCCATTTTTTATCCTAATCCTCTGCTGTAGTTTCCTACTTATTGTGAGTTGTATGTTGATGATCCTCAACATCATATAGTTTCATATGGGTTGGTATATTGTTTAGGAGATACAGTTGATCATCAACAATTAGAGATAGAGAATCAGAGGGTCACTGTACAGGATATTATAGATAGATCAGCTTGAGTACCATTACCTACAGATGAGGTGCAGTTGGACATAGTATTAGCCATTTTTTAATTTGGCCATCCAGACTTCTTTGACACATTACCATAGAGGTATGAATGTTATATCTTTTATTTTATTTTTTATTAAAGTTGTTTTATCATTTGAAAACTAATATATTTTTCTATTTATTTTTACTGGAATACTTCAAAGGTAAAGAAATAATGTATAGACAACAACAAAGACAAATGTCTATGACATCAGATACATATTCTAGTAGTCTTGACATATTGTCAAGATATTCAAATTTTTTGGTGGGTCATTATGAGTTTCTAATGAAAGCTTATGTTTTTGGACGTGCAATAAGTGTGGGGATTATGAAAACTGATATCATGGAGCTTGTTACTAGAGATAAGTTGGGTATCAACGTGGTGCAAATTTTTTCCATGTAAGTCTTAACACCTTTTCCCTGTGTTATATTTAATAAAAATGTATAATTATGTCTGTTTTGTATTAGGTATCTTTATAAAATTTGTGAGAGGAATGAGCTGACAGATGTATATGGATTTATGGACCCGCAATTGATTTCCCCGGAAGCATGTGCATTGGATGAGGAACAAAGAATGATTTATATTGCTGAAAGACTTGAAAAAAATATATTTACACAATGTTGGATGATGCCTTTTTATGAGAGGTATGAAACACATCTCTCTCAAAGAGTTCATTATCTTTTAACATAAAAACCCACTAACCTTAAATTTCCTTTTATCAGTGATCATTGGATGTTAGGGGTTTTTTTCCCAAGGGAGAAAGCACTTTATTGGATATGCTCTGTCCATGATGATGTGAGGGAAAGTTTTAAGAATATATTGGAAAAGTAAGTTTCAATTTATCAATAGTTTTATATATTATAATGAATTTTAAATTTACCTCATTCGTATTATTTTCTAACGGGGCATGGGTCTACTTTAGAAAAAACACAAAGAAAATGAGTGCAAAGATCAAATATGTAAATGCGAAGGTAAATGTCCATTTATAATTTGTACTTTTTGATTTATTACATAAAAAAATATATTGAATTTAAACTCATTCAAACAGAATTTTCATTAACAACAAGGCGTCATCGAATGCAGATATTATATGTTAAGATTTATGTATGAAATAATAACAACTGGTACAGTTGTCAATTTTGACCTGGTAAGATTTCCTCTTAAACTTTGCCATAATATTTTAATTTGATTTATTCATTATACACGTTAACTACTATCCTTTTAATTTTCATCTTTTTGATGACCCTCAACCCTATACTGTTGAAGACATCAAACACTTACTAGTGAAGTGGTCAAATTATTTTACAGGTTTGATTGAATTTTAGTTGTTTGTAATGTAAAATTTAATTTTGAATATCGTCATTGTAATTGTGTATTTGGTAGTCGTTTAGGCTGGATTTAGTTTTTTTTTTTGAAGTTTACAGTGTAAGTTTTAAATGTTATATATGTGAATGTTTAATTTTTCTCTACTTCTTATTTTGGTCTACTTATGATGGTTTTTTTTGGTATGGATTCAGGTCTGGGGGGAGGGGTTCCAAGGGTTTGGAGGTGTTCAGTGGGGTGGGGGTGTCCATGTGTCTAGGAGGGCTGTCCGGTGGGGTGGGGGGTCCTGGTTGTCCATGAGAGTGGGGGGGTAGTCCAGGGGGTGGGAGCGTTTCCAAGAGGGTAGAAGGGTTTTCCAGGGGCGTGGGAGGCTGTCCATGGGGTGTCCAAGGGTGTGAAGGTGTCTTGTGGGGTGAGGGGGGTTTCCAGGGGTGGGGGGCTGTCCAGTGGGGGGTCCAGGGTGTCCATGGGGATGGGGGCAGTCCAGTGGTGTGGTGGGGGCTGTCTAGTGGGTTGGGGGGTTCTAGTCTATTTTTTGGTAACTTTTTGGTCTGTTTCAAGGGTGTGGGAGGGATGTCCAGGGATGTGGGGGTGATTTCCAGGGGTGGGAGGTTCTACAAGAGGGTGGGGGATGTCTAGGGGTGGTGGTGATGTCTAGGGGTGTGGGGGAGTGTCCAGGGGTGTGGTGGGGGCAGTCTAGTGGGGTGAGGGGGTTATGGTTTGTTTTCGGTAACTTTTTGGTCTGTATCAGGGGTGTGGGGGGTTGTCCATGGGTGTGGAAGTGTTGTCCAGGGGGTGGGGTATACATGAGGGTGGGGGGTTGTACAGGGGTGTTTGGGGTTGTTCAGGGGGTCGGGGGGTAGTCTAGGGGTGTGGTGGGGGCTGTCTAGTGGGGTGGTGGAGGGATGTCCATGGTGTAGGGGGGTATACATGAGGTTGGGGGTTGTCCTGGGGTGTTTGGAGATGTCCAGGGGTCAGGGGCAGTCCAAGGGTGTGGTGGGGGCTATCAAGTGGGGTGAGGGGGTGAGGGGTGCTGTTCAGGAAGGTGGGGGGGGTTGTCCCGGGGTGTTTGGGGCAGTCTAGGGGTGGTGGTGGGGGCTATCAAGTGGGGTGAGGGGGTGCTGTTCAGGGGGTGGTGGGAGGGCTGTCCAGTGGGGTAAGTTTTATATGTTATCACTGTAAATGCTTAATTTTTCTTTAGTTCTTGTTTTGATCTACTTCTGTTTTTGTGGTACAAATTCTTGAATTGGTTTCTGGTTGTTTCTGGGGGAGAGCAGAGGACTACATTTGATTTTTTTTTTAAAAATGGTCTTCCACGTCAGTTATTTTATAACCGACGTGATAAAGAAATTGGTAAGGTATTATCACGTCGGTTTTTTTAATAACCGACGTGATAAACACCTGTGTAATGGTTTATCAGATTGGTTATTTAATAACTGACATGATAAAAGGCCTAGGAAATGGTTTATCAAATCAGTTATTAAATAACAGATGTGATAAAAGGCCTGGGAAATGGTTTATCACGTCGGTTATTAGATAACTGACTTGATAAACCATTTCTGAGGCCTTTTATCATGTCGGTTATTGAATAACGGACGTGATAACCCCCCCCCCCCCCCCTCGGACTGGTTTAGCATGTCGGTTATATAATAACCGACGTGATAAACCATTTCCCAGGGCTTTATCACGTCAGTTATTTAATAACTGACATGATAAATATCCCCCACACGGGTTTATAACGTCGGTTATTATATAACCGACGTGATAACCCCCCCCCCCCCCAGTTTTTACACGTCAGTTATTAATTAACCGACGTGATAAACACCACAATGTTATGTTTTTTACGTGGGTTTTTAAATAACCGACGTAAAAAATGTTATTTATAACGTCGTCCGTATTAACATCGGCTAAAACCAATGTAAAAAATGAAAAATAACCGACGTAAATAACGTTTTCTGCACTAGTTAGTATCTAATTCTATGTGAGGAAGATATTATTCCCTATGAAGAGGATCTCATTCCATGTGAGGAGTATCTCATTCCCTGTTACTCATACATAGAGCATCCCATGGAGAGAGTGTGTGTAGCACCCCCGGTTTGAGGTCTGTAGCCTTTGTTTATGCTTCTTTATGTGTTTAAATTGCATGGGATGAGTTGAGAATAGGTTGGAAGAGTTTGGAATGGTTTTGAATAAGTTTTGAGGCTTTTCTAAGGGAGAAAGGTTTGAGCATGGTTGGGGGAAACCATGTGGGTTCTCTAGGAAACCATGCAGGGGGAGATAGTAGGCTTCGTATGGCATACGCATGGTTTGTTAAACCCTGCAAGGCAACCGTGCGAACCCATCCTCTCGAGGCAGTAGCATGCGCACGGTTAGCGCATGGTTTTCCAAACCGTGCGGGCTAACCGTGCGAACACTTAACCTTAGGTCAATCCTGGAGAACCACTGTTCTCCCCTTAACTAGTCGAACAAATCATCAATTTGGGTGAGGAAGGATGATATTCCTAAAATAGCTTTCAGAAGTAGATATGGTCATTATGAATAGGTGGTTATGCCCTTTGGTCTAATGAATGTGCCAGCGGTATTCATGGCATTGATGAATCGGATATTTCAAAGATATCTGGATTCATTTGTGGGGGTGTTTGTAGATGATATTCTAGTGTATTCAAATACAAGGGTGAAGCATGAGCAACACTTGGTGATTGTGTTGGGGATCTTGAGGGATCATCAGTTGTATGCCAATTTGTCAAAGTGTGACTTTTGGATACAAAAAGTCCATTTTCTGGGCCATGTGATTTCTGAAAGGGGCATTTCAGTGGATCTGGAAAAGATAGATGTTGTTATCTCATGGAAACCACCTAATAATGTGTTTGAGGTATGGAGTTTCCTCGGTCTAGATGGGTATTATCGGCATTTTGTTCGTTATTTTTTATGTTTGGTTTCACTGATGACAGCTTTGAAAATAAATAATGTTTTTTCATATGGAATGAACAGTGTATGCAGTGTTTCGAAGAGCTAAAGGGTCTCCTTACATCAACACCAATATTGGTTTTTCTAGAACTAGGAAGAGGGTACATGGTGTATTGTGATGCATTGGGATTAGGTTTGGGGTGCGTTCTCATGCAAGGGAATCATGTGGTTGTGTATGGCTCATGACAATTGAGGGTTCATGAGAAGAACTACCCAACTCATGATTTGGAATTGGCAGTAGTGGTCCATGCTTTGAAAGTGTGGGGTCATTATCTCTTCGGTGAGAAATTCATGGATATAAAGATCATAAGAGCTTAAAGCACATTTTATCACAAAGGGATTTGAACTTAAGGCAAAGTAGATGGATAGAATATCTCCAGATTTTTTGATTTTGACTTTATGTACACATCAGGTAAGGGAAATTTGGTGGCAGATTCATTAAGTATAAAATCATATGCTCAGGTGGTGAAACAGACATCAGGCCAGTGGCAGTTGATGTTGGTTATAGCTGACATGCGGTTGGAATGTGAGGACTAGGGCGATAGAGCGGTCTTCTTTTCAGTCTTGTTGATTCCTGACTTGGTTGGCCTGGTTAAAGAGGCACAGATATCTGATTCTGAGTGTCTGACCATGAGGTCAAAACTCAATGGTGGGGAGACAATTGAGGTTTGGTAACTGAATGGAGATTCAGTTTTGTGTTTTCAGAATCATATGGTTGTACTAGTTTCTTTTCAAGAGGATCTTCTCAGGGTGTATCATCATTCCAGGTGGGTTGTTCATCCTGGAATTTAGAAAATGTATAAATCATTGAAAGCACAGTTCTGGTGGGCTGGTATGAAAAGAAGTGTGGCTAAGTTTGTTTAGAGATGCTTGACTTGTTAGAAAGTCAAGGCAGAGCATCATAGGCCAGCGAGAATGTTGCAGTCTTTACCAATCCCTGTTTGGAAGTGGGAGAAAATAGCGATGGATTTTGTTACAGGTCTCCCAAGAACTTTCAAAAAGCATGATTCCATTTGGGTGATAGTGGATCAGCTAACGAAGTCAGGCCATTTCATTCCAATTCGTGAATCTCATATGGTGGAGGATCTGTCCAAAATCTATATCTGAGAGGTGGTAAAGAGGCATGGGGTTCCAGTTTCGATCGTATCCGATAGAGATCCAAGTTTTATGTCTCATTTCTAGGAATCCTTATAGCAAGCCCTTGGAACTAAGTTGATCATGAGTATGGTGTATCACCCTTTGACTGATGATCAATCCAAGAGGATGATACAAACCTTGGAGGATATTTTGATGGCTTTTGTTATGGATTTTGGTGGCTCGTGGGAGGAGCACTTGTCATTGGTTGAGTTCTTGTACAATAACAGTTATCAAGAATCCATACATATGGATCTGTTTGAAGAGTTGTATGGGAGGTCGTGTCGTTCTCCACTATGCTGGGTGGAAATGGGTGACTTCTCGATGGTTGGACCGAGCCTTGTCCATGAGACTATGGAGAAGATCAAGTTACTTAGGAAGAGAATGGAGATGACCCAGAGTCATTATAAATCGTATGTGGATCATCGCCGATGTTCATTGTCATTCTAGGTGAGTGATCATGTTTTCTTGAGGATCTCTCCTAGGTTTGGACATCGTCAGTTTGGGAAGCATGGAAGGTTATCTCTGAGGTATATTGGACCTTTTGAGATTCTTGAGAGGGTTGGTGAGGTGGATTATCATTTGGATTTGCTACCTAAGCTCAATGCGGTGCACAATGTGTTTCATGTGTCGCAGTTGAAAAGGTATCATCCAGATCTGGCCCATGTTATTCTATGGGATTATGTTGAGCTAGAGTCGGATGCTTCGATAGTGCACATTCCAGTGCAGGTTGTGGAGAGGAAATAGAAAGTCTTTCAGGGTAAAATCATCGGTTTGGTTCAGGTTTTGTGGTAGCATGGCTAGATCTAAGAGGAGACATGGGAGTGGGAGAAAGAGATGGTCAAGCAATGACCCGAGCTATTTCGGAAAAAGGTGGGTTCACTACTTTTCGAGGACGGAAAGTCCAATGGTGGGGAGAATGTAGCACCCCTGTTTTGAGGTATGTAGACTTTTTTTATGCTTATTTATGTGTTTAAAGTGCATGGGATGAGTAGAGAAGAGGTTGGGAGAGTTTGGAATGGTTTTGAATAAGTTTGGAGGCTTTTCTAAGGGAGCACGGTTTAAGCACGGTTGGAGGAAACTGTACAGGTTCTCCAGAAAATCGTGCAGGGAGAGGCAGTAGTCTTTTCACGGCCTGCACACGGTTTGTTAAACCGTGTGAGGCAACCATGCGGACCCCTCCTCTCGAGGTAGTAGCGTGCGCACTGTTAGCACACGGGTTGCCAAACCGTGCGGGCTAACTGTGTGACTACTTAAAATAGGGTTTTAAAACCCGGGTTCGCTCAGGATTGCCTCATTTCTCTCCAAATTCTCTCCCACTCAAGCCTCACTCAGGATTTCAGGTTCTCATAGGTTTACGGTGATCTCCCACCCGTTTTGGAAGCAAATTGAAGGGTTTTCGTGGTGGTTTTAAGGTGGTTTCTCCCAGGTAAGTCTATCCTCTCGGTTTCTTTGTGTTTTCCTCTAGATCTACATCTCCCTCTCTCTTGGTTTTCTAGATCTACACCCGTTGTGTGTAGATATAGGGTTTTGGTTGCCTTGGATGTTAATTTTAAGGCTTTGGATGATAGGGAAGGAAATCTAGAGAGGTTTTGGTGGTACGTTCGTCGGTTTTGATGAGCAGTTTCTTGTGGGCCGATTTCACTGTAACCCTAAAGGTAGGTGGCTTCTCTCTCGACTCCACTTGGTTAGAACTAGTGGTTTGGTTACAATTAATTTTTGTTGCTTAAAATTAAATGTGTTTTTGATGTGTGAAATTGGATGAAAATACCTTTGGTAATGGTTTGGGAATTTTTGGGAAAAAGTGCTTGTGGTGAAATGCTCTTGATGTGATTTTAAAATGGGATTTTAAAATAAGTTGTTTTGCTGGTTGATTAAGATAAACTGATAAAATGGTTTTCAATAAAAAGGGTTGTTTTATTGAAATGGGGTTTGGCATGGAAAATGGTTAAAGGGTGTTTTCAATAAAAGTTTTATTTATTGAAGTGGATTGGTATGTAATGGAAATGGTTGATTTCATGTTTTTGTGGCCTTGATGGGTTATATGCTCGGTTATGTTGGCTTCTTTGAATGTTGTGAAAGTGGGCGAGAATTACCACTATAAAAAGGGTATGAATAGTGGATGGAAGGGCCACCATCAATAGAAAGTGGTTGGGAAGTACCACTTTAGGGGATTGGTAATGAATGGGTTGGATGGGAAGTGCCACCAGGATATGTTGTGTGCTTGGTTGGTGATGTTTGTAGATGGGGCTTGTGAGTGAAATATGAAAAAGCCAATCGGCTTGTGGCTTGGTTTATTTGGATTCCTTGTGTGGAATATTTGGCTTATGAAATTATTGTTTGTATTTCCCTGGGTTTACTTTTTTTGGGCAAGTTGGCTTGGTAAGGGTGTGTTTGGCTGATGGTAATGGATGCACATGTGATTAGTTTATATAAACTCATTTATATAATTGTGCTAATAGTTTTATCCTAGTGGCATGTGTAGGTAAGTCATTTGGGGAAATCCTACTTAGTAGTTTTACTCACCCCCTGATTTGGCATGTTGTTGTCTTTGAAGATGTTGTGTATCATGACATGGGAAAAGGTAAGGCATCACCCTCCTTTACTGGTGCATCGTGATGTCTGGGTGGAGCTTGGAGCATGGAGTTCGGTGTGGATCCATGGAGTGTGTCTTGGATTATTTAGGGTCTTTTGTTGATTCTTATGCATAGTAATATAATATGGTATTGGTTGTATTGGTTTTGTATGGTATTGTGGATCAACTTGGTTGTCCTTTGGGAATACATGCTTGAATGTTTTGATTGACTTGCATCATATAGCGGTTGACAGTGGATTGTTTGGTTGGTTTTGTCTTAAGGGAAAATCGTTCCCCAATTTGTTCTTGAAGCCCTCAGAATTTATTTCCAGCCTTTTTCGCCTTAGGAACTTCACTTAAGGCCAAGTAACCCTCACCGCCTCCTCAAGACAATTAGGTAGGGGCGGGGTGTTACAGTGTGGGGCTTATGTATAGAAGTTTCCCGAGGCAGAATGGTCATCCCATGGTGGTATCCCATGATGTTTACACATGGTCCATCTCGTGTGTATTTCATGGTTTAAGACTATAGTTTAACACCATGTGTTGAGGATGTTAGTGGTAGATAGTTTTATGTTATTCAGTGTGGACATGGGGGGCTCAATTCTTACCCTTTGGGATTACATAACTACAGCTCATGCACCTCCAGGAGGGGCATGTATTTAGCAATGCCAAGGTGTAACAATGTACAATAGTGGTCAGTGATGAGGTCTAAATTAGAATCCCTATACTGAGAAGTAAGGAGGATTATCATACCTATTCTAAGAAGAAAAAGTTTTGGCAACACATGCACTATAGGCTTAGGGGACATCTTTTGTGGGGCCATGAAATTGTTGCGTGCAATTTTAGAGGGTCACGTACAAGGGGTGCATGAAAGGCATGGGGGCTACATGCAATTGGTTCTCAAACATTCTTTTCTTCATAAAGTCAATCCATGGATCTTTAAATAAGGGGTGCATTCAAGATTAGAGGCTTGCGCACAATGCAAGTCTAGTGCACAACGTTAGAGTGTTTCGTGCAAGGTCAAGGTTTTATTCAGGTTGATCCCTTACACACACCTAACTTAGGCTGAAAGAGGTTGGATGAGGATTACACAACTATGTCCCCACTTGAAATAGGATGCACAAGGCACCTGTCACATAATATATCTACCTTGAGGTTTCAATCCTTTCACAATGTCACAAAAGATTCATCTTACATATAGTATAGTGGCGGTTTGACCACCATAGGATCACCATGAAGAAGGGGGTGACATTCAATATATAGACAAATAATTCAATGATGGATCAAAAGGTTTTAGTCATGGAAGAGGTTTTCTATGAAACCATGTCCTTTACCATGGTGAATGATCATGCAAGGGGTTTTTTGACGTCACATTGGGTGCGCAAGAGTTTTCTTCTCGGCTTCGGGTCTTGTGCGCAATGTAAACCTGTTGTGCACACCTACCTTAACCGTTTGAGAACCCTGTGTGGAGGGGGTGTGAGATACATCATATTGGTCATGCAAGATTCTTTTGTGTGGATTTCTATCTTGTGTGAACACCTTAAAACTTGTGTGTGCCTTCCTTGGATTTCCCAAAATGTTCCGTTGAGTCAGATGATGGCTTCAGTTTACCCAAAAAATGGTTGTTTTAGGATTCATGTAGAATTCAACACTAACAAATGCCCCCCTCAGAATCTGATATGAGAGGGGACCCAAAGGTTGGGTTCTGAGTTAAACACCAAAAAGAAGGGTTGATTTTAATGTGTGTGTTTAAAAATCGTTCATCCACTTATTTCATGCAGCTTCTTCTTCTTTCATGATTCAGAATTTGCAGAAATACCTTCATTTTTCATGTTCGCTACCCGATATTGCATGAAATGTCACTTCTTGCACACCAATCCTAAAATCTTGCATGATTTTTACTTGGGTTTTTTAGACACATTTAAAATTGCTGAAAATAAAGACAATGTTAATATTGAAGCTACTGTCTCCTCTCAGAGAGATAAAATGAAATAGAACCCTCTGATTTTTTAGGCTAGGAGAGTCGTGTTAGATAATCAGATGTTTCTAGGGATGCTAACACAATCATAGAAGTATTATCTTCTAAGTGATTATCTCCCTTTGTGGAACTTCAGGTTACTGGACAAAGTGATCATCCCAGTGTCCAGAGTTGATTCACCATGGTCATGTTTCACATGTGAAGAAGATCTTCAACGTTGGAACATCGTTGTCCATGGCCATGACATTAGAGATCATAGAGACATTGCTGCTTATGTGTTGAATGGGAGGACCAGGATGGTCACCGGGGATCATCCAGAGGTGGAATAATTCTCTTCCCATTATGTCACTACTTTCCAAAGTAGCATGAGAGAAAATTGTTAGGACTGGAAGAAAGATTGGGACCTGAGGTCCGGCAGTGACTTCACCATCAAGTGGGATTGGGTGTAATGGGTGTAATACACATTCCATGAATATGGAGCAGAGTTTCATAACAACGGGATATATTAAGTGGTATGTATATTACAATTCCACTTTTATTACAAATAAAAAACAGTGTTATAGATCCTTGTTTGCTGGTCCTTGGATGTGAACGCATTCTATCTTCACCGTAATAAAGTCAACATCAGTCTATGGGACATTAAATTCATTGGTGGCATTTCACTGTAAGGATTCTAGTATGATGAGTTTTTGCCACCACAAAATACTAGGGGACACAGTGACCTGAATTCTATACTAGTAAAACATATTATGCAATCAGTGAAGGGGAAGATGAAAATCACACCCAATTCCCAAAAGGATGTCTTTTTATAGGCACGGTTCATCTTATTTCTCAAGAAGGATTCAAAGGTGAGGATGTCAGGCCAAGGGAAACAATTTATGATCATATCGTAGAGGGGGTAGTAAGGATCCTATTGGTTTATCCTAGAGTAAGTACAATGCCAAATGTGGGGGTACGGTATGGTGGGAGGCTGGAACCCACTAGTTTATTATACTACTTTCTTGGACACTTTACTGGGTATGTGGTTGTTGTTAGTGAGGGACATGAGGATGGTAATCTACCCAAGAACATTGGTGATGGTAGAAATCCTGGAAGTTGGTAACATGGTCAACCTAGGAGTACCCATTCTAGCTAGTCTATATAGCATATTGGTTCATGATGCACAAGGAAATACACCAAGAAGGATATGTGTGTTGTTCCAGTTCCTACATGGTTGGATTACAGCACATCTCAGGGGATATTAATTCTTGAATTCCATCAAGCCTCTAAAAATTGGTCAGAGGCCATCACTACTAAACATTTACAGGGTCCAACCGATAACACTCGATGATGTTGGGGTCTTACTTCATATTGGAATCCACACTAACTTCAACTTCTACCCCCTTTTAACTCTAGTTGTTCCAATGGTAGAAAACCTTCAAGACTCATGGGAGCATAGGGAGTACCTACAAAGCTTCATGGGTGGATTGTTGGTGGCCCAGATTTACATAAAGGTGTTCTCAAATCCATACAAACCATCCCAAGTTTCTAGGTAGTTTAGATGTCTTTAATGAGTGGTAAAAAGAGTTTACATGGGGGTCTGTGAAGAGCGGCACCCTTGTATCCTTCGCCAACTATGGTACATGTTGGAGATCACAAGCTCTGGTGAGACCATCATGCTACCACCAACAATCATTGATGTGGGTATGTCAACAAAATATTACAACAATTGGGTAATAGCATATTTAGAGGTTATGTTGTAGAACTGTATCCGGGTGATTGAACCAGAAAGAGAGGGATGTGATCAGTGAGAAAGTAGATGGGCTGATCCTTGAAGGGAAAATCAGGCATAAATAGGAACTACTACTCAAGATGGAACTACAGTGGTGGGTTTATAACAAGGTTTGGTTAAACCCTAACTACTAGGATGGTGCTGGTCTTGGAAGCGACCCCGGGGACTAGAAAAAGACGTTCCTCAAAAAAAGTTGAGTTATCTTATGCAACCAGCCACTGATACTATATTTAGTTCCTTATGGTCCACATGGAGGACACTGCAGATGTCACTGATCATAGAGGACTTGTGTTGGAAGTTGTAGCATGATAGAATTAAACTACCAGATTTCAAGCGCATTCAGGTTGTGGGCATTGTGGACTTCCATTAGAGACACACATGATTGAAATCCATAAATGTTTACGCATGCCAGTGAGGATAGTATGAAGCACCCCCGCCCTAGTAAAGGTGATTCTTGTTCAAGATCCAAATCAGGAAGAGACTTCACCAGAGGAAGAAACTAATGAAGAGGAGGAGGAAGAGGAGGAGGATTCCAATTATGAGGAATCTCATGGGATGGTTGTTCATCAAAGGAGTCCCTGGGAGAGTGATGAGATTGCGGTATCCAAATAAGTATTGACTAAGTACCTCAAAGTAAGCCTTAACTCACACACATTTGTATTTGACCTTTCCCCTTTATAAACTATATTCAACAATTGAATCTTTCCTTGAATAGGAGAACCTTGATACTAAGGGGCCCCCACTGTGGGTGGTGAATGTGTACCAACTGGTATAAAGGATCACGCCCTAAGTCCTATTCTCCAGATTGAATTAACTTATTGGTGGGTCGATCGAGGAGTTTGGGGTGTCAACCTTAGATCCCTAGGTTCTTCCCATCATCTATGGGGGTCTAGGACCTAACATCTCTACAGAAGCACTCATTGATAGGGAGGAGGTGCACTCGAGGCATCTTATCATTGAAATTCCTTCCCCTCCAGGTAAGAGTATATTTCGAATCATTTGGCCATAATCAGATTATCACATAGATTTTGAATCATTTGTTTCCCTGTTATATGTAGATTTTACCCAAATGATGTGAGGGGAACCAGTTTAATTCATTGAAATACCTAGTGCTGAAGTGTATCCTATGGTGAAAATTCCTAGCTGTGACTTGGGAGCTCAACATAATAGTGTCTGGTTCCTATAATTCATCTATTTCATGATGTTGTACCTATTATTTGATGATAATATTGACTGAGGTTATTTTATTACATGCGGTGCTCAAAAGATTTCAATACTAGTAACCAGATGAGGTCAGGGCATCTATGGGATATTTTTTCATGCTCACTTCTATTCATGAGGATCCGATCATTCAAGATGATCTATCCTTAGCCACAAATGAGCAGGTAGTTGCAACTATGAGTGATGCCACTAGTGGGGTAGAATTTGAGGCTATCATGGCTGTGGCTTATAAAGAATAATCAAGTAAGGATGGTTTTCCCCATGACTTGTAACCTAGTCCATTAGAGAGGATGTCATAGGAATACTCTGCTGCTCAACTCCTTGCTACTTTTTCAAAGTATAACCCTATGGATCCTGAAGGGTTGGATGACTCCAATCCTGATGTGGCCAAATATAATCTCATTATCCATAATAGGGTATGGAATAGAATAAAATGATTCATTGAAAAAACTCAAGAGCCACAACTAGTGATCTGGATGGGGTCGATTTTCCATTTTATATGCAATCTGTGTGCTAGATGGGTGGATGCTTGAGGCCTTTACGTTCTAGTTTGTAATTATCTCACCAAATAGATATGGGAGGGGAAACAAAATCTAGACATCACCTAGAATTATAAGAATTCTGATAGCATGTTCAAGCTTCGATAAGTCAACCGGGATATTCATCGTCTGAAGAAGTAAGTGGGCGAGTTTGTTGCCTTCCTCAGAACTTAATAGGGGGTCATCACTAAACTGAAGGAACAACTAGAGGAGGCTAAGAACTAAATGAAGCAAGTAATTTCTCAAATTACAGATCTCCAAGTTGAGTGGTGTTGGGCACAGGTAAGAGCTGATGAGATTTGTCTAGAGGCTAGTGATGAGGAAGCAGAGCTCGAGGGGAGGCATAAAATATTGGAATCCACTCACCATAGGTTGGAAGAGTTGAAGCACTTGATCACCAAATCAGAGATATAGGGGTTATTTTTCCAAAACTTTTTAGAGGATCCAGTATGTAGATGTCCCTTGCTATTCCTCAACTTGTTTTTTTGATTTTGAAACTTTCTGAATGCATGGTCACATTTCTTGATTTCTTTAATTATCACACTTCAACCATATTTTTGAAACAACTAATGACCAATCCCTAAGATCACATGGGTCATTCTCAGTGTAAAAAACAAGGGATAACCACATAATTGTTCACTTTGTATGAGAGTGTTTTATAACAATCGAACACTCAGGGTATGTTACTACTGACTGATCATCGGAAGTGTTCGGGATGAGAGAGATTGTGGCTGAAGGACAGGGCTCCTATAATAGTCAACTTGTTTTTCCAACATGCTCTAGTGTATGAACGGAATAACTTCAGGGGTGTTATAATTATCCAAACAAAAGGGAATGATGAGTATGAATTGTGATTCCAAATATTCAGAACATAAGGAGAAATGCATGGTGATACAGGATAACAGCTGACCATGTTCTAAATGCAACATCTATTTCGTTGGCCTAGAATGGAGATAAACAAATGAGGTCCAACCGTTGACCATGTTCGAAACACAGAACCTATCTTGAAATGTCATTTTAATAATTCAGTAATGTTTTTCTAGGATGGTAGGTGAGCCAAAACTGGCATGGGACTATTCCATTAGGGGTTGCCTTCAGACATGGAAGATGATGAGGATCCAAACAAGGGGCACGCAAAGCATGGAAATTGAGTGATAGAACATTCGAATGAATTCCAACACCCTTGGAATTACACCACCATGACTTAAATCACATTGGTATAGGTTCATTGGTCTGAACAAAGATCAATCCCATCTTCTAGGGAAGTGTTATCTCGAATACTGAGCGATAGCTGAAAATGGGAACAATATGGTAGATGGCCATCATTGGGAAAGAATACCTCTCAAGTGAGGGCCCAAGATGTTTTGTAATTTCACGTAATGCAATTTAAATGATAGAAACATATTTTAATGTCATACAGTAAGGATGTTGGACACATATTTTAATGTCATACAATAAGTACAAATCATTGTACAGTTTTGAAATCGTGTGATTAGGATGCATCACACAGTTTAATGTTATGTGACCAAGACATTGTTCACGGTTTAAGGTCATGGAGTTTAGACCATAGGAAGAATCCTTCCAAAAACGAGCATATGTGGTGAGGTGGAGTGACAAAACCTACATGAATGAGGTCCAAATAGGCTCATGCCACACCAAAAATTCCCAAGGAGGCTCGAATACATTTTAAAGTCATTATTTTTAGAATATAGGCTCTTGGTTTAAGATCATGGAGTTCAAACTGGAAGGGATTTGGTGTGGCTCAACCACATTAATACACACCCTACCAAAACTCTTAAGCCCTCATAATCTGTGCACAATGTGGGAATCAAGAAATGGTATTGGGGGTCTCTTGACATTTGGGATCTCACAGGGATGATGCCAAGGGTTTGGAATTGCACCATGATGCAAGGGAGTGGAAATAAGGTAAGTCTAGACTTTCATGATTTGGATAAAGGGGTGAATGGTTAGTAGGGATTGAATATTGACCATGTTCAATACATAGGGACCACGACCACACTAGTCAAGAATGGAGAGAGAAAATGTATAATAAACCATTGACCAAGTTTGAAACATAAGATCCACTGCTTACTACCATATATCCATTAGGACATTGGCCTGGGATGGGAGGTGAACCAAAATGGCATGAGGCCATCACTATTAGCGGGTCCTTCTGGATTTGAATTAGATGGAAACCCAAAGTGAGAAAGACTCAAAATATGAAATAGGGAATTACTAGAAATTGGATTCCAATCTGTGATTTTCAAACAGTATAAGTTCATATTGAATAGACCATGGCAGATAGATTAGAGTCATGTTTCTTGGACTATAGTCTCTTAGTTTAAGTTCACATATTTCAGACCGATGAGGAGGTTCTAAAGAAGAATTTGTGTAGTGTGGTGTCATAAAAAACTAATTTTAATGAGGAATAAGGGCCTGACATCACACAACACATCCCTTAGTCGACTCACATATAGTTTAAATTCATAATGATTGGACTTTAACTGAGGCAAAGGGGCCAAAATATTGATGAACTTTCATCTGGTCTCAAGTAAAAAGTGCATGGACGTCTCTACATATCCCATAAGGATGGGAATCAAGTCACATGTAGTTCAAAAAACATAGCATGGTGAGAGACCAACACGGGTATGGGAAATCCTCTCTGAAGAGAAAAGTAAGGAATCCCATGATTATTGTGAGGCATCCTGATCTTGTTCAAGGTAAGGCCATAGTTTAAATTCATGTATTGAGGATGTTTAAGTTCTAGTTTAATTTCATAGATGCTATACCAAAATCAAATAATGTTTCAAATGGGTATGTGTGGTGTGGTGTTGTGACAAACCTTGTGTGAATGAGGACCAAGGATTCCCAACATTGCATGATTCACCTTAGATAAAATCTTGCATATAGTTTAAATTTGTGATGCTTGGACTTAGTGTAGACTATTTAAGGTCATGTTTCTAGGACCATAAGCTCTTAGTTTATGGTTGTATAGTTTAAACCATGGGGTGGGAACTCTTGAAAGGGATATGCATAATGTGGTGGCATAACAACCTCAATGTGAATAACAAATAAGGATCCAAACACCACATACACATTCCTAAGAGGGTTTGAATACATTGAGTCATGAAACTTAGACTAAGATGATTCCAAGGGGAAAAAGGTTTAATGAATTTATAACTGGGCCTGAAGACCAAATGTTCGTGCATCTCTACATATCCCATAAGAATGGGAATCAAGTCACACATAGTTCTTAAAATAAATCTCCTTGTGTAGGTCTGATCCATACATAGAGGGGGTATTTTTTTGTTTTTTTATTGGCTACATCGGGATGTAAAAATTCAATCATTTCTATATATCCCATAAGGATGAGAATCAAGTAGTATGTAGTTCTTGAACATGGAATGGTGGATAACTGATTCTAGGGGAGATGTCCTCTTGGGTGAGAACATGATGGCACTATGTAGTTTATCATTATACATCTAGAAATATGGTCACTATGAAGTTTAAAATCATGCAACTAGGATGCCAATGATATGTAGATTATCATCATATGGCTAGGATGATAACAGAGTAGTTTAACATCATGTTGTAGGGACGATGGGTAGAAAGCATTCCAAGGAAGATGTTCATGAATCAGAAACTATATCCCAATGTGAATGAGGACCTAGGAGGACCATATCCACACCACACACTCCCAAGTAAGGATTGAAAATAGTTTAAAGTCATGATGTCTTAACTTAAACTTTGAGTTGAAGGTTATAGAGTTTGGAACAGGTGCCCAGTTTAACTGCGTGTGCCTGGGACACTAACACTATACAGTTAAAAGTTGTATAGATTGGACTGTAGGAGCATAAAATAGATTAAGTTCATAATTCTTGAACCTACTAAAAATAGTTTAGGGTCATGTTTCTTGGATCATGGGATCTTAGTTTAAGGTCATGTATTTTGGACCATAGGCTCTTAGTTTAAGGTCATATAGTTTGGACCACTGAGGGATGAGGCTTTTAAATAAGATATATGTAGTGAGGAATTATAGAAAACCTAACATAAATGAGGCCAAAGGGGGACCTACACCATACAAAATATTCTTGAGAAGAACTATCACACAGTTTAAAGTCATGATTCTTAGACTAGGGCTATGCGGTTTAAAGTCGTACAACTCAAACTATAGCATCACGGTTTAATATCAATTTGAAGGGATGTTTATATCTCCTTATGTGAATTATTTCTTAAGAGACTTAATGATAGTTGGAGGAGTGATGTGCTCTCCATACATGGTGATCAAAGAGTGAACACCATTGGGATAGACCTTATAAAATATGTAAGGTCCTTACCAGTTGGGATCCAACTTTGGAAGCTTTCTACTGGGTATCTTTGGCATCCTGAGGGCCAGAATTATATCACTCTATAAGGAGTAGAGATAAAAAAATTAACACTTTGGATATCTTGTTCTAGTGCTAATATTGATTATGAATGGTCTAGATCCTATTTTCTTTTTGGGATTATAGATTAGCTAGATGGACTTATTCCATTCTATCTGGTGTCTTATGGTCATAGGTATTTTTTCATATAGATGGAAAATTGATCTCGATGGGTAGGACTACCTCTATTATGTACACCAGGGAATATGGAGTCACCTTGGAGGAATTATGGGTCATTATTCGATAAGCCCTGGCAGCATTGGGGAGTTTGTTTAGCCAAATTGTCTTATCCTGACCCACTATATTCTACATAATGTTGAAGAGGGTTTTGTTGAACGCATCAATCTTTTCATTTTCCTATCCATGGTAGAAATATATATAGTTGGACCAGATGCTATACTTAGCATACAACCTTTTTAGTTCGGCTTCTTAGAAGTTTGTGTCGTTATTGGTGAGAATGGCATGAGGTATTTTAAATAAATGGATGATATTAGATCTCACAAATTCAATAATTGATCAAGCCTTAGCTTCCTTAAGAGGGATATCTTCTTTCTACATGGAAAAAATCTATCGTGATTAGAATGAACCTGCACTGACAATTTTTCACTGGTGGATATGATCCCACAACATCGAGTCCCCATACTTCAAAGGGCCAAGAATACTTGGTAGTATGAAGGGGCCCTGATATTCAATGCATAAATTTTTCATGAATCTGAAATGCATGATACCTATTGGAGAACATGATACAATCATGGACCATGGTGGTCCAGAAGTAGTCCAACCTTCAAATCTGGTGGGAGAGCTTCAAACCTGCTTGATGAGCACCATAGGACCTTGCATGAACTTTCTACATAACCTATGGAATGTCATCTATTTGAATAAAAAGGAGCATAATTCCATCAAACCCATGTCTATAGAGAGTCTGTTCAAGGTTGGGAACACTCTAGTGGGTAAATTGTGTTGCACACTGAAAGATTCGCTCATGTTCGGATCTGTGTGGAGGGAGAAATCCATATTGGATATTGTCAATGAAAGGGGTTATCTATTCAGATATTTCTTCAGCTACAAGGGGATCCTAAGGTCCTTATGTGGAATAACCAGTAGTCATGTATTTTACCTACCAGTCATTATCATCAAATGAGGTGGTGGGAGAGATGATTCACTGATGTACCACATGAATGAACAGGTCATCCTAGTCGGGCTCTATAAGATAAGTGGCTAGGATATCCGAGGAGTTTTTTAGACCATTCTTTAACCAAGGAATTTGATTTACCTCTGGATGATAAGGGAACTAGGCCCTCGATGATTTTTATTGATCAAAGTCACAAGTTCTATCTTCTAAACGATCTAATAACCATTGATTTGTTTGATGAGTAACTTAAAGTCCCCCTTCACATGAAAACAGGGAACATCAATCTATAAGGCCAGATCGAGACTAGTAATGAGAGCCTGATACACTGCCTCGTTATTTGTGTAGCCTTATGACAACAAGAATGAGTAGGATAGGATAGATTATGTTGGGGTGATGAAAACAATCCCCAAACCTACTCTATTAAGCTTGGGATCATTGAGCCTCATATTGGTTGGGTTAGAGGATATTCCATTGAAATTAATCTTACAACATGGAATGGATTATTCCATTGAGAGGATGGACTCATTTATGAAATCAAAATCCAAATTTTCTTCTTTGGGGTTTGAATGGGTATCGAGAAAGTCTTCCAATGCTTGACCATTGATGGTTTTCTATGGAATGAACCTGATGTCAAACTTATAAAGGATTACTACCCAGCACACTAGTTGTCCCATCAACACCAGGTGATTCAGGATATAATTTAGTGGATTCACATGGGAAACCAGTAATATCTCATGATGATATAAATAATGTCTTAACTTTTTCACTGTGGAAACCAGTGCAAGGAAACTCTTCTCTATAGGAGATTATCTGGACTCTGTGTCGAGGAGCATTCAACTGATATAGTATAAACTATTATTTTTCCCTTCATTGTTCTTATGATAAAGAAGAAAACTGATGGATCATTCTAGGGTGGTCACATAAAGTACCAAAGGCTTCATGGAGATGGGTGGCATCAGAACCGCAGGTTGTAAAAGGTACTTCTTGATTTCTTCAAACACGATATGGAGCACTTCATCCCACTGGTAGACAACACCTTTATTCACAAGCTTGGAGAAAGGATTTTACGTTCCATCTAGATTCATGATGAACCAATGTATATAGGAAATGTTTCCTTTAAGTCCCTAGAGGTCGCAGAGGTTGCTTGGGGGATGCATTTGTTTTATGGACTTAATCTTCACTAGGTTGATCTCGATTCCTCCGTATCTAATGACGAAGTTGAGAAACTTCCCAAAGGTAACCCCGAAATCACATTTTAAGGGGTTCATATTCAATTTCCAGGAGTGGAGGAACCCAAAAATATTCTCAATATCTCTGGTATAGTACTGATGATAATGGGATTTTACCACCAAATCATCTATGTAGCATTCCATGAGCATCTTGAGGATCAGTTTGAAGATGTGGTACATGGCCTGTTGATAAGCGGACCCTACATTATTCAAACTAAAAGTCATTAATTTATAATATAAAGTACTTTTCATAACTATGAAGGTGATAGAATCCTCATGTTTAGGGTCCATATGGATCTAGTTATATCTGGAGTATCCATACGTGAAGAAGATATCTCGGAACCTAGTAGCGTAATTAGTTAACGGTTCTATCACTGTAAGGGAGAAATGATCCTTTAGACAGTGATGGTTGATTTCCCAAAAGTCGATACAAACTTTGATCTTCATGTTCTTCTTCCTAACTAGAACAATTTTGGCTAGCCACTTGTGGTATTAAACTTACCTAATGAAGTTGGCCTTGATAAGCTTTTCAACTTTAGCCTCGACTGTGGCACCAGGATATGGGTTAATTTTTTTAGGAGGTTTCTTAAACCCATGATGACTCATTGAAAGTCCAAGTAGGTTGATGGAGACCTAAGGTTCTAGACCTAGCATCTCTTCATAGCTCCAGGAACACACATCATGATGTTACTTCAGAAAATCCATATACTAATGTTGTTCCTTTGGAGGCATTGCTGCACTAATTAGCATTGACCTCATATCTACCTTAGTACCAAGGTTCACTTGAACTATCTCATCGACAGTGGTGGATATACCCTCTTCAAATGTGGGAGGACCATCTTCCAAGTCCTCATTTTTTTCTGAGGTAGGGGGAACACTGGTTCCCATTTGGGCAGTGGTGGAATCTTCACTAGGATACTCCCACTCTGCTAAAACCATGGTGACATATGATGTCATGTCAATTCAATCAGGCCTTTGACCGAAGGGTCTATGATTGATGTCAAATAAATGGTGATGGGTTGGTTTTTGTCGGTTCAACCCAAATCAGTGGAAAAAGCAGGTAAGATTCATAGTTTTATCAATTGTGTGAACAACTCGATACCTGATAGAGGTAGGGGTTTTAGTATCTCTTGATCCTAGACCATATATAAGTACAATGAAATAATTTTATGTAGTTTTTACTTAGGGACACATCACACTTTTCTCCTAGAAATGATGAATCAATTTCCCAATTCTTGCGTTTTTGCCTCCAAACGGTGAATTAGGAAGATTAAAGCATCATCCAAGTCCATCCACAGGATGGATGCAATGGTTGTTTGCTCAAACTCATTGGTCTGAACCAGCTTTTCCTTACTCTTGTAATAGTCAGTATCTATACAGAGGGCTTCACATGATTAAAAGGGAGACGCATCACCTTAGAACATGCCTACTTGACCATTGAGGGAGTACTTGATCCATTGGTGATATGAGGAGGGAATTTCTACATGCAGATAAAGCTAGGGCCTTTCCATTAAATCATTGCAGGTGATATCCTATGAGACAACCACGAATTTTATGTTGTATACCAAGACGCTGAATTGGGTTTTCAACCAAATTCTTCCACATGGCCTACGTTCAGTCCTATCATAACCCTAGATCTTTAGGTTATAGGGACTCAAATATTCTTCAGTTAGTTCCATCCTATGATGTTTCTCAGTTGGGATGATATTTATCTTATAGCCTGTGTCAACTAGACAACAACGGACCTCCATGCCATTGAACTAGTTGGTGATGTATAGTGGGTGGATGTTCCCTTGCATGAGGGAACCTTCATCTTCTCCGAAGAATGAGATGATGGATTGTCATTCTTCTTACTCAACTTCCTCAGTGTAAAAGGTCTCTATGGACTCTATCTCTTTTTAAACTGGAGGGGGATTCTCAAAACTTTTGTGTGGGCCTCAGACATTTATTCTAATAGTAGGAGGGTCTTGAGTATTGATAGATTTTTAGGATTGATGGATATGTGTTTTAGAACATCATACTTCCATTCCAGGCACACATTTCTACCCGCATGTGGTTTCTATTTGGTAGGAGGTAAGATGGGTAATGTTGGATGAACCCCTAGATTTCGACTGGTGCTAGAAATATCCCACTTCTCACTAGTAAACTCACCTAGAACCACTACTGGATGATTGTCGGCTAGCTGAGGCATGGCTTTAGCTGGACATGGTGGGTCATGGTGCAGTTTTAGTTGTTCTACCTGGTTGATTAGTAAGGTCAGTGTTGGTAGTGAGTCTGATAGAATGGTATGGGAGGACTGTGTCTGCTAAGCTCTACATAGAACCTATTGTCTGGTCTGGATATCATGTATATCCTATCTTGAAGCACTAGATTTAGTATTCTAGTGATTTTCATTCCATCTACTTCTTCTTTGATGATGTCGGTCGAGATTATTCGGAGGTCTTGTCTGATATTCCTCATCATTAGGGATGATGTTGGGGTCCACCAGTTCAATAGTGTTCATAGAGGCATACTTATGGCCATATTTAGAAGATTATTCCAATGCTGGGTGGACCCTAGGTGTAATTCTCATCTCTATAGGCATTGACTCACTAAGTGTAAGGTAAGGATTCGAAACTAATTGGGAAATTTGATTTCCCTCATGTCGTTATCCCCTTCTCTTCTAAGATGTGGAAGGCTGTGATGTGGACATGGAAGTGGTAGTTATAGAAAGCATGGAGACTTCAAGAGCTTCTAACCAGGATAATAAGGCATAGATGATTCCATGGGCTCGAGCAACTTCCCTATGATCCAACCAGTTGTCATAATTCTAAGTCCTGCGATTGGAAACCTACTGTCATTCATTGAATCCCTCATTATCACTGTCATACATGGTGGAGATGTGTGAAACTTTTGTCGGGACATGTCCTAACTTGAACACACCATTATCCACTTTTTCCTAAATCCAATCCTTGAACTCATATCATTGTTTGATGGTATGTCCAAGGATTTTGTGGTAAGGTAAATGGTCAGGGAAATCATTAAGCTCATCCTCTAGGGGTTTCTTGCATTCTAGAAGCATCAGAACCCCCTATTTCAAGGAATTATGGAATTAACCAAGTAATTTTTCTTTTTTTAAGGAGTAGTTTTGGTTTCTCCTATCTAGGAAGGGAGATTTGTGAGATTTACCCTAATGAGGGGATAGAGCCTGACAAGGGGCTAGATCCACATCATCTTGCCTATGTGGTGGTGCTTGATGAGGAGGTACCTACCGATTCTACATTGGGAGAGGTTTATCTTGATAAGGAAACTTCACTCAATGAGGTTGCACTTGGTGAGGCTCGGGTAGTAATATCTCTAGTGGCTCTGGGGCCTCTATGTGTACTGTGGTGGTGGTTTCTGTATTAGCATCTCTTCTTATAGGAACTAGAAGAGGAAATGGACGTGCCTACTTAAACTAATACAAGGATTCCTCTAGGAACTAAGCCTTATTAGAGAAATCTAAAAACCCACCTGGGAAGTTTTGAGTTATGAGGTTAGGGATAAGTTCAATCATGATGTTCCCCTTGCACATCATCAGCAGCTTATCTTGAGTCATAGGCATGTTGAGAGATTAAGTGAGTCCCTTCCATCTGGCAACAAAATTTGTGATTCACTCATCTATAAATCGCTTTCACTTTAAGAGATAAGCAATACTTGTATTTCATGTGGTGGAGATGAACTGGTAGAGAAACTAATTGTGAAGGTCTTCCCAACCAGTGATGGAATCAATGGGTAACTGGTTATACTAGATAAAAGAAGACCATTTTAATGTTTTCAAGAAAAGTTAGATCTTGGAAATCTCCTACTACTCTAGAGTCCCCAACATAAGCCTACACCTTGAGATAAAGTGGTCCAGATTCTGCAGTGGGTCACCCATCTTGTTGAAATGGGAGAAGGTAAGATTAACAAAGTCTGGGGGTGCTCTCATGTTGTCCACCCATACTAGATACATCTTTTATTCAGGTGGGATTTCCACATTCTACATATCTAGGTATTCAAAGAGATCAGTGAGAGTATCTATCAAATCATCCTGGTGGGGGTTTTTATCTTGATGAGCATCCCTGGCCACCAATGTGTTGATAGGTTCATAAACCTGGTAAGTAGGATAATCCGCTCATGAAATGACTTGGGGAGATGTTTGATCTGGATCCTGAGTAATGTCATCATGCTACTCGAGTGGATTTGGTGATGTGTACCATGGACTATTTCCATAAAACCTTATCTCTATCCTGTCAGGATTCACAGGATCGATCGGGAGCAACTAGTCGAGGAAAACTTGCGGATTCCCTTATTGCTACAGTGGCAGAGAAACATGATCCTATATAGGAGTGTCATAGTTTGGGAACATCTTAACAAGGATCTCATTAATAATCCTATTCTTATCTTTAATAGGTTATTACAAGGTGGTGATAGTGGGATCAACCTCTATCTTCTGCACAACATCAGATGGATCGAAGGGCTCAAGACATCTCTTATCCTTATTTAGATTTTTACTAGTGAGTAATGATGTGAAGGGCTCCCCAAGGAGAATTACCTACCTTTATAGGCAAGTGCAGACACATGTATGAGGGTCTACCTGATATTTTACTTCCCTAGGGAGTAGGGTCTCTCCATCAGTATATACATCATTTTTCCCATCCTTGATTATCTCTAGGACAAACATATTCACCATAACAATACTCGGAGGAATATCCTCAATATCAATAGGTAAGTCAAGTTGCTGCAGGATGGGACTGAAGTGGAGGGTAGCATACTGTCCCCAACCACAGATCTTTATGTGTGTAGATGCCTCTTCAATGATTCTTTAGGGCACTTTAAAACTCAAAATGCATCTATGTTGAAGGTATTGGTGGTATTCAGGTGATCTAGGGTGTCGATCCATTGGGAGTGCTACCAACTCAACCATGTTTCACTACTAATCAATGTTGTCAAAGTAATCCTGGCTAGTTGGATAGACCAATGGCCCTGAAGGTGAAAACAAATCACCCAAATAGTCCGGTGAAAGAACATGACCTGGTCCTAGGTTAGGGACTTTGTGATATAGAAGTTGGGATCCACATTCAATTAGAACACCATAAATAACTATTCAGAGGGCATAGTATCCCATAGGACTCCTTGTTTAGAAACAGGTTCTGGATCTTGGTTTTCCCAATCTTTGATCGATGATAGTTGAGGAACTGGCAGTGGCACGGACGTGGATCAGTGCAGTGGTGTGATGGCCAGTAGAGGATCCACTATACGAGCTAACTGATCCATCCACATTGGGTCATCTCTCATGGGTGGTTATGACCACATCATCACATCCCTATATAACTAGGTTCTCACCACTGCCTTATATGTGAGGGTACCGGTAGTCATATGTAGGTCTACTAAATTCCCATCATCTACCATACTCCAGAATAACTCTCTATGATCTTAAGAAGACGTTGATAATGTAACTAGTTATGATAGGAATGATTGCACCGTGAGACCCTGGAAGGGACCCAAATCTTTCTACACCTTCATGTTCTTGTGAAGGGATTCATAAATTTTGTGGATCTCACCTTCTAGGATGGAAAACTTCACCTTTCAAGTTCCTTCCCAAGACTCTGATATAGATGATTAGCGTAAAGGATCCATCATTGAATTTAATTATTCTTTGGAGTCTAAGAAGCGAATGGGATTGAAAATGACTTGGCGCCTCCAAGAATTATGCCTTCGATGGAGATGGTTTTTCCTCCTTCCCTGGGACTGCTCTTCAGAGAAGGGAAGTACTTCAACATGGGTAGAAGCTCTATGTTGGTGGGTGATGTCATGAAGAGGACCTCTTCTTTGATTTTTTGGGATACGAGGAGGGCCACTATATAATTTTTTTTTGATACATGTAGGACATCCTCTTTGAACACTGAAGGAGTGGGTAGGACCTCCACTCTGGTAGGTTGAAGTGTGAGGAGGACCTTCACACTAATCAAATTGGACATGGGGAGGACCTTTATGTTAGGTGTAAAAAATGTATGGAGGAACTCTGTTATGGATAATAAGATGAACATGGGAAGTTCCTCTATATTTATTGTTGAAGGATTGGGTAAGACCTCCAATATGGTTGTTTGTGGCATGGGGAGGACCTCCGTACTGATTGTTGATGAAGTGGGGAGGACCTCCACCTTGGTTGGTTTTGGAGCGAAGAGGGCTTTCGCTTGAGCTGGGAATGGCATGAGGATGACTTTCGTGTTGGAGGTTTTTGTCATGAGGAGGACCTTCAGATCGAAAACCATGAGTATGAGGAGGACCTCCGCATCATATGTTGATGAAGTGGGGAGGGCCTCCACTTTGACTGATGCTGGGAATATGGGGAGGACCTTCATGATGATTGTGAGAGCAGGGATGGCCTCTGCTTTGGTTGTTAATATTATAGAGAGGACCTTCATACTGGATCTCATCATCATAGACCAATCTGTAATGGATGCTAACAATGCCAGTGGTTAATAGAGTCAATACAACCTAGATGTGGGGCGATTAGGGCCTCAATCCAAACTGGGCATTAATGGGTCCCTGCTCTGTAATTTTAGGGATCTGGAAAAATGCACTGATTGTGGTCAAAGCCACTCAAACTATCAAAGATGGTGCACCTTTTCAGGTGTCCTTCTGAGATTACACCCGATATTGGTATCAGGACATTCAAATAGGGGCTGGTAGAGAAAGGGTGTAGTCCACCTATTCTTTGGCTTGGAGGTTTGGTCGATGCTGACACTAACAAGGCTTGGTGGTAGCCCTCCTAGGGGACTCCTGGGTGGTATTCAGTATCGGGATGACTCAGTCACCCCTACCTCCTCGGCATAGGGGAGTGATTCATGGGATCACACTGGGGAGAGGCTCCCAAAGCTGTTTTTCATTGTAGTGGGGAGCAGTGGCTACGTGGCCCTTAGGGGTGGCGGTGTTAATGAGGTGCAGAATTCTCCATGTCCTGGTGTACTATATCCCTCATGGGAATGAATCCCTCCTAGTCATATTATCATATGAGGGAATCCATCTCCCTCCTATGAAGGATCTCTGAGGATAATATAGGGAATGGTCACTTGACAGACCAATAGTATAGAGAACGTCATGGTAGAGGTGGGGTCATGCAGGATTGTCACATTGACATTTATCCTTCCCCACTGTCGGTGTGTGTTGTATTTTTTGTTTCCAATAGCTTAGGTCCTGAAAAGCAGGAGGATTCAACTGTCAGTATGGATACTAGGAAAATAATACCAAATTCCCCAACATCGCCCAATATTCCATAGTTGGAGAGGGAGATAAATGGTGATGATTTCACAGACTGTAATTACCAATGTTTAACTGCCCCAATTTCTAGTGAGTCCATGTCAGACCCACTGTTTTCATAGTGGGTCCTAGCATTGGATAGATGGATCCAATGACATGAAAATCTATTGATTTCTTGAATACTACTAGTCCCCATTTTTAGGAGAATAGTTTCACATCAGGTTCACCATTTACATTTATTATTCTTTCACCAGGACTCCCCACCTTTCATTTTATTATGTGTTGGTGTGCTTTGTTACCTAGCATTCATGTTTTCCAAAAGTGAGTTGCATTCATAACTTTCATCATAAATGTCTAATCCTTTATCAAAATGGGATTATGGGACGTCGATTCCTCCTTCCATGGATTCCTCCTTGGAATTCCTCTCCTAGTTTGGTTATCCCTCGTAGATCTAAGTTATGTTCATGGAACTCATTATAGGTTCCATCTCTTTGTGGATGTTGGTTAATTACACTACTTTCATCTGGACATTCTAATGGGTCTTGATGGGATAGAAACCTTTTATCGGGAGAGTATTCATGTTGGGTATCACTGGCATGTCTAGATTCTAGGAACTTTGGTCACCTATATTCTTCCTCATAGGAGGGAACCTCATGGAGGTATCTCGAGCATGGAACCCAAGGCATCCTGTGTAGATCACAATGTATTTGTTGCTGAAAGAATATCTTCCAAGGATTTCAACTCAGTTATTGTAACGACCCAATGTTTTATCAATTGAATTCCCTTATTATAATTATGCCTTATAGTATAATCACATTAGGAATCACAATGAAATATAATGATACTAAATACTATGTGACCATTAAACAAATTTTTTTCACTTCTATGTTTTGAATTTCATAAATCTGACATACATGGTTGTGATCAGTAAGATGTCTGGAGTCTGATAGGACAAACTTAATTTATGGTGAATAGTAACCTACCCTTATGAATAGTAATATGACCCTTATGGATATTAAATCATTAAAAATAATAGTAACCTTACCCATGAATGATTAAATAAAATTTAGGCATCTTAGAAGTGATAATATGACCGTAGTAAAAAGTTTTGGTATTTTTTTAAGCCATATATAATTAATTATAATTAATTAATTAATTTAAAATAAAAATTATTTTCCTAAAAAAATTTCATAAATTTAAAATTCTATGTCTTTGAGTTTCAAGATAATTTTATAAGAACTTATATAATTTTTGAAAGCATTAAAAAATCTGTCTTAATTTTAAAATCTGTATTTTTAAAGTAAATTATGATTTTAATTAAAAAATAAATTAATCATATCTAAAAAATTAATTTTTAAAAATTGAGTTCATTTTTGGATTATATGCATCAAAAATGGTTAGGGATAATTTTTGGTATTTTTTTGAAATACTTGAATTTTTAGTGAATAGTAAATTGCATTAATTTACCGTATAAATACATTATAATTTAAATCCACTATTACTAACATCATAAGTGATGTAAGCACCCAAATCTCAAAATCACATGACCTATTTACTATTATTGGTCATTTAATCATCACTATTTCCTATCTTGGTTGAAATTAATAAACTAATGATTAAAATATTAAGAGAACCCCTCTACCCCCCATTATAAATACCACCCTTCACACCCTCATTTCTTCACACATCTCAAGCTTCAAGACTTATCTAAACTCTATCCAAAAATATTCCCTATCCCCTCCCCCACTTTAAATATCTTTTTTTCTCATCAAAATTCCAAGCCTATGATTCTTAAGGAGGCTCTCAAGAGGAGGATTCAAGAGGTAATTCATCTCTCTCTTTTCCTTTAATTTCCTTTCAATTTCAAGTTCTTTTCTTAACCTATCCCCACCTATCCTCATCCACATCATATGGTAACTCCAGTATATCACATTTAATATAATTTTAGGATACTTATGGGACAATATATCATCCAACCCCCTTCCCCTCTTCTTTTTATTTTAGAAAAGAAAATGTTGTTCATGAGGTGTTAATTTATCACCTTCAAGAACTACATGTTTTATTTTTCCATTATCGCATTCAAATCTGGTAATGAAACCATTTTTTATGGTTTAAAAAGATTTTATTATATGTATTATATCCTATTTAATGTTCTGTAACAAACTTATGTACATATTACTAAATTATTAAACAAAACAAGTTCGTTGTGGTAGAAAAACCGTCCGAATTAACCCAAACGATCATCATTAAATTCGTATATAATGATTCATTCTCATGGTATATAAAAAAATTATTTATAAGATTATTTAAAGTTATATAACATAATAAATAAAATATAATTACAATTATGTATGTTTATCCACGTTTTAAATTAACTTCTATTCATGAATACAAGTGAACCGTTCAAGAAATTTATAAAAACAAACATTCCCAAACAATGAATTTAAACTCTATAACTCATCCAAAAGCCCATAAATGAACTTAATAAAACCTTAATGAATATTTTTAATGTATAAAATGTTCATTATTTTTTAATTAATGAATATAATGTCATTATACAAGACATTAAAGTGAATAAAGTGTTTAGATACAAGGTAAGGGGAAATTCTCGAACCCAACTCTCTTTCTTTGGGTTTTCACTATTCAACCCATTTTCAGTATGTATATGCATTAAAAATAATTTATTCATCGTTATATTACCTTTTATAGGATATAAATTTTCTCTAATTGATTTTATAAAAAATCCAATTTTTTCCAAAAGAACTCTTCTTTCAAATAAACACACCCTTTTTTACTTCTTGATTGTTGTTTCAATATTCACTCATGGTTAATGGTTCTATGTCAAGAATGATATTCCCTATTTATTTTGGGGACCAAATTTTTATGAAAGTATGATTTATTATGTGAAACCCATTTCTTTCCATGGGTTATGTTAATTTCAACCTTTGCATATTTTTAATGTGGCATGCATGATAATGTAAATATTATGATGTGACGGGTGCACCTGGAATTATATAGCGCAATATAAATTTTTGAATGTGATGGGTGCACCCGAAATTATATAGTGCTCCAATTCATTGGGTAAATTGATTAATCTCATGATTAAAAGGGAAATTATGCATGAACATGATGATATCATTGTTCACAATTATGTGTGGTAGTTGACCACTAAGACATGATGTTTCATTTTTATGCATTGCCATATTTCAAGTCTTTTATTAATGCTTCCTCTCATGTTCATGATCTTTTGCCTATGTTGAGATTATACTCACCCATTTTTATATTGTTCATATCTATCCTATAACTGGTCTTTTATCTCAACCCTATTTGATGTATATCCTCAGGTGACTATATGTACTAAGGAGAGGTCAAGATCCAATAAGAAGTTAGAGAAGAAGGAATTAAATAAATGTTTATGATTGATGTTGTAAATGTTATGTTTAGTCCTAGTTTTTCCAAGAAACTAAACCTTTGGATCCTCGATGTGTAATACTATTATTATTTTTATCTTTACAATGATGTAATAGTAATCTAAGAAAAGGATGGGTCGCTATAGTCATCCCATGTTTAGTATAAGGTAGCTAACACTATAGGCACATATCTTCCAAGGATTTCACCTCAAGAATATCATGTCTGGAATGGGGTATATATTTGGGGTCACAAGTTTAACATCATGTGCAGATAAAATATTGATCAAAATTATCCATGGAGGATAATCAATGAGGTTCATCCCTAGGAGGGAGCACTAGGAAGGTTTACCAAATGGATGGATCAGAACGCCCTGTAGAAGCGGATCCTAGAGGAATGTTTCATAATAGGAAGATGTCACACCATGAAGGAAGATGGGTCATAATTCCCTTAGAGGCATACCCACAAGGTGTGTCCCATAAATGGAAGATGTCACACCATGAAGGTTGGTTGGAACACCCCTAAAGGTGGATCAGGGAGGTGCATCCCTAAGAGGTGGAACCAAGGTTTACCATTGTCTAGGATTGAACCTCAGAGAAGCATCCTAAATACCCTGTTTAGGAGATAGGGATCAAAACCCATGTAGTTCAATGAATGGTGTAGGTATTATTCATGTGAACTACCTATTTCAAGAGGATTTCTCTTGGTTGGATTATGTGGTGCTTACACATGGAAGCTTCATATGTGCTACTATGATCAGTGATGGAGTGGATGGAGCTTACACATAGGACCCGCCTAGGTGGATGGAATGATCTCACCAGAATGTGGTGGCTCGGGTAAAATTAAGATGGATGTGGATGCAGTTTTGGGTGGAATATATGCAATGTATAGTTGTGTTGGGTGGAAGGGATAGAATGGATGGAGTGTTTTAATGTTGGGTTTGGACCTCATGGAGGCTTCTTATGTATCCCGGATAGTTGGGGATCAAATACCACATAGTTCAGAAGGGGCATTGGGACTTACACCTGAGGAGGATTTCATTGGAAGTAGATAAAATGGTCACGGTATATGCATAGAAGCTACCCTGATGGGACATGATGTGATTGGAGCTTACACATGGGTGATTCTTGGGGAAAATGAGTATTATTGGGGTTTACACCTAAGGATGAGGCCCATTGGATGGGACATTATTGGGGATTATGCATAAGAGTGTCCCACGTTGGATACTAGATTTCATGATCGCTATTAACCTCTAAGACCACATTAGTCATGCTCATTGTGAGAAATAAGAGGAAGCAGTAGACCTAATGGTCGTGTTGTGAAAAATGTGCCAACAATTGATGGTGTGGGGCTTATGCTTGGAAGATGCCTAAGGAGGATGTCATTTCATGTGAGGAGGATCTAATTCCATGTGAGGAAGATATCGTTCCCTATAAGGATGATCTAATTCAATGTGAGGAGGGTCTCATTCCCTATCACTCATACAATGAGCATCCCATGGAGGGTTTATGGGGATTATATGTGGAAGATGCCTGAGGTGGAATAGTCATCTCGTGGTGGTATCCCATGATTTTCACACATGGGGCATACTGTGTGCATTACACTGGGTGAGACTATAGTTTAACTTCATGTGATAAGGATGTTCTTTCTAGATATTTTTATGTCATGCAATGCGGATGTGGGGGACTCACTCCTTAACTCTTAGGCTTACATAACTATTGCTCATGCACCACTGGGAGGGTCATGGATTTAGTTGTGTCAAGGTATAACGATGTAGAGGAGTGGTTAGTCATGAGGTCCAAGTAAGTGTCCCTATGTTGATAATCATGGGGGATTTGCATACCTATGCTAATAAGAAAAAAAGGTATGGTAACTCATGAACTATAGGCATAAGGGACATCTCATGAAGGATAATGAAATTGTTACGTGCATGTTTGGAGGTCCGCACACAAGGGGTGCACATAAGGCATGGGGGTTGCATGAAAGAAGTGCTCAAACATCATTATTTGGTATAAAGGAATTTCATGGAGCATCAAATAAGTCATACGTGAAATATTGGAGGCTTGAGTGCAAATCAAGTCTTATTTACAAAATAAGGCTTCCGCATAACTTTAGAGTGTTGCACACAAGGTCAAGGTTTCATGCAGGTTGATCCCTTGCATTCACTTGAATTATGATTAAAGAGGCTGGGTTAGGATTACACAACTATGGACCCACTCAAAGGATGACACACTAGGCACCTGTCATAGAATATATCTACCTTTAGGGTTCTATCCTTTCACAATGTCATGGAGGATTCATCTTACGTGTAGAAAAGCGGTGGTTTGACTTCCAGAGGATCACCTTGAATAAGGGGGGAGGGCCTTCAATATATAGATGAATCCTTTAGAAATGGCGTGCAATGTTTTGATCATGGAAGAAGTTTTCCATTCAATTGTTTCTACTTCCATGGAGAATGATTGCAGAAGGGGTTGTTTGATGTCGCATTGAGTGTACAAGAGTTTTTTTTGCATGGATTTGGGTCTTGCATGTAGTGTAAACCTCTTGTGTGAACCTTCCTTAACTGTTTGATCATCCTACACAGAAGGGGTGAAATATATGTCATATTGTGTGTGCAAGAGTCATGCTTGAGGATTTCAATCTTGCATTCACAGCTCGAAACTTGTGCATTCCTTCCATGGATTTCCTAGAATGTTCTTTTGATTCAGAAGATAGCTTCATTTTACCCAAAGATGGTTGTTTATAGATTCATGAGAAATTTGGAACCAACAATGATCTGTTTTGATGCATTAGGTATGATGATGTTGAGATTCCTCAAGCACTTATCTCGTCTATAGTTGTCCCTAGATCAGAAGAGAGAACTATCCTAGTTAAAGATGTTTATAGAACACTAAGAGATAAGAAAGAAGCATCAATTGAGGTGGAGGTATCGCCAAGTATGAACATTCACCTAGTTGATTATATTATTGATGGTGTTCACCGTGATCCTATAGCTAATGTACATATGGTTGCTGAGAAGATTGTTTTTGAATAGTAATTTGATGAGAATATAAGGGTTGAGCCTACTATTACTGAGTAGACCATGGTTGTATGGAGATTTTATGAGAAGTTGGGTGTTTCACCTGCCATTTTTTATTCTATAGGTGAAAACATCATTTTTTTAATACCTATGGTATGTCTTCTATTATATTGATGGACCCATTTCTTGAAGAGTGGGAGAGGTTTCCTAGGAATGTTAGACTTAGTCTGGACTACTCAGACTTATATGATAAGAGACCTACTAATCGAGAAGTGATGGATCCTAATGGATCTTTAGTAGATGAGATTGATGTTGTAGGGGAGTTTCACATGTTTACTTCTGATGTGCTTGCACCTTCCATTTAGAGAGTTTCTTCACGTACTATTTAATCTATGCTAGTGGATGTTGTCACCAAAGGTGACTTATAATCCTTCAGAGAAAGGATTCTCTCTGATTTTAGTTTGTTGTTAAGAAATTAGTCACCTCAGGTCACCAAGTTAAGTGAGATAGATTTAAGGTATTTGTTTGAGATTGTGATACATCATATTAATCTAAAAATGATGCATCATATTCAAGAAGTATAAATAGAGAATATATATTCAGAAAATGAGTTGGAATCCTTGAAATCCACAGTGGGTGAGATGAGGTATTCCTTCACAAATTCCATGGATTATTTTCTAGAGAGGGTGGAGAATCTTACTTCTATGGATTATTCTTCTAGTGTTCTAACTCCTACTTTTAATGTTGATTTTATCAGGATAGTTGTGAGAGAGTAGCTTCATGCTGCTTCAGGTGGTGTACCTGACCTACCTCAGAAAATTTTGAGAAAAATTAGACATAACAATGACCATGTCCATATGATGGTTAAAGAGTATATGAAGGATATAAAATTTGATAGAGATACAATCACAAAGTCTATAAAGTATTATCCGTCTTGGATTTATACAAATCATGAGATGAATTCTCATTTCAAGTTCCTGGATATAAATAAAAGAATGCCTCTAGTCTATCATGTTTTTAAAGATCAAGTGAATCAGTTGAAGGTGATGGCCCTAATTATTAAGCTATTTATGGAAGAGAAAAGGATTTCTTCATTTCTATAGAAAGGGGTGGAAATATCATTGTGGAATTCATAAATCTCATATATCCATTTAGCCATGTTTTTGGAACTACAGTGGTAGATCAGGATGTCATTCATGTTATTTCTCATGTAACCCCACCAGCTTCTGATCCAGAGTTCTTCAGGATAGGTATAACCAAAGATCCAAATGCACCCTTTTCTACTCATTTCTATCCTTTTAGTATGAATTCCAAGGAAATAGTTCAACATATTAGGTCAATAGTAATCAAAGAGACTACTTCTCTACCAACTATCCATACAATCATCACTTCAGTCACCTTAGCCTCAACTGTCGAACCTTATGCTTCTGATAAGGGAAAAGCCAAATATCCTCTTGATCCTTCAACTCATCCCAAAAAAAATTACATTAGGATTTTATTATTTGATGGGGATATTTTTGTATGCCTTTTAATTTTATCTTCTTGGTTGTCATTAAATTGAATTTTTCAATGGAAATTATCTTTTACTCTTATTCTATTTCTGTGCACTTCCTTTTTTATGATCACTTTTTGATATTCCAAAAAGGGGGAGAATGAACCCATGGAATTTATTTATTCATTTTAAAACAATGTTTCTTTTATTAATTATATATTTTTAGCTACCTATGATACTATTTCCTATTTAATTATCCTTGATACCATATGTATTTCCATTTCTTCCTTCGATACTATATAATTTTTAATTAATATATTTTATACCATTATTTTATACATGGTTTATAACAATGTCATGATATTTTATCATCAAAATGGGGGAAATTGTTGGCACCCTTGTTTTAAGGATTAAAAACTCATGATTATTATGTTATTAATGTGTTTTATGTTTTATGGTAACATTTTTATCATAAAAGGTAGATTGGAAAAAAATTAGTTAAGTGTGGGAAAGACCCACTTCCATACTTGACTCACCATTGAAGTTGAGTCACTGTTAGGGATGACTCGCCATCAAGATGAAAATCAGGATAAGTATTGGAAACACCTACCATTGGAGATGACCCATAGAAATTTAACAAAGTTTTGAAAACACCTACTATCTCATATGACCTAAGGAAATTTGAAAAGGTATGGAAAACACCTAACATCAACAATGATTCACAACCAGGATAAAAAAAATTGCCTAAGTATAGGAAAATTTTACCACTAGAGGATGACTCACCATCAGAACTTAGTTATCAGCAAATTTGGAAAATTGTTGAGATAACCTACCATTGAGATAAATTGCCACTGAGATGAGTCACTATTGGCATAACTCACTGCCATCCTAAGTCACCACCAGTTTTACGTCACTATTCAAAGGAGTCACTTTCACTGTTTCTATTAATTTAAATTAAATTATTATAAGGATTATTTAATCAAATTTATTATTGAGAGTTATTTTAATGGTTGTTCTTAAAACTATTATAGAGATACATTAAAGTTTTTTTCATTCATCCAGCACAAGGATCAGAGGATCTGGATGACTCTTCCTACATGTTGTTTTTAAAATAATAGTAGACTCCCTCATGTGTGATAAGAAGGAGATAGATAGAGAGTGATACACATGTACATGTGAAGACAACTATAACGAGGCAAGAAAAGAAGAATACTATGAAGTGTTCCATACACCAATAATTTTTTCCTATAGCCTAGTATGGAATATTGAAGTACATCGAGCATCCATTTCCTTCCCATAATAAAAATATAAGATTTCTTAATATTTTGTTTTACAGAGATTTTCATAAACTCAACTCAATCTCATTTTCAAGATACATCCAAGAAGTCACAATATTCAGAGCATATCAGAATGAGAAATAATATCTTATTTACATATTTTATTTTCTCTATCTGTTTATTATCTTAAAATTACGAATAGTGTGTGTTTACTCTATATTGTAAACACACACATTGTCTCATGTACTTAAACAGGAAGATACTTGATATCTTCTCAACTCCCTTTACACTTCTTTACCCACGTGTTGTGGAAGATGCCCCTATGTGGCCTTTGTTTATTTTGTTCCCATAGATATTGTGGAAGATGTCCTTGTGTGGCTTGGATAGCTTTGTTGTTGTTTACCCATTCTAGTTTGTGGATAAAATATTATTTTATATAATATTCTTGGTAGTGGGTTACTCCCAAGTGGAGAGTATTAGGTCTCAACTTGAGATTGAACCAATTGTATTCTTTCCATTGTGTGTTTTTTTATTTTTATGCTTTAGATTGAATCTATTTTAAACTATAAACAAAACCAATACCTTGATAATTAGTCTTAATAAGTGTTTATATAAGTTTTTTGGTTAAGTAAATTTATTTCAAAAGTTTAATTAGTTTTTCATAATTATTTTAATATTTGAGGAATATTTTAAAATATAGGAACTTATATTGATCTGTTATTTTGATTAAATAGGCTATTTTAATTATTTGGGTAATTTTGTTTAAACCTGTTTTGGATGGAAATTTTTATTGGGTACTCAATTCACCCCCCTCTTAGATACTCACTCTGACCAACAAAGGGAATTTTTCATGGAATACATTTAAATCTATAATCACCTTTGTTTTTTTTTTGTTTAAATTGAAATTTAAAGGATTTGTATAAATTCCATGTTTGATGTGTTTCATGGATTGATTTGGAAATTTTTATGTTTAAAGTGGGTTTTCCAAAATGGTTATGTCTTATATTCCCACCAAGTGTTTGATAAAATGAATCAAGTAGGTTTTTTATTTTAAATGGATTTATAAAGTGGTTTAGGAGTGGTTTTTACCTTAGAAAAGATGTTTTCATAAAATTGGGCAAGTTTTTTTATGATATGGATTATGTTATAGCTTGTTTGATATGGGAACTTGTCTTTGATGTGTTGGAATAGAGTAGAACATGGGTTAAATAGGTTTTGAGTTAGAGGTTTGTTCAAGGGACCGTGTGAGCCTTCAAAGGGAAGATCGAGCAAGATTCTATTTTGGTTTTTTTGAGTTTCTATGTGAGTTGTTGGAGGGAATACCATGATAGATCCCATATTTGTTTGTTTAAGGGATCATGTGAGCCTTTAGAGGGTGGACCTTGTGATCCTCCAATTTGTCTTACAAGGGGCCATGAGAGCCTTTGGTTAGGAAGACTGAGAGAGCTTCCATTGCTTATCTAGCTAGCATACTTGTTTACTCACTCATGATAGGCCTCATGGTAAGAGTTCATAGGTGAAAATTACTCATGTCAGATTGGTTTACATTCTTTGTACATTTTATTAGTTCTATTTGATTTTTTAATATGTATTATGATCATTTTCTAATTTTCCATTTATATGTTTGTTTTATTTTGATGTTATTATCACTGTTAATGTGCATTTTGGTTTTGTTTGAGCATTTTGTGCCCTGTGGCCTTGTTAATTTACTTGATCCATTTTTGGAAATTTTTTAGAGAACCACATTTTATTTTGAAAAGTGAAATCAAATGGGTTTTAAAGGTTTACTTAGAAATGAAATATTTTTAAAAGTGGTTTTAGATTTGAAAATGTTTTCAAACTAGTTTATTTGGTTGAATGGGTAAAATCCTTAAATAGATTCATAGTGGTATCATATTGGGATTCATGCCTCATACTCTATTTATTTCCTTTTTAGGTGTTTGAAAATGTAGTTTTGTAGGATACAAGTAAAGGAAAGGGTGGCATGTTCCAGGGTTGATATTCTAGATTACTTCCATGTAGTGTTTTGTAGAGGAGAAGTGGTCTCACAGAGATAGGATCATGTGGATTCATTTTTTATATTTTTTACCTATTTTTTTGTAATTGGGCCTTTTTCGAAAATGAACATACTTTTTTGGGTTTGTATTTGTTTTTGATATAACATGTATGTTTACATGTTCAGTTATGTCATGATTTGTATTTGATATATGTGGTTGTTTATGGTATATGTTTATATTCTATTGTTGACTATGATGATAATGGTATGGTTGTCCTATTTTTATGGATGGATCATGCCCATTTTCTAGTGTGTAAAATATTTCCAAGTGCTAGTTAGTTATTCCTAGTGCTTTTCACTAGCTCGTGGTGATCGGGAGCACGCTTTGGGCCATGTGGCGGGCTGACTTAGGTGATAGGTTAGGTCAACCTAGGTTGGTTCATTAAAAAATAGTATCAAATGGGTTTTTTATTTGGTAGTTAGTGGTATTTTAGATCTATAACCATCAGGAATTGATAGGTAGGAACAGGGTAGTGTCTGGACGACTCTTCTTCATGTCAAACCTCATGTTTCCATGGGTGATCCGGGATTGTGGTCATGTTTTAAGCTCAGTAATGGGTTGTTTTGGATGATATTTCAAGGCATTTTCTGATTGGTGTAAAGTCCCAGGGTAATCACTAGGACCATTTTGAGTATTGAGGTGAAATATGGAGGTCTGGAGGAGGTTCATGGTTAATGTGAATGGTTATTAGTAACCATGTACAGCATGTATGGACTTTACTCTAGATCCAATGACACCTACATGATTGGTGAATGGTTTTCCAAACTGTGTGGCCAAACCATGCAGTGTGGGAAATGATTGATACTTTCTTAGTTTTTGTTGGTCAGAATGTATACTCAAGAGGGGGGTGAATTGAGTTCCAATTAAAATTTCTATTTAAAAGATTTCTATTAAAATCCCCCAATTTAAATAACAAGATAAACTGTAGTGAATTTGTAATATAGTAAAGGGTGAGTTAAGTTCTCAAGATATTGATTAGTTATCAGTTAATCTAATCTGAAGATTAGATAATCTTTTGAAACTAACCTACTGGTTTACAATAAATACAAACACTTGCTATTTTAACAATCAGAGTTACTTTAAAATAGATTTATATTTAAAGTACTTAGCTACGAAATATTCAAAATAGTTTTAACTACACCAAAACAAATGCACAGTAGTTTTAAACAAGAGGTTCAGTCTCAAGCAGAGACTTAATCCTCTCCACTTAGTGATCAACTACCACCAAGCTATTTATATAAATAAACTTTTTATCCAAACCCTGGATTGGGGTTTACAACAGCTCACCAGGCTGTCTAGGTCACACTTGACCTCTACCACAGTTATTCGTGGGAAACAAAAGAAATAAGAGATTGGGTATGAGGATAGTTTGATATCCTCCAGTTATTCTCAGGAGACAGTGTGTGTTATACAAATAATTATTCACACTGCACAAATAGAAAATATAAAACACAACAGAGTTAAGGATGTGAATAAAGTTAAGAATGCTCTGTGTGCTATGAACTAAAGCTCTAGACTCAATGAATGTTGAGAATATGGTATTTGAGTCTTCTTCTCGAAGTTGTCTTCAAAACAGAGTATCACAGTTTCTGTACTCCAGCTTCAGGTAGTGAAAAGGTTCAGCTCATTGATGTCTCGATGTATATTGAGCCTTTTTGGTGAAGATATCTTGTCACATTCTTCTTATAATATCAAGCGCCTGGTTCTTCTCTTTTAATTTTGGCATGGTCTGTGTATCATCATGTACTACTACTGTCATCATCGTCTTAATGTAAAAGATGGGTTCCTTTTATAATCCATGATTCTCTATGCATAAGGATCTTCGCACGTTCATGTACCTCGTACTTGTCTACAGATTTTCCTACAGACAACATTAAATAATTTCAGAAACATTAATTTTTCTACATATGACCGTTAAAAATAAATTTGAATTAATAAAATTAAAACAGTTATTTATATCAATTGGTGAGTAATCTTTGGTCTTTTGACTTCGGTTTTATAACATCGGTCTGTCATCTTCGGTGTGTTATATTTGGTGTGTCAAATTCGGTCTGTCATACTTCAGTCTGTCATACTTCGGTGAATCAGACTTTAGTGAGTTAGACTTCGGTGAGATAACATCAGTCTATCGTACTTCAATTTGTCAAACTTTGGTGAGTCAGAATTCGGTCTATCGAACTTCAGTTTGTCAAGCTTTAGTGAGTCAGACCTCGGTTTTGGTTTCGGTGTGTCATGTTCGGTTTCGGTGTGTCGACTTTAGTGAGTCAGGGAAACCAAGAAAGATTGTGAAGAGTTTGTCTTGCATATACCATTACAAGATGAATTGTTAATCAAATAATATGTAAAAATACACTTTTAAACATATTTATTCATGACTTATAAGCAATTGAATTATTAAATTATATGTTGTTGTATGAAAAAATTGATTCACATAGAAATATTAAAATTGGCATGAAAGATATGAATCTGTATATTGACATTATTTGTGATTATAAAAAATACATTATCATGAAGGGTCCAAAAATATCCCCCTTTTTGATAATAAAAAATTATGGCATATGTGAAAATATATAGAATAAACATGGATGAATATACTTGTCCAATATAACTAAAATTTTACATCGCTATAATTTATTTAAAACAAATATCCCCCTTACTAGATGGATTAAGGAGAGCATATTCCACCCTTTTTTTCTCATCATTATTACTTTATCCCCCTTTCTCATATGCCATCCGGACATTCTCCCCCTTTTGGGATTAACAAAAAGAGAAAAACAGAAAGGAAGAAAAAAAAGATAAAAGAAAGATACCACAAGAGAATTCATTCAAAATTATAAGAGAACAAGACAAACAAAAAATAGCAAATCCCTATCAAAAAGAAACAATCCATCACTATGGTTTTGGATGAAGAGGAGTTTTGCCTTTGTCTGAAAGATCCAAAGGAGTAAAAGAGGGTTTGGTAGTGGCAGAGGATGGATCTGATCTGATTACAACACCATGCGGAGCAAGACCTGTAGGAACAGTAACTGCAAGATTTGGTCTTCTCTCTAACAACACATGACCGGGAGACTTCTCAGTAATGATTGATCGAATCTGTGTAAGAGCTTGAGAGATAGTCATTGGAGTAGGAGGCCTAGAGTCAGTACCAATGGAACTAGCTGGAGGGACCACAATAGCCTTGGCCTGAACATGCAGATAGGGTTTGAGCAGTTTGATGATTTCATTGATGACTTCTCCTACATATTGCATTGCCTTTTCAAAGTCATCCTTATTCTCCATAAAATTACTCAGTAAAGGTGTAAACTCTTTCAACTGGAGGACTTTTTTGTTGAAATATTCTATGACTGGGGGAATTCGAAGATTTTTTGCCAGAAACATGAAACTATTGATGAGGTCATGCTTGGTATATATCTTAGTGAAAGACTTATCCACTTTTTCTCGAATTTCCTTCTAAGCTGCAGAGGCTTAATTTGTGCATTGTCTAGCCATATTGTATACAAGATCTGTATTCTGATGTACCTTTTCAAGGGATTATTTATCTAAAACAATCTGGAGTTTTTGAATCTCCTCTCTCATCACAGTCTTGAGAGACTCTAAATCAGCAAGAACACTTCTTCCACTCCTAAAACTAGACGGGCCAGTCAACATTCTTCCAAGTTCTTCTTTTAAATTATTCAAATATACACTGAGTAGATGGGTTACCAAGTTCCTAAGAAATTCCAGAACACCACTAAAGGATGTCTTGAAGTCAGAGGTTAAGGAATTTATCTCATTGCTAATCTCTCTTACTTCTTCTCTCAGCAAAGAGTTCTGTCTAATAATAGTTTCTATTATAGTAATAAGATTCGGTTGAATCTTCTGAATCATAATTCTTTCAATTTTTTCTGCATCAGAATCCAAGATACTTATTGATGTGGAGGATTCATTTCTGGATCCCAATAAATCTAGCACAGACTCACATATCTCATTTTTAAACATTTCCAAATCATCCTTAGTGACATAGTCACTAGGCAATGATTGAGCAACTGGGTCTACTACTGGAGATGCAACTATTGGAATAGGAGCATCAGGCTATGGGTCAGCATGGACTTGAGGAAAAGGAGTAGGAGGTACCATTTCCTCATCTGATTCATATTCTAAACCAAAAATAATATATCCAAGATTATTATTCCACTCTCTAGAACAGGTCCAATCTCTTGGCTCAATGGTATCCATTCTTACCCTTCTTCTCTGAGGCTCAAGAATGACCTCAATATCACTAATTTCTTTATCTTGATCTCTGGCCATAATACCTTGTCTGGGGACAAGAACTAACCGAACTTTAGGTTCTGCCTGAGTTCTAGCTTCTTCAGCTTCACCAAGTACTTCCTCAACTTGAGGCAGTGAAACTACATCTTCTTCTTCCTGACAAGTAGCCATAATATCATTCAATTCCTGAATTATCTTTTGATTTTCAGCAATAGGATGGAGTGGTATGTCCTCATGTATAGCATCTCTATGATCATCAGCCTGTTGATTAGCAGGCTCTATTCCATCACAAGCTCCATTAACAGATTCCTCACTGGATCTGCCAACCACTTGTTGTCCCACTTTTAGAGAGTCACCCACATGTTCAACACTTCCTCTATCATCACCATTATCACCATCATCATCATCATTATTATTATCATCATCATCAGATTCCTCATCTGATTTGCTAACATAACCATCAACTCTAGTAACTTCTGTTTCTTCCTCTTCTTCATCACCTAGAATAGTTTATCTTGAAAGAAATTCCATAGGTGGACTAGCAGGTCCATAAATCATATTATGGGGACTTTCAGCTACATCAGGATCACTTGTATCATCAAAAGGAGATCCTTCTTCCCTAGGCACTTCAACCTTAGCTTCCTCATCAGAATAGACAGGAACTTCTCCAGGTTTGAGACCAGGTTCAACTTGGTCCTTTGGTCTATAAGGATGGTCAACCGGATTGAATTCATCATACATTATTTCTTTATCTCCTACCCAACATCTCTTCCATGGGTTCCAGGAGATATTCATCCTTTAAAAATTGTCTTTTAGAAGACAAAAACCACTGCAGGTGGTTATCATTTCATCTCCATCTTCTACACAGTCTAATTTCTTCATCATGGCAGAAATCATTCTAAGATAGTATAAGCAGGTTGCCTTCTTAGAGGGCTTAATCAACGTAGAAATATGTATCGTAAGATATCTTCACAGATTCACCTTTATTCCATATTTCAAAAAAAATATCATGAACACATACTAATATTTCACCGTAGAGAAATCTCCCTTCCTAGGGCAGATTTGATGTTCAATGAACTTAAAAAGCAATATCACATCTCCTTCAAATTCGTTTGCAACTGTTCTCCTGGATTCTTCATTTCCAGTAATCTCCTTCAAGGTATCTTCATATGAAAACAAATTTTATGAAGGTGGAATATTACCAGGATAGTTAGCATAGATACCTTCATGATGTACCTTTAGGAATTCATCCCATTCCTTCGAAGAGAAAACCACTTCCTTTACCTTAACTATAGACTTCATCTTTGCTGCCTCGGCGTCATCCAGTGATATAATTAAATACTAATAGAATTCGTGCACAAGATAGGGATAATAGGGTCTTTCATTGTTGATAAACCAACTGAGACATCCTTGAGATTACAGTACCTTTAGTAGAAAATATTTTCTTGATAGAATCCACTCAGCAGACACTTCTTTCTCAGCTGTAACAACCAGACTTTCTAAGCTTGGTTTCCCAGTCTCACTGGTTTCACCCTTCTGACGCTTAGAAGGAGGAGATTTTTTAGGCGCTTCCATTGCATGCTTAGTCCTTTTCATGGCCAAGTTTCTGATTCTAACTATGTCGAGAGGTCTATAGGGAGAGTGACTAAATGTATGAGGTTTTTACGGCTATGGAGAAGGTGAAAGGTTGGGATGGATTGCACTTAATATATCATTTAGGGATTGTAAATCGGAAAACATAAAATTTAAATGCGGTAATTCGAAAGAAATAAAATAGCGTCGTTTCACTTAAAGAAGATTGTATTTACAAAACATCTTGTAAATGTATCGGTGTTACAGAATCAGTTTTAAGAAGATCGGTTCACAAAAATCGGTTTCATAAAGATCAGTTTCATAAAAATTGGTTTCATAAAGATCGGTCTCATAAACATCGGTTTCATAAATATCGGTTTAAAAAAATTGGTTTTACAAAGATCGTTTTTGCAAAGATCGGTTTTACAAAGATCAGTTTTACAAAGATCAGTTTTAGAAAGATCGTATTTACAAAGATCGATTTTACAAAGATCGGTTTTACAAAGATTGGTTTTACAAAGATCGGTTTTACAAAGATCGGTTTTATAAAGATCGGTTTTAGAAAGATCGGTTTTACAAAGATCGGTTTTACAAAGATCGGTTACTGATTTATCATTCCTATTTCATGTCTGATATAATTCATTCTCTCAGAATTTAAGGGTTTAGTGAATATATCAGCAAGCTGATGTTCAGTTCCAATAAAATTAAGAGTTATATCACCTTTTTGATAATGATCTCTCAAAAAGTGATGTCTTACATCAATATGCTTTGTTCTAGAATGAGATATTGGATTTTTAGAAATTTTAATAGCACTTGTGTTGTCACTGTTAATGGAGACATGATTGAATTGATATCCATAGTCTAGTAAGGTGTGTTTCATCCACAAAATTTGTGCACAACAACTACCAGCAGCAATGTATTCTGCTTCGGCAGTAGATAATGCAACAGAATTTTGTTTTGTACTGCACCATGATACTAGTGACTTGCCTTAAATGTGACATGTTCCAGAGGTGATTTTTCTATCTAGCTTAAAACCAACAAATTCAAAATCTGAATAGCTTATTAAATCAAATAGTTGTCCGCTTGGATAAAATAGTCCTAAGTTGGGAGTATATTTGAGATATTTGAAAATAATTTTAACAGTATATAAATGATATTATTTGGGATTAGCTTGAATGTGAGCACATATGCATAAGTTGAACATAATATCAGGTCTGATAGCACTAAGGTAGAGCAGACTCCCTATCATTCCTCTGTAGTTGGTTTGATCCACTAATTATCTAGCTTCATCAACATCCAACTTATAAGTGGTACTCATAGGTGTATCACTACCTTTACTACCATCCAAACCAAAACGTTTTAAAAGCTCTTTAGTATATTTACGTTTATTTAAAATGATACCATATTTATTTTGAAAATTTTGAAATCCAAGGAAAAATTTAAGTTCTCTCATTAGACTCATTTCAAATTCATTTTTCATTATTTTTGAAAAATCAGTACATAAATAATTTTTAGAAGATCCAAAAATTATATCATCTACATAAATTTGTACTATCAAAACATATTTTGAAATCCTTTTAATAAACAAATTAGGATCTGCTATTCCTTTAGTAAAACCTTTTCAAATAAGAAAGGAGCTAAGTCTATCATACCAAGCTCTTGGAGCTTACTTTAGACCATAAAAAGCTTTAGAAAGTTTAAAATGTGATTTGAAAAATGGAGATTTGTAATGCTAGTGGATGTTCAACAAATACATCCTCAACTATATACCCATTTAGAAAAGCACTTTTGACATCCATTTGATAAAGTTTGAAATTCAGATGAGCTGCATAAGCAATTAGTATCCTAATGGCCTCTAACCTAGCTACAGGTGCAAAGGTCTCCTCATAGTGTATTCCTTCCTCTCGACTATATCCTTGTGGAACTAACATAGCTTTGTTTCTAACTATATTTCCAGACTCATCAACTTTGTTTCTAAAAACCCATTTAGTGAATATGGTTAATGTAACACCCCAAACTTTCATTGTATGCTTCTCTTTGAATAATACAGTAGAATGTGTTGTACGCAACTTCGAGTTCTAACACACACCACAGCCAATCAAAGTAGCCGTTTTGAACAGTAATACCCACTTTTTGAAATTTTATAAATTTTATTGTTCAAATTGGACTTCATTTTTGGATTCAGAATACCAAAATTAGCTTAGGTTGAGTTTTTTGGTATTTTTCTGAGAACTTCCAATTTTTGATGAATAGTGAAAAATACTAAACTTTAATTAAAAACAACTTTTTTAATCCAAATAATTTATATTGATAAATTATAATATTGAGAGATTTAAAAGTATAGTTAGAATATATTTTTACCATTTAATCCAATTTTGGTCATTTTATGTAATTCCACATTTAAACTAGACATAAACAACTGTCAATCTTTTGATAGTTATTATTTCTTAAAAAACACGCTTTTTGTTTTGAAAACGGGAATTAATTTTAAATTAATTTATGCCACTTATGTATTTGGAATTTGGAAAAATGGATTTCATATTTGGTATCAGGAGGTCCAAATTATGTAAATAGATAACTTTTATTTTTAGACATTATGAATAATTACTTCGGTAAATATTTTATTTATCATGGTTAAAGGGTAAATCCGGTAAATATGTATAAAGAAGTAATATTAAAATAATATTAAATTACCCTAACATGTGTTATAACCCTATTTTATGATACATGTCAGACCATGGGCATATTTGGGTCGATTTTGGGACCACTTGGAGCCACTTGAGAGTGATAATAACACTTTATATTAATTAATTTAAAGTAAAGGCAAAAATGACATAAACATATATCTTTTAGTAAAAAAATTTAAATGGTGTTATATAAGTTATCTTTTAGACTATAAATATTAATTAGAAAGATAAAACTATTTCCTACATAATGGTATTTTATTTATAATTTTTAGACCTTTAATAATTAAATTTATTTATAACACAATGATGATGAAGTATTTTCCTTATTAATTAAATAATCAAATAAATGGTATTATAAATGTTAAAATAAATATAATTTGAATATTTTTATGCCATACACGAATTTTATAGGTTACTATTTCATGTTAGGATTGATTAAATAAATTTATTTTGAATTAATAACGTTTTTATGACTTTAAAAAAAATCAATTATTAAATACTTTAAAAATTGACAAAAAAGAGTTTTTAAAACAACTATTATATTATTAATTGATATAATATTCCTCAAAATATAAGGTTCAGCCAAATGAATTATAAGATGATAGGTTTGTCATTAATGAACCACTTGGGGTTTGCTTGGTGGTTTATAGTAAGTTTATTAACCAAATAATATAAAAATACAAAGAGACATGGTAAATGTAAAACTAATTAACTAAGAGTTAAATATAAAATATAAGGTTAATATAGTGACCCAAACCTGTCTAAAACCTATTGGTTAAGTGGATTTAGACCCACCCCTACCTTATCATCAAAATAAATCAGTTTTGAGCCATTAGAAACCGAATATGAATTTATTATAAAATAATATTTTAAGTTTTTCCTAAGGTGCCCCTCACCCCTCTTATAAAAAGGCACTCCCCCTTCTCTCTAATTCAGACCTTCAAGGCCTTTTTTCTTGGCCAAACCCTTCCCAAATACCCTCTCAACTATCCTACCTTCATCCTAGAGTCACTACTTTGGTCATAAAGTCAACCTAAGGAGTACTTTTGATCAAATCAAAAGGAAGAACCCGAAGAAGAGGTAAATATATCATCACCACTTTCAAGTTCCCTTCTTCTTCCACTTCCTTTATCTTTGTTGTTTCCATTATTAAACAATAAATCTAGTATATTTTATATAATATGATGTTATTATAAATATTGTACAACCAAATTCATTATTCTATCCATCCTTTTAATGACATGTCTCCATACGTGCGTACGTACAGCTTACAGTCTCCACGTCGTGGTGTAATTGTTATTCAATACATTATTATTTGGATGGGTATAATAATGATGTCAAATTCATTTAAATAATAAATATAACATTGTAATGATTCTGTATATATTATATACCATCCAATTATATATTATTTTAATATCAAAATAATGATATTTTTGCTCGTGTGTACGTACGGATTACCTTCTCCACGAACGCGATGAGATTCATTCCTCATCGTATCCATTCAAGACTAATTTTCATTTTATAGTTAAATTTAATATTTAAAGACTTGATATCATTCTGGATATGGATAATATACATACCATCCATAACAAATATGACTCACAAAACAAATAATATGAAGTAAAATGAATCTGTTAACACCCAAAACAACGATAATACTAAGATATTATTAATAAAGTAATGTTAAAAGATCATATATGATATCATATTAATGTATATGATTATTGTATAATTTAATAAAAATTATTTCACCATTATACAGGATTTTAACCTACCCTCGACCAAGGAAAAGTACAAGGTAAGGGTTAATTTCAGAATCTCTTCATTATCCGAGGTTGTTTATATGTAATTATCTACTGGGACCTCTTTATCATCCACATCCATGTTTCTTGAAAACTTATTTCAAAATATTCTTACTATTTTATAGACTATGGGTTAAAGTAATTTATACCCTTGTTTTAATTTTTATAAGATGTTTATAAATGAATCTTTCCGTCATTTTCCAAATAAGGTCCTTTTTAACCTTTTCAATATAATTAAGGAAAGAATGTCTTTTTTTAACTTATACGGCGGGTGAAGATATTTTCCGCCGTTATAAAATCGTCGAAGCTTCCCTTACAATCTTATAAAAATATTTTCAAAGTAAATATTTTCTTTTATAGTTATGTGAATTTTAAATGATTTCAAAAAAAGTTATATTTCCCTCAAATAGTTTTTATTTCATCTATGTCAACATCCTTTGATGGATTTTAAGCTTATTTGAATTTGATTTATTAAGATACAAAACTTCCATATTGTATTGAAGGTTTTGTGATATGTTTGACTGTGTATGTGTTATTTTTATAATATTCATGGTTTATGGAGAAATTATTGACATTTCGTATGCTAGTTTTAATTTGAATGTTTATGTTATGTTTAAACCTATTCATATGAGGAACGCATTGGACTTAGTAAGTGACGGGTGGAGACCGCTATATCTCCTCGATGCATCGGTAGGTCTCATGAGACAAACTAGTGTCTTGGCACAAGGCCTTGACAAAATCTTATTTGTATTCTTGGCACAAGGCATGGACAATGTGGTTATGATAGTCTGGAATTATGCATTCCTTCATTATGAAAGTGGTTATTGATATTGAATGTGATTATTCGACTAGTAGAATATCAATGTGAATAAGTAAATGGAATTATTTCATTTTATTTTTTCCATATTATTCTGAAGTTCAAGTTTAAAAGGATTTTATTTTATTTATACATTTCCTTAAATGTTTATGCTTATTTATGAAAGTTTCCACTATATTTTTATCCTTACTGAGCATCTGAGCTCACCCCTTTCTATGTTTTATTTTTCCCAGGATGTGAAGAAGTATTTTATGACTGACCTGTAGGGATAGTCTGAGGGGATATGAGTGTGTACTATGGAGACTATGTTGTTGTAGTTTTTCACTTTATCATGTATTGTAAGACTTATGAATGTATCTAGTGTTTCCAAGGCTACTAAACTAATCGGTCTTTCGAGACTTGATCTTTTGTGATCATGCCAATGTTCTGTAATAATGCACTGACTCTGGGTAACTGGTGTTGGGCCATTACAGTTGGTATCATAGGAAGTTTATTACAAACCTTAGAAGTTGAATTTAGATAAACTCTGATTAGATCACATAGCCCTAAGATAGACTTTGAGGATTAGTATAGAAGAACATCCTAGAATTTTGGTATTGTAGAGATTTTGTGAGTTTTACAAGAAATACATCCCTATCTGGATATGAGCAGGTAGAGGCGGATCTGGCACAGATGTACCTAGGGGTAAAACCCGAAAACACAACTTTGAGCTAGACTCGAACGGGAACTGGTGCATGACAACGGGCCTTGCTACACTCTTGGTTACGACACTCTGGGGGGATATTCCTAGGATAATTCTCATTATCTTTACAAAACATTATAAAGGGTTTATGAGTATATACTTCCTCAAAGAAAACATTTTTATGATTATGGATTATATCCATAAACTGTTCAATTTATGTTAAGTGTGTTACAAGTTCAGATTTATATATTGTGATTCATAAACTAATCTAGTATATGCCATTGTTAAGAAATGGCGCCTAGTGGAAGGAATGGAAACAGTATCAATACATGCACTCCATTTAGGGAATTCCCTCCTGATCAAGATAATTATAGTAGAGCTATTGATGCAACTAGTGCTGATCAGCTAATCACCATGTTGGGACAACTCACTCAGGTTAGGAATAATAACCTTACCTATATGGAGCACCCTGATCCACAGCATAGAGGATCAATGTTAGATCGCTTCATGAGTCAAAAACCACCAGAATTCAATGAGGGTACAAATCCACTAGTAGCTGAGCAATGGATAAATTCCTTAGAGAAAATATTCCATGCCTTGGGGACTAGCGAAAGGGAAAAAGTTATCATGGCAGTTTACTGCCTCACTGGAGATGCTGATCAATGGTGGTCATTGATTCAAAACACGAAGGAATATGATGAACTATCAAATATGTAATTGAGGGAGTTTAAATAGATTTTCTTAGAAAAATACTTTTCTCATGACCATCAAGCGGATATGGAAAGACAATTTCTGAGTCTAAGGAAAAAGGAGGAGGAGAATGTTGCAAAGTATGAGTCTAACTTTAAAAGGTTAACAAGGCATGTTGTAGATTATATACGTAACCCAAGAAGTAAGATTGATCGTATCTTTGATGGGTTAAAACTGTTTCTATGTCGATCATTAGTCTCACAATCCTTCTCATCGTACGAAGATATTGTATCATGTGCTATCAAGACAGAAAAGGAATTCTCTAAGTCTTGAGACTTTAAAGAAAAGAAATAGAAGAAGAGATCAGATAATCACTCTGGAAATGGAAATAAGGGGAATAAGGGAAAAGTAAAATATCCACCCTATAGTAAATGTGGGAAGAAATACCCTGGTACTTGCTTGAAGGGAATGGGAGTCTGTTACAAGTGTGGTGAAAAAAGTCCCCCAAGCTCGTGATTGCAAGGAGATGAAAGAAGCTACCGATGTTCAATGCTACAATTGCAGGGATATGGGACATTATGAAAATGAATGTTCTAAGAGTCAAGTGAACTTACCTAAGAAAAGGACAAGGGATCAAGGCCAAGCTTATGCTATCACTACTGCTGAGGTAGAAGCTCCAAAAGACGTGGTGGTGGGTAATTTAATGGTTTCCTCAAGTTTCGAAAATTCTTTATTTGATTCTGGATCATCACATTGTTTCATATCTTCCCAGTTTTATAAGAAAATTAGATATTTCCAATTTGATTTAACATGGGAGTTGTCAGTTAAAACTCCTAAGGGAAGTATCATCGCAACAAAGTTTTGTGAATCTGTTCCCATTAGATCATATAAATGTTCTTTATCTGATGATCTCATCATGATACCCATGATTGAGTTTCATATAATCATCAGTATGGATTGGATTTCGGACCATGGTGAAAAAATTTATTTTAAGAAGAAAGAGGTTACTATTTTTGATGACGATGATAATGAACACCTTATATTTAGAGCAGAATCGTCACCACCTAATTCTTATCTAGATCCACCCCCAAAAGCTCAACTAAATTCAATTATTGGGGAGGAAGAGAATGAAATGACTATGGGTGAGGAAAGGAATGTTCAAATAGAGGATGTACCTATTGTGAAAGAATATATTGATGTGTTTCCAGAAGATTTACCCGGACATCCTCTAGAACAAGAAATTGAGTTTTCCATTGATTTAATTCCTGGATCAAGGCCCATATCGAAGACCCCTTATAGAATGGCTGTTGTGGAATTAGTGGAACTAAAGAAAAAACTAGAGGAAATGAGTAATAAGGGATTTATTTTCCCAAGTGTTTCTCCATGGGGATCCCATGTTCTTTTTGTTAAGAAGAAAGATGGATCTATGAGGTTATGCATTGACTACAGGGAGATCAATGCTATAACAATAAAGAAAAAGTATCCCCTACCTCACATTGATTATTTATTCGACCAAATTCATGGAGCTTAATATTTTTCAAAGATTGACCTTTGATCTGGATATCATCAGTTGTGTGTGAAGAAGGAAGACATTCTAAAAACAGCATTTCGAACCAGGTACGGGCATTACGAGTTTACAGTAATGCCTTTTGGGCTGACTAATGCACCCTCTGTTTTCATGGATCTAATGAACAGAGTTTTCAAGGAATATCTCGATGATTTTGTAGTGGTATTTATTAATGATATCTTGGTACACTCTAAAAGATATTAAGATCATTAAAATCAATTGTGCATTATCCTGAAGACTCTGAGAAGACATGAATTATATGGGAAGTTTAGCAAATGTGAATTCTGGCTTCAGGAGATTTCTTTTCTTGGCCATATTGTCTCTAAGGATGGAATCTCTATTGATCCTTCTAAGACAAGAGAAATCCAAGAATGGCCAGCACTGACAAGTATAACTAAGGTATGTAGTTTTATTGGTTTAGCAGGTTACTATCGATGTTTCATCCAGAATTTTGCCTGATTGGATAACCCATTGACAAAGCTCACACGAAAAGGGGTTAAATTCATTTGGAAAAAAGAGTGTGAATAATGTTTTTAAGAACTGAAGAGAAGATTAGTCAATGATCCTATCTTGACTCTACCATCGAGGAATGATGGGTTTGTTATTTATAGTGATGCACTACGGGAAAAATAGGCATTTGCGACGGGTTATTTGCGACGGGAATAAATCCCGTCGCAAATAGTCCTGTTAAAAACTTATTTGCGACGGGGTTATTTGCCCGTCGCAAATAAGTAGCCTTTTGCGACGGAATAGCTTTCCCCATCGCAAAAGGACTGGCGCGGTTTGCGCGCCAAATCGCGGGAAACTTATTTGCGACGGGGGAATATTCCCGTCGCAAATAACCGGCGGCGGTAAAAGGTATTTGCGACGGGAATATTCCCCCGTCGCAAATAGTATGTCGGCAGGGGTTATTTGTGACGGGACCCGTCGCAAATAACTATTTACCCGTTGACCGTAATAAATGTTGGCTAAGGTATTTGCGACGGGATACCCGTCGCAAATGGGCCCGTCGCAAATAATCTAACCTATAAATACCCCCATCTGTTTTTTTCATTTCATTCTCATTCTCTATCTTCTCCTTCTCTCAAAATTATATTTCTAGAGTTTAATTTTTCTCCAGTTTAATTTTTTTCTCCGGAGCTGATATTAAAGTTTTGAAGAACGATCAGAGCAGATCAATTTTCAAGGTATTTATGTTCATTTTAATTTAATATTTATTTTTAATTTTTTATTAGTTTCAATTATTCTTAATTAGTTGTAATTTAATTATGTTTACATTGTTTTATTACTTAATAAATTTAAATTATTAGTATTGTTCATAGTTAATGGTAATTAGGAATAATTAGTAATAATTTTTAATAATTAGTAATAATTTTTAATAATTAAGAATAAATATTAATAATTAGTAATAAATACCAATAATTAGGAATAATAACATTATTACATTATTAGTCTATTTTATTATTAATATTAAAATAATATAATTTTTTATATATATACAATTCTCTTTTCATCTGTGTGTTTGTTGTCTTCACATGTATTATTTGTATGTGGAGATAGAAAACGCACAGATGAAAGGAGAATTGTATGTAAATTAGAAAATTATATTATTTTAATATTAATAATAAAATATATTAATAATGTTATTATTTGTAATTATTGGTAATTATTCCTAATTATTCATAATTATTCATTTAATTACTAATAACTAGGAACAATTATCAATAATTATCAATAATTAAGAATAATTAGTAATAATTAGTAATAATTACCAATAATTAGTACTAATTAGAAATAATTATCAATAATTAGTAATAATTAGTAATAATTACCAATAAGTAGTAATAATTACCAATAATTAGTAATACTTACCAATAATTTGGAATAATTACCAATAATTAACAATAATTAGTAATAATTAGTAATAATTACCAATAATTACCAATAATTAGTAATAATTAGTAATAATTACCAATAATTACCAATAATTACCAATAATTACCAATAATTACCAATAATTAGTAATAATTAGGAATAATTAGTAATAATTAGGAATAATTAGTAATAATTAGTAATAATTAGTAATAATTATTAATAATTAGTAATAATTAGTAATAATTAGTAATAATTAGTAATAATTAAGAATAATTAGTAATAATTAGTAATAACTAGGAATAATTAGTAATAACTAGGAATAATTAGGAATAACTAGAAATAATTACCAATAATTACCAATAATTACCAATAATTAGCAATAATTATTAATAATTAGCAATAATTAGCAATAATTAGCAATAATTAGTAATAATTAGTAATAAATACCTAAAATTAGGAAAAATTAGGAAAAATTAGGAAAAATTACCAACAATTAGGAAAAATTACAAATAATTAGTAATAATTACCAATAATTAGTATTAATTACCAATAATTAGTAATAATTACCTATAATTAGTATTAATTACCAATAATTAGTATTAATTACCAATAATTAGTAATAATTAGGAATAATTACCAATAATTAGTAATAACTACCAATGATTAGTAATAATTAGTAATAATTAGTAATAATTACCAATAATTACTAATAATTAGTAATAATTAACAATAATTAGTAATAATTAACAATAATTACCAATAATTAGTAATAATTACCAATAATTACCAATATTTAGTAATAATTAACAATACTTACCAATAATTACCAATAATTGCCAATAATTGCCAATAATTCCCAATAATTGCCAATAATTGGCAATAATTCGTAATAATTCGCAATAATTAGTAATAATTAGCAATAATTAGCAATAATTAGCAATAATTAGCAATAATTAGCAATAATTAGCAATAATTAGTAATAATTAGCAATAATTAGCAATAATTAGCAATAATTAGCAATAATTAGCAATAATTAGGAATAATTAGTAATAATTAGTAATAATTAGTAATAATTAGTAATAATTAGTAATAATTACCAATAATTAGTAATAATTAGCAATAATTAGCAATAATTAGCAATAATTAGCAATAATTAGGAATAATTAGTAATAATTAGTAATAATTAGTAATAATTAGGAATAATTAGTAATAATTAGGAACAATTAGTAATAATTACCAATAATTAGTAATAATTACCAATAATTAGTAATAATTAGTAATAATTAACAATAATTAGTAATAATTAGTAATAATTAGTAATAATTAGTAATAACTAGGAATAATTAGTATTAATTAGCAATAATTAGCAATAATTAGCAATAATTAGCAATAATTAGTAATAATTAGCAATAATTAGTAATAATTAGCAATAATTAGTAATAATTAGGAATAATTAGTAATAATTAGGAATAATTAGTAATAATTACCAATAATTAGTAATAATTCCCAGTAATTAGTAATAATTAGTAATAATTACCAATAATTAGTAATAATTAGTAATAATTAGTAATAATTAATAACAATTAGGAATAATTAGTATTAATTAGGAATAATTAGCAATAATTAGCAATAATTAGCAATAATTAGCAATAATTAGTACTAATTACCAATAATTAGTAATAATTACCTATAATTAGTATTAATTACCAATAATTAGTATTAATTACCAATAATTAGTAATAATTAGGAATAATTACCAATAATTAGTAATAATTACCAATAATTAGTAATAATTAGTAATAATTACCAATAATTAGTAATAATTAGTAATAATTAATAATAATTAGTAATAATTAACAATAATTAACAATAATTAGTAATAATTACCAATAATTACCAATATTTAGTAATAATTAACAATACTTACCAATAATTACCAATAATTGCCAATAATTGGTAATAATTAGTAATAATTGGTAATAATTAGTAATAATTGGTAATAATTAGCAATAATTAGCAATAATTAGCAATAATTAGCAATAATTAGCAATAATTAGCAATAATTAGTACTAATTAGCAATAATTAGCAATAATTACTAATAATTAGCAATAATTAGTAATAATTAGCAATAATTAGTAATAATTAGTAATAATTACCAATAATTAGTAATAATTAGCAATAATTAGTAATAATTAGCAATAATTAGTAATAATTAGCAATAATTACTAATAATTAGCAATAATTAGGAATAATTAGCAATAATTAGGAATAATTAGCAATAATTAGGAATAATTACCAAAAATTATGAATAATTACCAATAATTTGGAATAATTACCAATAATTTGGAATAATTACCAATAATTTGGAATAACTACCAATAATTTGGAATAACTACCAATAATTTGGAATAACTACCAATAATTAGGAATAATTACCAATAATTAGGAATAATTACCTTATTACATTATTTGTATATTTTATTATTAATATTAAAATAATATAATTTTCTACATTATATACAATTCTCTTTTTTTCTGTGTGTTTTCTGTCTCCACATGTAATATTGGCATTCTTTTTCAAAATTATCAACCTACTCACCAATGGAGAGGTGAAAGTGAATGTCAATATTACATGTGGAGACAGAATGTTAAACACACAGATGAAAGGAGAATTGTATATAATATAGAAAATTATATTATTTTAATATTAATAATAAAATATACTAATAATGTAATAATGTTATTATTATATAATTAATATTTATGAAAAAATTATATTAGTATTATTAAAAAAAATAAAAAAAAATATAATATTAAAATTATCAATATTTGTAACAGGTTTTGCTTTATTCTCAATATATTCAATCCTTGCTTGAGTGTTTTTTCTAACAAATTATTCAAAATCAGTAATGCTTTTATATTTTATAGAAAAATATGGAACAACGAGGTCGTCAACAGTCATTATTAGATGACCGCATATGGATAAATCAACGTAGAAATCCAAATGGTTCTGGTTTAAATCCAGTATATATAGAGGGTGTGGAGATTTTTTTATCATTTGCGGCATCAAATCCAGAATTTGTTTCAGAAGGAAAAATAAAATGCCCTTGTAGAAAATGTGCATTGAGAACGTTTGACACGTTTGACAAAGTGGGGGAACATCTCTTGCGTTTTGGTTTTCAAGCAGATTAAGTTTTTTGGTATCAACACGGTGAACGCAGTTCCAGAGCAGGTGATACCAACTTGATTCCGGATCCATCCCAGTTTCAAGATTTAGTACATGATGTTACAGGTTCATCTGTTCAACATACAGAAACTCCGGCTGATATAGCTTCAAATCCTGAGTTGGTACCGTCTGAATTTTATGAGTTGTTGAAGTCTGCTGAGGATGCATTATATCCTGGCTGCAAGATGAGCAAATTAGAAGCAGTTGCAAAATTTATGGCTATCAAATCAGATAACAGAATGGAAAACACCTGTTTTGACCAGATATTTTCTTTGCTGAAAACACTATTACCCGAAGGAAATGTTTTACCTGTAAATTACTATGAAAGTAAGAGGCTGGTTCGAAATTTGGGACTTACTTGTCATAAGGTTCATGCATGTTCAAATGACTGCATTTTATATTCTGGGGAAAATGAGTCGTTGGATAGTTGTCCTACATGTGGGCAATTGAGATATAAAGAAGGACAACAAGGGAAGTCTGGTTTGATTCCTGTAAAACAGTTGAGATATTTTCCGCTTACATCCAGACTTCAGCGTTTATTCATGTCTAAGAATACAGCGACAATGATGTCATGGCATAAAGAGAATATTTCAACCGATAAAAGCTTGAATCATCCAGCCGATGGTGATTCATGAAAACATTTTGATAGAGTGCATCCATCCTTTTCTTTAGAATCTAGAAATGTTCGACTGGGCCTTTCCACTGATGGTTTCTGTCCGTTTGGATCTTATGGTAGTCAATATTCATGTTGGCCTGTTTTTTTAACTCCATACAATTTACCTCCATGGATGTTGATGAAGGAGCCATATATCTTTTTGACTTTACTAATTCCAGGACATCCGAAGAAAAATATTGATGTTTATTTGAAGCCATTGATTGATGAATTAAATTTATTGTGGAGTACTGGTGTAAGTACATATGATGTTGCAACGAAACAGAATTTCATACTGAGAGCAGCATTGATGTGGACAATAAGTGACTTCCCGGCTTATGGGATGTTATCTGGCTGGAGTACACATGGTCAGAAATCATGTCCTTACTGTATGGGAGAGAACAAAGCATTTATGCTCATTCATGGAAAGAAACCTTGTTATTTTGACTATCATCGCAGATTTCTTCCAGCTGATCATCCTTTTCGCAGAAACAGATCTCATTTCAGAAAAGGAACAGTTGAAATGGATGGACCTCCAAAAATGCTATCAGGTTCGGAGTTAAAATCAGTTGTATTTTCATTACCTCCCATCACTTTTGGTCCCACAATAAACCAACATAAAATTTCTGGATTTGGGAAAGAACACAATTGGATTAAATGTAGCATTTTTTGGGATTTTCCATATTGGTCTGATTTGTTGGTCCGCCACATGTTGGATGTCATGCATATTAAGAAGAACTGTTTTGATAATTTGTTTCATACAGTTTTGGATACGCCAGGAAAGAGCAAAGACAATGTAAATGCACGTTTAGATCTTGCCCAAATTTGCAGGCGTCCAGAATTGGAACTATTTGAGAATGTCAGAACAGAAAGGTTACTGAAACCAAAAGCAGCTTATACACTGTCTAAAGAAAACCGTTTATTATTTTGTCAGTGGATTGCAGATTTGAGACTTCCAGATGGTTGTGCTTCCAATTTGGGTAGATGTGTAAAGAATGGTCATATTACTGGATTAAAAAGTCATGATTGTCATGTTATAATGGAGATACTTCTACCCATTGGATTAAGAGGTTTGTTGAATTCTGTGATTTGGGATTCCATAACTGACATGTCTCTTTTTTTTCGGGAAATTTGTGCGGCTACGGCAGATTATGATGCTCTAGGCAAACTTGAAAAAGATGTTGTTGTAATTATATGTAAACTAGAAAAAATATTTCCGCCGTCTTTCTTCGACTCAATGGAACATTCGATGTTACATTTTCCATATGAAGCCAAATGTGGAGGTCCGGTACAGTTTCGATGGATGTACCCATTTGAAAGATGCATGCAAAAATTGAAAAGAAAAGTACGCAACAAAGCATCTGTTGAAGGATCTATTGTAGAAGCTTATTTGCAAGAGGAAATATCTTTTTTCTGCTCCCATTATTTTGAATCTGAGTATCCTTCAAAACACAACCGAATGGGACGGAACGAGAGGAATATTGATGAAATCGACAATCAATTATCTGTTTTCAACCAGTCAGAGCTTGGTTTTGGTGGAGTTTATGAACGCTGGCTTTCATATGATGAACATCAGAGAGCTCATATGTATGTTCTGCTCAACTGTGAAGAGATGACATCAGTTGTACTGTAAGTGTTTATATCACTTATTCTATCATTTATGTTACAATAAATAACTTTGGTTTTTATAGGTTGTATGATAATCATATCAAGAAACAAATTCCACAAATTACAGCAGCTGCTCTCGAAGAACGTCGACTGAAAAATTTCTCTCAGTGGTTTCAAAAACTGGTAACATAAATTCTTTTTCTTTTAGCAACTCATTCAATGTATAGTTTACTATATTGATAATTATTTCACAAATTTTCAGGTGTCTCGACATGCTGATAAAATTGACAAACGACTGTGTGTATTGAGTAACCCACCTTCCAAACTTGTTAAAACTTATAATGCATATGTGGTGAATGGATTTCGATTCCACACACATGCATATGGGGAATCGAAAAAAACAATGAACAGTGGAGTTAGCTTGAGAGGATCTCATCATCGAGAAAATGAAGTTAACTTTTATGGCATACTTGATGAAATCATTGAACTTTGTTATCTTGGACAACATTACATAACCATGTTCAAATGTCGGTGGTTGGATACAGAGAGAGGCGTGCGTGTTCATCCGACTCATGGAATCATCGATATTAAATGTAAAAGTGTCCTCGCAGTAAATGAACCATTCTTATTGGCTCAACAGGCATATCAAGTTTATTACGCAAAATACTGTGCAACATCAAGAGAATTGACTGATTGGTGGAGTGTAATAAAAATCAAAATTCGAGACAATCAGTTTAGTCAAAGTGAATGTGCTTTCACTGATGTGCAAAGAATTGAAGTATTTCAAGAGAGTACTCAAAATCAATCTTTTTTACAAAGAGACATGAGTATCGATGACGACACCCCACATTTAAGAGTCGGTGATGACGATGATGTTAATGATGTCACACATGAATTTGAAATGGTAAGAGATGAAGCAACTGTAACTCGAATGGATATCGATGATGTTGAGGAGGAATATGAAGATGACATTGACATATATGAAGATGATGATGAAGATGAACACTTATAGAATTACATGGTATTTATATACAATCATAATATGTATATATGTATATATAATAGTAATTATCAATTATTTGCTAACATTAACATTTTCTGTTTCAGATGGACGACGCCACATTTCGTGAGTTGACGGATGCTGACCTGCCTTTCGATGCGGATGAGTTGCTGGCAGATGACCCTCAGCCTGCAGGCGCTCCAGGGAGTACGCGGAGGGGGCGCGGTCTTGCACGATTGATGGTTCCTGACCCCGTTCCCGAGCGACGTCCACGTCTTGGGTTTGATCCGCGCACACGGAGGTGTGATAAACTGTGTGATAACCTGTGGATTTGACTAAGATTTCATTAATCTATTCACATAATAAATGTTTATTATTTTTTCAGTTTTTCGCATATAGCAGTCGGACAGGGCAGCACTATTTTGCACAACTATTTCTCTCAGCCGTGGACCACATGGGAGCAGATTCCCATTGATGTGCAGCAGGCCATGTTCGGCCATTGGTTGGTACGTACGTAAATAAATAATTTTTATTTTGAAAATTATTTCATTTCTAACTTGATATTTTGATTTATTTGTAGGGTTTATGGTATCCGATCGAGGATACCATGCGTGATGCCATCCACGAGGCATGGGAGGTGGCCATGCGTGATCGCCTTCGTCAGTTTTTGCACAATTTAAGAAAAGCTGCGATGAAGAAAGCAGGAGTGTCAGATTTTAACGAGTCATGTAGAGCACACCGACCAGAGTATATTTCATCCCATGTATGGGATGGATTATGTGCGCACTGGTTGAGTGGTGACTTTCAGAGGAGATCATCGGTGGGGAGGCAGAATCGGGGGAGACAGGAGGTGACTCATCGAGCTGGGAGTCGTTCTTTTAGTACTCATAGACAGCATCTGGTACGTACATTATTTATAAATATTTTATATAACTGTAAATATTAACAGTTTATTTTTTATTCTTATAGGCTGTCGAGCACCCCGATATTACAGAGTACGACGTATATCGGAGGATGTATAGTGATCCTGCTACTGGGGAGCTCAGAGGTGATCGTCAGCATCACATCGTGGTCAGTATTATTTGTTTTCAAGTTTAAAAATTAACTGCATATAATATATTCACAATTTTAATTTTAAATTGCAACTACAGGAGTCATATGAGGTCGCAGCATCACAGGCCCGGCCTGAGAGTCAGGCTGAGTCATCAGATCAGACCACTGGCCGTCAGTTTGATGAGGCGGCATGGATGCAGGCCACCTAGTATGCCTTCGAGAAGGGCCGAGTAGTTGGTATCGGCTCTCGGCTGACTCCCGGAGATTATTATGGCAGTGCTGCGATGTCGGCGTCCAGCTCGAGAGGAGCTCGTGCATCTTCTTCTACTACACAGTATGAGGATCAGTTGCGATCTCAGACTGCACAGATAGAGAGTCTCCGACAGGAGCAGGAGCAGATGCGTCAGCAGCATGAGGAGGAGCGTCGATGCCAGCAGCAGCTGTACGAGGAGCAGGCGAGTCGGTGGCAGCAACAGCATCAGGAGCAGATGGAGTACATGCGCTGACTCACTCATGCTTTAGGGATGGAGTTTCCTCCACCACCATCTACAGATCCCCCACCTCCCCCCCCCTCCTTCAGATTAGAGATTGTATTTATGTTATAAAATTTGTGAAATCAAAATATTATTTTTTTTCTATTCGTAGTTTCTGTCTCATTATAAATTATTAATAATATTATATTTTTAAATAACAATATTAATATGAATAATAATATTATTTATATTTTATAATATTAAATTATATATATATATTAAAATTTTATAATATTATAATTTAATTATATTTTTTGTAATACTTGAATTATTTTAATATTTAAATGTAAAATAATTCTATTATTTTTATATTAATTAAAATAACTTATTAATATTTTTTTTATTTATGAATTATAATTCTAATGTTATTATATTAATTAAATCATTTATTAATGTTTTATTATTTTTTATTTTTGAATTACAATTCTATTATTATTATATTAATTAAAATAATTTATTATTTTTATTTGTGAATTATAATTCTATTATTATATTAATTAAAATAATTTATTAATAATTTATTTTTTTATTTTTTTTATAGTATTTGCGACAGGATACTATGCCCGTCGCAAATACTAGTATTATTAATAGTTTTTTATTTTTTTTAAAAAAACAGTTTTTGCGATGGGATACCATGCCCGTCGCAAATACTAGTATTATTAATATTTTTTATTTTTTTTAAAAAATAGTTTTTGCGACGGAACTGTCGCAAAAGGTATTTGCGACGGGTCCCGTCGCAAAAACTATTTTAAAAGTTTTTTTACAAAAATACGGAATACTATTTGCGACGGGGAGAATGACCGTCGCAAAAAAAGGCTTTAGCGACGGGCCCGTCGCAAATAAGTGTAGTTGCGACGGCGTTTTCAGCAACGGGCTATTTGCGAAGGGCCCCCGTCGCAAATGTCTATTTGCGACGGGATCCCGTCGCAAATACCTGTTTTTCTAGTAGTGATGCTTCAAAGAAAGGACTTGGTTGTGTCCTTATGTAGAATGATAGGGTTATTTCCTATGCATCACGAAAACTAAAAATTCATCATCAAAACTATCCTACTCATGATCTTGAGTTAGAAACTGTAATCTTTACTTTGAAGATATGGATACATTATCTCTATGTTGAAAAATGTGAGATTTATACTAATCAAAAGAGTTCGAAATATATTTTCTCACAAAAAAAACTCAACATGAGGAAAAGGCGATGGCTAGAACTACTAAAAGATTATGATTGTACAATACACTACCACCCGAGGAAGGCAAATAAGGTGGCAGATGCTTTGATTAGAAAGGATCATGGAGTTTTGAACAAGATGAGAGTTGAAAGGGATTCTATTTTCATGGATCTAGTGAATATAGATATGGGAATTACCATGGAAGGTGAAACATCAATGCTTTTTCAAATGGTTGCCTAACCATATTTACTAGAAAGGATAAAGAGTTCTCAGACCGATGATGAAGAGTTTCTAAAGAAGATTAAATTTGTGAATGATGGGAGATTGAGTGACTTTGTGTATGAAGATGGAATATTGAAATTTAGGAAGAGACTTTGTGTTCCTGATATACCTGATCTAAAAAGGTAATTGTTAGATGATGCTCATAGTTTCAATTTCTCTATACACCCAGGTAGCACTAAAATGTATAGAGATTTTAAGGAACATTTTTGGTGGGACATCATGAAGAGGGAGATTGTTGATTTTGTGTCAAGATGTATGGTTTTTCAACAAGTGAAAGCTGGAAGGCAACAGCCTGGAGGAGTCATGAAGCCTCTTCCCATACTGAAGTGGAAATGGGATAATATTACGATGTACTTTTTCATGGGACTACCAAAGACTCCTAGAAGGAACGATTCAATATGGGTCAATGTTGATAGTATTACCAAGTCAGCACATTTTCTTGATATAAGAGAAGATATACCACTTGAACGTCTAGCAAGACTATATATTAGTGAAGTAGTGAGACTTCATGGAGTACCCCTATCGATTGTTTCTAATCGTGATTCACATTTTACTTCAAGATTCTGGAGAAGTCTTCAGAAATCCCAGGATACTGAGCTTCATTTAAGCACTTCCTACCACCCCCAAACTGATGAACAATCAAAATGGACTATTAAAACCTTATAAGACATGTTGAGATCATTCTCACTTGACTTTCAATGTATGTGGAATCAATATTTATGTCTGCTGGGATTTTCCTATAACAATAGCTTCTATTCAAGTATTCAGATGGCACCATATGAAGCGTTATACGGAAAGAGATATCACACACCAACCTGTTGGGATGATGTTGGTGAAAAGAAACTTTTAGGCCCAGAACAGGTGGATGAAATGATGGAAAACGTGAATGTAATCCCAAACCACATCAAAGCATCTCAAAGTAGGCAGAAGAGTTATGCTGGCAACCGAAGGAAGGATTTGGAATTTCAGGTAGGAGATTATGTTTTCTTGAAGGTATCTGTATGGAAGGGTGTTATACATTTCGATAAGAAGGGAAAATTGAGTCCTAGGTACATCGGACCTTTCGAAATTCTAGAAAGAATTGGTGCTGTAGCTTACCAGTTTTCAATGCCGCCAAGTCTCTCCAAATTTCACGATGTGTTCCACGTATCACTGTTGAGAAAATACATGCCTGACCCAATGCATGTACTCACTTATGATGAAGTAGAACTAGAACCCGATATCTCTAATTGTGAAGAGCCCATTAGGATTCTTGATACTAGAGAACAAGTGCTGAGAAACCGGACGACTCGTCTGGTAAAAGTTCTATGGAGAAACCATAAGATGGAAGAGGCAGCATTGGAACCTGAGAAACTAATGATGAAGAACCACCCAAATATTTTTATGTAGTAATATTCTTGAAATTTCGAGGATGAAATTATTTAAAGTAGGGGAGAATGTAACACCCCAAGCTTTCATGGTATGCTTCTCTTTGAATAATACAGTAGAATGTGTTGTACGCAACTTTGAGTTCTAACACACACCACACCCAATCAAAGTAGTTGTTTTGAATAGTAATACCCACATTTTGAAATTTTATAAATTTTATTATTCAAATTGGACTTCATTTTTTGGATTCGGAATATCAAAATTATCTTAGGGTGAGTTTTTGGTATTTTTATGAGAACTTCCAATTTTTGATGAATAGGAAAAATACTAAACTTTAATTAAAAACAACTTTTTTAATCCAAATAATTTATAGTGATAAATTATAATATTGAGTGATTTTAAAATATAGTTAGAATATATTTTTACCATTTAATCTAGTTTTGGTCATTGGATGTAATTTCACATTTAAACTAGACATAAACAAGTGTCAATCTTTTGGTAGTTATTATTTCTTAAAAAACACGCTTTTTATTTTGACAACGTGAATTAATTATAAATTAATTTATGACACTTATATGTTTGGAATTTGGAAAAATGGATTCCATATATTTGATCAGGAGGTCCAAATTTTGTAAATAGGTAACCTTTATTTTTATACATTATGAATAATTACTTCGGTAAATATATTATTTACCATGGTTAAAGGGTAAATCTGGTAAATATGGGTAATGAAATAATATTAAATTACCCTAACATGTGTCATAAACCTATTGGATGATACATATCTGACCATGGTCATATTTGGGTCAATTTTGGGACCACATAGAGCCACTTGAGAGTGATAATGACACTTTATATTAATTAATTTAAAGTAAAGGCAAAAATGACATAAACATATATCTTTTAGTAAAACAATTTTTACAAGGTATTATATAAGTTATATTTTTGACTATAAATATTCATTAGAAATCTAAAACTATTTCCTACATAATTCTATTTTATTTATAATTTTTATACATTGAATAATTAAATTTATTTATGACACAATGATGATGTAGTGTTTTCCTTGTTAATGAAAGAATAAAATAAATGGTATTATAAATGTTAAAATAAATATATTTTGAATATTTTGAGGCCATAAACGAATTTCATAGGTTACTATGGAATGGTATTATTGATTAAATAAATTTATTTTTAATTAATAAAGTTGTTATGACTTTAAAAAATCAATTATTAAATAGTTTCAAAATTGACATAAAAGAGTTTTTAAAAAAATATTATATTATTAATTGATATAATATTCCTAAAAATATAATGTTCAGCCAAAGGACTTATATGATGATAGGTATTTCATTAATGAACCATTTGGGGTTCTCTTGGTAGTTTATAGTAAGTTTATTAACCAAATAATATAAAAATACAAAGAGACATGCTAAATGTCAAACTAATTAACTAAGAGTTAAATCTAAAAGATAAGGTTAATATAGTGACCCAAACCTATCTAAAACATATTTTTTGAGTGGATTTCGACCCATACCCACCTTATCCTTGAAATAAATCAGTTTTGAGCCATTATAAACAGAATATTAATTTATTATAAAATAATATTTCATGTTTTTCCTAAGGTGCCCCTCACCCCTCTTATAAAAGGGCAATCCCCCTTCTCTCTAATTCAGACCTTCAAAGCCTTTTTTCTCGGCTAAAACCTACCCAAATACCCTATCACCTATCCTCCCTTTATCCTAGAGGCCCTCATTTGGTCAGAAAGCCAACCTAAGGACTACTTTTGATCAAATCAAATGGAATAACCCGAAGAAGAGGTAAATATCTCATCACCTCTTTCAAGTTCCTTTATTCTTCCACTTCCTTTCTCTTTGTTGTTTCCATTCTAAAATAATAAATCCAGTATCTTATATATAATATAATTTTATTATAAATATTTTACAACCAAATTCATTATTCTATCCATCCATTCAATCACATGTCACCATATGTGTGTACGTACGGCTTACCGTCTCCACGTCGTGGTGTAATTGTTATTCAATACATTATTATTTGGATGGGTATAATAATGATGTGTAATTCATGTAAATAATAAATATAAAATTATAATTATTCTTTATATATGATATACCATCCAATTATATATTATCTTAATATCAAAATAATGATATTGTCGCTCGTGCGTACATACAGATTACCATCTCCACGAACGTGATGAGATTCATTCCCCATCGTATCCATTCAAGAATAATTTTCATTTTATAATTAAATTTAATACTTAAAGACTTGATATCATTCTGGATATGAATAATATACATCCCATCCATAACAAATATGACTCAAAAAATAAATAATATAAAGCAAAATGAATTTTTTAACACTCGAAACAACGATAATACTAAGATATTATTAACGAAGCAATGTTAAAAGATCATATATGATATCATATTAATGTATATGATTATTTTATAATTTAATAAAGATTATTTCACCATTATATAGGAGGTTAACCTACCCTCAACCAAGGAAAAGTACAATTTAAGGGTTAATTTCACAATCTCTTCATTATCTGAGGTTGTTTATATGTAATTATCTACTAAGACCTATTTATCATCCACATCCATGTTTCTTAAAAACATATTTCAAAACATTATTACTATTTTATAGACTATGGGTTAAAGTAATTTATACCCTTTTTTACTTTTTATAAGATTTTTATAAAGGAATATTTCCGTCATTTTCCAAATAAGGTCCTTTTTAACCTTTTCGACAGAATTAAGGTAAGAATATCTTTTTTTAACTTATACGGCGAGTGCGGCTATTTTCTGCCATTATAAAATTGTCAAAGATTTCCTTAAAAGCTTATAAGAATATTTTCAAAGTAAATATTTTCTTTTATAGTTATGTGACTTTTAAATTATTTCAAAAAAAGAGATATTTCTCACAAATAGTTTTGATTTCATCTATGTCAACATCCTTTGATGGATTTTAATCTTATTTGAAGTTGATTTATTATGATACAAAACTTCCATATTGTATTGAATTTTTTGTGATATGTTTGACTGTGGATGTGTTATTTTTATACCATTCATGGTTTATGGAGAAATTATTGAAATTTCGTATGCTAGTTTTAATACGAATGTTTATGTTATGTTTAAACATGTTCATATGAGCAATGCATTGGACTTAGTAAGTGACGGGTGGAGCCTGTTATAGCTCCTCGATGCATCGGTAGGTCTCATGCGACAAACTAGTGTCTTGGCACAAGGCCTTGACAAAATCTTATTTTTAGTATTGTCACAAGGCCTTGACTATGTGGTTATGATAGTCTGGCATTATGCATTCCTTCATTATGAAAGTGGTTATTGATATTGCATGTTATTATTCGACTATTAGAATATTCATGTGAATAAGTAAATGGCATTATTTCATTTTATTTTTTCCATATTATTCTGAATTTCAAGTTTAAAAGGCTTTTGTTTTAGTTATACACTACCTTAAATGTTTATGCTTATTTATGAAAGTTTATGCTATATTGTTATCCTTAATGAGAATCTGAGCTCACCCCTTTCTGTGTTTTATTTTTCCCAGGATGTGAAGAAGTATTTTATGACTAACCGGTAGGGATAGTCTGAGGGGATATGAGTGTGAACTATGGAGACTATGTTGTTGTAGTTTTTTACTTTATCATGTAATGTAAGACTTATGAATGTATCTAGTGTTTTCAAGGCTACTAAAATAATCGATCTTTCGAGACTTGATCTTTTGAGATCATGCCAATGTTCTATAATAATGCACCGACTCTGGGTAACTGTGGTCAGGGAGTTGCAGTCAACATTTCTTTAGTTCTTTCCACTAGTTCCCAGACTTTGTTTCTTTCAAATTGATTTAATTCTTCTTACATATTCATCACCCAAAATTCATCATTGATAGCATCATTAATATTTTTTGGTTCAATCTTTGAAAGAAAAGATTGATGTTCAACCTAGTTTCTTAGAGAAGCTCTAGTTTGTGTCCCTTGGTTTAAATCACATACTACATCATCTAAATGATGATTCTTGAGAGTTTGAATACCTCTAGTAATAGTTGAACTAGACTCATCATGATTGCCTATTGATCTAGACTCAATAGGTGCAGATTTTGAAAGATTCCAAGAATTGGTTACTTTTACAGGGGATTCACCATCATTATTATTAAGGTTCAGAATTGACATATCTTCCTCAAGATATTCAAGATAGGTTTTGTGTTTTTGTGGATCAGTCTCATCAAATTTGACATGAACTAACACTTCCACACATTTGGTCTTCTTATTGAATACTCTATTGGATTTACTGGTAGTAGAGTAACCTAGGAAAATTCCTTCATCACTCTTGGAGGAAAATTTTTCAAGATTATCTTTAGTGTTAAGGATAAAGACTTTGCAACCAAAAACTCTGAAGTAGTTAATATTAGGCTTCCTATTGTTCCAAAGTTCATAAGGGGTCTTCTTAAGAATAGGTCTAATCAAGACTCTATTAATGGTATAACAAGCTGTATTTACAGCTTCATCCCAAAAATAAATAGGTAAATTATATTCACTAAGCATAGTCCAAGATATTTCTTGAAGGGTCCTATTTCTTCTTTCCACGACTCCATTTTGTTGAGGTGTTCTGGGAGGAGAGAAATTGTGACTATATCCATTGTGTGAGCAATAGGATTCAAACTCTTGATTTTCAAACTCACGACCATGATCACTTCTCAAGGTATTAATTCTAAGCCCACTAAGATTTTATAAAGACTTTGAGTATTTGATAAAATAAGAAAAAGCTTCACTTTTGTGAGCTAGAAAGTATACCCAAGCGTACCTAGAAAAATCACCTACAAGAACATAAACATAATGCTTCCAATTTAAACATGAAACTCTTGATGGTCCAAACAAATCCATGTGAACCAACTCAGATGGTTCAGAAGTAGAAACTTATTTCTTTGGTTTGAAAGAAACTTTGTGTTTCTTTCTATTTTGATAGGGATTGCACACTTTGTTATGTGGGAATTCTAGTTTGGGTAAGTCTATAACTAAACCTTTCCTAGTCAGTTTCCTAAGAGAGTGCACATTGCAGTGTCTTAATATTCTTTTCCACATCCAGGATTCCTTATGAAAAGCATTTAGGCAAGAAACATTTTGCTTAGCTAAAGAATTTAAGCCAACAGCATACACTTTCTCATTTCTGAGAGCAGTAAATATTAGATAATTTTTTGAATTAAAAACATTACATGCATCATTTTCAAATTTGACATTGAAACCATCATCACACAACTGAGAGATGCGGAGTAAATTGTACTTTAATCCATCAAAAAAAGAACTTTGGAAATTAATAATGTATAAGGGTTACCGATCTGGCCTAAGATGATGATTTTTTCCTTTACATCATCACCAAAAGTTACGTGACCACCATCAGCCTTGATCGGGATCTTGAAGCATGAGTAGTATCTTATAATATTTCTTGAACATCCACTATCCAAATACCAAAGAGTCTTCCAAGAACTCTTTAGGCAACATCCTTTCAAAACAGATTAGACATGGGGTAACTTTGGTACCCAGATTTTCTTGGGTCTTGAGAGGTTAGCAAGTAATATTTTGGGAACCCATACTTGTCTCACAGATTTCCTATAATTAGCAGATATATTTTGAGACATAAACACTTTTTTTGGTCCTTTAGAGAATTTATTTTCAAGAAATGGTCTAGTACTTGAACTAGCAGTGAATTGTCCATATTTTAGAATAAATTTAGTTTTAATGATCCTTTTTTGTCCAGGATGATATCTCAAACCAGTTGTATATTTTGGGATAATCTATTTTCCTAGAAACTGAGTCAAGGTATCTCTACCTACAGTAAACTTATCAAGGTCTCTTCTTAATTTCTCATTGGATAACTTAAGTCCAGTTTTTTCCTTTAACAGTTGGGATAGTTTTTCTTTTTCAATATCCAGAGTTGACTAATAATTTGTATTTAAAGCATGATGTATCTTTAATGATTTATACTTGTCCTTGATCTCATTAAAGGTATCCTCAAGCATTTCACAATATTCAAATAGTTAATCCTTAGTCATATCTTCATCATTATGTAACTCACTCTTATTATTAGAATAATAGGAATTATGTATAAGAGAGTTAAGTGTTACCTCAGATGTCTATGTCATGAAACATAAGTTGGAATGATTGTTCTGTTCACTATCAGAAGCATTAGACCCACTGGAGCTGTCTTCTGAAGCACTCCAGGTTGCTTTCATAGCATTTTTATATCCTTTTCCCTTGTCTTCATATTTCTTCTTGAATTTCAGCTTGGGACAGTTTGCCTTCACATGACCTTTTTGTTTTCACTCATAGCAGATTATTTCATTTGATTTGTCATTACATTTTCAGTATTTCTTCCATTGTCCTTTACTATCATACTTTCCCTTGTAGTTTGACTTTCTAAAGAATTTATTTTTTCGGTTAAACTTTTTGAACCTTCTAGCAAGATGAGCCATCTCCTCATCACTGTCTGAATCTGATTCTTCACTAGTGGAGCTGTCTACAGGATCTTGAACTTTTTCTTTGTTTTTTCTCTTTGAGGTAGTAGTCTTGAATGCTACTGACTTATTCCTTGGTTCCTCATCTACTTCTTGATTCACCTTAAGTTCTTCCTCCTACATCATAATTTTGACAATTATCTCTTCTACTGGTAGCTTGCTTATGTTACAAGATTCTCATATGGAAATAGAAGTTCCCCTTCATATGTCAGGTAGGCATCGAAGCAGTCTCATAATCTGGTCCTTTATGTCCACTGGTTTTCCAAGCAAACTCATAGTGTTCACTATTTCGTTGAAACTGAGATACATTTCAGAGATAGGTTCATCAAGCTTCATTTTAAAATTATCATATTTAATATTGTATGTATTTAGTCTCATTTCTTTAACATTAGTTGTTCCCTCATGAGAAACAGCCAAAGTATCCCAAATTTCATATGCAGTTTTACAAGCAGATATTCTATAGAATTCATCATCACCTAGAGAATAGTACATGGCATTCATTGATTTACATTTATTATTATATGTATCTTTAGTCAACTGAGACTATGTATCCTTAGCAGTAGCAGGTAATGTATGTTGTTCTTCAATTGTGTCCCAGATTTCAGGTCCCATACTCTCTAGATACATTTTCATTTTTAATTTTAACTAAGCATAGTTATTACCATTAAAGAAAGGTGTCTTGTTAGTAGAAGCACCCTCAACTCTGGTTTCCATAGGTACTTAGAATTTAAAGAACTGAAAATTTGGATATGATAGAAATTTTAAGATCTTTAAGATACAACTAAAATCATAGTTGAGAATAATTTTTAAAACTTGAAAATAAATAACCCTCTGATACCAAATGTTGGTTGGAGTGGATACTCAAGAGGGGGGGTGAATTGAGTACTAATTAAAATTTCTCTTTAAAATATTTCTATTAAAATCCCCCAATTTAAATAATAAGCTAAAATGTAGTGAATTTGTTATACACTAAAGGGTCAGTTAGGTTCTCAAGAGATTGATTAGTTCTCAATTAATCTAATCTAAATATTAGATTAGCTTTTGAAACTAACCTAATATTTTACAATAAATACAAACACTTGCTAGTTTAACTATCAGAGTTACTTTAAAATAGATTTATATTTAAATTAATTAGCAGCGGTAGTTTTAACTACACCAAAAAATGCATAGCAGTTTTAAACAAGAGGTTCAGTCTCAAGAAGAGACTTAATCCTCTCCATTTGGTGATCACCTTACACCAAGATTTTTATATAAATAATCTTTTGATCCATACCCTGGATCGGGGTTTATAACTACTCACCAGGCTGTCCAAGTCACACTCAACCTCTACCATAGTTATTCTTGGGAAACAAAAGTATGAGGATAGTTTTATATCCTCCAGTTATGATCAGGAGATAGTGTTTGTTAGACAAATAATTATTCACACTTCTCAAATAAAAAATATAAAACACAATAGATTTAAGGATGAAAATAGTGTTAAGAATGCTCTGTGTGTTGTGAACTAAAGCTCTAGACTCAATGAATGTTGAGAAAATGGTATTTGATTCTTCTGCTCGAAGTTGTCTTCAAAACAGAGTATTTTAGTTTCTGTACTCCAGCTTCATGGAGTCAAAAGGTTCAGCTCATTGATGTCTCGATGTATATTGAGCATTTTTGGTGAAGATAGTTTGTCACATTCTTTTTGTAATCTCAAGCACTTAGTTCTTCTCTTTTCATTTTGGTATGGTTTGTGTATCAGCGTGTACTGCTACTGTCATTGTCATCTTAATATAAAAGATGAGGTCCTTTTATACTCCACGATTCTATACACATAAGGATCTTCACACGTGCATTTACCTTGTACTTTTCTACACATTTTCCTACAAACAACATTAAATAATGTCAGAAACATTAATTTTTATACATATGACCATTAGAAATAAATTTGAATTAATAAAATGAAAATAGTTATTTAAATCAATCGTTGAGTAATCTTCGGTCTTTTGACTTCAGTTTGATAACATCGATCTGTCATCTTCAGTTTTTCATCTTTGGTGTGTCGACTTCAGTCTTTCATACTTCAGTCTGTCATACTTCGGTGAGTCAGACTTCGGTGAGATAACATCGGTCTATCGTACTTCGGTTTGTCAAACTTCGGTGAGTCAGACTTCGGTCTGTCGGACTTCAGTTTTTCAAGATTTGGTGATTCAGACTTCGGTTTTGGTTTCGGTGTGTCATCTTTGGTTTCGTTGTGTTGACTTCAGTGAGTTAGGGAAACCGATAAAGATTGTGAAAATTTTGTCTTGCATATACCATTACAAGATGAATTGTTAATCAAAGAATATGTAAAAATATACTTGTAAACATATTGATTCATGACTTATAAGAAATTGAATTATTAAAGTATATGTTGTTGTATGAAAAAATTTATTCACATAGAAATATTAAAATTGGAATGAAAGATATGAATCTGTATATTGACATTATTTGTGATTATGAAAAAATACATTATCATGAAGGGTCCAACAGTTTTCATTCCTTTCTTTTTTGAAGTTTCTTGTTATTTTTGTGCTACTTTTCGATACCCATATTTAGTGTTTATTTTATCTCTTTACTATTGATTAATATTTAATTATTCGTTATAGATCTTGTTTTTTGTGTTTTTTAGATAATTCCTCCTAGAAAGACCTTGTCCAGGCATAGAAAGGGTGTAGTATAGATTACCCTACAGAAGAACCCTATGGTAAATATAACTTTGGTGGATTTGGTGATTCATATGATCCAAACCTTGGGTAATATGGGTGGTCGTGATTAGACATGAACCATGGACCATGCTCAAGATTTTTTTAGGTAAAATACAATGGTGTTCTATGGAGACAAGGGACCCAAGGAGCTTGAGGAAAGGATGGATCATATCGAGCATATGTTTGAGTTTTTGAAGAACCTTAAGACCTTGAAAGTGGGATTTTCCATGTACATGATATAAGGACTAGGTATGAAGTGGTGGGCGTCAATGGTTATTTTGGGAAAGCATGAGGATCTCATGTGGACCACTTTAAAAGCGGCATTTAATTATAAATTCTACTCAGAGACCTTGAGAGTGGTAAAGGTCCTTGAGTTTCTAAAGTTGGAGTGGGGTGATTATTATTTCATGGTGTATAACTCCAGATTTGCTGAGTTGGTTTATATATCTCCGAACTGCCTAATAAATGATTATCTTAAGGATTAGTGTTTTGAGATGGTCTTGAGGCTAGAGATCACATTTATACTCATTCTTCTATGTTTACTGACCTACTCATAGGTGGTTGATAAGGAAGTTATGGTAGAGGTCAATTTGAATAGAAATAAAGGCCTCAGTGGTGTTCCTTTTTTGGGTAGTAGCTAGGGTTATTTTTCAAGACAAAAGAGGAAGTGGGATGAGTCTCATATATAAGAGTGTACAACAGTATTCGGGATCATCTCTTATGGTTTCTACAGGGTTTATACTAGTTGTTTATTATCAATGTGGGAAGAATAGACCCACCAAGCCTCAATTCTCAGAGAATTTTAAGACATTCCATGAGTGTGGGAAGCCATGATATATATATATCACTTTTTCAATTGGCTTCACATGGAAGTGGTGTAGGCTCCATATTCTCAAAGGTGTCTTAGGTGTGGTTATAGGTTTCCAAGGTTGGAGGATCACATCTTCAAGGAAAGGGGAATTCTTACCATGGGAAGAAGAATCAAAGTGATTTAGGGCTAGGGAGACTCCATGTAGAAAAGATCATTCCAAGGGGCTCATATTTCGGGCTATCCACTGTTAAAGGTATAATGTTTATTACTTCTTCTATGGTAGCAGTTTTATTTGACAACGGTGCATCCCATTATTTTATTTCATATATGAAAACTAATGCTTTGGGTATGTGAGATAAGTTTATTTTGTATGTTATAGATTTTATAACCCCTTTGGGTTAGAAGAAGGATCTTGGTTTTAAGTCCCACGAGTGTCATGTTTTGGTATCTGGCATGGAGTTCATTTGGGACTTACTTGTTTTGGACTAAGACATTTTTTTCCACATTATCGTCATGGATTAGTTTATCATCTTCAAGGAATTAGTTGATTGTTATTGATATAGGTTCTAGTTACTTACTCCTGATAGGAACACTCAAGTCTTTTAGGGGAAGTGGGATCTGTGTTCAGGGAGGGTGGGACTAGTAGATTCTGAGTTGGGGTTGATCTTGTTCTGGTTGTCCAAGTTATTTCTTATGGTTGTTGAACAAAATTCTTCAGGTGAACTTCTAGTGGTCATGGAAAGGTACCCAGACGTATTTCTAGAGGATTTATCAAGATTGATTCCCCAAAAAGAGGTCGATTTTACTATCGATCTAATCCCCAGGATGAGCCTAATTTCTTTTTTTCTTATCAGATGGATCTAGCTGAGATGAAGGAGTTGAAATTTCAACTAGAAGGTCTTGAGGGAAAGGGTTTTATTCACCCTAGTGTGTCATCATGGGCTTCACCAGTACTATTTTCAAAGAAGGTGTATTATAGACTCAAAATTTTCATAAACTATTATAAGATTAACCAGATAATAGTAAAGAATAAATAAATATTTTTTAGAATTGATGATCTATTTGACTAGCTCATAGGGACCCATTAGTTTTTTAAGATTTCCCTAATTTCAGGGTATCTCCATTTGAGGTTTCATGAAGTGGATATTCCAAAGACTTATTTTCAAAGTCGTTATGGGAATTTTTGAATACTTTTTTATTCTATTTTGATTTACCAATGATCCTTATATTTTCATAGGGCTAATGAACTAGATCTTTGATCACTTTTTGGACTCCTTCATGGTCATGTTTGTAGATGAATTATTGTTGTATTCAATGATGTAGTAGGTTCATTTTGACCATCTATAGGTTGTTTTGGGTGTTTTGAGAGAGAGGTTTCTATATTCCAAATTTCCCAAGGGATAGTTTTGGATTAAAGAAGTAAAGTTTTTGGGCCACGTGATTTCTAATAAAGGAGTTTTGGTGGATCTAGAGAAATTTCGAGCAATCATGTCTTGGTAGAATCCCAAGAATGTCTTTGAGATCCATAGATTTCTGTGATTAGTCAGGTGTTATAGGAATTTTTTTAGGGCTTCTCTAGGTTAGAATCACCCTTGATGGCTTTGACCAGGAAATGGGTGATGATTTAGTGGGATGGGAAGTGTTAGGGTGATTTTGAGTAGTTTCGAACCCTTCTGAAATCCACACATTTTATGATTATTCCAAATCATGGAAGAGCTTATGTGGTGTATTTTTGTGCTTTTGATGTGGGTTTTGGGTGTGTGTTAATGTAGGATGAGCATATGGAGGCCTATGGATCACAGTAGATTTGCCCATGTGAGTGGAACTATCCCACCCACGACCTGGAATTGGCATTTGTTATGCATGTGTTGAAGACATGGTGACATTACCTCTTCAGGGAGCATTTTACAGTGTATTAAAATAATAGGATCCCAGAATACATTTTCACTCAGAGGTACTTGAACCATCGGAATAAGCATTGGGTGGAGTACCTTCATACATTTGATTTCAAGATTGTGTATATGATTGGTAAGGGGAATTTGTTCACTGAAGCTTTGAGAAAGAATCTTCTAGTGTAGTTTGTTCAAGAATCAATGGATTAATGGGGTCTAATGAGCATTTTTTTATCTAAGATTGTATTTATAGGAGGATGGAGGGCAGGTATTCTTTTCTAGTGTATATATTACACCCTCTATCATCGATCAGGTGAGGATTGAGAAGGTATTTGGCCCTGAGTTTTAGTATATTAGCAGTGCTTTAAATGGTGGAGAGACATTGGGTGATTGGTCTCAGTCTCCTGATGGTTCTCTTCTCTTTTGGAAGTGGCTGGTTGTAATGTCCTAGTTCCGGAAGCCACCCAGAGGCGCCCCGTACCCAGTTGTTCACATGGCCTCAAGCGCATTTCCTCGAACGCCAGAGGATGTCGACTAGAAGTGAGGGCCTTGGGTGTGATAGTAGGGAAACTATGCCCTCATAGGAAGAGTAACACGGCGGAAGAAAGCAATAGCTAAAGAGGAAGCAAGAATAATCCCTACAAAAGTAAACAGTAGAAGACTGGAAAATAATAAACTTGAGCACACATATATATATGAATGATGCATGATACATATGTCTAGGAAAGTAGCCAAACAAATCACAATTATAGAATACAACAATACTAAACCCAAGTACAAAAGAAAGCAAAGTAAACAACTCCTCAGCATCACAAGCCATAGCTTGGTCCCACGCTCTCCAGCTCCATAGAAAATCAAGTACCTGAAGTAGAAGGGCGCTTGACCTTATCTATACCTACAGCAATATAATCTGTTTGGGCCCAAAAACATGGCCCAAATAGGGTGTGAGACTAAATCCCAGTAGGAAACCACCACGATATATGTGCCTAACAGTCAGTGAATATATGGCAGGCAGCAAGATAATAAATGCAGTAAACAAGGAATTACCCAAGGTAAACAATTCATATTTTCAATGCATTCAGTATCATATATCAAGAAGTGGATAAAGAAAGAAGGTAATGACAAATAGGTAACCCTCTGGGAAGTACTCACAGCCTATCCCCTCTGGTCCTACCTAGCAACACAAGCAACCCTCTGGGCAGTACACTCTTTCTAACCCCTCTAGTTCAGCTTAAGCATAGACTCTCTAAGGAAGCACTCGCTGTTAATTCCTCCTATAGTCTCATATCGGTAACTAAAGGCGCTCTAGGGAAGCACTCAATGTCTATTCCCCCTGTGCCCCGCATCGAGGATCTATAGACACTCTGAGGAAGCACTTATGTCAATTCCCCCTATGGTCTCGCATTTTAAGTAAAACAAACACTCTAGAGAATCCCTTACATCCATTCTCCCTATGGTCTATACACCAGGTTCATATGGCCCTGTGTAATTCAAGCAAGTATAGCAGAACATATCGGTCAAAGTAAACCTCAAGAACTAATTGTCTAATATTCTAAAACATAACAGCATGTAAGGATACAAACACCTCATCCTACTATACTGGGCATGGAAGGTAAACAGTAGCCTAACTTGAAATTTAGACCCAACGGTCAAAACAGGAAATCATGCATGGGAAAGCACTTCCAAAGAATATCAATTAACTTTATTCACATCAGTTATCATCAACTCAAGCATACAAGCATAGCAGGAAAACAATAGGGCTAAAATTGTAAACGTGCAATACCCCATTCATGGTTATTGGTGGTTTTATCACATATAACTCAAATAATTTCAACAGAAAGGCACAAACCACCTGCCTCGGCAATGGGAGATCAATATACTTGAGTCATAGGGCTTGAATCACCTTAGAACGCTGAAGATCTACAAAAACATCTAAAAAGTTCAACAAAGGATAACTTGAGAAAGAAGAGGAATTGGGAAACGAAGCTCAAACAGAAGAGAGAGCTCACCAAGGCGATCTCAACGCAATAGACGGTGGTCGAATAGGAGATCAGATGCTTAGTCGGGGGCTCAAGGGAAGATCATGGTTGTACTGGAGCTCTTGGCTGAACGAAACCTACAAGAAGACCTTTCTGGCGATTAGACGCGACCCCAGTATGTTTAATGAAAAAAAGAAAATACACGACATGTACTTTTGAAGTACACAATGTGTACTTGCCTTTTCCATACTCCTCTTTAGGTGGCCTCCAGGTCACCCCCACATGGCTGTGTGTGTGGCCATCACACGGCCAGCACACTGCCTCCTACAGCGACCCAGTACATGGTGTGTACTCATAAAGTACACGGCGTGTACTTTAGAAATTTCTAGAAATTCCCCTTTTTCTCAAAAATGACCATAAGAAAGAAAACATACCTGAAAAGAATATTCGGGTTCTCACAAACTTCCCCCATTAAATAAATTTGTCCCTGAATTTTCCTAGCAAGGAGGCGTAGAAGAAGAAACCCCAAATAGATCTTGCCACTATGCTCGTACATTGGCCCCTCCTCTCCCAAGTCTTGTCTTTTACTCGCATGTGCTGCCATATTTGTAACGACCTGAAATTTTTAAATAAATTTTGTTTCCTAATTTTATGTGTTATTGTTATACTCAACAAAAATGTTTTATTTGATAAACATGATTATAATTAAAATGAGATCAGTGGGTTTTGACTATTATATAACCATCGGTCAACATGACCGATGTGAACAAAATGTTTTGATTATTGTCTCTAAATATAAGTAATCTTGGTTAATTATTATAGAAAGAAGATTCGAGGGCCTCACCTAGTAGTCTTGGACCGATCGAAGCCCATCTAACAGAGCTTGGGAAGGAGGTAGCACCACTGGGCTTTGCTCTGGATCAAATCCAAGCCGAAATTCATCATGTGAAGCTGGAACGAAATCTCCTTCGTGAGAAGTTCAAACTGATAGAAATTACTACTCGGGCAATGTTGACTGAGCCTCCCCAAGCTTCTATCACCCTAGCACACCTTACTCTTAGGTCCTATGCTGGTATTATAAGGGGTTATGTAACGAGACCGTAACTACCTTGTGTAATCCTTGTTTTAAATAAAAATTGGGATTTCTTCTTATGATGAAGTTTATGAATTTTGAAATGACCGGATAAATATAGTATGCATATTTTTGATGAATTTTAGAAAAAGGATATTTTAAATATGTTTATGTAAACCCTAAATAATTAAAAATGTGTAATGATTTTCAAAAAAATGGTCTTCTGCAATTATGTTCAGTACTAAATTTAGAGTCTAATAAGATCAACTTGATTTTTGATGAATAGTAAATTATGAATAGTGATTTTATGATTAGGATTATTAATATGACCAAATGGATTAGTAATCTCACTTAAAGAAAGTTTTAAAATAATCTAGGCACCTTGATTAAGTAATGTGATTCAATAAAATAGTTAAATAACAGTTTCATTAATCATTATTCAAGTATTAGTTTTTTCGGGTGAATAGTGTTTTTTAATTAAAAATTTAATTAAAAATAATTAGAAAATTATTTTTATAAAAATGACATTATTTTTGAACTCAGAGCATCGATATTATGTTATGGTAATTTTTGGGGTTTTTTCTGAAAAAAATGAATTTTCGATGAATAGTGTTTTTATTTAAAAATTAAATTAAAAATATTTAGAAAATTATTTTTATAAAATGGATTTCATTTTTGAAATCAGAGCATTGATATTTGGTTAATGTGAAATTTTGGGATTTTTCTGAGAAAGTTGAATTTTCAGTGAATAGTAAAAATACAGTTTTAGGGTTTCGGTATGTTTAATGACATCATAACGGTGTCATGATGATGTCATGAGATCTTTTGAGGGTTGGCCGGCCAAGGGTGATGAATTATTGTTTTGGGGACCCATGTGGCCTAACTCCATGATAAATGACAAGGGAGAGCACATGGGTTTGAGAAAAGCACATGTGAGGTGTCCCTTGGCCATTAATGCCTTGTCCCCTCACTTTCCCTATAAATACCAAGCCCTCCTCTCATCCATTCGACTCCCCACTCATTCCCAACGAATTTCTGGTCTAATTACCTCCCAAGGAGTCCTCCCAAGGTGCCCCCAAGCCCTCAAGGTCCCAACCTTTGAGGTTTAAGAGTTACATTTTAAGGTAAGGGATCCGACCTCTCTCTTTCTTTTCAAGTAATCTCTTTTATGTCTTTTCTTTTATACTCCATGTTCTTATGTTGGAGGATGTTCTTTTATATTCATCCTACTTCCTATTTCATGTTCATATGATGAGAGACCCCCCCCCCCTTTCTCTCATCAATTCGTTTTAAGAATGTTTAAGTGGCGCCGTTAGGCTGCCGAATTTTTAAGGGATTCTTTCTCCTTCCTCGTTTTCAAGTTCTATTTTCATTCAAGTCTTTCATGTTCCTTTTTATTATGTTGGGGTATGATCTCTAAATTATCATAATGATCTTTTATGATCATATGATGAGAGACCCCATTTGATCGCTTCAATTCAGTATTTTGAAGTTTTAAGTGGCGTCGTTAGGCTGCCGAATTTTTAAGTGGTTCTTCACCGTTCTCGTTGTGAAGTTCTACTTTCATGTCAATTATTTCAAGTTCCTTTTTGTTATACTGGGGTATGATCTCTATCTATATCATACTGGAATCTTATTTTCATATGATGAGAGACCCCATTTGATCTCTTCAATTCAGTATTTTGAAGTTTTAAGTGGCGCCGTTAGGCTGCCGAATTTATTAAGTGGTTCTTCACCCTTCTCGTTTTGAAGTTCTACTTTCATGTCAATTATTTCAAGTTCCTTTTTGTTATATTGGGGTATGATCTCTATATATATCATACTGGACTCTTATGTTAATATGATGAGAGACCCCATTTGATCTCTTCAATTCAGTATTTTGAAGTTTTAAGTGGCGCCGTTAGGCTGCCGAATTTATTAAGTGGTTCTTCACCCTTCTCGTTTTGAAGTTCTACTTTCATGTCAATTATTTCAAGTTCCTTTTTGTTATATTGGGGTATGATCTCTATATATATCATACTGGACTCTTATGTTCATATGATGAGAGACCCCATTTGATCTCTTCAATTCAGTATTTTGATGTTTTAAGTGGCGCCGTTAGGCTGCCGAATTTTTAAGTGGTTCTTCACTCTTCTCGTTTTGAAGTTCTACTTTCATGTCAATTCTTTCAAGTTCCTTTTTGTTATGTTGGGGAATTATCTCTATATCTATCATACTGAACTCTTATGTTCACATTATTAGAGATCCTATTTTATCTTTTCAAATCTTTTTTGTTGATGTTTAAGTAACGCCGTTAGGCTGCCGAACTTTCATAAGAGAAATCTAATTTTTTTTCTTCCTTCCATGTTTTTCATTTCAAATGGTATGTCCTTGAAATTTCATTACCATGATCATGTATCCTTCTTATTCTGTCCATGTACTATTTTATGGGTCATTTATGAATGTTTGACCCATTTTACCTCTCTTTTAATGTCTTCTAAAACCTCGGAACATTGCCGTTATGCTGCAGAATTTCTGTCTCAAAATGTCTATCTCTTTTTCTAAAGTCCTTTTATTATATTAAGTGAATACTCAAAGCTCTTTCTTCTAAAGGGGTATTCACATATATACCAAAATGTTCTATTTTAAATTCTGAGATTTACATACATGAGACCCACCTTCCTTTTCTGTGGGTTTTAAAGTGATATAAAGATCATGTCTTTAAAGCAGTTTTTAAAAAGTTATGATTATGAAATGAAACCCATTTCCTTTATGCTATATGGGTTATTTATGAATTTTTTTATGATGATATATGTGGCTCACATGATAATAAAGGAAAATTTAAGGGTGCGCCCTGATAGCGCTCCAATGCATTGGGTAATGATGTAACCACTAGAGATTACAATTTTCACGATACCTTGGTGAATAACCTTGGTAATTTTAAAATGACACCTTGGGGATGGACCTTGGTGATATTTTCATGATTGTCTATGTTAAATGATGTAGCCACATCTTCAAGTTATGAAAAAGTTTTATTTTTATTATGATATGCCTCATGATTTCATTTTCATGCATTAAAGTTCTTTTCATGACTTTATTGATGTATCTCAAGTTCATATGTAAAATGTTTCACTTGTTTCCCTTGCTGGGCCTTCTGCTCACCCTTCCTTTTGATGTATGTCCCCAGGTTATGAGATGCAGTAATGAGCCTAGGGTGAACATGAGGAGAAGCCTTTCAAGTGTTTAAGAAGAATGTTTTTTGTTTGTTTCATGTTTTATGTTCCTTGTTTCCAAGACACTAAACCTTAAAGATCCTCAGTTCCGTGTAATGGAATGAAAAGTTATGTTATAAAAAGACGGGATGCTATAGTTGGTATCAAAGGATGGTTTAGTTATTTGTGGAAATTAGGATATGAAAACTCTAGGAGGAACCCTATAGAAAAGTTTAATATAGGAAATCTTCCTGGTATTTTGGTGAGTATTGAGTAAGGGGTTGCCAAGAAAATACATCCCTGTCTGGATACGAGCAGGTAGAGGTGGCTCTGGCACAGATGTACATAGGGGTAAAACCCGAAAACACCGCTTTGAGCTAGACTCGAACGGGAACTGGTACACGACAAAGGGCCTTGCTGCACTCTTGGTTACGACACTCCTGGGGGATATGCTTTCGTAAATTCATAAGCTTGGTATGAACCATTGTTAAAGGAACAAAGATAAAATAAAATAAAGGTTCACATAAGAATATATGATCATTCATAACCTAGATGGGAACCTAGGAGATCACAAGTTAGGGTATACCTTTCATATACAAGTTATCCTTATATGCTTTCAGTTCCTTTTCATGATTATTAGCTAAGTACTTAAGCCCCTAATTATGCTTTCTCTTCTTAGTTAATGGTGGGAAATGGAAGAACATGTTCCGACAACCAATGTGATAGGAAATGCGACGATTTTCGTATTAATATGACAGGGATGATTAGGGGATTAAAATATGATTATTATTTTGGAAGACGTTCATTATTTTGGGAACCATATTTGATCGAGGTAAATAGATTACTACGGTATTTTCATTGAGGAGTAAGGTTGACTTATATTTTGAAGAATCGATGAATTTAAGGTGAACTTATAGTAATTTAGGTTACTTATGGGAATGACTAACCTATCTTGGGTAAAATATGTTTAGGTTAGCTACTTTTTTATAAGATGTTAGGAGTGGTTGATGTTGTCTGGAGATGAACAATGAAGTTGTTTTGGAAGACTATGTTATCAAATCCTTATTGTATTTGGGTTTCAATCTTAGTTTGGTTTGTTTTGAGGAATTTTAAGGACCGTTATTTATGGAATGGTCTATGATGAACTTTGGGTAGTACCATGGAACTTTGATGATTTAAAAGTAGTTTCTATTCCTATGGGATTCTTTCTTTTTGAAGAGTTGTTTTACCTTAACCTTTCTGTTTTTGGGATAATGTTTAAAGATAGAAGAAATAGATAGTTAATCTTTTGTAGATTATGTGATTCTATAGAAGATGATTCTTGTGCTTTTATGAGACCAAGTGTTTTTGAATTCTCATCATTTGGAGAAAAGATTAGTGTTGGTAGGGACTTGTTAAAGGATGAAACTCTACTTGAAGGTAGGTATATTTTCTTATGTTTTTGTTCTATGTAGTAAATGAAATCCTCAAAATTATGAAAAGAAACGTAAAACAAAAATGTTGTTGGTTTACATTTTCTACTAGGTAATCAAAGACCGTTTACACACATCATAAGTTTGGGATTTTCTCATGGTTAACTTTCTCCTAATCATGTTCTCTATCACTCTCCCTCAGAACTTGACCCTTTGTTTTCTCCTCCATGTCCATGTTTTCCTACATGGAACCCCAGTGTGGGTTAACTCGGGTGACCTTTGTACTTCCCTTTCTTTATTTTAAAGTAATAGTTTTACTGACTCCTTTTCCGATGTGGGGCTTTCAATGAAATTTCAAAACCCAATTTTAAAATTGCGAGGACACAATTTCTTAAGGGGGGAAGATTATAACGACCCGAAATTTTTAAATAAATTTTGTTTCCTAATTTTATGTGTTATTGTTATACTCAAAAAAAATGTTTTATTTGATAAACATGATTATAATTAAAATGAGATCAGTGGGTTTTGACTATTATATAACCATCGGTCAACATGACCGTTGTTAACAAAATTTTTTGATTATTGTCTCTAAATATAAGTAATCTTGGTTAATTATTATAGAAAGAAGATTCGATGGCCTCACCTAGTAGTCTTGGACCGATCGAAGCCCATATAACAGAGCTTGGGAAGGAGGTAGCACCACTGGGCTTTGCTCTGGATCAAATCCAAGCCGAAATTCATCATGTGAAGCTGGAACGAAATCACCTTCGTGAGAAGTTCAAACTGATCGAAATTACTACTCGGGCAATGTTGACTGAGCCGCCCCAAGCTTCTATCACCCTAGCACACCTTACTCTTAGGTCCTATGCTGGTATTATAAGGGGTTATGTAACGAGACCGTAACTACCTTGTGTAATCCTTGTTTTAAATAAAAATTGGGATTTCTTCTTATGATGAAGTTTATGAATTTTGAAATGACCGGATAAATATAGTATGCATATTTTTGATGAATTTTAGAAAAAGGATATTTTAAATATGTTTATGTAAACCCTAAATAATTAAAAATGTGTAATGATTTTCAAAAAAATGGTCTTCTGCAATTATGTTCAGTACTAAATTTAGAGTCTAATAAGATCAACTTGATTTTTGATGAATAGTAAATTATGAATAGTGATTTTATGATTAGGATTAGTAATATGACCAAATGGATTAGTAATCTCACTTAAAGAAAGTTTTAAAATAATCTAGGCACCTTGATTAAGTAATGTGATTCAATAAAATAGTTAAATAACAGTTTCATTAATTATTATTCAAGTATTAGTTTTTTCGGGTGAATAGTGTTTTTTAATTAAAAATTTAATTAAAAATAATTAGAAAATTATTTTTATAAAAATGACTTTATTTTTGAACTCAGAGCATCGATATTATGTTATGGTAATTTTTGGGGTTTTTTCTGAAAAAAATGAATTTTCGATGAATAGTGTTTTTATTTAAAAATTAAATTAAAAATATTTAGAAAATTATTTTTATAAAATGGATTTCATTTTTGAAATCAGAGCATTGATATTTGGTTAATGTGAAATTTTGGGATTTTTCTGAGAAAGTTGAATTTTCAGTGAATAGTAAAAATACAGTTTTAGGGTTTCAGTATGTTTAATGACATCATAACGGTGTCATGATGATGTCATGAGATCTTTTGAGGGTTGGCCGGCCAAGGGTGATGAATTATTGTTTTGGGGGCCCCATGTGGCCTAACTCCATGATAAATGACAAGGGAGAGCACATGGGTTTGAGAAAAGCACATGTGAGGTGTCCCTTGGCCATTAATGCCTTGTCCCCTCACTTTCCCTATAAATACCAAGCCCTCCTCTCATCCATTCGACTCCCCACTCATTCCCAACGAATTTCTGGTCTCATTACCTCCCAAGGAGTCCTCCCAAGGTGCCCCCAAGCCCTCAAGGTCCCAACCTTTGAGGTTTAAGAGTTACATTTTAAGGTAAGGGATCCGACCTCTCTCTTTCTTTTCAAGTAATCTCTTTTATGTCTTTTCTTTTATACTCCATGTTCTTATGTTGGAGGATGTTCTTTTATATTCATCCTACTGCCTATTTCATGTTCATATGATGAGAGACCCCCCCCCTTTCTCTCATCAATTCGTTTTAAGAATGTTTAAGTGGTGCCGTTAGGCTGCCGAATTTTTAAGGGATTCTTTCACCTTCCTCGTTTTCAAGTTCTATTTTCATTCAATTCTTTCATGTTCCTTTTTATTATGTTGGGGTATGATCTCTAAATTATCATACTGATCTTTTATGATCATATGATGAGAGACCCCATTTGATCGCTTCAATTCAGTATTTTGAAGTTTTAAGTGGTGCCGTTAGGCTGCCGAATTTTTAAGTGGTTCTTCACCCTTCTCGTTGTGAAGTTCTACTTTCATGTCAATTATTTCAAGTTCCTTTTTGTTATATTGGGTTATGATCTCTATCTATATCATACTGGACTCTTGTGTTCATATGATGAGAGACCCCATTTGATCTCTTCAATTCAGTATTTTGAAGTTTTAAGTGGCGTCGTTAGGCTGCCGAATTTATTAAGTGGTTCTTCACCCTTCTCATTTTGAAGTTCTACTTTCATGTCAATTATTTCAAGTTCCTTTTTGTTATATTGGGGTATTATCTCTATCTATATCATACTGGACTCTTATGTTCATATGATGAGAGACCCCATTTGATCTCTTCAATTCAGTATTTTGAAGTTTTAAGTGGCGCCGTTAGGCTGCCGAATTTATTAAGTAGTTCTTCACCCTTCTCGTTTTGAAGTTCTACTTTCATGTCAATTATTTCAAGTTCCTTTTTGTTATATTGGGGTATGATCTCTATATATATCATACTGGACTCTTATGTTCATATGATGAGAGACCCCATTTTATCTCTTCAATTCAGTATTTTGATGTCTTAAGTGGCGCCGTTAGGCTGCCGAATTTTTAAGTGGTTCTTCACCCTTCTCGTTTTGAAGTTCTACTTTCATGTCAATTCTTTAAAGTTCCTTTTTGTTATGTTGGGGAATTATCTCTATATCTATCATACTGAACTCTTATGTTCACATGATGAGAGATCATATTTGATCTTTTCAAATCTTTTTTGTTGATATTTAAGTAACGTCGTTAGGCTGCCGAACTTTCATAAGAGAAATCTAATTTTTTTTTCTTCCTTCCATGTTTTTCATTTCAAATGGTATGTCCTTGAAATTTCATTACCATGATCATGTATCCTTCTTATTCTGTCCATGTACTATTTTATGGGTCATTTATGAATGTTTAACCCATTTTACCTCTCTTTTAATGTCTTCTAAAACCTCGGAACATTGCCGTTATGCTGCAGAATTTCTGTCTCAAAATGTCTATCTCTTTTTCTAAAGTCCTTTTATTATATTAAGTGAATACTCAAAGCTCTTTCTTCTAAAGGGGTATTCACATATATACCAAAATGTTCTATTTTAAATTCTGGTATTTACATACATGAGACCCACCTTCCTTTTCTGTGGGTTTTAAAGTGATATAAAGATCATGTCTTTAAAGCAGTTTTTAAAAAGTTATGATTATGAAATGAAACCCATTTCCTTTACGCTATATGGGTTATTTATGAAATTTTTTATGATGATATATGTGGCTCACATGATAATAAAGGCAAATTTAAGGGTGCGCCCTGATAGCGCTCCAATGCATTGGGTAATGATGTAACCACTAGAGATTACAATTTTCACGATACCTTGGTGAATAACCTTGGTAATTTTAAAATGACACCTTGGGGATGGACCTTGGTGATATGTTCATGATTGTATATGTTAAATGATGTAGTCACATCTTCAAGTTATGAAAAAGTTTTATTTTTATTATGATATGCCTCATGATTTCATTTTCATGCATTAAAGTTCTTTTCATGACTTTATTGATGTATCTCAAGTTCATATGTAAAATGTTTCACTTGTTTCCTTTGCTGGGCCTTCTGCTCACCCTTCCTTTTGATGTATGTCCCCAGGTTATGAGATGTAGTAATGAGCCTAGGGTGAACATGAGGAGAAGCCTTTCAAGTATTTAAGAAGAATGTTTTTTTGTTTCATGTTTTATGTTCCTTGTTTCCAAGACACTAAACCTTAAAGATCCTCAGTTTCGTGTAATGGAATGAAAAGTTATGTTATAAAAAGACGGGATGCTATAATATTACTCATTCCAGAGGGACAGACCAGCCACAGAGAACCTTCATACTTCAATCAACAATCTGGATAGGATGCTCCTCGAATGATGCATCCACTTCCAACTCAACCTCCTTGAGTTGGAAAAAATGAGACAGGTCTGAGAAGTAACGTCGAAGCTAAGAAATGTGGAAAACGGCATGTGTAGCCCAGTACCTCTGAGGTAACTGCGACCGATAGGCAATCGTCCCAACTCTCTCCAACACCGCAAACTGCCCAACGTACCTCGGTGAAAGCTTACCCTGTCTCCTAATCCTCTTATGTCCCAACCTCAGTGTGACACGTAGAAAAACCTGATCCCCAACCTCGAACTCCAGAGGTCGTCTCTGTTGATCATCATAAGACTTCTATCGAGACTATACAGTATCCATCCTCTTCTGAATCGACTCTATCAGCTCTGAGGTCTCCTGAACAAGACAAGGTCCCAAAAAAGATGCTTCTCCTACCTCCAGCCAACATAAGGGTGATTGGCATGGCCTACCATACAAAGTCTCATAAGGTGCCATTTGAATAGTTTCTTGAAAACTATTGTTGTAGGAAAACTCTACAAGAGGTATGTGCTTCTCCCAAGAACCTCCAAAATCTAGAATACATGCTCGAAGCATGTCCTCAAGCGCCTATATCATATGCTCGGATTTTCCATTTGTCTGGGGGTGGTAAGTTGTACTCAAAAGTACATGTGCACCCAAAGCCTTCTAAATTCCCTGGCAGACCTGAGAAGTAAAACGTACATCTCTATCTAAAAAAATGTAGTGTGGAACTCCATGTAAGCACCCAATATCTCGGATGTACAACCGCCTCATCTCATCAACACTGAAGGTCTCCTTGATCGGCAAGAAGTGAGAAACCTTCGTGAGTATGTCAATGACAACCCAAACTACATAATTCCCTAGATGAGACCTTGGTAAACCTATCATGAAATCCATCACAACAGCATTCCACTTCCACTCGGGAATGGGTAACTATTGTAAAAGCCATGCTAGTCACTGATGCTCCACCTTCACCTGCTAACAGGTGTAACACCTCATGACGAAACCAGCAATATCTCTCTTCATATCTGGCCACCAATACTGATGGTGTAGATCACGATACATCTTGGTGACACTAGGATGAACTTTCCAAACTGAGGAATGAAAGTCCAGCATCATCTCCTCGTGTATGTCTGCTGGAACCCATACATGCCCCTAGAAATGCAGGATCTCATCCTCGGCTATGGTCCATCCCGGAATAGGGTCCTCTCCTAACACACTCTCCCATAGTACAAGGCCTTCTGAATATGATAGCTGCCTCATTCGCACTCGATCAAGAAGGGTAGAGGTAACAGCTACAAAAGAAATAAATGATTGCCCCTGTCTATCATGCACCTCCAAATGCATCTTAGAGAACAGAGTCATAAGCTTCCACTCACTGTTGGCCTCCTGAACTGCCTATATCTGAGTCCTCCTGCTCAATGCATCAGCCATTGTGTTGCCTTTCCCAAGCGTATAGGAAAGATCAAATTCAAACGACTGAAGGTACTCAACCCACCTTCGCTGTCTCAAATTTAGATCATGCTGAGTGAAGATGTACTTGAGACTCTTGTGGTCGATGAAAACCACAAAATACTCCCCCAAAATATAATGTCTCCAATAGCGTAAGGCAAGAACAACTGTAGCCAACTTGAGATCATGTGTTAGGTAATTCATCTCATGTGGTATCAACTGTCGAGACCCTTATGCAACAACTCCTTATCCCTGCATAAGTACATCTCCCATCCCGATACCTGAAGCATCATAGTACATATTATAGCTCTTTCCTAGCTCTAGAAAGACTAGTATCGGTGCTGAAGTCAACCTCCCTTTCAGCTCCTAAAAGGGTTACTCACAAGAATGTGACCACAAGAACTTCACACCATTCTTAGTCAGACTCTTCAGTGGTGTGGATAAGCGTAAAAAGTCCTGAATGAAACGTGTGTAGTATCCATCCATCCCTAGAAAACTCTATACATCAAAGACGTTCTTTGGCTGATCCCAGGAAACTACAGCTCTCACTTTTTCTGGGTCTACTAACACTCCTGTCTCAGAGATAACATGACCCAAGAAGTGAATCTGATCCATCCAAAAGTGGTATTTTGAGAGCTTAGCATATAACTGATTCTCTCTCAGTGTACTCAAAACGATCTCAAGATCGGTAGCATGGTCATGTCGTGTGTGAGACTACACTAAGATATCGTCCACGAAGACCACCACGAAGGAATCCAAGTATGGATGGAATACTCGGTTCATCAGTGCCATGAAATCAATAGGCGCATTCGTGAGACCGAACAGCATAACCACATACTCATATAGACCATACCTACTCTGGAAGACTGTAAGAGGTATATCAGATGGTTGAACGCACAACTGATGGTAATCAGATCTCAAGTCAATCTTCGAGGACACCCGGGATCCTTGAAACTGATCAAAGAGATCATCAATCCTCAGCAAGGGATATCGGTTCTTGACCGTCAACTGGTTCAACTTTCGATAATCCACACAAAGCCTAAGGGTACCGTCCACCTTCTTCACAAAAAGGACAAGTGAATTCCAAGGAGAAGTACTAGGTTGGATGAAACCCTTTTCCTGCAACTTCTCTAACTGCTTCTTGATCTCTTGTAACTCTGGTATAGCCATCCTATAAAGAGGAATGGACCTTGGTGACGCTCATGGAACAAGATCAATAGAAAAGTCTACCTAACGCTCTAGAGGCAAACCTAAAAAGTCTTCTAGAAAGACATCTCTGAAACGATCCACCACTGGAGGAAATTCTATCTATGAAATCCCCTGATTATCCAGATATAGACTAGTAATCTAGGCTGTAACTCCTCTTAACCCATGATGCTCAGGTCCCACTCTTCTTGCTTGGACATCCCACTCACCCTTATGAGGAAAAGATCCACCCTCTGGTGATATGAAACTCACCCTGCGGTGATAACAGTCAACGATTACCTGAAAGGAAACTAGCCAGTCCATTCCAAGAATGACATCATAGCTTATCATCTCTAGGACATAGAGGTCCCATAAAAAGTGACACACACCAACCTCTAGAGGGCACTCTTTTCACTATCATACACTCACTGTTCTAGTCCCCAATAGAGTGTCTAGTGTCAAGATATCAGCAGAAGAAAAGATGAAGATCCCAAGGCTCTCCACAACCACAACAGATAAAAATCTATGGGAATCTCCATATCGAAAAGAGAGGAAGCAAAGACTGAGTAAACTAAGATCATACCTCGAACTGTAGAGGGTCTGGGATCCTTCTTTTATTGGGTCTACTCAACTGTAAAAGTCTGACCTACACCGTGGCCCTGTGACCCTACCTGACCACCCTAATCTGATCCACCATGTTGTCGCTGAAAACCGAGCGACTGACTACCACATCCATGACCTCCACCTCATCTTGAATGGTTGGAAGAACATAAATTCCCAGACTGGTGAGAAACTGGTGGTGCTGCTCCTGGATAAGGAGTCATAGAAGAACCCCTATCACCAAATTCTGGTGAGAAGATATAATAGAAGCACTGAAGATTACCCATCTTGCTATAAGATCGGCACTCCACTAGGTCTCTCGGGAAGTGTGGCCTCATATGTCTGCTCTTCCTGCACTAGTAGCACACCACCTAACTACCAGAAGAAGTATCTCGCCTCCTTAGATCTCTACACGTAGACTCTCTACGGTGCTTCCTGCTGTCAGTAGGAGGAACACTAACTCCAGATTCCAAGCCTCCCTAGCTCATAACTCCATAATATCTTAGATTGTGCTCCGTAATCAGTGCTTGGTTAATGATAGAAGTGATAGAGGTCAACCAGAAGATGTTCACCTATGATCGGATGTCGTGCCTCAGACCATCCTTGAAATTCCTTTCCAGGAATAACTGATCACCTCCTGAAATAGGCATGAAACACTACATCTCAGTAAATTTAGGGGAATACTCCATAACCGAAAGACTACCCAGCTCCAGACTCATAAACTCTCGGGATCGATCAGCCCTCAAGGTCTCTATATATAAGTAGTCATATAAGATACGCTGGAACTCCTCCAAAGTCATGACTTTTTGGTATCCCATCTGTGAGATCACATCCCACCACCTCTTGGCAGAATCCCAAAGCATATAATTATAGATCTTTACCCACCTCTCTGGAGGCATCTCCAGATGATCAAAAATTTTCAGCATAGATTCTAACCATGACTCTACAGCCTGGAGTCCTACATCCCCGGAGAAAGTGGGAGGATGCTCCTGCTGAAAGACCCATGTCAATTCTGCCATCGACGGGGCAGGCGGCGGTCCTCCCTGAAAGGTCTGCATCATCCTCATAAAGCCTTCCCTAAACTATGCATCAGCACCTGTGTCTGGTATAACGGCTGGTGCCAATACTGGCACAAAGGGAGGATCTATAGGTAGTCCTTGATCATCCATATCCAGTGTCTAATCACTACCCTGTAACTAGCATAAAGCTAGAGGACGTCTCGACAGCATGACTCTGCAAGGTCAAATGCACACCTTAGATCAAGATTATCATGGACTAAAAACTGAAAGCGTAATAAGGGAATAGGAGAAGTAAAGCATTCATGTCTTTCAAAAACATAACTAAACAATGTGTACGTCCCCTACACGGCATGTTCCCATAATCCAAACACATGGGCATGTACACCTGCCAGAACCGGTCGTGTGACACCCCATACACATGGCGTGTTCACCTAACACACTGTGTGTACATGAATCCTCTTCCCCTACCCGAGTCCTTATACATGGCTAATCCACATGGTTCTCCTTATAATGATACTACACGGCATGTTCCAGGTGGACACGACATGTATGAGAAAGGCTAACAATTTATCATGTTGTTAGTTATATGGCCGGGTACCTGGGTTACACCACACAGTGTGTTCCAAATGAACACAGTGTTTACTAAGATGATTTTTTTCAAGTAGTGTTGTTAGTGACATAGCCGGTTACACAGTTCTATGACACTGTGTGTACATCCTCTACACAGCGTGTCTTACCAAAGATTATGAACCCCGTTTCCCCACCTACACAGTCTGAGACATAGTTAGAGACTACATGGTGTGTACATTCAGTACACGGTGTGTACTTAAGAAAAACAGTTTCTTCACAAATAGAAGAACACATGGCATGTAGTCAAAACTTCACGGCATGTATTCTGGGTTTTTCCAGACAGTAAGCCTCAGAAACTACTCCAGAGCCTAGAAAGACACTTAAATGAACATTAAAGTTCCAAATTCTGATCTGTGAGGGGCCATACTCCCCAGGAATCAAATCTTGGCATCTTACACATGTTATAACAAGGCAAACAAGTCAATGATCCACCAAATTCCGGTCAATGAGGTCCCATAACACCTCAAGAACCAAAGTTTGGCATTCATTCAAACAAAACCTTACACAAATGATACCCTATCAAACATCATGTATTTTATCAAGGCAATTATCACAATAGCATGCATCTCTAGCACAACATCTATCACAACAACATGTGATCGCTAATGCACCATATATGGAATGGAAAGAATGCATGACATGTGATTTCTAGCAAGTTCCTATATGATGCATGAGATGGAATACCCTCATCTCATCGGTTTGCAACAAAAATAGAACCTCAATAACATCAACAATAATAGCACAAAACATGTGAATCACTCAAGGTGAAATCAAATCAAATGTAATAATTGTGAAACTAGAAAAATTACAATAACGAGGTAGATTGGCTTTTCCCTATACACGAGCTAGCTACTCCTGATCACAGCTTATTACCAAGTACATATTCCTTTCTATCCCTAAATATAGGCTCCAAACAGTAAGTCAAGAGAAAATAATTCCTCTGATACCACTTTGTAACATCTCGGTTCTGGAAGCCACCCAGAGGGGCCTCGTACCCGGTTGGTCACATGGCCTCAAGTGCATTTCCCTTAACGCCAGAGTCTGCCGACTAGCAACGAGGGCCTTGGGTGTGATAGTGGGGAAACTATTCCCTCATTGTCAAAGTAACACAGCGGAAAAAAAGCAATAGCAAAAGCAAAAGTAGGAATAATCCATACAAAAGTAAACAATAGAAGACTGGAAAATAATAAAATGGATCACACATATATATATGAATGATGCATGATACATATTTCTAGGAAAGCATCCAAAAAAATCACAATGGTGGAATAAAAAATTACTAAACACAAGTACAAAAGAAATAAAAGTAAACAACTCCTCATCATCACAAGTCATAGCTTGGTCCCACACTCTCCAGCTCCACAAAAAATCAAGTACCTGAAGTAAAAGGGTGATTTCCCTTATCTATACCTACAGTAATATAATCTTTTTGGGGCCAAAAACATGTCCCAAACAGGGTGTGAGACTAAATCTCAGTATGCAACCACCACAATATTTTTTTTCCTAAAATTCAGTGAATATATGGCAGGCAGTAAGAAAATAAATGCAGTAAACAAGGAAGTACCCAAGGTAAACATTTCACAATTTCAATGCATTCAGTATCATATATCAATAAACTGCTAAACAAAGTAAGTAATCACAAACAGGTAACCCTATAGGAAGTACTCACAACCTATCCCCTCTGGTTATACCTAGAAACACAAGAAACCCTCTGGGCAGTACACTCATTCTAACCCATCTGGTTCAGCTTAAGAATAGACTCTATAAGGAAGCACTCACTGTCAATTCCTCCTATAGTCTCATATCGGTAACTAAAGGCTCTCTAGGGAAGAACTCAATGTTTATTCCCCCTATGTACTACGTTGAGGATCTACAAACACTCTAAAGAAGTACTTAAGTCAATTCCCCCTATTGTATCACATCATAAGTAAAATGGATATTCTAGAGAAGCTCTTACGTCCATTCTCCTTATGGTCTATACACCAGGTTCTCACGGCCCTGTGTAAGTCAAGAAATTATAGAAGTGCATATCTTCCAAATTAAACCTCAATAACTACTTGGCTAGCAATCTACAGTATAACAGCATGTAAGGATACAAACACCTCATCCTACTATACTAGGCATGGAAGGTAAACAGCATCCTAACAGGCAACCTAAACCCAATGATCAAAATAGGAAATCATGTATGGGAAAGCACTTCCAAATCATAGCAATTAACCCTATTCACATCAGTTATCATCAACTCAATCATACAAGCATAGTAGGCAAACAATAGGGCTAAAACAGTAAATGCACAATACCCCATTCATGGTTATTGTTGGTTTTTGCACATATAACTCAAAAACATTCAACAGAAAGGAACAAACCACCTACCGCGGAATTGGGAGATCAATATACTTGAGTATTAGGGCTTGAATCACCTTAGAATGTTTAATATCTACAAAAACGTTTAAAATTTTCAATAGAGGATAACTTGAGAAAGAAGAGTAATTGGGAAATGAAGCTCAAAAAGAAGAGAGAGCTTACTGAGGTGATCCCAATGCAATTGATAGTGGTCAAATCAAAAATCAGATGCTCGGTTGAGGGCTCAGAGGAATATTGTTGTCGTGTGGGAGATCTTGGCCAAACAAAACCTAGAAGAAGACCTTTCTGGAGATTAGATGCAACCCCAGTACCTTTAATGAAAAAAAGAAAATACAAGGTGTGTACTTTTGAAGTACACAACATGTACTTGACTTTTCTGTACTCTTCTTTAGGTGGCCTCCAGGTCACCCCCACATGGTCGTGTGTGTAGCCATCACACGGCCAGCACACGGCCTCCTGCGGAGACCCAGCACATAGTGTGTACTCAAAAATTACACGGCGTGTACTTCAAAAATTTCTAGAAATTCACTTTTTTCTCAAAAATTACCAGAAGAAAGAAAACATAATTGAAAAGAAGATTCAGGTTCTCACACTGTTTGTTCCTTTGATCTTGAGGTAGGAGGTGATGTATGAGGCACATCATTCTGGTTAGATCATTCACCCCAAGGCAACCAAGATGTTTTATACCATTAGAATCTTGTATTAGTGGCCTGAGATGAAAGGTGTTGTGGCGGACTTTGTTTCCAAATTCTTGACCTACCAGAGGATCAAAGTTGGGCAACAGAGACCAATTGGGTTGTTGTAGCTGCTTCCTATGAAATTGTGGAAGTGGGATGAGATATCTATGGATTTCATGAATGTGATACCTCTAAATATAAGTGGTAAATATTCCATAGGGGTTATTTTTTATCATTTGACAAAATTATTCCATGTTCTAACCATCAGAGAGTCAACAAAGGTAGAGGATCTCAGACGTCTGTATGTTCGAGAGGTTGTTTGGATTCATAGAGTTTCCTTAGATATAGTGTCATATTGGGATTTTCATTTTAAATATCTTTTTTAAGGTACTTAAGGAGGATTTTTTAACCCAGTTGAGGTTGAGCGCCACATATCAACCACAGATGGATGGCCAGTCTGAGTGGACCATCCAGACACTCAAGGATATGATGTGGGTGTGTGTGCTTGATTTTAGAGGTTTATAGGAATGGAATACTTCATTGTCCAAGTTGTAATATAATAATATCTATCATTCCTTGATCAGGATGGCCCCATTTGAGGTGTTATACAGGTGGGTGTGCCAATCCCCTTTGTGCAAGGATGAGGTTGGCGAGTGTTCTTCAGTTGGACCAAGCCTCATCAAAGAGATTACTGAGATAGTGCGGTTGATTTAGAAATGATTAGAAATAGGTCAGAGTCTACATAATTTATATTCTAATCATTATCATCATCATTTTGAGTTTCAGTTTTGTGATCAAGTGTTTCTTTGGGTATTATTTCAGTTGGATCTTCTTCAATTGGGAAAGTAGGGGAAGTTGGAGGCACATTTTTTGGGTCATTTCATTTTGTGGATCATATTGGGAAGGTATCCTACCAGTTAGAGCTACCAATATGGATAACCTTAATACATGACATGTTCTGCATCTCCTAGCTAAAGAGATACCTACATACCCATCTCACGTGATGGAGTGGGAAGATTTGGAGTTAAATCCTGATGCCACTGTTGTGGAGCATCTTGTTCATATCATGGATGTTTAGAACAAGGAGCTCCATGGGAAGGTGATCTTGTTGGTCTATGTGCTCTGGTATCATGGTTACGATAGCCATGAGACATAGGAGTGGGAAGGTTGGATGAGGGAGTAGTGGCCCCACCTATTTTCTTCTAGTGAATCCTGTGAACTTTTGGGGGGGCATAAATTGGCATGGTGGGGATTTTGTGGTACCCTCCAGGTCATTGGTACAAATAATTTTAAGTTTTATTTATCAGTGAGTGCGTTCATATATTTTTTGAGTGTTGAGGATTAAAATTTAGATTTTTGGGTATACAGACCAAGGTACAAGGTTAGTGCACTATTTTTCTAAACTGTGCGAAAACCATGTGAGGGGTGTAGCAGTTTTGATAGTTCAATTTTTCACAGTTTGAGAATGGTTTGTCAAACCATGTGACATGCCAAAGTAGATCGTGCATCCTACTTTGGGTGAATAGTGTCAACCACATATTTGGTGTTCATTTTGCCTAACTGTGCATCAAAATCATGCGTGCTTGTCCAGCTCATTAAAAAGTGGATTTTTACCCATTTTCCCCTATTGATTTCTTAATGATTGGGGGTTTTTTTCTTCCCCCGCACATGCATCCCTCCTCCTTTGGCTATGGAGATCTCCCCCTCCTTTACTGAATTTTCTCTTTGATTCTTGGTGGTTTTTCTTGAGGCGAGTAGATGTTTTCCTTGCTTTATTCTTCCTTTTCCCTCCTCAAGCCTTGTTCTTCCATTTTTATGGTTTTTTGGAAAACTAAGGGTGGTTTTGGTTGAATTTAGGGTTTTTGATGGGTTTTTTGGTTTATTTTCTTATTTCTTGGGTGTGTAAGGCTTACTTATACCTCTTCTGGGTGGTCTTAATCAAGGGAGGTAAGATTTGGACTGAATCTGAGGTAGGTGTCTCTATTTAAGGGTGTTTTCTATGGAATACCTTTAAATTTCTAATCACCTTTGGTTTGTTTTGTTTAAATTTCCATTTAAATGATTTATTATTAGTGATAATTACATGTTTAATTTTTTTCATGGATTGATTTTAAAATTTTGGTGTTTAAAGTGGGGTTTTCTAAATGGGTGTGGAATATGTTCTTATTAAGTGTTTGATAAAATAGATCAAAGAGGTTTTGTGATATTAAATGGATTTCTAAAGTGTTTTAGAATTGTGTTTTACCTTTTCAAAGGTGTTTTTGATAAAATTGGGGATGTTTTTTTATGATATGAATTATGGTATAGATTTTTTGATATGGGAAATTTCATGTGATGTGTTGGCATGGAATAACATGAGAGTTAATCAGGTTGTGAATGAGAGGTTTGTTTAAAGGACCGTGTGAACATTCAGAGGGAAGATCATGTGAGATTCTGTTTTGGTTTTTCCAAGTGACCATGTGAGTTTTCGGAGGGAAGACCATATGATCTTCTATATTGGTTTGTTTGATAGATTTTGCATGCCTTTAATGGCAGGACCATGGAAGCCACCAATTTTATTCCCAAGGGACTGTGAGAGCCTTTGGGTAAGAATATCTAGAGAACTTCTACTACTTACCTAGATAGAATAATTTTTACTCACTCATGATAGGCCTAATGGTAATATCCCCTAGGTACACATTACTCAAGCTAAATTGGTTTACATATTGTATACATTTGATTAGTTTCATTTTATGTAATGATATGTATTATTCTTATTTGTTCATTTTCCATTTATATGGTTATATGATGTTGATCTTATGGTCATCTTTATTATGACATTAGATTGTATTTAAGCATTTTGTTCCTTATGTCCTTGTTTATTTACTTGATCCATGTTTTTAAATTGTTTTGGAAAACTATGTTTTATTTTGAAAACAAAAACCAAAGGGATTTTAAAGGTTTATTAGGAAATGGTATAATTTAAAAGTGGTTTTAGTTTTGAATTTTTTTTAAACAAGTCTATTGATTTGAATAGTTAAAAGGATTAAATAGATTCATGGTGGTATCCTAAAAGTCTTAATGCCTCACACCCTGCTTGGGCCCTTTTTCGGCATTTGTGGATTTTTTTTTTAAAGACACAGGTAAAGGAAAGGGCGGCATGTTCTAGGGTGGATCTTCAAGATCATCTCTATCCATAGTTATGTGGAGGAGACATGTCTTCATAGGGATAGACTCATGTGGAGTCATTTTGGTATTTTGTACTCATTGGGTTGTAATTGGGACTTTTTGGAAATGTAACTCTTTTTTAGTTGAGGTTAGTTTTTGGGATACCATGTATGTATGTTTGTTTGTTTATGTCATGCTATGTATTTGATGTGCATTGTTGTTTATGGTATACATGTATCTTTTGTTGTTTACTATGATGATAATGGTATGGTCATCTTGTTTTTATGTATGTTAATACACATTTTCCAATGGAGAAACCATTCCCAAGTGCTAGTTCGTTATGCCCAGTTCTTGTTTCCAGCCCATAGTGATTGGGAATGCGCTTCAGGTCATGTGGTGGGCCAATTCGGGTGATGGGTTATGTTGACCTAGGTTGGTTTATTTTCCACTAGGGTTGGTATTTTGGGAAGGTTGATACCAATAGAATATTTCCAAGGATGTTGGGGTGTTTTTTCGTAGGGGTTGGTTTGGCTAAATGTCTTGAGAGGTGTGAATAAGTGATGGGAGGAGGTTCCCTTTTATAATTGAGGTGATTTCCATGCTTGTAAATTTTCAGTTTGTTTTCAATAATATCATGTAACTTTCTTAGACATATGGCCTCAAAATGGATCATATTTTAAGGGTAAACAGATAAGGTCAAAATACAACAACCCATTGTGGTTTCAAAAAAAAAATTATGTCATTTTGACCCTTATCTTTATATACTAACCCCTAGTAAAACCATTTTAACCTTAATCGCGATAACTAGTTTTTACTATTTTTAATATTCATTATGACCAAAAATTAAGTAAACCTTATTACCTAATATAAATTATGATGATTAAAAATATGGAATCCATTTTATTAAATTAAATTCATATAATTGTTAGAATTTAATTTAAAAATAAACCCGCAAATCATGTCGAAAAAATATTTTTCAAGAAATTCATTTTTCAAGCATAAGATGATCTTATATTAACTATGTGACTAGTAATCATCATTAGATGGATTAAAATTAATATATTTAGATATATAATCTATAAATTTTATGTAAATAATTCATCATTAAATTTTATTTTAATTAATTAAAATAGATAAACACTATGCCTTTTTAAACTAGAATAGTTTTCTAAAAACAGTTTTCTAAGAAATGTCCCTTTTAACTTTAATGATCTTATCATTAATTATATAGAATTGATAGTAAATAAATTTTTTATTTTAAATATTATAAAAATTTATAATAAATAAAATGATTAATAGTTAAATACTAAATTTTTAATTGTTTATAAAATCTTGTTTCTAAGGGAAAATTTAAAAAATTAGTTCTAGGATTATTTTGAACAAGTTTAAAATCAATACTCATCCTATCAAATTAGAATTTTTGTTCCATTAAATATTAAAAAATTTATTTTATTATAGTTTTAGTAAATATATTTCTCAATTACTATAATTGAGGCTCTGATGTTACAGTTTTGATCAATCGATGATGTAATATCATATGTTTCACATCGTATAAGTCCTATGTGTTCCACATATAAAAATTGAATAGTGACTATATATTAGAATCCTACATAGAATAATACTTCATAGTAAATCAACTTAATAAGACACTATATGGACTGAAACTAGAAGAACAAGCCTATAAGGTGTCAGTTCTCCCCCTACAACCTCTCGTGCCACACCACACATGAGAAGCTAAGAACCTCTTTCTGTTGCATGCCACCTCACACGCTCCATGCCTAACCTGTGTACCCATGATAATTTTATACCTTCTTGATGCTCCTCTAAGCCTCCAGTCTATCCTGGTTTAACTTTATACCATAGTGGTTGGGCTAGTTCTATTGGTTATTTAAGGCTAGCCACCTTTTTAATGAACACTCATTAAAACCACTTGGTCAAAATCTCACTTCCATATAATTCCATCAATCCAAAATTCTAAACAATTAATTCCTCATCCAAGTGTAATTACCTTACTTAATTTTATACAATATAAAAACATATTTGGTTTCCCATTTTCCTTAAAACTCAACAACATCAGTCAAATCATTTAGAATAGGGTGACATCACAATCATCGCCTATCCTTTTCATTAAGACCAGTTCACCAATATTCATCATAAGTAATTTTGAATATGTATGCATAAAAATACTCTAGGAATTAACAAATCCTAATTAATTATTCTTAGTTTTTTTAAACATGTTTAAATATCTCCATAGAAAAGTCAGAAAACATTATTGACATCAAATAAAATTCATCCAATGGGCACTACAAATGAAACATCGACCTACAACCTCCATGAGCTAGTATGGCCCAGTTCGATCACCAAATCCATTATAGAAACCTGAATATATATATATAGGGGTAAACCTATAAGTATACTCAATATTATCTTCCCTAAAACCCCTCATGAAAAAGTAAAAAAACATATTGATGCCTTAGTAAATAAATACTTGAACCAACTCACACCTATATTAGGTCAAATATCAACCAAACTCACTAAGGCCCACTCTCCCAATATCACATCCAAGTATAATAATATAATATCAAGGGAATATATTTCAAGAAAGTAACCCAAAACCACTTCCCCACATTTTTATCACTCTCACACCCCCAACAGATTTTTTTTGCACCCAACTCATTCCATCACACATCATATCCCATATCAAAACCATATACTACATACCATAGCCCCATAATCATCATCATCACATATCCACCACCACATATCACCATAAAAACATACCAATATGATCTATATATACTACACCATAACTGAACAACATCGTCTCATTATAGTAGTGTATTATAAACATAAAGGACATCAACCCCATGCCCTCCTCATATGAAGCACAACTTCCACTTTATATTATAACCTCTATCTAATCATCATCATTTCAAAGGAACTTGAACAAGAAAACCATCAATTATTGTGTATCATAAACTCATGCCATCATAGCCTATTCTCTGTGTGGAAGAGAGATTATAGAAGAGGGATTCATTAACCATTTTTTCCCCCACCAACCTATATATTGGGAAAATACCTAGAACCCAAAACCATATGGGCATTGGTAAGGAAATCTAACTTCGGTGGTGGTTCATACAAAATAAAAAGAAAATAAAAGAATATAGAAGTAACATGAATTCATAACCTAACAGAATACCTTTAAACAAGTCCATAATTTCCTATAAGAATAGCCCTAGTATCATAATACCCAACCAACTACCACTGCTATATGTACAACTCAACCATACCCATATATCCACACAAAAAATCATATAAACACTATTAATTTAACATTTAATCACACTATTTTTTGAATTATATAACTATCAATTACCAACCTCATTATATTTATTATTCCATTCATTAATCCATATTTAAAGTCAATTTTTTCATTAACCCATTTCCTGCTTCAATCGTTCATTATTCATCTTATATCCCATCCTTCATAATTGATTTCACTAATAGAAACTATATTCCATACCACCAGGTAACTATAACATGACCTCAAAAAAACAAAATTATCATCATATAAACCACCCCACAACACATTCCAATAGTCACCACAATAGACATGAAACCACTTCCTTTCCAAATAACTAGCCATACCACCACATCTATAATCACAGGTTAACCCATCCACCACCACTGCATCAACAACCACACCACATAATCACAAACAACAGTAACAACCAACCATTTACCCTAAAATTAAAATAATAAAGAACCCATATGTAGTATAAAATAAGTGAAAACAAAGTGCAATTTCATATCAAAGAAACCCCTTTAGTCAACCTTACATATTAAAGTCGAATTTATTATTCAAATACAAACATTATAATACCATATTTACACACAACCAGTTCTTTACCAAAATTAAGTGATTAAACCATTATAAAAGGTTATCCTAACATATCAATGGTAGAAAATACTATTTTCACAACATCAAACTTAATCACTTCTAGTAGTAACATCAAAATACCATAAACATATAAGTAATATCAAATGATTTCATAAACACATATAAATCACCCTAATCCCTTAATTTTTCATTAGTTTGAATCATTATCATGTTGTTTAATCCATATCATCTACAAAAATAGTGAAAAATCGTGATAATTGTACAATTTACAAATAAATTAAGAAGGAAAAGCTTTGAATTACCTGCCCCAAATGAATATTCAACAATAATTTCACGAGATAATGAAGAAACTTCAATTAAATACCACCTAGAACATGAGGATCAACTGTGAAGCCTATGGTCAACCATTCCACATCAAAAACACACCATAACACCACCAAAATCATATAAGAACTACTCCAATAGCCTCTCTAAGAGGTAAGGATGAGGATAGAATCAAGAAGAAGAAAGGAGGAAGTCACCTTGGATCACAAGGAGTTGACCTCCTGAAGCTAAGGGCCAAATCAAATCAGATATGGATAAGGTTATACAAAGAAGAACCACTAGTTGTCTAGAGTTTAGGGAAATTCAAAGTAAGATGAGATAATTTGAGACAAGGCCCCAATTTATAAGTATTCTATAAAATTACTAAACCATGACATGATAGGAGGTCATCATGCTATAATGAGGGTAAAGATAGTACACCTTTGAAATCATATTGTAGTCTCCCTTATCTCTCCCTGATTCTCATGGTCAAAACCTCTGCAAATCCATGAATTTAATAAATTACATAGAGAAAACAATATGTTTATTCTATAATACTATGTCACACCCCGACCATGGTTTCCATTTGTTTTTATTTATTTATTGATGTTGGATCTTTTGGTTGAGGTTCGGCTTGACTTTCCAACTAAAGTCTTTGTATTTTCTTGGTTATTATTTTCTTATATACCTATTCATTGTTCTAGTGAATTGTATTGGGAGAAATCTTCATGGTGGAGAGTTTGTGACACCCACGGTGTCACTATATTGTGTTTAAATCATTGAAGGATCTTTGGGTGGGTCTTCCCAAGTGTTTGGGGTGTCATTTAAGGGTTTTTTGGACAATTTTTCAGTTCACATGGTTTGAACATGGTTTACCCAAATTGTGCAACCTATTACTTCAAAGTAGAATAATTTTTCTAGTATCCCTCACATGGTTTCTACACGGTTTACAAAATCATGAAGCAAAACCGTGAAGCCACTTACGGGCTTAATAAATCTTGACCTAGAGATCCATTTTAGGTGATTCCAACTCCCAAATGAAGCCCTACTAGTTGGGCATCAACCAGAGGCGCCTCCCCCTTCATTCTCCATCTTTTTGGGTATTTTTATGTCGATTTATCACCAAAGTTCAGTGGTTCTCCATCAAAACTTCTCCATTCATCTTCTCCTCTTCCCCCTACCTCATTTATTTTCTCTCTATTGGATTGGTTCTTGTTTTGTAGAACCCTAGGGTTAGGGTTGGATGATTTTGGTTTGTTTTCCTATGGATAGGGTGTGTGGATCATCTGTAAGGGTTGATTCATCCTATCCTTGGAGTTTTATCCCATCCGCACATGGTTGAGGTAGGCATTTCCAACTTTTTCCTTTCCGGAACACTCCATGAGAACTTGTCTATTTTCATTTAATTTTTAAATTTATTTCTCACCTCTAATATATATATGTCTTGATGGGAATAGGGATTTTGTGTTGATATAATTTACTAAAAATAGTTTTTCAAAGGGATTTTTGGGAAATGTCTAGGTTTATAGAACCTAGGGTTATTTTTTAAAATACCATTGTTCTTTTAAAGTTAAATTGGGAGTTTTTAGGAAATTTTTAGCCTTGATTATTGTGTGATGGTTTTTTCTTGTTTGTAAACTTGATTTGGTGTGTATGGTTTGGTAATTTTTAAGATTTTGAAATGTGTTAAAATGTTTTAAAAGGGGTTTCATGGTTATAAGGGGATTGATTCACGTTCCCTAAATAGTGTGGATAGTTGGATATGGTTTTAAAGAAAATGGTGGGTTTTGTGGGAAAAGGTTTTTGGGTGTCCTCTTGGATTTTTGGTTTACCATATATGTTCATTCTTCAATCCCTTTGACAAATTTTGGAGTTCTTTGTCAAAAACCTTGGGGGTAGCAAGTTTCTTACCATTTTTAGGCCCATGTATACTCTTTTTTCCTTGAATCATGATGTGTTGGCATGACTTGTTGTTCTTGATTGATGATGATTTCTTATGGGTGTGTGTGTTGTCGTGACGCCCCTATATGATCATTGATTTCATGAGTATTCCTAGAGTATCTTTTTACTGTTCTTGATTTTGATCACATGTTGTTATATGTTTTCTACTATATGCTCATGATGACATGTTATGCTTGTCTTGTTATGATATACAATATTATGTGTGTTACCATGTCGTTGGAGTATGTTCTTGGTATTTATGATAGGTGACCATAGTGGTATGATTACCCCTTAGAGGGGGTGCACATGATGTGAAAAAATTATGATGTTGAACCCTTACACAGGTTAAGAGCATGATAGACTTATGGCCCGACCCAAAACTCGATGTCTTATGGATACTATGTACATGTTCACTAGTCAACCATGTGTCCTAAATTGAGACATGATACCTTGAGGATACTAAGTAACATGTCCCCAACCTTGTGACTAGTTATTGATTACTTCTGAAATATTTGGTTATCCTTTCGGTATGGAGCCGAAGCAGGTATGGTCGGGGCTCATGATGAATTGGATAACACACGGGTGCTCGATATGTGATTGTTATGATTGCTTGTGAATTATTATCATCATGATATACACTTCTTAACCATGTGAACATTTTTTAAAGATGCATTGGTGGTGTATCACTGAGTTTTATTACTCACAACCTGCACCGGCATCTTGATTCATTTGAAAACTTCATGTTTATGGATCCGAGCAATGACAAGGGGCCCATGGAAGATAGTTGAGCCAAGGAAAATGGAGTTGGGAGTAGTACTGGGAAATTTTATGGAGGATTATGAGGAGTTTATTTATTTATATTATAGTCTTTTACTTATACTCTGGTTTGGATTTCTACATAGGGAACCCATTTATTTATTTATTATATGACATGTGTGCCATTGATATTATTTTATTCCACTTGTTACTCTGATTTTTTATGTTTTATTTATATTTTTTGTGTAAGGATATGATACTGAGGGCATAGTCTCCCAATTGACATACATTCAAACCCTCGCTGTCAGTAGGCAGCCTCTTGCATATGGGGAGGCGAACATGAGGTCTCATGGCTCTCTAACTCAGACCTGATGGTTTGGGTCGGGCCGTTACAAAATGGTATCAGAGCACAATTTTCTTTTTTCCCTTTTTTAGACTAACCTAGGACATGTTATAAAGAAGATAGGCTATGTGGGACTCGATTAGGGGAGTTTCCATGTGTCTGACTAGCATCTTTAATGAACCTCCAAGTTACCATTGACAGGATTTTTATTACTATTTTATGAGGATTTGAGCGTGTTCATGCATCATGATTGGGCACATTGGTTCATATTCCATATACATACCTATTGTGTTCTACATACCGGTTATTTAATTTAATGTCTTGATTTTTTATATATTTTCTAGATAAACTTGTAATCTTTGACTATGTGATATATCTATTTCTATTCTTTTGTGATATATCTGTGGACATTAATTAGTTTAACCTGAAATTTTTGTTATGTTTTGTATATATATATGTGTGTGTGTGTGTGTGTGACTATGACTAACATGTAGGTATGAAAACCTTGGTTAGTTCTAGGAGGGATATACCTCAAGTTATGGGAAGACTCCTAAGAGAACCTTGTGTGATCCCATAGACTGGTTAGGACTTATCCTAACGACTCCAGTTTTTCTAAATATTTCCATTGAGTTTTAGATTATGTCGTCCCAATGGAGACTGGTGGTACCACCTGCAGATGTGGGTCAGGATGATCTTACTAAGGAGGATTCCCTTATTATACTACCTGATTTGCGGGAGGGTGTAGTAGAGCATGCTTCCTCATCTTCTCCTGTGGTGTAGGTTGTAGTCCCACCTTAGCCAGGATTTCTTCCGCTTATTCCTATTTAGGGTGGACAGGCATCGAGGTCCATGGTCGACTACATCAGTGACTTCCAGATTTAGCATTCATCATCCTTTTAGGGAACTGAAGGGTTATAGGATGTAGATGATTGGATATACATCATCAAGGGTTTCTTTGACCCCATTGATACACCCAAAGATATGAAGGTGAAGTTAACAACATTCTTGCTATAGATACCTACAAGGAGGTGGTGGGGAGGGATGATACAGGCTGACAGGTGTAGGGTATCACATGGGAGACCTTTAAGGACTTGTTTTTGGTGAATTATTTCCTGATGCACTGAAGCTATACTGAGTGCTGAAGTTCTTGGAATTATATCATGGATCCATGATGGTATCCACATATTTTTCTCATTTAGTGGAGATACTTCGTTTTTCTCCTATCTTGGTCGAAAGCAGTGCATAGAAGGCCAGAAATTTTGAGAATGGCCTTCATCTCGACATCAAGAGATAGGTTAGGACCTTTAATCTATAAACATACACTAAGGTTCTATGTAAGGACTTGTCTATCGAGAAGTTCTTGGAGTAGGATTGATTAGTTGGTTTTCTTTCACCCTTCAGTACCCAGAAAGATGGGCCTCTTACTGCTACGATGAGTACTTCTTATGGAAGAAGGAAGAGGAAGGCCAGAGATGTGCAAAAAGGTAGTGGTATACAGGTGGATAAGAGAATGGATTATTCATCCCCCTGAAGAAGAGTTTCATAGTGATTCAACTATAGGGTTCATTCATTATTTCCAGTTCTACACAACATCTCAAAGAACATGTCAAAAATGTGACAAGATGGGGCATCTTCTGCAATTTTGCTTCAGATCTTTGAGGCTGAGGTTCCAAAGGGGTGGAGGAAAGACATGATCTATGACCTAGGGATCCGACCGAGGTCCTCAATAGTAGGCTCAGATGACTATGAATCAAACTGGTCATGCATATCATGGATAGGGTTGTGGAGCTGAGGTAGATAGTGTTTATGTAGTGGATCAGACTTTGGAAGATGGAGGTGAGGGACTGTCTACTGTTCGATGTACGATCTTAATCAATTTTATGTTTTATACTACTTTGATTTATATCATTACTTCACATTATTTTATATTTTCACAAGTTTTTGTTGGACTTGACTTGTCTCGAATCAAGATGAGATTCCATATGACCCGACACCTGACCTAGCCTAATAAAAGGCCTGAATAGATTTCTTGATACCCAAGGGATGAAAACTAGTTTCGGACATCAAAATAATATAATGAGAAATATTTATCCCAGAAAACAACCAGGATCAATAATCAAGCTAAACACATAGTAAAACGAACAATAACTAAACATCAATAAATACATAATTGATCCAAATACAACTACAACTGAATAAAGTTTAAAATCACAAAATGACTAAAACTAAATCAAATATAACTTGATATCCACATGACCTCTTAGTTACCACCAACCACAAGACCAACCTTCTCTAAAGTAAAACACTCAAACCAGAAACCTGAACCTACAAAAAATATTGGTTCTACCAATGCCGAGTGAAACAAGTAGTGTGTGAGAATACAACAACTCATTAGGTAAGCACCATCAAGTACATACATCTCTTTTTGTGAAAGAGTACACAAACACTAGTTTGAATTGCATATAGAAAATAGGTTTTAGGCATTTTAATCAACCAAGAACACCTTTCCACAAGTTCCCTTTTTAAAATAATACACACACAACTTCTCTTTTTAAAAATAGTTTCACATTCCAAAACCCAGTTCAAAACCAAAGCCCAAATATAAATGCATACCATATGACCAAAAAAGGGCTATTCTGAAAGTAAAGGAAACAAAAAAAGTAGACATAAACTAGTAGGTCTAATATCCACATACAGCAGAAGTACACAAAATATACTGATAGTAAATAATGGGTATTTTCTAATCATCTCTAGATACAATCCATGGAGGTACTAAATTACAACTCACCTATTGGTGTATGGTGCAGCTCCATAGTTAATAACCAACTGGCTGCTCTAAACTAGTCAATCTAGTGGAACGTCCAACCTAGCCTCATCAAATCCAAGGGGTACCAACCCGTCTAATCGGGATCGACAATAATCTGTCACTCGACCATCGAGATGATTCCTAGGAATCCCATGATGATAGTACTCAATTAATGGGGAGGTCCTCACATGCATGATTCAACTAAAAACCCACTACCACTATGATTACCTAACCCAAAAACCAACACCACTTATGGGATGACCCACTCCTCAGGGGATCCATAATAGAGGTGGTCGTCTCACATTTCAAGCCATACACAAGTTCCAACTGGGCTTCCACATCATTTGAGTTTAACAACCACTTTTCCAAACATCACTAAATACTAATCAGGCCTTCACATCACATAATATTTCAAAACAAACCCACAAAACATCTCAAAGTTTCAACCAAGACTTACATCTCCAAATCCAATTCCATTTCCAATACCATTACAAAAAACCAAGATAAAAACACGTTGTAGGATTGGTGTAGCCTAGTCTGATTTGGATGATGTTGGATCGAATTCTTGCAACCCATACTATGCACCAGGCCATAATTCCACATGTCAAGCTCTATGGTGAGATCATTGGGGATTTTAGGGGCAACACACCTCTACTCCAGGGGAATGGGGGATGAAGGTCTCTAACCTAGGTTTTTGGGGTATTGTAGCAACTCTGGCCACTATAGAAGAGCTGACCGACTGACACCAACAGAGCACTATAGCATTTGGAATTTGGATTAAAAAATACTATAGTGATGCTAACTTCTAGCTTCCATGAACTGTAGAACTTTAGACTTGTGTGGTTAGGAGACTGTTGTGATACAAACTTCCCGCCGCCTTTCACTATATTGGAGCAGACATTCTGTGTTATTGGTGGAATTGTGCTTATTCCTACTTATTATTCCATTTTGGTTTAGGGTTCCTATGTTAGAAACATTGATAGATCTCCTTATAATTTTGTTATAGGATTTTATAGTGATATTTCTTCCTCTCTGTTGGTGTAGAGAACATTTCCTAAACCATGTAAATCTTTGTATCCTGTGTGATTTCTTCTTTTGTCTTTTCTTCATCTATGAACCATTTTTTTCATTTTGAATCTCAATGTTTTTGTAACACACACAACATACATAAAGATTTCAAATTGTCCTTTATCTCATTTTAGAAACTGAGCCACATCACAAAATTCCAAACATGCCAAGTCTTAGAGGGTACATTTGAAACCACGTTTAAATTAACTCAAAGCACTAAGTCACCATTTAGAAGTCTAAGACCTATTTGAAAAACAATAGTAGCTTGAAAGAACCATTTGAGATGAGGAAGAAGAAAAAATAAATCGAAAAATGGGAGAAAAGATTTTGAAAAACCATGGGTCAAGGAAACATCATTATTAAGGTCCATTTTCATTTGTTTTCCCATCCATATATACACCTCGTTCATATATGGAAGTTCCAAATTCCAATGGTACTCTTCAAGTATCCAAGAAAACATCCAAAAAAATTTTTAGAGAAACACCACTTACTTCACCACCAAGCTCAACAAGCAACACATAAGCATCAAACCATAAAAGTCACTAATTCCCACATACAACACCCAATTCATAACCCAACCACATTACTAGAATATAAATAAGGGAAAACAACACCCAAAACATCCCAATATCAATTTAAAGGATCAATTAAAATTTTATTAAACACCATGTGTGCATATATATATAAACAAAATTAAATAATCCCTTTGAAAACCACCTCCACAAATTTTTCCAACATGAAAACACCATACCAAAACAAAAAAACACATAAAAAGAATAGGAAACACATTTGTAAATTATTTAGAAACACGAAAACATCAAATAGAATGTGATGGAAAGGAAATGGATGGAAACACCTACCTCAGTGATGTGCGAACGCAACGAATCTTCAAGAGAAGGAAGAACTGATCCCGTGAGACAATATTCACACCCTAACATCCCAGAAAAACAACCCACACATCAACCCTAACCCTTAAGGTTTATCCAAGATAGAACACGCCAAAAAAATACCAAGGAGACAAGAGGGGAAAGGGAGGAGAGAAGGAAAATGACCAAAAATCCAAAGGAAACTCACATAGAAACCTTCAAGGAGATTCAATGGATGAAGGGGGCAAGGGAGGAGGGTTTCTTGGATCCCCTTGGTGCGCCTAGGTCAATAAAGGGGAGGAAATTCCGAAATGGGGTTAAAACACGAGAGGGGTAAGATTGGAATTTAAATCTTTTAATGGCCTAGGCAAGTCTCATGGTTAGGCCACACGATTTGACAAATTGTGCACCAACTGTGCGCACCCTATTGGGGAAGAGGGGCACCCCACATAGTTTGGAAAACTATGTGACAATTGTGAAAAATGCCACTACCCAAACTGCAAAACCTCTTGCATGCTTGTCATAAGGTTTCTTCTAACCATACATAAGTTGTGCGCCATGCCCCTTGACACAAAAAAAAAGCCTCAAGGTTTCTCCCAGGCCCCACATGGTTTAGTCCAAGAATTACTCAAACTGTGAAAGTCAAACTGTGTAAGAATAATTTGAACTAAAAACACCCTCAACCTCAATAGGTCAAACAGTTAACCCCCAAACCATACACAGGCCTAAAATCACCTAAAATATCCAAAACATAAAAATTATAACCATGACATCAACCCGAACCTCAACCAAAAGATCCAAAAATAATAAAGGAATAAAACAAAATAAATTTTGAGAGTTCGGGGTGTGGCATGACTTACCGGTAAAATTGTATTATTATTTTAGTTCCCTCATTGCACTACAGGGTATGAAATTGGACCATCTTTAGTTATGCCCAGACTGTCCTATAGTCATTGCCGATTATGAACATTTTTGGGACTTAATGATTCCTGATATGAAAAAGATTAGATGTAATTTTTGGCATGAACTGGCTGACCAGCTTCTGTGTAGCGACCCTAACCTTTTACACATAACATTACATGATTTAAAACATAATTATACATCAGAGTACAAGCCAAGGATCGTTAAGTCTAGTGTATTGGAAGACTAGGTACATAAAACATAAAACATGGGGTTAAAAAACACTTCTTTATTTAATCTCCATAAAGAGATCCTAACTTCCATTGATCCCTTACATCTGCATAGGGTACCTTGGGGAACACATGAACAAAGGGATGAGCTGAAAATTCTATTAAGGTAAAGAACATAAGGATACATCTTAGGCACATGTGTTAGGAGGCATGATGTAATGATATCTAAAGCATGAACCATATGAAATAATATCATATAAGAATGATATCATATAAAAATGGAATCATATAAATTTTGAAGAATCATAAAAAAATTATTTAGTGTGGGTCAAGGCTAACTACCAATCATGTTTCCCATTTTAGTATAGGTCAAGGCTAACTGCCAATCCCGTTTCACATCACATCTCATGAGACTTAACTTTACCCAATTCATTAGAGTGCTATTTGGGCACACCCATCTCAACATTTTCATGAATATTCTTTCCAAATAAATATTCTTTCCACATAAATAATCATACATAATCAATTATACATAAACATAAGGGCACCCATGGAAAGAATTGGGCACCATAATCAGGACATAAAGCATAACCAATGAGTGTATCATGAAAGTGTCCATGAAAGAAAGGGATTTAAACATACATGGAAGTTCATAAGGTAAAATAGGCTTATAAAATGGTAGGTGGTGTCAAATATAAGTGAAAATATATAAGAAATGTATTTTAGAAACATTAACATTAAAACATTTTGTATGGTTTTAGGGAAAATGTTACAGAGACTTTAAAATAGAAATGAGGAAAATATTTTATATAAAACCAGAATTGAACCAAGATGGTTTTCATAATAAAAATAATGATTTAATAAATAAAATGGTGTCTTAAAACAGAGGATATAGTGCACTTGAAATTGGGTAAAAATTTGGGAAGCTCCCTTAAAACAGGTTTTCATATTAGAAAGTTCTAAGGAGGGAATATTTTAAAAACATGTATATCCCCAAAAGAGAGTGATTAAAGGGTCTTCATAAATTAATTTTGTAAAACTAAACATGATCGATAATATGTAAAAAAACAAATAAGATAACTCAACTTTGATATAAATAAAGATAAGGCAACCTGAATGAACAAAAAGGGTTCAGGTAGAATTTGTTATAGTTTATTGGCATGGTGTTGGGTGTACCCAAAAGGTATTTATGAGAGAGAAAAGAGGTTTCTAATCACTTATACATCATGAGGGAAGTATGGGGGAGGTGAGAAATAATACCCCATCATTTGTAATTACACATAAAAAGTCATAGCATAGAGGACAATCTTGATTAAGAGTGAAATAGAGAGGATCCCTTACCTTAAATCTGGTGGTGTTCTCCACTTGTTATTAAAGACCTGAATAAATAAATTAGGTTTATTAATTAATAATTCCAGAACCTATTCTAAATTTAATTGGTTTAGTATAATCATTTTAAGTTTATATTTAAACTTTTTGATTGGTTATGAGGTTCAATTTCATTGTTTGGGATCGTTTGTTTACTTGGTTTTAGTGACCGGTTCACTTCTATTTATGTTTGGATAAACATGTAAGATGAAAGAAGTTTTCCAAAATCGAAGTTATATTCTATTATTTAACATCCTGGAGATTATATGGTTTTAGATTTAATTTGGTTATTTACAGTTAATTCGAATTATTATATATATAACCTTAGTGACGACCATTTTGGTTAATCGGTGGGTTTGATTACAATGAACATGTTTTTCTTTATAACTTAATACCATTAGTACAAAAGGATTACAGAACCAAAACAAGGATATATTACATATATAATAATCTAGTTCAACCATAAAAAATCGTTTCATGAACATAATCAAATATGATAATAGAAATTGATAAATCATTATCCTTGAATGTGCTAAATTAGTGCATCTCAAATGGTGCTTTCATTTATTTCAAATAAAAGGGTGGGGAAAGGAGAGAAGATAATAAAATATCCCATTAGCATAAATACATTCTAGTACATGTATGTTACTAGAGTTATCATACTATTTGGGTGAAGGGTGGTGAGGAAAGAAAAAAAGAAAAGAACTTAAAAGAAATGAAGGAATTGGAAAGAGGAATTTACCTCTTGAGACTTCTTCCTTTGAGAAACTCTTTCATCCAATGGCCTGAAGGGTTTCATTTTTTAATGATTTTGATAATCCACCATTCAAGGGGTGAGTTGAAACCCTTAAAAGGCTCGTAGGAGTAAGTATTACAAGGCCCATAGGCCTTTGAAAAATTCATTTCCCGTAGGCTTCAAACATTACATACAACCCAGACTAACTACTTGGAAATGCTCCTCCCCAGCATCTTCATTGTAAAATCATCTCTCTACCTTCGCATGGCTGTTTGGCTAGGCTATCCCATGCATGCACAGGATTATCCCGATGGCAGGTGCCATACCCTCTCATTCTTGCAATCCATGTAGCTTCTATTGTGGTGAAATCTCTTTGCTCATCCTCATATAGAGCTTGTTCCTTGTAGGTTGTCTAGTTTTCATCTGCACTTAAGGTGGACCGAAGGCCTTAAGGTGGTCCGAAGGCCTTACTAGCCCGAAGGCTTGGGTGGAATGAAGGCATTAAAGGACTCAGGGACCAAATCGGTGGCCCGAAGGCCCAAACGAGGGAAAATTCCTGGCTGCTATAGTGCTAAAGAGTGTCTGCTACAGTAGTGTTGCAGTGCTGCTACAGTACCGGAAATTATGCCTCCGCTTGGATTTGATCCCGGGTCTCCTAGATGCACTTAAGAGTCCTCACCTTAAGGGGAGAGTTTTTGGTATTTTTAAGAGGCTAGGAGATTTTGGGTGTGGGGGAGGATCTTGGGGAGAGATTTGGGTAGAATATTGACTAGGAAAAATGCTTAAGATGAGTGAATAGAAGAGGGAGTGAGGGGGGTTATAGTGGAGGAGAGGAGGGTTTTCATAATTTTTTAATCATTAGTTTATTGTTTCTTCACAAGACAAGAAATAGTAAGTATTCCATTACCAAGAACAGTAATAAATGCATGTGACTTCGAACCAGTTAGGCTTACATCAGCAGATCATCATCAATGACTCAATAAATCCCTTATTTTTCATTTATCGTAAATTATCGCATTTTACTATTCATCAAAAATTCAAGTATTTCAAAAAAATCTCAAAAATTCACCCTAACCATTTTTTGACGTTTAGAATTCAAAAATAAAGTCTATTTTTTAAAAACAATTTTCTAATTATGATTAATATAATATTTAATTAAAATCATAATTTATTATTAAAAACTCAGTTTTAAAACAATCATTTACTTATTCTAAAATATAGGTATATCGTACTATCAACTTGAATATTATTTTTATACTATCATAGGTAAGGTTAATATTCATTATGGTATATCACTATTAATAATGGTATGTTACTATTCATAAGGGTTGATTACTATTCACAAAAAAAAAATAAGTTTTTCTTGTCGTACTCCAAGTAACTTACTGATTGCAACCGTGTATATCCGATTTTCAAAATTCCAAACACATAAGTGACAAACTTATGTTTAAAGGTCACTTAGCACATAGTTTTTTATTATGTTGTGTTTTTATTTGATTTTATGGCATATTTATAAGAAGATAATTTCTATTGAAAAACATTGGGTCGTTATATTCTGAGATCACATTGATTCCTAGCAGAGATGAGTATCATTTAAATCACATAAGGGAGAAAAGTATGTGATGATTATAGAGTATAAACTAAGATTATGTAGAGTTAGTTTAGACCTAAGTCATCTTGGTATGATCACGATGAAAAAAAATCTTGACTCTTTTGGAAGGATCAGTGGTATCCCCCCATCATTTTTTCCTCCAGTTGTGGATCTCTATCAGAATATCTTTCAGGACAACTTTATAGGACTTCCTCCTGATAAAGGTGTTGAATTAGAGATAAAGTTCGTGCTAAGTATGAAGTCCATTTAGATACCCCCTTATTGTATGGTGTTGGATGAGTTGAAGGAGCTTAAGCTATAGCACTAGGACTTGGAGTAGAAGGGATTTATCTAGTTGATTACTTTACCATGGGGTGCACCTGTCTTGTTCGCCAAGAAGGCGGATGATAGTTTTTTATTATGAATAGATCACTTAAAGACAAATCAAGATATAGTGAATAATAGATATCTTTTTCCCAAGATAAATGATCTATTTGATCAGTTATGGGGAGCTTATTGGTTCTCCAAAATTGATCTTCGATGGGGTTATCACCAGTCGTGGGTTAGAGTGGAGGACATCCCAAAGATGGTGTTTTAAAGAAGGTATGTGCTATATGAGTACTTGGTGATGTATTTTAGACTGAAGAATGTGTCACTAGTGTTCATGGATCTCATAAACAAGATCTTACACCCATATCTAGACTCATTCATCATAGTCTTCATTGACGACATCCTCGTCTACTCACCGACCCCAGAGCAGCATGTCGAACATCTTGAGATAGTCCCAAGTATATTTTGAGCACATCGACTTTATGTAAAGTTGTTGAAGTGTAAATTTTGGATTAAATAGGTTAAATTATTATGGAATGTGGTGTTTGAGACAGGTATATCTATGGATCTAGATAAAGTTGTGGCAGTAATGTCCTTTTAATGAATGGACCTAGGATATACCCACAAACTATCACCCGACCCAATCCGTTGCCTACCCAAAGGGTGTTCTCAATCCTAATGGGCTAGAGACCAGAACTCGGGCATCAACAAAAGCTAGAGGGAAAAATTTATCCCAACCTGAAGTAGATGACATGGTGTATATATATACACACACAGAGGAAAGAAACAGTAGATGAATAACCAAAAAGATATATTCCCTAACTAAAATAAAACAATAGAAGTGATCAAAATCAAAACATCTGGAATAAACCTAAAGTACAAATCCAATAAAATAGAACTAATAAAACAAATAAAAATATCCCATGTGACAATGTGGGAAATTTCTTTCCATATCACCACAAGCTACCATACCCATCTGATAGAAACCTTATCGCCATACTATGGTGCCTTGCCTTTTCCTGTATCAAAAGACAAAACCAAGTCTACACACTACCAAGGGGTATGTAGAGTGTGAGCCTAATAGGATCAGTAGGATACCCTAGGTGTTCAATATCAAATATCTATACAAAAAATCCAAATATTATCATTTAAAACAAAACATTTAATGATAAACACTAAAAAAATTGTATATCAAAAACATGGTAAGTATTTCCCTTTTTCCAAAATTTCAAAACAAGTTTGGAAAAGTAGTTTCAAATGATAATTTCCATAAAAATTTATCATACTCAAAATAGGTATATAAAATTCAGAACTATAAAAAGGAAAAACAAAGGTAAAACATGCCAAGGGATTACAACAGGTAGGGCTAGTAGACTACTCATACCAAAACAAATGACTAGTGAACATTCAAATCCTTTGAACATAGGTATAAGGATTTGAATGAAAACCCATGATTAAACCTCCCAATAATGTCAACATCATTTCCCTAGAACAATGGGTATAGATAGTAGAGAAACACCCCATGAGTGAACCCCCAATAATACATGGACGATGACCTTAAGCTACACCTTCCACCTAAATACCCAAGGATTCTCATGTGCTGTATTTCTCAAATCAATTTCAAAATGGATTTTCACAATCAATTCCACACAACCCTTTTCTTTTATAAAACCTTATTTAAAAAATAATTTCATAATTATTTGAAAAAAACCATTTTCCATTACCAAAAAACAAGGTAAAACCCATATTTTACTTCAAATCCATTTATGCACACAAAACAATCATGCCAATTCCTTTATAAAACAATTTATAAAATAGAAGCAATCAAGGTTCATTAAACAAAGGCTAGATATAGAACCACCTACTTCAACTCAATCCACACACACATGCAATGGGATCCACCAAAATAAAAAATTAAAGGAAAGTAAAAAAAATGAAGTCCATATAATTGATTCCCACATCTTAGAATCAATTCCAAAAGAAAAGCGGTCAGTAGAGAAGATAAAACAACACATGCCTCAAAGAACCTGCACGAAACACCACAACCTATATGAGGGATAGTATATGGGAGACGATCACATGAATAATCTAGAAAGGATCAAACAAAATGTCACCATAGGGTCAAAGAATACAAAAATTAGTGCAACACCACTACCACAATCAATGACAATGAAGAAGGAGAAAGACCGCTTACCAGTGAGAAGCGACGCAACTTCCATGGAGATTGAATGTCGGATGGAGTGATCTAGAAGGATGGAGATAACCCAAAATCATCCTAGAACTACTTAGGGTTTGAGGAGGAATCCCACACATCCAAATAATGAAATTAATTTACATGTGCATAACATAAAATCTACAAGTCATGCACAATTCAATACATTAAATACATATTCACGATGTGAATCATTCAAGTTCCATGTATCTTGAAAAGACATTACTTCGACTTAAAAAACTAATTGACCTTTTAATGATGTGAACATGTTTCATGTTTTTCAAGTTTTTCATGCTTTGAACCAATTTTATGGCTTCCGCATAACAACATATTCATGTCGTGAATCATATTCATGGCGAGAAAGTGTCATGTAGGTATCATTCAGGACAAGTTCCGTAGAAAGATCCCAAACCAACTCCAATGCCTTCCAAACCCAAATACACACTATTAAACAAGAAAAAGAGTGTAAACTTTAATACATTATGTTATAGTCCTAGAAACATCCCCATAATGTGTTCGAGATCAGAATCTTTCTGGGTTTAGCGGGATACAACCAACATTTTATCCAGGACATCTCTCATTTATCATCACTTATGACCACACTATCAAAGAAGGGAGTGAAGTTACAATGATCAAACCAGTGTAAAGATTATTTTATTGAGATGAAAAGGAGGTTGAGTACATCTCTATTGTTTATACTTCCAAGAGAGGGATCAGTTATTCTTTGTACTGTGATGTATGAGGCATTAGTTTGTGAGCAGTACTGATGTAGAGGGAGCAGGTAGTGGATTATGGGTCAGGTCAGCTGAAACCCCATGAGTTGAACTATCTTAACCACGACTTGGATCCAACAAACATGGTCCACACTTTTAAGTGTTGGTGACAGTACCTCTTCGATGAGAGGTTTTTTTTTCATGGACTACAAGATATTTCTCTATATCTTCATACAATGAGACCTAAACTTGAGGCAGAGGTGTTGAGTTGTGTATCCACTGAAATTTGACTTTGAGATGACTTATTCACATGATAAGGGTTACTTAGTTGTATATACTCTTATCTGTAAGACATAGGTAGCTCAAGAGCTTGGTGAAAAACCTTCAGATGAATAGTGGTGCCTGATGAGCTTGTTGACTAATTAGAGAATGGATGCTTTTGAGGACCAAAGATCGATGACATGTGCTCCATTGGTGGTCACATTTTCCTTAGTATACCGAGTAAAGGTTGAACAAGATACTAATCCAGAGTTTTTTGTGATGTTGGAATAGTTGGTTGGTGGTGACCCGATACTCGGGTGGTCATTGGACAACGATGATGTGATCCTTGTTCACGAGAGATTTGTAGTCCCTAATTCCATCAGGGAAGAGATGATGAGATGATTTCATACCTCTTAGTGGGAGTTAAATATTAGGGTGAAAAATATGTACCATGGATTTAAATGATAGTTCTAGTGAGTAGGGATCAAAAGATATATTATTGGTTTTGTTTCTCAATGCCTTAACTGCTACAGGATTAAGGTTGAGCACCAGTGTCTTGATTCTCTGCTTTAGCCACTTCCATTTACCATGTGGAAGTGGGATGATGTAACTATGGACTGTGTGATAGGTTTACTTAGGCCCTTGATGAGTCCTTATGTTTTCTGGGTGATTGTTAATTGGTTAATGAAAGTCACTCATTTCTTACTAATCTTTGAGACTCGCTCAGTAGATGATCTAAGAAAGTTGTATGCTCATGAGATAGTACATTGCATGGAGTTATCTTGATCATTGTTTTTGATAGAGATTCATGTTTTACATCATGATTTTGTTGGGGATTGTAGAAGGCCTTAGGGACTCGGCTGAGATTGAGTATAATGTATCACTCCAGACAGTCAGACAGTCGGAGCGGATGATCTGTATTTTGAAGAATATTCTATGAGTTTGCATTCTAGACTTCAGTTTATCTTGGTATGATCATATAAAAAAAATTTATTTTTCTTAAAACAATAATTACTATACTTATATTCAGATTAAACTTTACAAGGCTCTTCAAGGTAGGCCACATAATTCACCGCTTTGTTTACACAAGGCTGGTGAGACAGTAGTTGTGGGGCCCAACTTTGTATTGAGACCTTAAAGTGAGTTCAGTTGATTCAAAAGTGGTTTATCACAACTCATAATAGGTATAAGTTTTATGTCAGCCGCAGGAGGTGACCTGTGGTGTTTTCTATAGGCGACCGAGTTTTTCTGAGAGTGACTCTTCGGTTAGGTCACCTGTAGAGTCCCAAATTTTCATATGAGGTATGAATATCTTAATTTTCAGTTTAATACACTTGTTTTACCCTTATTAATGTGCCTAAGGAATTCGTGGAGGTTTCAAGGGTGTCTGATGCTTGTTTGGAGCCCGAAACCCTAAAATTTGGAGGAAACAACTGGACCACATGGTTAGTACAAACTATGTCTCCCAGTCCATGTGGAGTGTGTTCCCTAGGTAGATGGGGGCACATGGATAGAGCATAATTAGACAAACTATGCTCCCCAACTATACAGGTCATAGTCCTTGGATAGTAACTGGAACATAGTTGACACATAGTTTGTCCAACCATGTGGCCGAACCATACACCTCTTTAAATTTTGAATGAATTGCCTTTTACCCATATCTTTTTAAGGAAACCTCTTCCTTTCTTCTTTTACAATGAATTCATAACATACACTTCCTCCCATGTGAGGTCCCTCATTCCTAAAGCTAGTACTTGGAAGATCTTATCTATTCGACGCCTGATCGAGCCATCGTTCATCTCGATTGATCACTCTCAATAATATATATGATATTCTTCTTTATTTCTCTCATATATCTTGTCCTATTTTATGATATTTTGGTGTAAGATCATATGCTCTATTTTTAGGGGTTTTATCCATTTTGACGATTTCTTCCACTCTAGCTCAAATCAAAGGCTGAAAATGTATGAGGGGTCATCTACCAACCTAAGGTAGGTGGTCTAGTTATTTTTTCCTAAAGTCTCATTAAATTTTATCATGCATCATTGTGTCATGCACTGGACTCCTCTGATGTCACCTCCATAAAGTTTATTTAGTTAAATTAAATGTCTTTCCATACTTAATGTGGTCCTAGCTAATGGAGATTCAACATTGTTGGTTGATCACCTCGACATGAGATACCCCTATGGGTGTTCCCTTATTTAAATGATTAAAATAATCATGTTTAGAATTGAATTAAACCCCAAATTGAGGTATGTTATTTCCCTTGTAATCAATACATCGTAATGTGAAGTAATCTAAGGAAAATTATTGGCCATGTGTTAAGCCCTTGTGATTTATGGCATAGCTTGTTTTACTTGAACTAGATGAATTTCCCAACATGATTAAAGTATTGTGGTTATAATGCCTTTTTAAAATGGTATGAGTTCTTAATAGCTAAACCATACCTTCATATCAAGATGAGGGTGATACAAGGGTCCCAATTTAAGGATGACTTGGATGGGGTCATCATTCTATATAATTAGTACTTGTTATGGATTCAAAATGTGTTGGGTGCGATACTTGGATTATTCATAAAATGCCTTGGATGGGCTCACTGGGTGGAGTACTTACCTACCCCTGATTGATACTGGTTCCCTAGGGGATTAATTTTGGATGGGCTCAGTGGAAAGATAGTTATACAATTCCACAAGCGATACTCAGTCCCCTATATGAGATACTAGGGGCATGCTCAAAGGGTCATTCTCACACCATGCCTAGAGTGATACTTGAGATTCCTTTTATGGATCACCTCATAAGAACTCTTACGGTGATGGGTATTTATAGTGCTCCTGGATAAATACTTTATATTCCTTTTATGGATCATCTTGGACAGGCTCATGATTCCATTTATTAAAACCTAATAATTCCAGTTATAAATCCCAAGATCCGACCACTAAGCCAAAGAACATGCCTGGGTTTGACCCATGTTTACTCTTTCCTTTAGAAAGGCCCAATTATGTTTTCTGTACATGTATTATGGTATACTTAAAATGTATCTATATAAATTTTCACCCATATGATATATCTTTATAGGTGGACCTTTGTTTAGAGATATCCATCTTAGGCCAAAAGAGGTAGTTTCGGTTAGGTATCTTATGAGGATCTTGGTCCGATGAATTTATTTATTTATTACCCTGCATTTATTATGTGCCTTCACACTAATCATTTTATTTGCATTGGCTGGATAGTTCTAGACACCATTGGTGGTGGCCTACTGAGTATATCTCACAACCTATTTGGGATGTCTATGGTACCTGAATAGAGTTCATGTCTGTAAGTATAGACAAGGGGAAGTGGATAGCTTATGATGCTTGATTTTTAGAATTGGGATGAAGTAGGGAGCAGAGGACCGAGCCTATGCTTGTTATTCTAGTAGAGAAAACATTTTATCTTTTTGTATTTCATTTAGTATGTTGTATATGTATGTAACCTTGTATACCTTATACTCTTATTTTTCTATAGCATCATGGAATGATCATTATTTTTTTATATGATTTTGATTCAGCTTCCACCTATTATTTATTTGTATGTTTTATCTTTCCTGCTATTTACTTATTACTGATTATGTTGTCTCTATTTATTATTTACCATTATGGTTTACTCTGACCATGATGGTATAGTCTCCCCACCATACCATCACAGACCATTACTACTATTCGGTAGTCTCTGGCATACGGGGAGGAACGCTTGAGGTCATCCGGATGACCAAATCGGGGCACTTCTTATTGGCTTCTGATTTGGGACACTAAAAAGTGGTATTTTAGATATTTTTCCTTTTTTCTTACTGTTTAGATATTATAAAAAAAATACTAGGATGTATCAGAATTTGGAAATGATCTTGTGCCTCATAGTAGCTAACTGACACATAGGGGAAATCCACATTACCTATGATGGGTTTTTTTTGTTTTGGTTTGTTCCTATTACAGTTGTACTGATTTCACCATTGAGTAATGAAAAAGTTTTATGACGCTATTATTATTGATAATACTTGTATAGACTTATTTTTCCTGGTCCTAGTACGATAAAGAGGTATCATCTCATGCATCATTATAGGAACTTGAGGATTCACATATCATGCATCATGACATGCCATATTTATATTACTACGTGCATCACCTGTATTTCTTGTTATTGTTGTGAGTGCCTAAATTATTATATATGGAAATTTTTCGACATTTATTATAGGTATAACATAATTGGATTAATTAAAATGTCTTCATCAATCTAAATGGTCTTTCTCACATAGATTAATGATGAAACCTTAATTAACCAATTATTATTCATTTGTACCATGAACCACTGGTTCTATAGGATAAAAAAATAAATGATTTTGATTGCATGAATGCCAATTTTAATTTATGATGCACGTACTTATACAAATTGAGAATGGTATTTCATTCAATCAAATCATTATACATGAACTGTTACATACTAATTTTGGATTTAAATGTCATGTCACAACTACATGATGCACCAATTGAAATTTATAAATAGTATGGAACTTTATAAATTAGGAATTGTGATGTGTCTAATTGGGACAAGATATCTGTATACATATAAATAAGTATGGAATTAAATAAATTTATACTTTTAAATAAAAATGGTTACTACTAAATGGGGATTCCAGTTGCAAATTAAAGAGTGTTTTTCATGACCACCTCCATCAAAAGCTACCCCTCTTGGGCTAGCAATGAAGAAAGAGAGATAATGAAACATGAGTCCTGCCTTCAGTAGGCCCTGGGTTAGAGAATAGCACCAATGGTATACAAATATCACAAAATGGGAGGCATTTCAATTTATAGGAAACAAGATCAGGAGATAAGATGATTCATGCCCAAAAAAATCTAATATCTATATATAAAAGAAAGACAAAAACCATCCCATATTCATTCATAAAGTAGAACTACTACAAGTATAAAATTCTCCAAGTAAATATTAAAAATAAATCTAAGTAGTGACACAAAAACTGTCCCATGCCCAAACTAGTAAGGTCCACCACGGTTTGCAAAATATTCTTGGAAACCCAAAAATAGTTTTATATATATAGGGTGATCATACAGGTATACTCAGTAGAAAAACTAAAGTCTCTCATGCACATGTGAAAGAATCATACTAATTCCCCTATGAGAAATCAACAAAACCAAACAACACCAAATAGATATACTAAACATCCCAACCTCACCAAGGCATGCCCACCAAATAATGCAAGTCAAGTAATATAATATAATGTACATCGATGATAGGGTACCCCATACCACTTCACACTAGTTATCCACTCTTACCTAATGGAAAATTCCCTTTCACTCCCATCTCTTTTTAAATTACCATGTCACAACCCTCCCACACACACTTGGTCCAAAAACCACACCCCATCCCACCCGCAGACACCTAGGCCGCAAACCACATCACATCTCGCCAGCAGACACTTGTTTCACAAACCACATCCCATCCTGAAAACACATGAGAAATAATAACACATCTCATCCCAAAGACACCTTGGAAATCACAACACATCTCATCCTGAAGAAACCTTGGAAATCACAACACATCCCATCCCAAAGTCACCTGGGAAATCACAAATCACCCACACACACTTGGGCCTCACAAACAAAAACCTACCTAAGGAGTATTGGGCTATCACTGCCTGGAAGAGGGAGAAGGGAAGAGCGGGTGGCCATCCCTTATTTAATTATACTTTTTTAATTCAGGGTTTATCACAGAACTGTATGATCTTAAAAAATCCATTCATTAGTCGACTATACATGATTAACTGATTTCTATTTTTGGGTTATACCACAAAATCTTGATCAAGCGACAACCAAAATAGACATACTCAATGGAATAAAAGACACCAATGACCAAAATTTTTAGTGGGGTGTTTATCCCGTATAATCACAATATTACAAACAACATCTGGCTATAAAAGCATGTGAAAACGAATCCCTCTTCCCCTTAATTTAAATTAACCGATTATTTATCTTCAATTATCCTAGCATAATCATGACCCATATGTAACATCCCATTTCTTGTTTTTATTTATTTTGACCCATTTATTTGATTTCCCAATGATTGGGTATCTTATAGGGTCATTTCTAGAGTTTTACAGAGTTTTTTGGGGGTTTCTGGACCTGCGTACGGTTTGCGCACAGTCTGAGCACTGTTTAAAAAAAGTGTGTAGCCTGGATAGTGGGGGTTGCATGGTTGGCACATAGTTTGACAAAGTGTGTATCCAAACCATGAAACACTTCTAGGGGCTATGTTCTGGGTGCATGGTTTGCGCATAATTAGTGAAAACCATGTGACATAACCTAGGAAATTGTGCAAGAAGTATTTTAACTTCATAAAATTGTAATTAATGACTCTAAGAACCCCTAAATAACCCCAAACTTCTCCCACTTGACCCTAATCTGAACCTTAGGGTTCTAGGAACCATATGAATGAATTTTGGCTCTCCCAACCTCATCTCTTGGTGGATCTAAGTGCCAATAGAAGTGGTGATCATCTTCAAGTGAGTTCCTTTCTTCTTGATCATAGATCTCCCTTATCTTCTTGATTCGTTATTCTTAATTATTGTGAAAGCCTTGAGTTTTGATGGATATTGATGGATTGATGTGGAATTTTAGATCTAGTATCTCCTCTCTCCTCTTTCAAGATATATCTTCTTAGATTCGTTGATCACCATCGAAGGCGACACATCTCAGATTCATTACGATTGGATTCCTTGAATTCCATGTAGGTGGTTCTATCCTCTTCCTTTATTTTGTGGTTTATTGTTTCTATATAATTCATAGATACATGTTTCATGATTTCTAATACATATTCCATGATTTTTATCCTCTTAATCCCTCATAAAATCATCTTTGACCAATTTCCCATGGAATTGGATAAGGCATGAATTAAATGTCTTTGACTTTGATTTTTCTCACCTATTTGTGAATTGATAAATGCCATGATTGTTTGGATTTATTTTAAAATAACTTTTCAAGCATTTTTTGGTGAAATTGAGGGCTTTAGTTGGGTTTTGGATTTACAAAATGAACATCCTTGATTTGAATTAATTGAATTGAACTAATTAATGTTTCCTAAATAGTTTAAAATGCATGAATTTTTTAAATGACCAATAACACATTTACCCATTTTGGAAATTGGTGTTCTTGGTTTATTTTGAATAAATTATTTATCTTCATGGAAAGAGGGTTTAATCCCATGTTTTGAAATTTATTCAATCCTTTTTGAATTGAATACTTTATTTAAATGATTTAGGGGTGATTTGAAATAAATGATTATTTTAAAGGCCCATTTTTGGAATTTTAATGATGCATGGTGAAAGGATGCAGGTATTATTACTCTTTTTATTATTTAATTCTTCAAAAGTATTTTGAAGGAATTTATTGTTGTTTTAATGGCTCATTTGGCATTTTAATGATTAATGGTGAATAAATGTGGGTAGTTACCATTTTTGAATGTTGAAATTCCTTAAAAGGTTTTGAGTTGATGTCTTGGTTTTGGATGGAAATTATATCAATTAAATTGTTGAATTTAATTGTAGAAATTGATTTGATGGAAAATATATGAAAAACCCCAATTCTAGTGAATTGGGGTTTATTATAAAATTGATTGAATATGTTTTAAAATTAAATTATTGAATTTAATTTTGTAATGGATTGTGAAATTGAATGAATTGCTTTCAAACCCCTATTTGTGAAAATGGATTAACTTTTTTTGATGGAAACCTTAAGATCTCATCTTGGTGAAAAGGCATGTTTTTATTAAAAACTTGTAGTGGTTTTAAAGAGAAAATTGACATATTTGAAATGGATAATGGGATGAATTGCATCTTTCTTATAAAGTGAATTCCCCATCATTGATTTTGTACTTGAGAACATGTAAGAATTAGGTAGTTAGTAGATATTTTGGGTGTCACTTGATCATTCTAAAACATCATATCAGCACATCCCATTCCTTAGGTGATGGTGATGATATCCCTTTACCTTAGTTCTAAAGGGGTGTATGTACATACTTTTCCATTTATAGTGTTAGATCCCTATAGCCTGGACTATTGTACCTATGTGGCACATGACCATGTTGCTTGCTTGTTTGTATTTGGAATATTTACATATGCCATTGTTGTAAACTATTTTACATGCATTGAGAAATTATATAAACTATTTTATATAAAAAAAATTATTAATCCATTTTTTTTAGAAATACTCCATCAATTGAAAATTAATGTTTTGTCTTAAATTATTTCCATAATTTGAAATGTAAATCATGATTTTTTTAAATATGATTTTGAAATGAAAATTTTGTTTTTATAGAATGGAAATCTCTTTTCTTAGTTGTTATACCATCTGGAACGGGAGTTTCCATGCTTGCTTCATTTATTGTCATTATTCACCTTGACTCGATTGTATTGATTCCTATTCATCTTTACATATTGGGTGCATATTCTTATATTTTTTTTATTACCTTACTTTAGCTTGTGAGACAGTTTTCAAATATTCTCAAGAAAATATTTAGATTTTAAATGGTGAAGTGGTAAATTTTATAGGTTTAGTTTAATAAATGATTTCAAATGTTTGAACCTCTATTTTTAAACTAATCCTTATACTCTCCCATGTGTACTCCTATTTTATCATACCTGAATTTCTTTATGAAGTAAATTCAGATAATCTTTGGTGGAATCTTATTGGGCTCTTTAGCTCACACCCAGCTTATACCTTTGGTATTTTCAGACTTTTTTATCATATAGTAGGTGTTCTTTGTCTCGCCTACCTTTGTGAGTTCATGCTTGGGTGAAAAAGGGTGGGTGACTTGGAACATGGGGGGTGGTTGTGGACCACCGTGAGATGAGTTTTAGTGGTTATGTTCCACTTTTAGTTTCTAGTGTCTATTTGTACTTGATATGTATGTATTGGTTGATATATATAATGATGTTTCTTTATTTTAATCTGTTGTTGTTGTATTTTGTGGGAGAAATCATTCCTAATGGTTATCTATTAAATGCCAAGGTGCTTTTCACCAGCCCGTAGAGATCTGGAACGCTCTTCAGGTTAGTGGTGAATCAGCTCAGGTATCAGTTTAGATGGTATCCTGGGTTGGTTCATTACATCATATGTGAACAAAATTAGATCCTTCCCACATGATTCACAAAAGAAGAGAAATAAGGGAAATCCTACCTCAAAAGGGTTCCAATGATCCTCACACAATAATGGATCACGTAAAGGACATCTTATTACCTCTCTCACAAGATCTTCATCCACCCAAGGATGTTGCAACACCACTGCATCTAGAACAACTGTAGATAACCCCATTAGACCCAGAATAGAACATTCTCCATCACATGTAAAGACTAAACGGGAGGGAAAGGAGATCTAAATGGAAGAAACTACAAGAATAGAGGAAGAACGCACCTCAGATTGAAGATGGACAGCTACGGATCAAAGGAGGGAATTTAGGAATCAATCCTTGGTGTAGGAATCCTCAAAAAATTGAAGAGGGGTATTCGGGTCACCTGGGGTTGCAGAAGGGTCACTGCAGTCGTAGGGTTTCACAACTCGAGTGGCTAGAAAAACACTTAAAAGTTACAGCAGTAGGGTATTACACAACATGTAATAACATTTCACATTGTGTAATTCCCCGTAGTCAACTTTCACCGAAAAACCCATCGCCTTTTGATTTATTTTGTTTTTCCAGACCTGAAGCATTGTACACCATTAACTAAACTTGGAAAAGTCTTGAGAGTAAATTTCACATCGTGTAATATGGTTACACGATGTGTAACTTCTACAGTAGATTTGTTTCACCCCCAGCTCCTGCAAAAACTCCTAGAACCTCCTCTGAACACTTCCAATGACCAAAAACTGACAATTTAATGGATTGGGAAGGCACATACCATTATATTATTTTCCTCTATACCTTTCAATAGACTCTCCATATACTAGAACCTTTTTTGTGTTATATGAGAACTTTCCCCTAACCTGACCTTAGTAGCGGGCAGTAGGCTATGTATCTTATGATCCTTTGTGATCTCTATTATCAACTAGACCTGATATTTGGAGTAGGAATAGAGGTGTGACTCATTTATAGGAAGGTTTTGTACTTTTCCTTTTATGTTATCATCGATTCCTATTTTATATTAAGTTTTTTCTGATTTGTACATTTTACAATTGTAGAGTTATTCCACTACAACATCCTCGAGTTATACACCAGGAAGGTGGAAACAACCATAATATGAAGGTGGTGGGCCCTGAGACACTAGTATTACCACTTGTAGTGACACCTAAGTCAATTCTTATTAATCCCCCACTAGGTGATAATTCTCAATTTCAAGATATATTCTTGTGATTCATGCATTCTTTATTGGGAGCTATGCGGTCTGCCCCTACCATGACCAAGTTGATGTGGGAATTCTAGCAGTAGTATCCTCCCACCTTATCAGTGGATGATGGTCCTAGATCTGTTGAGTCATGAATAGATTTCATGTTATCGATCTTTGAGCATATGAAGACGTCTCCAAAGTGGGGGGTCAATCTTGGAACCTATATACCTCGTGACTCTGCCAAGCATTTGTGGGATGTCATCTGTCAGGCTGATCATTATCAGGGTATGGTCTAGGTGGACTTCCACACATCCTTCTATGAATAATTATTTTAATATACATTTAGATCATATCATGCTAGAGTATTTTATTCACCTACAACATATTTTTATGTTGGTGCAGGATTATTTAGCTCGTTTCATCAAACTTTATCATTTCGCACCGACACTGACCAGTGAAGAATTGATTACCGCAAGACAATTTGAGGATAGTCTTGCATACACCATATGATTGTAGGTGAATTTTTTCTAGTTGAACACCATTTTAGATATATTGAACCAGACCCTCATCACAGAGAAGAACCTGAGGGAATATGACAATTTCATCCAAGATGGTTTACCATTGAGATAGGGAGGAGGTTTTTCTAGTGGCATAAAATGTTGTTTTGAGGTTTCTCATGGGGCAGTGCCATTCAGATGATGTGCACCGATAGTTATGTGGTGTTTCAATAGTGTGGAAGGACCAACCATAAGAATCTCCAGTATACTAGAAACTCAATCGAGTGTCGATCTTGTGGCAGGATGATTCATCTACAACGCTTCTTCCGAATTTTCCCTCCAGTGCCTAGTGAGAAGGGATCTGTACTGACACCTCATTTGGGTACAGGATCTATAGCTCCACATCAGGATGGGATGTGGTCTACTACTGGCTAATTAGGTTGAGGATGTAGTCTTTTTCGAGGTAGTTAGACCTCATAAGTTCAACGTCGGGATAGGGGACCTTCCCATGGTAGTTAGGTTGCATCTCAAGGCCGCAGATCTGGTCACATCGCCTACTATCGAGGAGTAGAGTCCAAGCTCTTCTATAGTACAAGGTACTATTCTAGTATCCTATACTTTATTATCTTCCTTATTTGATATAGGTGCTTTTTACTCTTTTAAATATATGACAATTATGGAATTTCTAGACCTAGAAATGAAGTACTTATGTGGCGTGATGACTCTCGACACACCCTTATGGGTTCGATCAAAGAGTATACACCAGTGCATGGATTTCCCTCTTGAGTTGGGAAAATATCTCTTCATCTAGAATATTTTTATATGCAAGATGAAAGACTTCAATTTCATTCTCAGTATTGACTTATTGGTTCCATGCCATGCCTATGTTGATTTCAATCACTATATGGTATCTTGTACATCAATTGAGGGAAACACCTATGTTCATAAGGGATAATGGGATGTCCAGGTGAGTCAAACTAAACTTGAGCATCGAGGGATAGGAGAAGTGGAAAATAAGATGACTAGTATCTTTGTGAGTGATTAGGGAATGAGGTTTGTCAAATTACTTCCTTTTGTGAACCATTTCAAGGATATCTTCCCTAACAACATCTCTGGTTTACCTCCTATGAGAGAGGTGAAGTTCACCATTGATCTAGTGTTAGGAGAAATACCAGTGTTCATTTCTCCTCATATAATGACACCTACAGAGCTTAATGGACTTACTAAATAGCTAAAATAATTGGAAGCTAATATTTTTATATGACCCAGTACATTTCCAGGGGCTTCACCTATCCTTTTCTCTAAGAAGGTTGATGATACCCTCAGGTTGTGCATGGACTACCATCGGTTGAAAAAGCTTTCGATTAAGAATCAGTATCCAATTACTCATATAGATGACCTCTTCGACCAGATCCTAGGATCAAAAAAATTCTTTAAGATCAATTTAAGGTCATACTACTATCAGGTGCATGTGAGACCATCATACATACCATGTAGAATATTCCAGAGCAGATATGACTTGTACGAATATCCGGTTATGTCAGTCGGTCTTATGAACGTGACAATAGTTTTCATGGATCTAATGAATTGGGTTTTCCATCCATATCTGGATTCTTTTTTGGTAGTCATTGTGGATAATATCTTAGTATATTATTGTACTCGACATGACCATTCCAGACATCTTGAGGTCATACTGAATACATTGAGAGAGAACTGACCATATGCTAAGATCACCAAATTCCACTTTTTGATCGATAAGGTTCAATTCTTAGGTCATATCATCTCATATGCAGGAGTGTATGTTGACCCAGAGAAGGTGAGTGTTGTATTTTCCTATGAGCATCCCAATAATACTTTTGAAAAACACAGTTTATTGAGTCTAGATGACTATTACAAACATTTTATTCAGGACGTATCATTCCTAGAAGCACATCTCACGAGCTTGACTGAGAAGGGACTAAAGTTATCATGGTCTAAATCATGTGAAATATATTTCTAGGAGTTGAAATGGAGATTTAATTTAGTGTTGATAATGTTTTTTCGATATTCAGAAAAAATTTATGCAATTTACTATGATATTTTAAGAATTGGGCTTAGAGGATTTATAATGTAGGGAGATCAAGTTGTAGTGTACGGGGCCTACCAGTTGATACCACATGAAAAAAATTACTCTACACATGAATTTGAGCTAGCAGTCATAGTTCATGCTTTATGATGTTGGAGGAATTATCTATTAGTAGATTGGTATGTTTTTTACACAGATCAAAAAAGTCCCAAGTACATTTCCACACAGTGTGACTTGAATATAAGGAAACATAGGTGGGTAGAGTACCTGTAGTTTTTTGATTTTGAGCTCTCTTATACACCTAGAAAAGGAAATGCAGTAGGTAGTGCCCTAAGTTGGAAGACTCAAACAAAGGCTATCCAAGAGGCTAGTAGTGAGTGACAATTGATTACTTTGTTTTCTAATATGCATCTTGATGTTCAAGAATACCATAAGCATCCTTTTTTGATATATTCAACAATTAAATATTTCCTTTTGGAATGGGTAAGTATGATACAACTTTTAGATCTCGAAGTCTTAGTCTTAAGGGAAAGTGTCTCGGGTGAGGACCCACCACTTGGTTGGGTTATCGATGAGGATGAGATTTTTCACTTATATGAATTTATCTGGGTTTCTTCAAACATATGGGAGGAGTTGATGTGGTAATATCATGCCTCTATTTGGGAAGTTCACCCTAAGTTTACAAAGATTTATCGAGACATAAATTATCAGTATTGATGATTGGGTATGAAGATGTCGATTAAAAGTTTTATCACTCGATGCTCCACCTATCAGCAGGTGAAAGATGAGCACCGACAGCCTGATATACTTCTATAGCTTCTATCCATTCTTGAGTATAAATGAGATGAAGTCACTATGGATTTTGTGATGGGTTTTTCAAGATCCCCTCAATGAAGTGATGCGGTATGGTTGATTGTTGACATGTTGAGAAAAGTCACACAGTTCCTACCTATCTAAGAGACCATCTCATTTGATGAGATCAGAAGGATTTTCATCATAGATATTTTGCATATTTATGGTGTTCCTCATTCTATCGTATTAGATTGAGATTCTCGGTTTATGTTGTGGTTTTGGCAGGGGTTACAGAAATCATTGGTTTCATAGGTGCTCTATAACGTACCCAGCCTGGTAGCCAATATAATTGGTTCCCCAATTCGGGTCTTCACATGACCTTAAGAACGCCTCCCTGTATTACAAAGACTTTCAACTAACATTGAGGGTATAACGGAACACATGGGGAGACTATACCCTCTTTATCATGGTAAGTCACAACAAATAAAATAAAAAATAAAGGAAACCAATAAATGATAAACGAGCATCACATATTCATTTCTCAAAAATGGTTGTAACCAATAACTAAACAGTAAACATGTCATGTCATGTCATACAATGGAGTGTGTAAGAAGGCCCAAAATAAAGAAAATATGAAGAATCCTCAAAACTGGTCGAAACTCTGAGTCTGGATCTCTCATCCATGAAAATCTCACACCCAAATCAACCATCTAGCATATGGCTTTTTCCCTTGTCCAGACCTGCAACCATGAAGTCTAGTCTGCTACCCAATGATGACCCAAGCAGGGTGTGAGTACAAATCAGTAGGCCACCACCAATGGTGACTACAAAATATCCAGTATAAACAAATAGTGTATAAAAATACATAATGAGAAACAAGATAAAAAATGGCTAAACCAGGTTCCATTAATTTACCATGTTTACTTTAGCTACTTACATAACTTATTCCATGGGTTGAGCATTTTCATTAAATACACTTCGGCCTATGTTGTTCAAATAAATTATAAATAAGGGAAAAATTCAAGTTCCCTATGTCATTAGAGAAAAAATTTCGTAGAAAATATATAACACTTACCTCGAAGCCTTGGTCTAGGTAGTCTCATCATATAAAATCGTTAGGCATATAGAACCTCAGTCCAACTCCATAACCTATGCATTATAGGGGTGGGGGTTTAGAGCCTTAGTCTAACCTGACCCATGGGCATAGAGCCTCAAATCCAATACCCCACACTTACCAAAAATCCATGTGCATATTCTTATTTATCCACTAACACATATACCAAACACAAACCATAACCATTAAACACATTTACTATTTATGATCATAACTCATTCAATACATATTCCATATTCATTCCTTAACCCATTAACACATTTTCCATTTACTTTCTTTACCCATTAACCCATTTCCCTTTTCATATATTAACCCATTCTACACATCATCATTCACACACCTTAATCCCTTTAAAAATTTCTATTACAACCCATAATACATTTAACACATTCACTTTATTTTTTTTGAACCCCTTTCACATTATACAAAACACCCCCTTATGCTATTCTAACAACTAAAAACCATTACCATTGGTTTCATTTTATAACTCAAGTTAACATGTCAACATACGTACCATAATATCTATCTCATAACAATTAAATTAAACACTTAATAGCTCAATTTCATGTTCAAGTTAGTGGAACACCCCATGGGTGGCCCTTAGCCTAGTCTAATCAACCTCAATGCATCCCATGAGGATCATGATGGGTTTGATTCATCAATTAACTAATTAATTCATCATTTCAACCATGGAAAACAAAATGGAAAAAAACTACACAAGAACACAACCACATATACATAAACAAATCAATAAGACTATGGGATATAACTTGTAGACCACATACCTCTCTTTCATATACAACTGCATGCTCAACCTTATCCTTTGATTCGAGAACAACCGCCTTTAAAGCCCCAACCTAGAAACCATTGGAAAAAGAGGGTTTTGGGCTTCAGAAGAAGAATAATTCCACAAGTCCTAATATAGAAAAAAGGAAGGAAAAGGAGTTTTAGACTCACCCAAATCTTCGATCGGAACCCCACAACACTAAAAATGGCTTAGAAATGAGGGAGATAGATCCTTGGGAAGTTTGGGAATAAGGTTTCATCACCCTTGGATAATATAGGAGAATGGGAAGGAAAATAAAGTATGAGTTCTTAAGTCCCAAGGGGGAGAAATGGTAAAAACCCACATTTTTAATTAGGTGTATAGTTTGGCCACATGGTTTTCCAAACCGTGTGCCAACTGTATGCCACCCTATGACCAAGAGGAGGCTAGTTCACACGAATTCTTGGGGATCCAGCATGGTTTGAAAAACCATGTGGAATGGATTTTTCCAAGCCCAAAAAATTTCACCTCCCCCCTTTCATGGTTTCATAAAATATGCACCACTCCTCTAGGAAAGCATGGTTAGGTAGAACGATTGCTACTAATTGTGCACCAACCATGCAACATGCACTGGATGACCATTTTTTCCCATCCTTCATGTCCCAAACCCCTGAAACACACCCGAGCCTCCTCATAAACTCAGAAAACTTTTCATTAACCAAATTTAAGGGATTTAAACTAAAACTTAAAAACAATAATGCACCTCATTAGGAGTTTTGAATTTTAAATGCTCTTGAGTAAGTCATATCACCCTTAAACTGACTGTCAGTCTGAGCGTACGATACGAGTGCTATAAGACATTCTCTAGGAAGGAATCCTTGAATTTAGAGGTTCATAGGAGAAACACATACCGCTTTTTGAGTTTTACTATAATAATATATTTTAGAAAATTATTCAAATGGCTCTATATGAGGCCATTTATGGTAGGTTATATCATTCACCCATGTGCTGGTTAGAGGTAATTAGGGCAGGCTATTGGGTCTTTATCTCATTTATGAGACTTCAGAGCAAGTGAAAATGATTTAGAAATGTATGAATATAGCTTAGTTCTGGAAGAAGTCTTATACTGATAGTCATTGTTGACCTCTTTAGTTCAAAGTGGGATATTGGGTCTTTCTGTGAGTTTTTCCAAGATTAGGTCATAAACAGATTCTGAGATGGGGAAAGTTATCACTTCATTATGTTGGGACTTTTGAGATCGTGGAGAGTATTGGGCTGGTATAATTTTATTTAGATTTACCTCAGAGGTACTGAACCATGTACAAATTCTTCCATGTATCACAACTTCAAAAGTATTACTTCAACCCAAATCATTCATTTGATCCTAAGGATATAGAGCTAGAGGCAGATACATCCTTTAAAGAGCATCTGATATGTATCGTTGATCAGAGCATGAAGTCTCTCTGAGGTAGGTAGGTTCCTTTATTTTGAGTGATTTGGAAACATGACTGTGTGTAGGATGAGACCTAGGAGAGAGAGACCAACATATGTGCCTCATGTCCAGAACTTTTCTCAGATGATGCCTTACCACCCTCGAAAGGGCAACTCGAGGACGAGTTGTTTTCATGAAGGAAGGTTATAACATCCCAGCTTTTTGTATGAGGTATGAACATCTTAATTTTCAATTTAAAACCCTTGTTTTAACCTTATTAATTTTCATTAAGAATTCATAGATATTACAAGGGTGTTTGGGGATTATTTTGATCCTAGATCCCTGAATTTTGGAGGACACATCTGAGCCGCATGGTTAGACAAACCGTGTGGGGTGTTGTAGGGATCTACAAAGGGGAGCACACGAGCTGTGAACATTTTGTATAACCATGAGATACACCTTTTGGGAGGTGCATTCCCTAGGTATATGGGTACATATAGGTATATAATGTTTAAACAAACCATGCTCTCCAACCATGCTAGCCACTTTCCTTGGAAAATAGCTAGCACATAGTTGGAACATGGTTTGACCAATCGTTCGGTCAAACCGTGTGCCCCTTTAAATTTTGGCCTAATTACCTTTTCTACCCTATTTTTTTAAGGAAACCACCTATTTCTTCAGAATATGCACATTAGGATCTTCCTCCATTTTGATATACCTCACACCTAAATCTAGGCCTTGGGAGATATTTTTTGCCTAACATCTGATCGAGCCTTTATTCATCTCATTGTATCCCTCTCAGTAAGTGATAGAATATGCTTCCTTCTTTATCTCGTTTATCTTGGCATCTTCTGTTCTATTCTGGTATGAGATCATATGCCTTATTTTCAGGTCTTTGGTTTGTCTTGATGATTTCTTTCATTCTATCTCGAATCAAAGGCTGACAATGGATGAGGGGTCATCTACCAACCTAAGGTAAGTGGTCTAGTTTTTTTCCCTAAGTCCTGCTGAATTTTATCATGTGTAATTGTGTTGTTCACTGGACTCCTCCTGTGTCACATCCATAAAATAAATTAAATTAAATTAAATGTATTTTCATTCTTAATTTGTTCCTATCTAACAAAAATTCAATATCATTTTTGATCACCTCAACCTGAGCCACGCCTTTGGGTGTGCCTTTCCTTCGACTTAAAATCCTCATGTTTAAAACAAAATCAAATCACTGATTGAGGTGTGTGTTTACCCTTGTAATAAATACGTTGGAATGTGAATTGATCTAAGGAAAATGATTGTCCATGTGTTAGGCCATTGTTCTTTATTCTATCGCTTGTTTTACTTGAACTAAATGAATTTCCCAACATGATTAAAGTATTATGGTTATAATGACTTGTTGAAGTAGTATGAGTTCTTGATAGCTAAACCATACCTTCATACCAACCTGAGGGAGATATAAGGGTCCTGATTTAAGGATGTCTTGGATAGGCTCATTGTTCTTTATAATTAGGACTTGTAATGGATTGTAAATATTCTAGGAGCGATAATTGGATTCTTCATAAAATGCATTGGACGGGCTCATCGGGTAGAGTACTTACCTACCCAGGAGTGATACTAGTTCCCAAGGGGAGTCACCTTAGACGGGCTTGGTGGAAATATGGTTATATCATTCCATGATCAATACTCATTCCCCTACATGAGATGTGAAGGATGGGATTAGATGGTCTTGCTTACACCATATCAAGAGTGATACTTGGGATTCTATTTACATTCTTCTTTGGATGAACTCTTATGGTTAAGGGTATTTATAGTGCTCTTGGAGTGATACTTGAGATTACTTTTATGGATCACCTTGAAATGGCTCAGGATGCAATTTATTAAAACCTAATCATGCTAGTTATAAATCTTAGGAGTAGACTGCCATGCCAAAGAACATGTTTGGGTTTATACCATGTTTACTTTTTCCTTTTAGAAGGCCTATTTAGGTGTTCTATACATGTATTATAGGATACATACAATGTATCTATATAAATTTGAACCCATATTCTATATCTATATAGATTGAACTTGGTTCAGAGATATCCATCTTAGGCCGAAGTAGTTAGTTTCGGTTGGGTATCCCATGAGGAGCCTGATTCTATGTATCTATTTATTTATTGTATTGAATTTATTATGAATATGCACACTACTCATTTTATATGTATAGAATGGATAGTTATAGACACACTTTTCCTTTTATATGCATAGACTGGATATTTCTAGACATCGTTGGTGGTGGCTACTAAGTATATCTCACACCCTGTTCTGGCCACCTATGGTGCCCAAACAGACTTCATGTCTGCAGGTATAGACAAGGGGAAGTGGCCAACTTCTAATGCTTGATTTTTAGTACTAGGATAAAGTATGGGAGGAGAGGACCGAGATTATTATCTTGATGATAATAAGGACAACTTTTGGTCTTTTTTATTTCATTTATCATTTTTTATATGCATGTATCCCCTGTACTCCCCTTTTTGTATAGTATCATGGCTTGATCATATTTTTTGTATATGATATGGATTCAACTTCCACCCATTATTTTTTTGTATGGTTTTATCTTCCAATGATTCTTATTTATTATTATTTTTTTCTATCTCTATTTATTATTTACTAATGTGGATTACTCTGATCATGAGAGTATAGTCTCTCCACTATACCATCACAGACCCTCACTACTAGTTGGAAACCTCTAGTGTGCGGGGAGGCACTATTGGATTGGTGTAGCCTGATCTGTTTTGGATGATGTTTGGTCAAAATGAATGTATCTCGTACTCCATGGTGAGATCCTTAGGGGTTTCAGGGGAAAACACACCCTTACTCCAAGGGTTGGGGCTGAAGGGCACTGACCCAATTTTTTGGGGGCACTATAGAATCTTTGACCACTATAGCAAAACTGACCGACCAACACCGATAGGGCACTGTAGCAGGTCGAACTTTGGAGTCAACTATACTGTAGCTCATTGGACTTCCATCTGTCAGCCACTCTAGCACTTTTTAATTGGGTGGCCACCTTTCACTGTAGTGATGCAGACTTCCTGTGAAATTTGTATAATAGTGGATCGTCTTTCTCCTTTTTTATCCCATTTCGGGCTAGGGTTTCTTAGTGAGAAATTTAAGATACTCCCTGTATATTTTTTCTCATAAAACTATTGAGACTTCTACCTCTTCGTGGATGTAGTTATCATTTCCAAAATCACATAAATCTTTGTGTCCAAGTTCTTTTTCTTATTTTGTTTTTCCCTTTTACTCTTTTGAAAATTGTTTCTTTCTGTTGTTGTGACTCCCAGAGTTTCTGCATCAAGTGCATTTGAGATCATGTGGCCTACTAGCTTGGGGTACTGATTAGCGGCTTTTGGGTCAGGATTCTACACCACTAACGTTTGATGGCACAAAGGAAGTTAGCACCATACTATATTGTACCCTTAGAGATCACCAAGAAGGTTGGGGTAGTGATGTACCATTTGAATCTTCCTTCTCCCTATCAAGTTATGGAAGACATGTTTCATGTTTCAACTCCTAAGTTACATGCCAAATCCTATCCATTCCATCAACTGTGAGGATGTTGATCTAGATCTTGACACATTGTACATGGGGCGCCCAGTGAAGATTATGGACCAGAGAGAGAAATTCCCTTGAGGGAATATAGTACTACTTTTACAGATTCTTCGGCTTCATGAATGAATCCATGAGGATATTTAGGAGCGAGAGGTTGATGTTTGGGCTCAGTGGTCCAGATTGTTTGATCCAAGCCTTTGAAGACACTTCTCGGGGATGAGAATTCATTATAGAGGGATAATTGTAACATCCTCGCTTAATTTCGATGTATGAGATATTTTGAGTTTATTAATTTATCCTTTATCTTTTTTTCTATCTATGATATGGGATTTAAAGAGGTTGGTTTTTAGTGACAAAGAGTCCAATAATCGGTGGATAGAGTGTTGAAAGGAGACTAGGTTGTTTAGTGGATGAAAAATGACACTAGTCAGCCGGTGGAGCTACTATAAGTCTGATGGGAAGTGCAGACCCCATCGGCAAGCTAGTGGTGCTGGTAGAACCTATGTGGTTCTACCAAGCACACCAGACAACCAGTGGTTAGTCACTGGTGAGCTAGTGGTGCCACCGACTGGCCAGCCGGTGAGGCCAATTGGGTAGCTAGTGATCCTAGTCTAAGGGTGCATAAACACACCCCACGGGTTTTTAACAAAACTTGTTTTAACCCCCTTTAACACTCAATTTTTAACCCCATGTCCCTATAATACATTTTTTACTCTCATGAATCTAGACACTCACATTCCTCTTCCCTTGCATCTCTAATATTTGATCGATCCTGTGATGTTAAAAGGGTGATATTTCTTTAGATATATACCAAATCCCTCTTCCTCCTTGATAGATGAGCATGGTTCTATGTAGGATCTATGGTTTCTATACTATTCTGATGTAGAATTATCCCTTTCTATGTAAATCATTGAAGGATCTAGCATGTTGATGAAATTTCTTGATTGAATTGATATCTAACATAGATTATGAACATTCAACAAGTATGTGTTTATGAATTATTTTCCTAAAAATTTTCTTGATGGAGGATTGATAATGTATCCTTAATCCATTGATGATTCCTTGGTAGATTGGTAAAGGATTCGATGTGTCAACAACAACCCTCATTGGTCTGAGCTAGAATTCTTAATAACGGTGGACATTTCTATATAAGTAATCATAAAAAATTCATCATGAGACCTCCTTCTTGAATCTCATCTTGAATCTCTTTTTCGTTGACAAATTGATGATAGATCGATGATAATTGTCTAGAACCAAGACTCTTTTAGAATTGATGAAGAATTCATGATTTGTTCCTCGATCGGCAATGGATCCAGTGAATCAACATCTTTTCTTTCGACATATCTCAGAATTGATTATGTTGAGAAAATCCTCAAGGTATGTGATTCTAGAACAACATTCATGGCTTTAAATATTCTAGAGTATCTATTATAAACCTCTTTCTTGACAAACAAGAACCTGATTTAGGCATCCTTGGTATGTGAGATTATTCTCCATGGGTGTGTGACATATTCTATTGACAGAATCCTTAATGCATTCGGTATACTATATACTCATGAAGACGTGTTATTCTTGTCTTTTTATGATCATTCCTATTATGTGTGTTACCATGGCATTAGAGGTTGTTCTTGGTATTTGTGACAAGTGACCATTATGGTATGATTACACCTTAGAGGGGGAGTTTATACAATGTGCGGTGATGTAGATGGAAGACCCTTGCACAGGGTAGGAGCATGATAGCCTTGTGGCCCATCCAAAAACTCAATACCTTGCAGATACCGAGTAAACATGCCATAACTCAATGCCTTGTGAATATCGAGTACATGTTCACTAGTCAGCCTTGTGGCCAGACTCTAGACTCGATTCTTTAAGGATACCGAGTATCATGTTTCTAGCGTTATGACTAGTTCTTGATTACTTCCAATATCTTTGGATATCTTTTTGGCATGGAGCCAAACTTGGTATGGTTGGGGGTCATGGTGGCTTGGTTATCACATGAGTTCTCGATATATGATTTTATGCTTTCTTGCTCATTTATTTTCATCATAAAATACACATGTTATATACATGAATATTTTTTAAGGATGTATTGGTAGTTTCATTTTGAGTTTTATTATTCACACCCTATATGGGTATCTCGATGTACATGCAAACTTCATGTATAGGGACCCAAGCAAGGGAAAGAGTCTCGTGACAGATGATTGAGATGAGGAGCATGGTGCGGAGAGCGGTATTGTGATAGACTCTGAAGGAATCCATAGAGTTTATTTATTTATATTATCTGCTTTCACTTATACTATGGCTTGGCTTTCCTTATAGGGAGTCCATTTATTTATTTATTATATGACATGTGTGTCATTGTTATTATTTAAAATGCTTGTTACTCTGAGTTAAATTTTATTTATATTTTTTGTGTAAGAATATGACATTGAGGGTATAGTCTTTCCATCAATAAGTATTCTGACCCTTACTGGTAGTCGCCAACCTCTTGCATACATGGAGGCATGCATGAAGTCTTGTGGCTCTCATCTTGGACTTAGTGGTTTGTGTAAGGGAATTACATTACACATATCATATATTATTTGTTTAAACTTTTCTAATTTCCCTCATTAAATACATTCTTCATACTGGTGGAGTTAAGTATATGAGAGGGTAGTGTAGCACCTTGGTTACAGCTATAAGAGGTAAAATGTGTGCATGAAATTATGTACGAATGTTATTCATCCATTTCATTAAGCGGAGAGGGGTAGCTGATGGAATTATAATTAATTTTCCTATTGAGTGGGTTAAGAGTGAGATTATCTTATATGAACAATGATTGGATGAATTGGTAGTGTCCTAGGTTGGAATACATTAAATTTAATTTTCTTAATTGATAGTAATTTTATTACATGTTGATAATTCATTTATAAACAAAACATCAAAACCACTTTGCTTTATTTTCAATTTGTTAATTATTTAATTAAAAACACTAAGAATACTGATCCATGATAATTTGTGGAGATCGATTAAATGAGTAATTCTCCCTGTGATACATCCCAGAGACACCACTAGGTTACACCATTTGGGGAATTAAATTACTATTGATTAGATCTCATGAAAAACTCAATTATAAATTTGGTGTTTTTGTTTGAGATATCCCTTATTTATTTGACTTTGTGTCACATTGTAATTATGTTCTTCTTTATTTGTTCATTGTTTTTAATTCTTTATTTTATTCTTTATTTTTTTTTCTACTCACACTAGGTTGAACAAAATGTGTAATTTATTCCTCTATAATGGATCCAAATCAATTTACCCAGTTACATAAAGTGGATGAACATACCATGTTGTTCATGGATTTTTCTCTAAAACAACAATGTGACCACACTTTAATCACCCCATAGGTGACTGATAAATAGGAATTTCATTGTTTTCTTGAATCACAACAACATCTGGTGTTCAAAATTGGATGGTAGGATGTAAGATGCTACAAAAATGAACCCAATCAACTTCAAAATCACCCATGATACCAAGAGTAATAACTAAACATTGGGGAATTACTTTTATCCTTGGCCATGTACACTAAGAAACAATGGAAGATCAAAGAGATCAATGAAATAATTGTAATGATGAATAAAACCCTCCAAGAATATATAGATTGAGGAGTATAACCACAGGAAGTAAAATTATTTCCAATGCTCTTCACAAATGAGGTCATCGAATAGGTGGAGGAACAACATTAAAATATTTCCCTCGTAACTATTTCCAATATATTTCCCAGGGATTTACAAGAGGAGAGACCACTAATAGTTGACAATATTATGAGATTTGACCTTACATTCAATTCATTCTTATTTTATTTTTTTAACTGAAAAGATAAATCATTCCCTCTACTTTGACTCTGCAGACTCAGCTGAATGGATAAAATATTTGGATGAAGATTAGATCAAACTGGAGAGAATATGTTTTGACGAAAATTTTGAAGATCCTTTGCCTAGTCATAGGTTAGTTTTCTAGGTCAATGATGAGATCCCAAGGAAGTGTTTCTTAGACCTCTTGTTTTCCCATCACTTTCTTGAGTTGAGAGATGTGAAATACTAGGTGGATGTGGGTTATAGGTGGAAGATCATGTTGGTAAGCCATTAGAGAAATTTGATTCAAAATCAGGAAGGGTCCATCAAACTGGGGAGACAATTTTTTGTTGATTCAGTGGACTAAAGACTGTTGTTTGTGTGGATAAAGTTTGAGATAAAATGAATATCCTACCTAAAAATAAACATGAATCCTATGTCGGTCCTCCTGTCACTACCTATACTCTTGGGGTTATGAAAAATGAATATTGATTTGGTTCAAAGCTTCATCCCACTCTAATAGAGCAGTAGCAACGACAACCACTTTGATTTCAGAAAGAAGAAAACTGATAATATTGGGTGGTTTTCTTACATAAACCGCTTTGAAAGGGGTGGTGTTAATTGAACCATTCTAAGTAGTATTATAACAATGCTCTTCCAAGGTATATAATAAGCTCATTACTTAAGATTCTCCCTCTAAAAGCAATGTAAGTAGGTTTCTAAGTATAAATTAATTACCTTTGGCCATCCATATGCTGGTGGTATGCTGAACTAAACTTAAATGTGGTTCCCTGTTGTTTGAAAAATTATGTCCAGAGGTGGCTAAGAAATATGGGATCATGATCATTGATACTGGAAGTTGGAACTCCTTGAATATGGATAATCTCTTGCACAAAGATCCATTCCACCCCTTGTACTATAAATGGATGCTTTAAGAGAATGAAATGGGTGTACTTGGAAAGATGATCCATTACCCAAAAAATTAATTTATATCCCCTTGAATTTGGGAGTCCTGTAATAAAATCCATGGAGATATCATCTCAAACACTCTGACTTATTTCAAGTTGTTGTAGCAAACCGGCCGAAGAGAGGGTGAAGTATTTGTTACGCTAGCAAACTAAACATTGTTTCACATTATCCTACACCTGATTTTGCATTCCCACCCAATAGAGGTTTTTAAAAAACCATCGATAAGTCTGGTAATACCCAGAGTGCCCCCCCCCCCCTGAGGGGTGGTATAAAATTCAGTTGGAATCATAGGTACCCAAGATGAGGAAACTAGAAGAACCACCCATATTTTGTATTGAAGAGTGCCATGAATGAAAGTGAATCTATAGTAGGACATCTGATCAGTCTATATGGCATGAATAATCTTTCCCAGGTTTGGATCATTGGATAACCCTTCCATGAGAGTGCAACATTCCTCCAAGACTGGGGATGAATGTAAAGAGTGTAGTTAAAGTGGTTCCTTCCTCCAAGACAAGGCATCAACCACTGAATTTTCTTGACCCGGTTTTTATTTTACATCAAATTGATATCCTAGAAGTTTTTATATCCAGAAATGTTGTTCATCAATAGTAATGCACTATTGGAGGATAAATTTGAGGCTATGATTATCAAAATAAAACATGAATGGTTTCCAGAGTAAATAGGGGTATCAATGTTGTATGTCCAGGAGAAAGGCCTTGATATCCTTCTCATAAGTGGACTTCTCTGAATTATGTTCAGACAATGCATTTAGGATGAACTTGTGATAGTATTCAGTAAGGGCTAGGAAACCTTGAACTCCCTTCACGGTCGACAGTGCCGACCAATCTAGAACTACCTTGTTTTTTTTGGGTTATATTGAAACCCCAACACTAGAAATGATATGGCCTAGATATTCAATTTCTAGTTGGCCAAAATTCCACTTTCTCCGATTGACAAAGAAATTATTCACTTCTAAAACTTGTAAGGATTCAAGTGAAGTACATACTTAGTCCAATTTGGGATTTAAATCAAGATTTCATAAAAAAATATAACAAATGTATGTGATATAGGACGAAATAGGTCATTCATAGTATCCTAGAATGTAGAAGGGGCATTAGTAAGGCCGAATGGCATGACCAAATTCTCATAATGACTATTGTGAGTGTGAAAAGGTATCTTTTCCACATCTACCTCCCATATAAGGATTTTATTATGTCTAGATTTAAGGTCCAATTTAGAGTAATAGGATTCACTATGAAATTTTTCTATGAACTCCTAGACCATCAGAATAGGGAACTTATTCAGGACGGTCACCATATTAAGAGACAGATAATTGACACACATTTTCTAAGAACCATCTTTCTTTTTCACCAAAAAACTGAGCTAGAGTAAGAACGTGTACTGGCCTTATAGTCTCAACAACCTGTGGGATTTACTTTCAATTAAATTCTTCTGGACATGAAGATATCTGTATGGGAGGACATATATTGGGATTTTATTGGGTACTAGGATAATAGCATGTTCTCTTTGTCAGGGTAGAGGAATAAAAGTGAGGTCATTGAGCACCTACTGAAACATGAAGAACAATTTCTGTAGGTTATCTTATTATTACACAGTCAAATGGAAGTCCCCCTTACACGGATTTCCCCCTTAAATTCACCTTTTCCTCAAGGTGATAAACTTGATGAGCACTCTTTCTCCCTGGAAGTATAATTCTTTGTTCCGTAACCATGCTCCCTCTCCCAGTCCTTGATAATTCTCCACCTCCCACAGTAGTAGAAACTGTTCTAAAAAAAATTTTGTGGATAGTGTTTCCAATATGACTCCCCATGAAAAACTATAATAGAAAAAACCGTTGATTCAACTTTGATCAAGTGTGAATCTTCACAAAATCTAGGTGGAATAAGCTCAAACATTATCTCTAAAAAATCACAGCCACTGCTGTGACACATCATCACCAAAATATGAGGCTCTGATGGTGGCTCTAGAAGTGGACTTGGAAACCAAACTCCCCCACTCACTAAATGAGGTTTTCCCCTAGACAACACTTCTTTCCGAAAAAGACCAAAATCAAAAAATTATTTTTCAATCCATCCCTGATCAATCTAGAATTGTTTCAATCCTACCGCACCATCCTCCATATGTGTTGTTTGTACCAAAAAAATGGTCGAACTACTAAGTAAGTGTTAGCCTATGGCTTCTTTTGAAACTCATACTTATATTATTTTAGAAGTTCCACAACAACCCATTCTTGTACTGGCACCATCAGTAGTGTCACTTACTGTGGATGTACTAGAATGGAAATTTCCATCTCTGCTACAGCTGCACTGATATTGGAAATTTTTAACTCGGCACATGATAATAGTCTAGATTGTTCACATTTCTAGTCTTTAATCACTATTTTTGGCTTTTGTGTAGTCCATACCCCTGTTTCATCCACTATTTTACACTGCTCTACTATTTCAGCTCTTGCATTTTTTGGTTCTCTACCTTCAAATTCTAGCTCTCCTTTACTATCTTCCAAAAGCAAATAATCTGGTTGTTTAAAATCCTATAGAGTCACAACATCCATCAACGCATACTCAAAATAATTCTTCTATATAGGACACATTTATTTTTTACTATCATTTCTTCTACCAAAGTACCATACTCCTGAAGGATATCTTCTTTGAGATGAGTCCATGAGAGCTCTGACATCGATGATTCTAACAACATAAACCATTTTCCAAACATATCTATAATGTGTAGTCATGTTTTTCAAATATTCAACTCTTCCCACGTTTGATGGTAAGACAAATATTTCTCAGCTCCCATGATCCAATATGTAAGATCATCTCCAGTAAAAATCGGCATCCTTAGGATCAATAGCCACTTCTCCAGCCTCCCAACTAGTCCAGACAGAATCAACCCTACCTTCTGTATCGGATCCTCCTTGTGCGTGTGAGTAGGGTTGTTGTGTTTCGAATCATTTGTCTCTACAACATCGTGTTCTCTATTGTTGTGCATCGTACTCCACTTCTTGGACTAAATTGATGCTCAATGCTTTTTTTTCTTTTACTGCATCAGTGTTTTCCACTTCCTCTGCCTCAGCCACACCCTTTCTAGAACTATAAATTCTGTTGTGATGCCTCGTTAGCCTGTTATGAGATAGACGCCTTCTACAACGTTGTTCTCCAAACTACCAATTTCAAGAACCTCTCTCTTCTATTTTATCTCTCTAGAAACCTCTCCCTAAACATTCTCTCTAGAAACCTTTCAATGAAAGCACCAATTGATAGGAATCAACTGGGAGAGAGAGAAATAGAGAGAAATATATAGAAACTTGTATTAATTGTAGATGAAATTACAATAGAAATAAAAAAAGAAGAATAAATAGAATATGTATAAGAATCATCCTTGAGATCCACTACTCTCTAAGGCCTGGCCCCAACCCCCCATTCTACATAGTATAATATCTCCTCGAAACCCATCCCCCACACAACTCACAACTCCCTTATTTATAAACTCGACTAGAACCTTCTAAACCCTCTTAACAGCTGGTAACCTACTTGTTTTCTACTAACAACCCCACCAACTAACTAACAACCTCCTAACAACCCTCATCCCCTTCAAAAATATTCTCATTACCTTTATTAATCACTCGTCCCCTAATACCCATACACAAGTAGCTCATTCCCACCTTCCTATCAATTCCACCCCCCCCCCCCTTAAATTCACCTTATCCTCAAGGTGATAAAATTGAAAAGATCTCTTGCCCACTGGTAGGATAATTCTTCATTCGAAAACCATGATGCCTCTCTTAGACCTTGATAATTATACACCTCCCATAGCAATAGAAATCATTCAAAAAAATTGGTGGAGAGTGTTTCCAATATGAATCCATAAAAAAAATTATAACAGCAAAAACCATATATTCGACTTAGATCAAGTGTGCATCTTCACAAAATCCATGTGGAATCAGCTCAAAAATTTCCTTTGAAAAATCACAACCATTACTACTACACATGAGCCAAAAATAGGAGGCCTTAGCAGTGGCTCCGGTGGTGGCCTTCGAAACCAAACTCCCCCATTCACTAAACAAGGTATTCCCTTGAACAACACTTCTATCCGAATAAGACCAAAGTAAAACAAATCAATCCAAAAAGTTTTCAAGCCTAACGTATCGTCTTCTATATGCATTGTTTGTACCAGAAAAAATGGTTTAAATGATGAGTAAGTGTTGGCCTCTAGATTCTTTTTTCAACTCACGCTTCTATTTTTCCAAAAGTTCCATAGCAACCCATGCTTGTACTGACACCATCACTAGCATCACTAGATACGGCTATACTCATTTGAAAATTTCCAGCTCCTTTGTGGGAACTGATCTTGGAAATTTCCAACTCAGAACATGATAACAGTCCGTCTTGTTCACACTGTATGTATTTAATCACTATTTTTGGCTTATTTGTAGTCCATACCCCTATTTCATCCATTGTTTCATGATTCGCCACTATTTAGGATCCTGTATTCTTCAATTCTCTACCTTTATCTTTTGGATCCCCTTTTCTATCTTCCCAAACCAAACAATATTCTTGGTTTAACTCTTTCCAAGTCACAAAATTCATCAAAACATACTAAAAACAATTATTCTACACAGGACCCATTTGATTTTTCACTTCCATTTCTACTACCAAATTACCATACTCCTAGAGAATCTCTTCTTTGAGATGAGTCCATGAGATCTCTGGATTCGACACTTCCAACAACATAAACCATTCTCTAAACATACCTGTCATGTGCAGTCGTGTTTCCCAAATCTTAAACTCTTCCCATTTTTTATGGTAAGAAAAATCTTTCTTGGCTCCCGTGATCCAAGATGTAAGATCTTCTCCAGTAAAAATTGGCATCCTTGGGATCACCTACCACTTCTCCATACTCCTAACCAGTCCAGAAAAAATCAAACCTACCTCATGCATCAGATCCTCCTTGTGTGTGGGAGTAGGGTTGTTGTGTTGCGAATAGTTTGCCTCTATAGTGTCGTGTTCTATGTTGTTGCACTTCAGACTCCACTTTTTAGAGTACATTGTTGCTCAGCTCTTTTTTTTATTCTACTTAATTGGTTTTTTATGCTTCCTCTACCTCAACATCATACTTTCCAAAACCAGAAATTATATTGCGATGCCCCGTTAGCCTATTATGAGACGGATGCCTTCTACAATGTTGGTCTCCAAACCGCTGATTTCAATAACCTCTATCTTCTAGTTTATCTCTCTAAAAACCTCTCCCTAAACTCTCTCTCTTTATAAACCTACCAATGAAATCACTAATTGATAGGAATCAATTGGGGGAGAGAGAAAAATATGTAGAAACATGTATTAACAGTGGTTGGAATTACAATAGAAATAAAAAAGAAGATAAAATATAAGAATTTGAAGATTCATCCTTAAGAGGCACTTCTCTCGAAGGCCTGGCCGCAGCCCCCCATTCTATAGAGCAAAATATCTTATAAAAATCCACCCCCTATATATCTCACAACTCCCTTATTTATAAACTCCACTAGAACCTTCTAGACCCTCCAAATAGCTGGAAACCTACTTGTTGTCTACTAACAGCCCCACTAACTAACTAACAACCTCCTAACAACCCCCAAACCCTTTAAAAATATTCCCCTTACCTTTATTAATCACTTTTCTCCTAATACCCTTACACAAGAAGCCCCTACCCACCTTCTTATCAATGTCTCTCAAAGTGTGCAACTTGGCTATACCCAAGATGAGGTCTAGGCCACCAAGATCAAGAACATGAACATCAACGAATGAAGTGTACTCCCTTATAGTCAAGGGAGTTGATGAAAGATACCATGGGATCATGATTTGTGGTCATATCCCAAATTGATGTGCAACTTTTGAGATTTTTGAATGGAAAGTCCCAATAATTTTTTTCAACTTGGGAGTGATGAAATTATGGGAAGCCTTTCTGTCTAACAAAAAAAGGATGGGAATTCCCCTAATGGTTCCCTTAACCTCCACAAAATTCATCTCCCTAAATTGGGGGATCAAATCGGAGCATGAAGTGGACAAACTGTGATACTCCAACAATGTACACTCAACCTGTGGGGGTGGTGCTGGGTGATTGCACCGTGATTTACTATTTCATTTTCACCCTTACACCACTCTAATTAACTTGTTTTATATTGAAAATTATAAAAAAAATAACAAATTTCATTCCATGTTTGAATCATTTATTTTCTTTTAATCATTTCTAAAAAGGTAAATGTTACCTGTTTTGATGATTCCATTACAGGAGGAGGTGATTTGGAGGGCCCATGATTATGTTCACGAAAAATAGGCCAAACTGCGCATGATCCATGCACACCAGTGGACTCATCCACACACTGCTACTGAACTATGAATACAAATGGAATTAAACTTTGTTCTATAGTCCAAAATTAATAGGTATGCATTTCATATGAAGAAACCCAAGACTCATTCGTCCATCTGGTTTCCCAACAAATGGATATTTCCAGCACACCGAATCTACACGAAGTCAAAAGTGGTGTGTTGTGATCTATCCATATCTTGGGCTCTACTTGTCCAAATGATGCCAAAATTTCGGTGGATACATTAAATAGGTGGGGATACAAATTTTTTATTTTCTCCAAAGAGATATAAGGCTTTATGGAGGTCTAAACCCATGTTAAAATTTGTTTTAAGAAATCGGTGTGCTCAAAACCACCTTCCCATTTTCCTATAAAATGGATCCTTGGGCTCCCCATTTATAAGTTCAGACAAGGAGTGAAGTACTTCCAATTTGGAGTTCTAGAGGAGTCATATCCTCACCCTAGAAGTTCTGGAGTCCCCTATCCTCATAGGGGGATCAAGGATGAAGAAGGAGTTCCACCCGAGCTTCCTCCTCCTCCCGATGTCGAGCTAAACGGTGGACGATCATTTTGAGGGAGCTACACATACTTGGGAGGGAGTTATGACACTTGATATTATACTGGTTTTCTGTAATTTTTGTGATAAATATTTCACTTATTTTTAATTTTTTTTTCACTTCTCCTCTGAATACATTTATTTCATTATAATTAAGTGAAACACTTTTTATCTCAACGCCGATTGAGCTGATATTTCAAGTGGGAATCTTGTATTGTTTCGATTGTAAAAGACAAGAGTACTATTTATCCTACACATACACAAGATTTCAGTATGATTTTGTGTCCTTTATTTTCTATGTTTGATACCCAAACCTTGACAACATGATTGTTGTGTCAAGGGGTGGTACTTTGAGCATCATTTTAAAAAAGAAAGAGGAAAGTCGAGATCTTGACAACCCTCAACCAAAGGGTCCCATTAAACCATGTGTATTTTTCAGAATGATGAACTTGAAAAGATGTGTAGTGAACTTGAAATTATATCCTTATCTCATAATTCTAAAACAAAAACTTTATTTATCAACTATTAAAGTCTTTAAGTTAAGTTATTTTCTTAAAACTATTTTCAAATTCACCCCCTCTTTTAGTAATCTTTATTAAAAATACACACTATAAGCTACCAACACTCCTTGAGAGATGAACTAGGGTCTACCCTATACTACAAAATATTCTTTAAATAACTATCAATTTTACATTTCATGACAACGCAGACAAATTTTGGGGCCATTGTCAGGGATCTCTTTGGTTTTTAGTGCGTGTTTTTTTATATGATTTTTGTAAATTTTGTGAATATTTATTTGTTTTATATTATACCTCTACCTATAATTTTTTATTCAGGTAAATTTATTGTGTAGTTTTGGTGCATGATGCGTTATAATCTGGGAGATTTACCTCATTTTGAACCTGAGCTGGAGAGGATCTTACGTCAGCGACCCCGAGACGCACAAGAGAACCCTTTGAAGGAGGACACCCAAGACAACAACACTCTTCCTGATCCTTCATCTTCTTCTTCTGGAAACAACATCAAAACTAAAATAAAATTGTATAAAATGGATGAAAAAAAATAGAACACTAAAAGAACTAACCTCTCCTAATGTTGATATCCAACCCACCTATATTCAAATTCAAGGCGAGACACCCAACTTTGAACTAAAATCTAGTTTAATTCATTTATTACCAAGATTCCATGGAAATCCTAGAGAATATCCACACAAGAATCTTAAAAAATATCATACCGTGTGTTCTACTTTAGAACCTGCTAATTTTTATGAAGAACAAGTAAAGCTTAGATCATTTCCTTTCACATTAGAATATACTGCAAAATATTGGATTTACTATGTTAATTCACCAATATGAGGTTGGGCAGACATGAAATGCTTTTTTCTTGAAAAATATTTCCCAACCTCTCAAACTGCAACTATAAGGAAAGAAATTTGTGGTAGAAGTCAGTCACAAGGGGAAACATTACATGAATATTGGGAATGCTTTAAAAGGTTATGTTCAAGTTTCCCACACCACCAAATGAGTGATCAACTTTTAATTCAATATTTTTATGAAGATTTAATTCCTATTGATAGAAACGTGATTGATGCTACTGTAAGTGGTGCACTGGTATATAAGACCCCCATTTCTATAAGAACCCTAATTAAGAACATGACACATAACACTCAACAATTTGGTACAAGGTCCAGTATACCCATTCGAGGTGTCCATGAGTTGCAATCTACTGAATTCGAGAAGAATGTGGAAACAAAGTTCGAAGAGGTAAGTACCATTCTTCGACAACTTTCTCTTTCCCAAGGGAAATCCCAATCTCCTCCTCCCATCCATTGTGGTATATATTCTTCTGACACCCACTACTCAGACCAATGTCCTCAATTAAGGGAAACTTTTGAGGGTTATGAGGCAATCTTTCCAGGCTTCCCCTATAACCAACCCTTTAGGCAAGAACCTTACTATCCATCCAACCCCAGGTGGAAATAAAACCAAGCCTATAAGCAAGAGGGTATTCAAACCAACCTCAATAACAATGGAACCAACAGGTTCAGAGTAGTCATCTAACACCACCACCCAGAAATCCCTAACCACCCCAAAGGCCTTTCTAATAAACCCCTCCAAAACCCGAGCCTAGCCTAGAAGATATGATGAAACAAATGGATTCCAACAATATCCACTTCCAACAAACCACTCAGGCAGCCATACAAGACCTCAAAATCCCATTAGTTTAACTAACTAACTCGATGGGGAAAATTCAAAGTCATGGGTCAAGTAAACTACCATCTCAATCATTAGTCAACCCTAGAGATAAAGGAAATGTTAGTGTCATCACCCTTGGGAGTGGAAAAAAACTAGAAGGTCAAATGAATCCTCCATTATAGTTATCCCCTCCTAAGGAAACCTCCATCCCAAACATTAAAAATGTTCCAAATGTTGAAAAACCATATCTTGAGAGAAGCCCTTCCAAAGGAAAGAGTGTGTCTGTTGATGAGTCATTTATCCCAACCATTCCTCTTCCATTTCCCAAAAGGACCACCCAACCAAGAAAACAAAAGGAAACTAATCTCGATAAAGAAATTTTGGAGACTTTCAAAAAATTACAGGTAAACATCCCCTTGATTGATGTTGTGGAGCAAATTCCACGATATGACATGTTTCTAAAGGAGATGTGTACACACTGAAGGCGACTTCATGGAGTTGAAAATATGATCTTGGGGAGGAATGTATCAACATTAATAGATTCATCACTTCCCACCAAGTGAAAAAATCCTGGGACATTATCGATTCCATGCACCATAGGGGAGTATTCATTTCCCAATGTTATGCTTGATTTAGTTGCTTCTATAAATGTGATGCCTCACTCCATTTACTCTACATTGCAGGTCAGGGAACTGATTCCCACCAAAAGTGCTATTCAATTAGCTAACCAAAGTACCACACACCCTTCTGGTGTGTTAGAGGATGTTCTTGTGAGGGTTCAAAATTTATTTTTTCCTGCTGATTTTTATGTGCTTAAAATGGAAGATGGCAGGATGAATGGACATGCCCTAATTATATTGGGGAGACCTTTCTTGAAAATAGCCAAAACCATAATTAATTTCCATAATGGAACATTATCTATGGAGTTTTGTGGTGACATTTTCCACCTCAACATCCTTGATTCCATGAATCACCCCTTAGAAGAACATTTCTCTCTCTCTGTTAATTCTATAGATGTACTCCCTTACCTTGAAAAAACTTCATTTCATTCCCCTGATCCCCTTTTTGAGTTTTCTTCACTGATAGAAATTCTAGGATATTATTCATGCATTTATTATTGTAGTGGTCTAGAAAAATGTAGTGCATGTTTATTGATTGATGATTTCTTGAACACTGAGGATCACTTGACCATAAATGATGCTGCTAAGCTTGTAAAAGCTCATTCCTCTATTGAGGATGATACCATTGAGTAGTTAGATGAGATCAGTGACCTCTCACTTTCACACACACTCCCATAAATCCAAAATCCACCTGAATTGGAACTGAAACAATTGCCTCGAGATTTAAAATATTCATATCTTGAGAATGGAAACAAGTTTACAGTCATCATTGCTAGTTCACTCCCTCCTGAGCATGAATCCCAACTACTTGAACTTTTGAGGGAGTATAAGAATCTTTGGGATGGAAACTTTCATACATTCTTGGTATTCGCCCATAAATTTTCCCACATCATATTTTATTAAATGATGAGGCTAAACCAGTGAGGTAGGCACAACGACGACTAAACCCCAACCTATTAGATGTAGTAAATAAGGTGGTAACAAAACTATTGGCTTCTAGAATAGTTTACCCCATCTCTAAAAACCAATGGGTCAGTCCAATACAAGTGGTTCCTAAAAAAATTGGTCTAGCTGTAATAACAAATGAAAACAATGAATTGGTTCCAACTCGTGTGCGGAAAATTCGGCATGTCTGTATAGACTATCGCCGACTAAACCAACACACTATAAAGGACCATTTCCCTTTTACATTCATTGACCAAATGCTAGAGAGGCTAGTGGGTAAGTCCCACTACTGTTTCCTTTATGGGTATTATGGATACTTTTAGATCCATATTGCCCCTGAGGATCGGGAAAAGACAACTTTCACTTGCCTCTTTGGAACATTTGCATATAGGAGGATGCCATTTGGTTTGTACAATGTTCTGGGTACTTTCCAGCGATGTATGGTAAGTATTTTTTCAGATTACCTGGATAATTTCATGGAAGTTTTCATGGATGATTTCACTGTTTATGGTTCCTCTTTTGATTAATTTTTTAGTAGTCTTGGTTTAGTCTTACATCACTATATTGAAAATAATCTTGTATTAAATTATAAAAAATGACATTTCATGGTGCAACAAGGTATAGTTTTAGGTCATTTCATTTATGGGGATGGTATCCAAGTAGAAAAATCAAAAGTGGATTTCATTTCTTCCATACCATTCCCCAAAAATGTACAGGATGTGTAGTATTTCCTAGGTCATGCTGGATTTTACCATTGTTTCATTCGTGAATTTAGTAAAATTGCACTCCCCCTCTCCCGATTACTCTAAAAAGGAAAAAAATTGTTTTTGATAAAAAAATGTGAGGAATCTTTTAATAAGTTAAAATGGAGTCTCATGTCACCCTCGATAATCCAACCACCTCAGTGGGATTTTCTATTTGAGATCATGTGTGACGAATCTAACTATGCAGTTGGGGCAGTCTTATCACAAAGGGTTGATTGAGCTCAACATGTCATTTCCTATGCCTCATGTACTTTGGACCCTGCTTAAGAAAACTACACCACAACTGAAAAATAATTCTTTTCCATTGCATTTTCCTTGGAAAAATTCAGGTCATACCTTTTGGGATCCAAATTCATTGTGTTCTCAGACCATGTAGCCCTCTGGTATCTCCTTAAGAAACCAGAAGCCAAACCATGTCTCATTCGCTAGATGCTCCTCCTTCAAGAATTAAATTTAGAAATTAGAGATAAAAAGGAACATAGAATGTTGTGGATGACTATATCAGTAGGATCCACCCATCCTCAAACATTGACTCATCCCCCTATCTTCCTATAAATGATATGTTTCCTGATAAGAAACTGTACTGAGTGCAAGATGATATTCCTTGGTATACTGAAATTTTAAATTATTTGGTAGTATCTTACATTCCTACTGATTTAAAAAAAACCATGTCGATCGTCTAAAAAATGAGTCTTGTTTGGTACATTTGGGATGACCCCTACCTTTGGAACACCTATAGTGATCAAGTCATTAGGTGTTGTGTTCTCAATAGCGATTTTCATTCCATCCTTAGGTTATGCAACACTCTTGCTTATGGGGGTCACTTTGGTCCCAAACGGACTGCTCGCAAGGTCCTCGATTCTAGTCTCTTTTGGCCCACATTGTTTTAAGATTCCCATGACTTCTGTAAATCTTGTCCTCACGGTCAAAGAATGGGAAATGTATCTAAAATAAATGAGATGCCACAAACCCCTTGTTCTTCTATGACGTTTTATATGTTTGGGTCATTGAATTTATGGAACCATTCTCAAATTCATTTGGTAACCTTTACATTCTATTAGAAGTGGAATATGTTTCAAAATGGGTAGAGGAACGAGCTACAAAGACTGATGATTCTAAGGCAGTTGTGGAATTTTTGAGAACCTAAATTTTCTATAGGTTTGGCTTACTTAGGTTCATCATCGGTGACAAGGGTTCTCATTTTTTCAACCGAACAATGAAATCTATTTTGCATCAGTATGGGGTCGGGCATCGTGTGTCTACTGCTTATCACCCACAGACCAATGGTCAAGCCGAGGTGTCAAATAGAAAAGTAAAATAGATTCTTGAAAAAACAGTTCAACCCAATATAAAATATTGGAGTCTTAGACTCGATGATTCATTATGGACTTACCATACTACTTTTAAAACTCCCATTGGCATGTCACCATATCATTTTGTGTTTGGAAAGAGTTGTCACCTCCTTGTTGAGATTGATCACCGGGCCTATTGGGCTATTAAACAATGCAATTCTAGTCCTTTTGGTGCAGGTTCTCAAAGGAAGTTACAGATTCAGGAGCTAGAGGAAATGTGCAGAGATACATATGATAACTCTAGGATTTATAAAGAGAAAACCAAGGATACCCACGACCATATCATCCTTCATCATCAATTCCACATTGGTCAGAAGGTACTCCTTTACAATGCAAGGATGAAATTGTATCTATGTAAGATTTGTTCCCACTGGTTTGGATCATACACTGTTACTAACGTCTCTCCATTTGGTGTTTTCTAGGTTCAAAATGAAGAAACCAAGAAAACATTCACTGTGAATGGTCAGTGGCTAAAGCACTTCCATGAATCCATTCCGGAGTCCCCGATGGAGGAACTCTAAGTTCAAGAAGAAATCTATAAATGACACTTACTAGGTTATATCCTTCCTTCCCATATTCTCTTTTATTACAGTGAGGAAACTGCACACTTTATGTGTGGGGGTATGGGTATATTCCTGGGTTAGTTAGGAATTTTCATCATCATTATTCTTTTTCTCTTTTTAGCTTGCTGAATTGTATTACCACTTTTCCCTCTTTCCCTCCCACTCACCTTTGTGCCAAAATATTACTTTTTTTATTCCCACTTTATCATGTAAGATGATGTCTGTTTAATCATGGAAGTTATTGAAAATGCATGTGTAATTTCTGTATTTCATGTTGTTTTAGAATTCAAAAAAAATTATGATGCAATGTGTATTTTAGAAAAAATTCAATACTATGGTGTGACATTATTTTTAAATTTATTTCTTTATTGATGATATAAATGGTTGTATCATTTTAAAACCTTTGAGAAGAATGGTTCCCTTTTTTGTGAATAGTTTAAGGGAAATTTTTGTCACTTAATTTCTCCACACAACTTTGTACCCAACCACGAAGTGTGAAAATTTATACTTATTAAAAGGTAAATATAAGTTAGGTTGATTTTTCTCTTCTTTCCAAAATCATTTTCCATATGTTCATTCCTTATCCAATCTATTTCATTACTGTACCAGATTGGCCTATGCGTGTGTACCTGTTATCTTACTGTTGTACGCCCTCAAAAAAAAGGGGGTTATATATTGTGCAGGTTAAAAACCACCCTTCCTTGACCTTTGATCTTATTATAACTATTACAATTAGTGTTTTTATGAGATCAACCATGGCTTGGGAGAAGAGTGTGAGATTTGTTCCAAGTGCAACTCTTGAAAACATAATAAATGAGGGGAGCGATGAAATGTACAACTTATGGGGATATCTAGGTCTGGAGATTATGTTTTGACTTCTTGGAATGCTTAAGTGAGTGGTTCTTAAAATTTGATTGCAAAGGATGTGGGGAAAGTTCAGTGGAAAGGATCTTGTAAGTAGAAAATTGTTAAAATAAATTATATTTACTCGATAAAAAGTGGAAAGAATAGCATGAAATGGTTGTCACACATACATGTGGAGAATTAGTGACATGATTAACTTTTGATTTATTTTCTTTTATTGGTATCATGAATTCCTTGGAATTTCATTTGGATGTAATTTTCGAGACGTCTTTTTCCATGATCACTGAGAATAACTCCTCGGTGTGATTTTTACTTTGATCACATTTCTTTCTGGAATTAAATTTTCACTAAATGTTAAATATTTATGAAGTTGGAAATATATACATGCATAATTTTTTGAATTATGACTTTGCTCAAGAGGTAAAATTTTTAGGTGTGGGGGTGTGATCGCACCACGATTCACTGTTTCATTTTCACCCTTACACCACTATGATAAACTTGTTTTATATTGAAAATTATAAAAATAATAACAAATTTCATTCCATTTTTGAATAATTTATTTTGTTTTTATCTCTGTTAAAAAGTTCAATGTTACTTGTTTTGATGATTCCATTGTATGAGGAGGTGATTTGGAGGGCCCATGATTATGTCCAAGAAAAATAGGCCAAACTGCACAGGATCCATGCACACCAGTGTACTCTTCCTCACACTTATACTGAACCGTGCATCCAAATGGGTTGAAATTTTGTTCTCTAGTCCAAAATTCATTGGGAAACATTTAATATGAAGAAAAAAAAGACTCATTCATCCATCTGTTAGCCCAACTGATCTGATCTGTCCAGCACGCCGAATCCGCATGAAGTCAAAAGTGGTGTTTTGTGATCTGTCCATATCTCAGGCTCTACTTGTCCAAATGGTGCCAAACTTTCAATAGATACATTCAAGAGGTGGGGATACAACTTTTTTATTTTCTCCAAGGTGAGATAAGGATTTCTAGAGGTCAAAACCCATGTGACAATTGGTTTTAAGAAATATGTGTTCTCAAAAACACCTTCCTATTTTCCTATAAAACGGCACCTTGGGATCCCCATTTCTAAGTTCAGCCAAGAAGTGAAGTGATAGAAATTTAGAGTTCCAGAGGAGTCCTCTCCTCATCCTAGAAGTTTTGGAGGCCTTTATACTCATATGAAGATCAAGGATGAAGAAAGATTTACACCCGAGCTTCCTCCTCCTCTCGATGTCGAGCTAAACAATGGATGATCATTTCGAGGGAGCTACACATACTTGGAAGGGAGATCCGACACTTGATATTATACTGGTTTTCTATAATTTGTATGATAAATATTTTACTTATGTTTAACTTTGGTTCACTTCTCCTATAAATACATTTCTTTCATTATAATTAAGTGAAACACTTTTTATCTCAACACTGATTGGGTTGAGATTTCAAGTGGGAATCTTGTATTGTTTTGATTGGACAAGACAAGAGTCCTATTTATCTTACACATAAATAAGATTTCAGTATGATTTGGTAGCCTTTATTTTCTATGTTTCATACCCAAAACCTTTACAACGCGATTTTTGTGTTAAGGGGTGGTACTTTGAGCATCATTTTAAAAGGCAAGAGGAAAGTCAAGATCTTGAAAACCCTTAACCAAAGGGTTCTATTAAACCATGTATATTTTTTGGAATGATAAAATCACCAAGATGTGTAGTGAATTTGAAATTATCTCCTTATCTTATAATTCTGAAACACCAAATTTATTTATCAATTATTAAAGTCTTTAAGTTAAGTTATTTTCTTAAAGTTGTTTTCAAATTCACCCCCTATTTTAGTAATCTTTATTAAAAATACACACTATAAGCTACCAAAGCTCCTTGAGAGACAACCTAGGGTCAACCCTATACTAAAAGATATTCTTTAAAAAACTTTCAATTTTACATGTCATGACAACGCGATCACTAGGACATTTTCTTCTTCCTTGGGAAGCATTGGATCCTCTAGAACATCTTCATCCTCACCCTGTAGGAGCACACACATTTAGGATCCACACACTTATGTGTAGGGGTGTAGGGAAGCCCACACTGAAAGAACAACCCCATTTTCCACTAATCATCCCACTCCTAAGGTGTTAATTGTTCAATTTCATGCCTACCACTAGAAATTTGCTTTGGGACAGTTTGTTCAGAGACACCCAATACAAAATTGGGACATTGTAAAGTATGAGGAGGAATCACAACATGCTGCTGGGAAATGGTTCGATTAAAAGGCTGCCACAAATCACTGACATGGCTTCCACTAGAAGAAGTCATCTCTCCCCTGTAGAAATGGACACCCATGCCTTTCCATAGTTCTAAATTGATGCAGAGAGCGAAGCGCATAGCTTGGAGAGAAGTCTTTGGGTTTTAGATATGTACCCAAACACGAATGTCCTCCTGCAATCCATGAAAAAAATAAACTTACTATTGTTCTAGTTGATGATTCATGATAGAAACAAGATATTCAAATTACTCAACGTAGTCCTGGATGATACCCTGCTATTGAAGAGCAGTTGGATCCTCGTATGTATTTTGGATCTCAAAACTACTAAATCGCTCCATGAGTTCCTCTTAAAAAATAGTCAAAAAAATATATGGGCAAACCTTTATCAAAATTGATAACTAATTAATAGTGATACCCTCTATACTGACCTGATTAATTTGAACCTTAATAGGTTTTTGTGTATGATTAATATGAAAATAAAGTTATGCTTGAGAGAGACAACTGCATGGATCCATGCCACAAAAACAGAAAAATCAATACTTCTCGCAGTCCCCAAAGGATCATAGGGAGTAAGACATTCCTAGAAGAGTAGCATTGTCATGTTTATAAGACATACTGGATCGACAACGCCAACAGTTTTCATAGACTACTCGCCCGTAAGGTGTGAGAGAGTTGTAGCATCCTGTAGGGGAAGTTTATCTAAACGATGTAAAATACCCATGAGATAGGAAAAAAGGTCATCCTGACCTTATGTAAGAGTGTGGATAGAGGAGGATAGGTCTGAAAGATGCTCTGTAACAACTCCCATGCATTGCTCCATGATTTTCAAATGAGTTTAGTGATGTGTCTCCATGAGAGAGAAGCAGTAGGTCGGATCAAGTAATATAGAATTTAAAACATATCACTCTAATCAAGATTATTTTGTATTGATTTAAACTTTAGAACTAGAGTTACAAATGAAAGAGAGGGAAGAAATTGTAAATGAAAGATGAAAAAAGTACACGAGAGACCCTTTTCCAGCTATTCTTCTACCCAAGCTGTAGATCTACAAAATAGAAAAATACCCTCTGCCTCAATTCTCTCCAACTCAATCCCTTATAATGGACCAACTACTTCCCACATTAGATAAATGATTCCTATCTTTAAATTACATCTTTTCCCCACCTATAATATACTTTCCAATTACCAAATAGGTCTCAGACTCTATTACACCCCTTCATTATTTTAACCCCCCACTCCATTTCAATTCATTTATTAGATTTGTGTATGGGATGTTTTTATATGATTTTGGGTACTCCAAACTCAGCGTTCACTTATTGATGTTGGGAAAAGTAATATGTGGTGGTTCAAATTAAGGGAACCCACCAGCCTATAGACTATGGATGACTACCAGTACTTTATGTTGTAATCAATGTAAATTCAGTTCTTTTAGGAAGGCAACCCCATATTTTTATTTTTTTCATTTTATTTTCAGTTTCTTTAGATTTGATTTTATGGAATACCAAATAATTGATTATTTTTATAAAATAATTGATTATTTTTATAAAATAATTCAATAGGGAAAAGGCTGAAGCACTTTCTTGGGGATTATTTGAAGCCAATCAAATTTAGAGTCACTTTTTTCCAGTGTTGTTTAAACACTAAGAATAAGAAAAACCAGCTGTATTCTTTCTATTACACTTAATTTCACTATCCTATATTTTCTTCTTAAAAACTATAAAATATTTACAGTATTTCATTAAGGATTTAGTGGAATTTTATTTTGGGGGAGGAATTAAGTATTGGTTTTCCATTCGTTTCTATTTTCATTTTTTTATTATGTTTTTCCAGTGTGTATTTTTTAGAGAAAACAAATTCTGCTCTATTTTTATTTGTTTCAAAGCTCTTAAGTGTTTTTATTTTGTTTTCCAAACTTTCATTGAGGATAATTGAGTAATCAACTCAATACTGAAACTCATAGTCATTAGTAATGAGTGTGATATTGTTATTAAATCTTAAAAGCTCAAATGATTACTGATATGTGTTTTCTTTCTTTGGCTTTGACTTTTAAGCATTTGCATGACTTTTAAATTGAAATTTAAATTCAAAACCACTAGTTATTGCCCTAAATTTTAATCCCCATCCTAACATGTATTCTAATCCAATTTGACACCTTCTTTCTAAAACTCTCACATTCTTGAGAAAAGATTTTGTATTTTTTTGAAAACTAGAACTTTTATTATTTCTAATTCAATTATTCGAAGTTCATACAATGTTTTCAAAATGATAGACATTCAATTGGATACTCTCTATTTATTCTTGAGGCCTACCCTATACACTGACCCTTGTTAAGCCCTCATATATCCATGAATGGCCTTTAGGTCCAGTCCACATTGAAAACTAATTATCCTTTACCTACTATCAGAGAAAAATATTATTTCATGATTAATTTGTGTTTAAGTTTAGGCGAAAGGTTTTAATGGGTATTTTTTGTGAATTATTTCACTATTGGGAAATGTGAGGCATGTTTCATCAATTGGGGGCATTTGAAATAAATAGGTATGAGTTATTCATTCATTTTAATTCATTAACATCAACTTATTCTCTTAGAAATATTAAAAAATAGAGATAAAAGAAAAGAAAATAAAGTTTACATATGAAAAAAATAGATAATGAGATTGAACTTTTCATTGTGCTTATTTTTAGGATTCATGACCCCTAAAATAAAATGGCATGATTTTTCATTCATTCAATGCATCCATTTTTCATCATGTTGTCTTTAAAAAATATGAAAAAGAGAGAAAAATGGGAAAGGAGAATGATAGGGTTCCAAGTGATAGAGAGGATAAAACAAGGATATCTATTTCCAGTTAGAATCTTGATACAATAAGAAGTGATAGAGTAAGAATGAAGAAGAAGAAGATGGAGGAAGTAGAATAAGATCTTCTTGGAAGATGCCACACCTGAGGGCTGAGGCCCTGTTGTGAAAATGTTGGTACCAATAAAGTGATAGATGATTCACAGAAGAGTATAAGGGAAAAAACAAAATAATGAGAAAAAGATCTTGGACACAAAGATTTACGTGGTTTGGGAATAATCCCTACATCAACGGGGAGGCATAAATATCACTCTGATTCGGGAGCACAGATACAGGGAGATCAAAGAGTTTCTAACACATAGAAACTCTAGCCTGAAAATGATCTAATAAGGAGGAAAAAACATTATTCCACCAACTACACGGAAAGTATGATGTGCTACTATGAAAGGTGGATGGAAGTCTGTGTTTCTACAATACTACAGCTTCCCATGTCCAAACTTCTATAGTGGTTGACGATAAGAATTCTATGGAGATACAGCATCACTGTCTCCAAATTCTGCACTACTATAGTGTCATGTCGGTGTCGTATGGTCATATTTGTTACAGTCAGTTAGAGTTGCTACAGTGCCCCAAAATTTGGGTCGGGAGCCTTCTACCCTCAGACCCCTCGGAGTAGGGGCATGTTTTCCCCTTCAACTCCCAATGATCTCACCGCAAAGCTCGACCCGTGGAGTTGCGGCCTGATGCATAGTATGGGCTGTAAGAATTCATATCAGCATCATCCAAAATGAATCGGGTTACACCAATCCAATAATCACCCATTTGGAACTTGATATTCTATGCTGACTCGCTTCGATGTCACTGACTTAGACAACTTACTTAATTTGAGCTCCCACCAATTTTCCACCCTCACACCCCAACATCATACATCTTGGTGGTCCTATCTTTTCTGAACATCAAATCATGCCAAACACCTCACATGAAACTGATCATCACATCAAGCCTCGCCCGAAGACACCTGGGTCATCACATCACATCTCATTCAAAACTATAACTATAGTATTAGGGTATCTTGAACATGAATGACATCAATCTTGATACCTCCTCCTACTATGAATGACCCCCACCATAAGCCATATCATCACCTCATCAAACATCACTCTGGTGCACTTTTGACTTCTGACCATCACAACCCATGCATGTAATCATCGCCTGGAAGAGAGAGTGAGAAAGAGCGGGTAGCCAGTCATTCATCATCACTACCATGTTGGGAAAACACCCCCCCCCCCAAAGAAAGGGGTGAGCTAAAGTCCTAGTAGGAGGATTAATAAGAGACATGAAACAATATAACATGGGTGATTATAAACATCATCATCATAACATAATCATAGGTTCATCATCATATTCATGAGAGGAAACATTAGATAAAGACATGGAATGTGGAAATTCATAAAAATGAATCATCTTGTCTTAGTGGTCAAATGTCACACCTCGTTGTGAACAAATCTAGCATCATGTTCACGCATAACATATGTGCATCATCATAACATCATCTTCGTGAATAAAGCTAGCATAATGTTCATGCATAATACACATTATCTCATGAGATACATAACATACCCAATGTATTGGGGGATTATATAATTTCAGGAACACCCATCACATCATAACATTAAAATAATCATGCATGCTACATATAGTGTATAACAATCGTAGTCATGAAACAACCTATGAAAAAGAACGGGTTTCATAAGGATTTTATAAAGAATACATTCATGAATAAACTTTGAGGTACCCAAATGAAAAATGGAAAAACATACTTGGAAAAAGAATCATCGTTCTTGAGAAAAGATGTTAACCCAACTAGGTTAAATATCCTAAGAGGGGGGAGGGTGAATCAGGGTATGACAGATTAAAACAACTACCCCTTTAGATATTATTTCATCATTAAACAAAACACTCTTCTCCCCCTTTCCCACAAAAAATTATGAACAGAAATGAAATCATGCAAGAAACACAATGATTTTACTTGGTTCACCCTCACTGGGCTATGTCCAAGGAGCATACAAAGATAATGTGTCGATGTACCAAATCCACTAAGTCTCATTTCCAAAACAAGGTTTGGAAAAGATCACTTTTATTCCCAGGATCACTAGACTTACAAAGTTTAGGGACAAATAACTTTTTCCCAATGGTTACTCCATCAATATTTCCTTTTATGGATCACTACCGATGGAAAGAATTGCCTTCTTTCTCTTCCTTGCTCACTGCTCCAAAAAAGATCCACACATAGTTTATGGACATGTAGGTCCCTTCATTAGAAATAATGAATACATCCTCTGTTTTAGGTAGATGCTTTATTTAAGTTCTAATTTCATCCACTTGATAAATACCACTTTACCATAGATTTACTTGGAAATCAATTTTTAATATGTTCATGATGCCCACTGCCTTTGTGAAGCTCACATGACCTTCACAAAATTTCCCAATTCTTCACAAGTATATACTGCCTTCGTATACCCCACAACTTTTGTGAAGCTCACCTATTTCATGAATCTCAACTAGCCTTCATGAAGCAATCTCCTTTTACGAAGTTCAAACACTTTCACGAAGGTCTCTTAGCCTCTGCGAAACTTGCAAATTTCGATCAGCTTTTTATGGCCTTCATGAATTTCAATACTTTCGTGATGATTACAACTTTAGGTTGACCTAAATATCCTTCACGAACTTCCTTTCTTCGTGAAATTTTTCTCAAGAACAACCTTCATGAATCAACTTTATGAATTCATAGCCTATGAATCTTCATCAAGTATTGCTTGCTTTTTTTGAGGGGGTGGAGGCCTATTTATAGGCATTGCCTCCCATTCCATAAGCTTCTATCCTCATCATCACATTTTCACGAAGCTCTCCAATATCATTTTTGAAGCTCCTTTTTTTCAAGAAGCATCAGAGAAATTTACCATTTTTGAAGCTTCTTGTAGTCGCAGAGAGTTATCTTCTTTCCATCACACGTTCTCGATGCTCCACACCTTCATGAAACCCATCCTTCACGACACTGAATGCCTTCTCAAAGCTCCACACCTTCACAAAACTCCATTATTAACAAAATCCATGACTTTGATATATTTTTATGAGGTATTCATGGAAATCCAACTTTCGTGATGATTGAGTCATCCCTTAAATTTTAGACCCCAAAAATTTGGAAAACACCGGGAAACAACTTCACCATGTATACACAATTGTTTTTACTTCTTCCAGGACATTCATTTCTTTTCCTTGGATCTTTGTCAACATATCATGTCAAAAATATCTTTATAACTCCACAAATGACCTTAAAAACCTACTTTCTCAATAAAAACAATCAACTCAAAACACTACAATGTTACCTTTAGAGATTTTTTCCCAAACATCTCCAACTTTGGGTTTGTTGACAACTCTTCACATTTTGATATATCATTGAATCTTATTCCATATTTAAAAATTTTCTTCTTGAGATTCTGATTGATATCAAGTATTTACTCAACACACACTCTAAAACCACATGTTCCATGCTCAATGTGAGAAACAAGAGTATCATGAAACGTTCATCAATGAATCACTTCATTCCAAAAACACTCAACTGCTTTCAACATAAACCCCATATGTCATAATATATAACCTTTGATCGATCATCATAAGCGTCGTTTTATTTAAACACCCCTACTTCACTGCTTCCCTTATCATATTTTTCCTATGTCTTGATTAAGACATGTTATCCCCATTTATAGCTACAATTTTTCCCCCTCTGTCAACGAACTCGAAAGTCACTTCATTGTGGTCTTCAATAGGGTAAAGGACATAGATAATCAAGTTAAGGAAAAACACATCATACCTTGGGGAGAGGGGGTCCAACATCCATACTCTTTCAATCATGGAGAGTATAATGAACTCCAAGAGACATTCGATGATTCTCAAACATCACTTTAGGTAAGACCTTTGTCATAATGTCTGTAACCTGTAGTTTTGTAGGAACATGTTCCAACTTCACATGTCCTTGCTTCACCTTATGCTTGATAAAATGATATTTTATTTCAATGTGCTTTATCCTTGAATGATGGATTGGATTTTTTCTAAGATTTATACCACTTGAATTATCGCAATGGATTCTGATCGGAGACTTCACTTCAAATCTCATATCATCAAACTGATGCTTCATCCACAATAACTACATGCAAGCTTGAGTAGCCACAATATATCCAGCTTCTGTGGTGATCAATGAAATTAAATCTTATATATTACTTAGCCAAGAAATACGCAATACGTCAAGATAGAATGCGTCACCTGATGTTGATTTTATATCAAATTTTGATATGGCCCAAACTACATCTATATAGCCCAATAACTTTTGATGAGATTATTCATTGTACATAAAACTGAAATCCACCATTACCTTGATATATCAAAGTTTTATTTTTACTATAAGTGAATTTATTTGGGATTACTTTGATACTGTGCTACATGGCATGTGTCAAAAACAATATTTGGTCGTGTAGTTGTTAAGTACAATAGACTTCCAATGACCTATCTGTATTCTATGACATTAACCACTTTGCCTTATCATCTCATGATAGTTTCATCCAGGTAGCAACCAGAGCCATCATCTATTTAGAATTATCAATTCCAATTATTTTGAAAACATATTTTACATAATTAGATTAATAAATGAATAGGTCATTCATTCCTTGTGTCAGCTGTAAACCTAGGAAAAATGTCGGTTCACCAATCATTGACATTTGGAACTCACTTTTCCTGAATTCTACGAACTGTTTTCACTGTGATTCATTTGATCCATAAAATATTATTTTGTCAACATAGACCCACACAATCATCATTTGATTACTGTCATTTTTGACATAGAGATTGTAATAAACCCCACCATGTTGAAAACTGATCTTCTTTAAAAATTGATCTAGTCTTGAATATCATGCTCTTAGTGCTTTGTTCAACCCATATAACACCTTATTCTGCCGACAAACATTGTTCTCATCTTCATGAATGAGAAAACCAACTAGATTATCAATATAAAATTATTCTTCTAGAACCCCATTCAGAAATGTTGACTTGACATTCATCTGGAAAACTTTGAACCTTCTTTACACTGTTATGACCAAGAACAATCTGATTGTATCGAGCCTCGCAATAGGTGAAAATGTTTCATCGACATCAATACCCTCTATTTGAGAGTACCTTTTGAACAATAATTCTAAAAATGGAGATGAACCCCATAGAAAAAAAACCTTCCCAAATCCCCAAGGAAAATCATAAAAACCACTGGCCTCAGAAGTCCAAAAAGGAAGCTGTTGAGGTTGACTCCCTACTGGTTGAAACTTCAAAGGACCTGGTGTCTGAGACCTTCCACTAAAGACTCTACTCCCTGAAGAACCCTATTGGTTCCTCTCTCATGGTAAACCTCCTCATGAGTGCATCCTCTCAAACACCTCAACTTTCTTCTGAACCTTCAGATACATCAGTAACGTAAAAGAAGTAATTGCATAATGGATAGAAGGACAGAGTGCCTCCTCAAGATGTTGCCTCAAGACTCCTCATCTGGAAAAAGATATGGTGTGAAATGAAAAAGTTCATTGAACTTGATCCCCATATCCTACACAGACATACACCCCTATTGAAGAGATAGAAACTCCTACATCTTCACTGCCTTCATAGTTGGTAAAAGAAACTCTTTTTGGGACTCTTTCTGAAAGTTGACCCATGAAGCATCAACTTCCTTCTACTCACCAAGATACAATGCCCACCATTGAAGTGCAACCCCTTGAATCAGACTGACTACTAGCAGGACCCAGTACGCAACTGGGGCCTGTATCAAACTAAAAGTGATCTCATGATTCTCCAACCAACTCTCTATCTCTAGTTAGGAAACACGATCCTCATTCCTCCCCAATGTCTACTGCTGAAAAGCATGTAACATTTTCTGCCACTGATCATCCTCTTCAATTGGATCAACCCTCCGACGATCGATCTGATCATCCTGCTGAACCTCCACTGCCTGAACCACATGCGGGGAATGACAATGAGAAATATCTAAAAAGGGAAACGATGATTTTCTAAGCCCAACTATATGAAATTTTTTTATCAAGATTTTTTTAAATCATTTTTTTAAACTTCTCTAAAACCACCCAATTCAAATAATAACACAATTCAATCATAATGCATGTACCCCTCCTACATCTCTACCCTACAAGCGGTGCCACCTCACTTGGTAGTTTGGTGATCTTAGAGTCCTTGCGTCAGATCATGGGGCCCTAAAATCTCACATCTTAGTCGGTCTTCCCTGACCTATGTCACACACAAAGATCAACTGACATTGTTTCCCTACCAACTCAGGCAATTCTCACAGTGACTAATTCTGAACTTCTTCTTATCCCTCAACCATCAGTTCTAGTACCACTATGTCATGACCATCTCCCTCTAAAGGTATCCCTACTGGGTCAGTAATAAAGGAATAGAGATAATGACCCCCGAGTCCCGCCTCCAGTAGGCCCCGAGTTGACGACTACCGTCGAGAGTATAAAAATATCACATATGGGATATATTTCCCTTAATAATAAATAGGATCAAAAAATAGAATAAATAACCACCATGAAACTCTGACATATAATATAAAAATAAATCCAAAACCATCCCACAATGCATGATCAATGTCAATAGATACAGATAAAGGTCTCCAAAGTAGAGTACAAAAAGACAAGTTCTATAGTAGGGACCCAACAATAGCTCCAACCTAAGCTAGCAATGTCTAGCTTGGTCCCCAAAGTTCTCCTAAAAACCTAAAAACAATTTATATACGTAGGGTGATCATACAAGTATACTCAGTAGGGTCATACCAAAGTCTCTCGTGCATATATGAAAAAGAGCATACAAATGCACCCATGAGAAAACAACAAAACCAACAATACCTAAACAGATCAACTAACCAATATCATCCTCACCATGACACACTCACCAAATAACGTGTACAAGTATAATAACATAACGAGAAGCATATTGATAAAGGGTACCCCACACCACTTTCTCACTAATTTTCCCCTCTCACGCCCCAAGGTCATATGTTCTCACGCCCCCATTTCTTCCAAACATCACATCATGTGAAACACCCCATGTGCAACTAGCCATAACATCACATCTCATCTAAAGACACTGAGGCCATCACATCACATCTCATTCAAATTCGTACCCAGAGTAGTAGAGTATCATGAACATGAAGGAAATCAAAGTTGTTCCCCCTCCTACCATTCCTGAACCCCACCATAATTCATCTCATCACCTCATCAAACATTACTACAGTGAACTTTTGACTTGCAACCATCACACCCCATGCATGTAATCGTCATCTGGAAGAGAGCGGTAAAGATCAGGTAGTCATCCATCCATCCTCATCATGGGGATGTTCAGAAAAACACCCCCCAAAATATATGGGTATTGGCACATGGTGTTCGACACGGTTGGGATGTGTATAAAAATCACAAGGAACATACATGGTATATATATAGCCGCACAAAACCCCAACCTATCAGTTCACAAAAAAAACACTAACCAACTCAAAACATCACTACCCAACCCCACAACACTACCACTTTTGCTATCACCAAAAAATTTCCTACACCACACAACAGAACAAAAACCACATTTCATATTTCATCTTCTTTCTCAACTTAAATCCATTTTTTCAGATTTCACATTACCAACCGATTCCATTATCTATCCCATTTATTTCATTATTCTGCCCATATAATTTCACATTTCGCATTAAACATGCATCATATTTAACCACGCTTTCCATTTTTAATTCATTCATTAGCCATTTCCACCCATTAACCAGACCATCTCATTCCATTTCAATTTCAACATTTCCATTTGTTAGAGGATGTGAGTCCCACATCGGATATTAGATGTATTGTCATATTTATTATTCATTATAAATAAACATCAATGCCTTTCTTAGGTATCTTGGGTATTGGGTCCACTCTCCTCTATTTTAACTTGGTATTAGAGGAGATCTAACTCAAAACTCTCCCTCCCATCTATCCTCTCTCCACCTAGGTTTTTTCCAGTGATTTCCCCCCGATGGGTGGGTGGCGGCCCCAACCCTTGGCCACTATCACAACCATCTGCCCCATGTCGACACCTTTGACCAACCTCCAGCCTCTGTCATGCATCCCTCCCTCTTCACACATCCAGTGGTTGTGGCTACTCCCTCAGCCAGTTTCCCCTCCACCATTTCCCTTCGCATGCCTCTCCCTTTTCGCGCCGACCTCCCCTTATGTGTACGCCCTCCCCTTCCCTGTCTCACTCCCTTTTGCATCACCGATGAGTCAATGTATGCAACTCCACCAAAACGAAGTCGACATGACCCCTACTACCGCACCCCCTTCTTTCATGTGGGTCCCCTACTTCTGCTTCCGCACAACCCTTCTCCAATCATCCTGAACACCACCTCTCTCCAAGATTTACTATTGTTTGTGTGACTACCTCACCTCCTCATGCCGAACATGACACTGCTTTTCTGTGTCCTACCTTTGGTGTGCATGCTTCACCATCAGATCTGCTTGTCCAACCCCTCCTCCTCCCATTACAAATCACCCCTATCGTCATCTCGCCACACCATTGATGCAATCTGGTAGTTCATGTTGAATATTTGATAAGTGTCTCATGTATTGTTCCTACATGCCTGGATGCTTTTGTCTCAGCTATTCCTACTATGTCATGATCCAACTGTTCCTGTCGATGAAATCCTTTTCTATTTATTCATGCTGGTTCCGTATAAAAAGTGATGCTTCTTGATTGACATAATCTTTTTCAGCGTCATTATCCATCAAATTCTTGAGGGGGATTAGTTATGGCGGTTTATATTTTCTTATGTTTTTTCTTGTTATGTAATCAAACTGGGTATGTCTAGTTTGAAGGAAAGTGTTAGCAGTGTTTTTTTTGCTTTGTCTCTTTTTTCATTATTACCTATCCAAGTTAGATATCTTGAGGGGGAGTGTAAGAGGATACGAGTCCCACATAGGATATTAAATATATTATCATCCTTATTATTCATTGTAAATAAGCACCAATGTCTCTCTTAGGAGGCATCTTTTGTATTGGTTCCACTCCATTTTTACACCATTTAATTCAAATACTACCCGAGTGACTGACACAACACAACACCACACAAACAAAGAACCCAACATCATCATTAAGCCAATCAACCCACATCACCACCATTTCAATACCACATCCACTTTATCTTTACCACAACCACATCACAACCACTTTCCCATCACAACCGCCTCATAGCACGACCGCACAACTCATCACATAACTGCCCCACAACACATCAACCTCACGCACTACCACCACACAACACTTTTCACACCACATTAGCATAAGATTTTTCAAATTTAACACGGAGGGGGAGGGATTTTCATCAATCCCACTTCTTTATTTTAGGGGCATTCTTACACAACTATGAATCACCTGGGGAAACCATTTCATTAATCGAATATAATTGATTATCCAATTACATTTAAAGTGATGTCAACAAACACACTAAACATGGTTCCACAACACATATCAAACAAATCTTCAAATGACCACAATTTTCAGCGGGATATCAAACCCATACAATTACAATATCAAGATAATATCAAAAGGTGTAAAGATATGAAAATCATTCCCTTTCCCCTTCAATTTCAATTAACCATTTCATTATCTTTATTATGCGGTGCAAAACAATCTTCCCAACGATAAACAAAGAGTATAAACCCTCAGGCATGATACACCTAGATGAAAAACGAAGGAGCCCTACCTAAAACAGAGCTTTCTGATCTGCACAAGATTGGAACAAGAGTAAGGCTTCCACAGACCACCCCAACGAAGGAGATCACCCTAATAGCTTAGAACACAACAACCACATCAACCAATTACCAATACATCATCAAAACAGCTGGTTTACCTTGACAACAACCTCTCCCAAACAAGAAACAGAGAGGAAAACAGAGGAAGACATGAAGAAAACTCACCCAAACCTCCACGAATTGATCCTCCAAGACCGGGGTTGAAATCCACTGATTAGGGGCTGAAAGAGCTCCTTGGATCGCCTAAGAAATGAGAGAAAGGTCGTAGGATTGAGGGGTTTCAAGGGGATTTTAGAATTTATAGGTAGTCTGAAATTTGTAAGACCACGGCATGGCACTTGCCACCACGCTGCAGAATGGATGAATAAAAAAGTGACTACGGCGCAAAGGGGAAGACCACGCCGCAGCCCGACTGGTCAAATCGGCCTCCGAAGAACATGGTGAGGACCACAATGTAGATCCTATATTTTGAGGAGAGGACTATGCCACAGCTATGGACAACACGCCGCCGGAGGTACCGTTTTGGAAAAACCGGCCAAACCACCCCTCAGAGAACTAGGGCGCAGCCTGATCCTCCTATGCTGCAACCACTCAGGCGAGAACTCACCTCCATGCCACGGGTTCGCCCCATACCGCAGCCCCTACCTCAAATGGAAGAAGCACCGAAAGCTCCAGTTCGGGACACTACGCTGCAGTCGGCCTCTCCACGCCGCAACTGCCTCTCCTCCACACCGCAACCCCAGGCTCCACACCGCAGGACTCCCTCCAGTTGAAATCACAGCTCTATCTATGCCTCTTACCCTCCTAACTCTTCGGGATTTTCCCCGGACACCTCCATCTCTTCCTCTAACCCTCTTAACCCTCCTAACCCTTCATGTTCCAGCAACAGTTGAGGGCCAACAATCTAATCTGTATCCCCCTCACTCAACAGCCTCCCATATTTATTTTTCCCCAACAACTCCAACCATTTAGCCAACTACTTCCTAATGCAAAAGACCAAAGTTATGCAGACCCATGTTTCTATCATTGAATAAGGAAATCATTCATTATGCATCACATCATTACTCATGCCCCAATAACAAAAGAAAAGGGAGTGTTGGAGATTCTTGTAAGGGGAATTAGGGGCGGTGCATTTCATTTCATAGCTTTGATTGATCATACATTATATTAGATGAGTCAAACCTTTTCTTTTCAGTGTTGATTTTAAAATACACTGCCCACCAACCTTAACCTGCTGAAAACGTATTAAAAGTCATCATGCTTGATTTCATTCTCGCGAGACATGAATCTTCCAAGAATGAGCATAACTCTTCTCTTGAGTGTTGAGTGACATTGATTTCCATGTGAGGTTGTTCGTGAAATGGTTTTGAATAATTATAAAAGGTTGAATTTCATGTGGGTAGGAGAATTTCACGCCTCAGGAATTAAATGCAAATATGAAGCATGAAATATTTTTCAGTGGAAAGAACCGAAAGAAGTATACATTGCTTTTGGCTTAAATGTTTGGCATTTTTAGAGTACATCCTTTTCTTTTTCATTGACTAATTTTTGAAATAAAGCAATTTGAACTGGAATTGTGAAGTCTGATTCGGCATTTTTCTTCATTGAAACTGTGATTTGTGATCTAGTTTGAGTTGGTTGGTGTATATGTGCTAAAGGTTTTCACTGAAAAAAATTCACTTGTGATGATTTAATTAAAATATTTTTTGCTGAATTGGTTGGGGCATGAAACTAGGTTGATTTTTTGATAACCACGATGTTGGGATGAGTCTGTTAGAGTCGTCATAAATGCCTATGGTGCTGCTTATTGTTTTTTCCATTTGTGCTTTATCACACATATATGGTTTATCTGACTTGTGCATTACAAACCGTAGGCAGTTCTGTTCTCATGTTTCTCTAAAAATACTGGAGTTGCATGCCTTTGGTTTGATGTTGTATTCTTGCATTGTGTCTAGTGCGTAGGAATGCTATGATTGTAAATGTTGATAACTCTCATGAAAGGAGTTTTGCCTAGAATCCAAATGTTGAGTGCGGGGGTGATAAAATAGAATTTTCTTGTTTATTTATTTATGCAATTCAAAGCTTAAAGTCCCTCTTATTATATTAAATACCTAGGTTAAATAATACTTGGGTTTCATGTTTATTTAGGTGTATAAATTGAATTCGGATTTTTTTTTACGTTTTTTAAAAAAAAATTCCAGAAAACGCTTAGGGCAAAAATATTTTAAAAAATGCACCTCAAAGGTGGCATCCGTGATGCCGCCTTTGCGCTGCGGGTGAAAGGCGGCATTCGCGATGTCGCCTTTCTCCTAAAAAAATATTTTTTTTTGAATTTTTTTTTGTTTTGTTTATATATATATATATAAACAAAACAAAAAATTTCAGCAGAATTTCTATGCTATTAAAGATCCAGCGCTACAGCCATTACAGTAGTATGGATTCTGACAGAAACTCTTACTCAGGCCTCCCTTTTATAAGAGGGCTTGCCCTGAAAATCATTCTGCATTTTCGATGTGGGATTCAGGTTCTACCTTTCCTGCGCAGTACATTCTGCATTTCTGATGTGGGATTCTGTTTCAAGTACGTGACTTTGAAATAAAATAAAATATAAACTATAAGGCCAATATAAATGAAATTTTAAACATTGATTAAACATATAATAAATAGTTGAAAACAAAAGGAATTTCCTCAAAAATGTTGATGAAAAATAATCTATAACCTTTCAAAACCGCCTACTTGAAACTTAAAAATGTTTCAAGTACGTGAATTTGAAAGACTGTAAAATATAAACTATAAAACGAATATAATTGAAACTTTAAACATTGATTAAATATATAATAAATAGTTGAAAATAAAAGAAATTTCAAAAAAAATATTGATGAAAAGTAATTTATAAGCTTTCAAAACCTCCTACTTGAAACTTAAAATTTTTCAAGTGTGTGAATTGGAAAGACCATAAAACATAAAATAGAAGACCAATATAAATGAAACGTTAAACATTGATTAAACGTATAAGAAATAGTTGAAAACAAAATCAATTTTCAAAAAATGTTAATGAAAAATAATTTATAAGCTTTCAAAACCGCCTACTTGAAACTTAAAAATGTTTCAAGTACGTGACTTTGAAAGATTATAATTATATTACTAATTAACTAATTAATTATTTTATAATTAATAGTTATATTAATAATTAACTAATTAATTATTATATAAGTAATAATTAATGAGTAATAATTAATAATTAATAATTTAATGAATAGTTATAATTAATATTTATATTAATAATTAACTAATTAATAATTACTAATTACTTATTAATAATTATTAATTACAAATTATTAATTATAATGAATAATTATAATAAATATTTATATTACTAATTAACTAATTAATAATTAATAATTACTAATTACTAATTAATTAGTTATAATTATTAATTGTATTTCTAATTAACTAAATATTTATTATATATGTAATAATTATATTACTAATTAATTATTATATAATTAATGATAATATTACTAATTAAATAATTAATTATGACATATTTAATTATTAATAATTACTAATTAAAAATTATAATAATTATATTTAATAATAATATTACTAATTAACTAATTAACTATTATATAATTAATAATTATATTACTAATTAACTAATTAATTATTATATAATTAAGAGTTATATTAATAATTAACTAAATAATTACTGTATAAGTAATAATTAATAAGTAATGATTAATAATTAATAAGTAATATTTATAATTAATATTTATATTACTAATTAATAATTAACAATTAAAAATTATAATGAATAAATGTAATTAAAAATTATATTACTAATTTACTAATTATTTGTTATATAATTAATAATTATATAACTAATGAACTAACTAACTATTATATAATTAATTATTAATAATTAATAATTAATCATTATAATGACTAATTATAATTAATTTTTATATTACTAATTAACTAATTAATAATTAATAATTACTAATTACTAATTATTAATTACTAATTACTAATTAATAATTAATAATTATAATGAATAAATGTAATTAAAAATTATATTACTATTTTAGTAATTTATTATTATATAATTAATAATAATATTACAAATTAACTAACTAATTTTTATATAATTAATTATTATTAATTACTCATTAATAATTATAATGAATAATTATAATTAAAAATCATATTACAAATTTACTAATTAATTATTATATAATTAATAATAATATTACTAATTAACTAATTAATTTTTACATAATTATTTTTTAATAATTACTAATTAATGATTATAATTACTTATTATAATTAATTATCATATTTATAACTAACTAATTAATTATTATATAATTAATAATGATATTACTAATTAAATAATTATTTATTATATAGTTAATAATTATATAATTAATCATTATATTACTAATTAAGTATTATATAAATAATAATTAATAATTAATAATTAATAGTTATAATGAATAATTATAATGAATAATTATATTACTAATTAACTACTTATTTATTATATAATAATTTTTAATAATTACTAATGAATAATTATAATTAATAATTACTAATTAACTAATTAATTATTATACAATTAATAGTTTTATAATTAATAATTATATTATTAGTTAACAAATTAATATTTAATTATTAATAATTAATAATTATAATTAGTAATTATAATGAATAATTATAATTAGTAATTATAATTATTAATTATAATTAATAATTATAATGAATAATTTTAATTTATAATTATATTACTAATTAACTAATTAACTATTATATAATTAAAAATTATATAACCAATTAACTAATTAATTATTATATAATAATTTTGAATAATTACTAATTATTAATTATAATGGATAAATATAATTTATAATTATATTACTAATTTACTAATTAACTATTATATACTGAATAATTATATTACTAATTAATTAGTTAATTATTATATAATTAATTATTAATAATTTTTAATTAACTAATTAATTATTAACTAATTAATTATTAATAATATTAATTTAATAATTAAATAAATTATTATCTGTTTAATCCATGTTTTAACTTTAAATTATATCGGTCTTATAGTTTATATTTTAGTCTTTCAAAACCGCATACTTTAATCATTTTAAGTTTTAAGTAGGTGGTTTTGAAAGCTTATAAATTATTTTTCATGAATATTTTTTACGAAATTATTTTTATTTTTGACTATTTGTTATATGTTTAATCCGTGTTTTATGTTTCATTTATATTGGTCTTATAGTTTATATTTTATAGGTTTTCAAAGTCACGTGCTTGAAACATTTTTAAGTTTCATGTTGGTCATTTTGAAAGGTTATAAATTATATTTCATCAATATTTTTTACGAAATTATTTTTATTTTCAAATATTTGTTTTATGTTTAATTCATGTATTAAGTTTCATTTATATTGGTCTTATAATTTATATTTTATAAGTTTTCAAAATCACGTACTTGAAACTTCTTAAGTTTCAAGTAAGTGGTTTTGAAAGCTTATAAATTATTTTTTATCATCATTTTTTATTAATTTTTTTTTGTTTTCAACTAGTTTTTATATGTTTAATCCATGTTTTAAGTTTCATTTATATTGGCCTTATAGTTTATATTTTATAGTCTTTTAAAGTCACGTACTTGAAACAGAATCTCACATCAGAAATGCAGAATGTTCTGTGCAGGAAATGGAGAACCAGAATCCCAAATCGGAAATGCAGAATGATTTCCAGGGTAAGCTCTCTTATAAAAGGGAGGTTTGGGTGAGAGCTTCTGTCAGAATCCAGATTGTTGTAATGGCTGTAGCGCTGGATCTTTAATAGTAGATAAATTCTGCTGAATTTTTTTGTTTTGTTTATATATATATATAAACAAAACAAAACAAAATAAAAATTTTCTAAAAATTTTTTTTGGGAGAAAGGCGGCATCGCGGATGCCGCCTTGCCCCTGAAATGCAAAGTCGGCATCCGGGATGCCGCCTTTGAGGTGCATTTTTAAAAATATTTTTGCCCTAAGCGTTTTCTAGAAATTTTTTTTTTAAAACGTAAAAAAAAATCCAATTGAATTCAGTTTAAAAGTGGGGTTTTAATGTTAAAAATAGCATTTTTCAAATTTAATAGATACAGCTGAAAATACACCTATCGCGTAGTGCTGAATTGTTAATTCATTATTGCTCTGTTCATTTGGAAATGTACATAGATTTGTTTTCAATATTTGTGATTTTATATACTGTGATACGCGCGTCGCAACGCGTGCAAATTTGCGAATTTTATAACCAACTGGCTACTGTAAAAGTGGCGAGCAGGGTCGAACCACAGAGAGCACGGAATCTAGTCCACTAAAAATATTTCGTTGGACAATGTTTAGATGGACAAGGTTTGAGGGAATTCCTATTTTTGAGTTTTCTCTTTTTTTTTATTTAAACTAAAAGGTGAGAAGACAAAAGATAAAAAGAAAATTGCAAATGGAAATGATGATGGATTCTAAGTCAACAAAATGTGTCGGGGATGTTGGTGTCATAATTCAATTATCACGCAAACATGCAAAATATTCTTTGTGTGATTAAATATTTATCATGTTTAGTTATCGCCAGTTCCAAAAATATGTGCATTTTTTAGATGCTCAATTTAAAGTTCCTAATTTATTTAAAGTCCCGTTCTCTGGTGTCATAAATAAATTAGAAAATTCGTTCAAGTCTCGAACTATACGGCGAAATGACACAATCCGTTTCTCACAAAGTCATGTCACCAATTTGCACCTACCATCGGTCAACGCGGTTTACCTTCTCGGACCACCGCGTCGACTTGTAATTAAAATGGCCAGTTTTAATTTCAGCAATTTATTCAGTGCAAAATTAATTTAAATAGGTAAACATTTAATTAAAATAAATTTAATTGACAATTAATCATCAAACAATATCTTGCATGGTATGCGCAATAATTTTATTTAATCAACCAACATCCCGACACTAAGAAAATCACCCCGACATCACAACTGAAAATGTAAACACGGCAATAAGATGACAATTCATGTAAAATAAGACCGTGTTACCAACAAATAATCGTGTCGGTCTTCACTCTCACTGCATGCAACTCGTTCTTCAATATCTGACTGCACCTCGGCACGTGATGACGTCGCGCGCCAGCTATGCTACCACCGGAACGGAGGATATGAGCGGTGAGCGGTGCGCGACTGCTGGTCGACTCCTCGGAAGGCGGTGACCGGTGCACTGCAAAGAAAACAAGAGAGAGAGTGGAGCGCGGGAGGGTGGCGGCCGAGAGGAGGCGGCGTGGCTGGGTGGCGCGCGGTAAGGGGGGGTCCAGCTGGTTAGGAGGGGCAGTGGGGTGCGACGGGGGAAGCCCGGCGGAGCTGGGGAGGCAAGGGAGAGGAGCAGCCGGCAGGGTGCGGGTTGGGAGTGCGGCGAGGAGGGCTGCAGGCGCTGGGCAGGGTGGCGGACGTTGAAGGCAGGAGGCGGCTGCGTGGAGTGAGGGTAGGGAGCGGATGGATGGGGCGACGGGGTCCGGTGGGGAAAAATAATGGGGAGCCAGTGAGCAGTGGGAGCGGGGTAGGCCGGTTGCAAGGCTGGTGGCGGCGGGATTTTAGGCCGGCGGTTGAGGGGAGAGCGGGTCAAGGGGGAGGCCGGCGGCGAGGGAGAAGGGAGGGCGCGGGAAACCAAAAAAAACAAAACAAATTTCAAATTTCAAAATAAAATTCTAAAACAAAATGTTAAATGATAATAAAATAATAATAATATAATTAAATATATAAAATTCTAATTAAAAAATAATAATAATTAAGAGAAATGTTATTGAAACTAATACTAATATATAAAATTAATATAAACTAATAAAAATACTAAAATACTAATATCAATATATAAATTAACTAAAAATTATCCAAAATAACTAAATTACTATAAACCTACAAAAATAAACTAAAAAATATAAAAAAATGTTTAAACTAACTAGTTAAAACTAAGTTAAAAAATAAAAATACATGTAAAAATCCATGTACATCAAATCCCCCACACTTAAACTTTTGCACTCATGGGCAAAACAATCAGAAAGAAAACACAAGTGATAGGAGACAGATCAAAACATCAAAATTACAAGTTCAAAATTTGTCAATCTCTTTTCTCATAAAATATCATGCTTCATTTAAAACTTCAGTTTCAAAAAAAATTTCTTTCACTTGAATTTTTTCAAAACAAGTACGTGCACTCATTCATCATGTGACCTACCTCACCATCACTCTCATCTCTTAAAAACATTTGATCAAAGTTTTTCTCAGTTCTCATACACATGCAGGCTTACCATAGGCTTGCCATGAATTTCACATCTCCACTAGTGGAAATCAAAATAATGCACCAATCTCAAGGACTTTACATGAGGTTCAAATGTTTCTGAAGCTGTGGGACGGTGGGTAAAAAAAATTGAAATTTTTTTGGTAAAAAGGAGGGTTGAATCTTGAAATAAATGCATGATAAGTCAATCTAAATGTCTCCCTCAAACTCTCGCTCCCCCACACTTAAAACACTGCTTGTCCCCAAGCATATGATAAGCCAATGTTCCGCTCTCTCTTTTTCACTCTTTTTTTTAAGACACAACTCACTCACAATATGGTCAGGAAAAACTGGTGAGTATCAACCCAAAAACCCCATGGAATAGGTGTCAGACAATAATCCCAAAGAATGGTACACAAGCAGCGTATATGCTGTAACATCTCAATGAAGGTAGGTCATATAGAAAACTCTCTAGTTCCTGGAGTAATGGATCATCACTTTAATAGGTATCCCCAAAGTCGAGGGTTACCGCGTAATGACCACCAATGTACTCATTGTTGGAACTGAAAAGGGTTCTATATTCCTATATCAAAATAATATGAAATGAATGTCGCTACTGTGAAAAAGAACTCAATGATCAGGATGGAATAATGTCAATCCATGTACATCAAATGACTCACTGCCCCTCGAAGAACCCTCTCCATGAGTAAGTTTCTCTCCCCCACACTTAGATTGAAATCATCATGCAAAAATTCAAGAAATTGGTAGGGAAGGGTATCGGCTTGGGCTCATCCTAAAAGGCTCCTGCATGGCTTCTAAGGGCTATACGAAGGAGAAAATGTTTGGGTGGCTCAGTGGGTCAGTGGGGCTAAAATATCAAACAGATGCCTCGATCTTTTTAGTGCAACTTTCAAAAATTCCTATCGCTTTGATGGAAAAACATGGCAAGTTCTAGAAGACAAAACATGGTTGAGATTCCCTCAAGAAAAAGAGAAATAAGAGATGATTTTTAAATGGATAAGAGTCCTCACGGGTATGGAAATATAATGTTGGACAGCACAGATGAGAATGAGTGCAAATAAGTGTCTCAAAAATATTCAAGTTTTTGAAAAACCTTTGAAGCACGAAATAATATCAGCAATTATCTAAGTCATGAGATCAAGGATTAAAGAAATCCAGAACAAGAATCAGGTGCTCAAACTGCCTAGGGACACAAGTGGTATGTTCCCGACTGGGTTGCGGTAAAAATACAACAGTTCTTATGTGGGTTCATGAATGACAGGAGTGTTATTTTTTTATTTTTTATTTTTTTATTTTTATTTTTATTTTATTTTTATTTTTTTCACATGGTGTTTTTGGAAGCAGAAAATATGGCGAAAATTAAAACACTTCCCTGTGTAAGTGCAGATAGATGCGGAGAGGCTGCCTGTATCCGATGAAGTTCCAGAAATGATGTACCTGTAAAATCTACATATGGACAACACATACCCGCATCATATCATAAAGATAACACCAAGAATCATCTAAATAAAAGCAGAGATGCAGAAGAGGGACAGGTACATACAAATATCAGGAGGAGCTAAAAAAATCACACATGCCATGTTTTATTATTATTTTTTTTCAAACAAATTAGAACAGGTAAAAGGAGAAAAGGGAGGGGGAATGAAACTGGAACATGGGTTGCCTCCCAGGAAGCGCTAAGTTTTACGTCTTCAGCCAGACGGATGGACAATGTTCAATCGTCGTGGTCCATCAGCTCAGAATTCCTCTGCCTCTTACGAGAACTAGTTGCTGTGTCCTCGATCTCACGGGGACGCTTGGTGGGATTAACCACCTCCGGAGCAAAGTGAGCGTGCAGCTGGTGAGGGAGGAACGGAATATGTGCTCTTTGTGGTGGTGCTGGATGCTGAGCACGAATCTCCAGTGAAAGTTCCTCAAGCCGGCGCTCGATATCAGCCAGCTCCTGAGTTATCCGTCGTACTAAGTCAGAGGGAGACGGAACAAGCGCATCGATGACCACAGAAGAATCAGAAGAGCTAGACATTTTTTATAGCTGCATTCACAAAGCAGATAGAGAGATAGAGATAGAGTAAGAAAACAAAGATCAAAGAATGAAGAAGCAGTCAGGTTGCCTCCCGATCAGCGCTAAGTTTTACGTCTTCAGCCAGACGGATAACTTCTCATTGCAATTGTAGTTCTTCAATGATGCCCATTTTATCCGAAGTGTGGTAAAGTTTAAGGCGTTGACCATTTACTTTGAATGGGGGCATCTTTCCATCAGAAATTTCGACAGCACCATGTGGATAAACAATTGTGACGGTGTAAGGACCTGACCACTTCGATTTGAGTTTTCCAGCCATGATTCGAAGTCGTGAGTTGAAGAGGAGAACTTTGTCGCCTGTTGAAAAATTTCTTTGTTGGATCCGTTTGTCATGCCAGGCTCGAGTTTTCTCTTTGTAAATCAAAGCATTGTCATATGCTTCTCTCCTCATCTCATCCAGTTCATTCATTTGTAGAAAACGCTTCTCTTGGGCAGTTTTGAGATCAAAATTCAGTTTCTTCACAGCCCAATAAGCTTTATGTTCCAATTCTACAGGTAAGTGGCAGGTTTTCCCAAAGACCAACCTATATGGGGACATTCCAATGGGTGTCTTGTAGGCAGTTCTGTAGGCCCATAGTGCATCATCAAGTTTGGTGACCCAATCTTTCCTAGATGTACTTACAGTTTTCTCCAAAATACCCTTAATTTCTCGGTTTGAAACCTCAGCTTGGCCATTAGTCTGTGGGTGGTATGGGGTGCTCATGTAGTGGTGACATCCATGGCGAGTCATTAGCTTCCGAAACAGCGTATTATTGAAGTGGGTACCACGGTCACTGATGATTATCCTTGGAATTCCGAACCGGGTAAAAATGTGTTGCTTCAAAAATTTAATGACGACTCGAGCATTATTTTCCGAGAATGCCTCAGCTTCCACCCATTTTGACACATAGTCCACACAGACAAGGATATAGGATTTCCCAAAAGATTTAGGAAAAGGACCCATGAATTCAATTCCCCATATGTCAAAAATTTCAATTCCCATGATTGAGTGTTGTGGCATTTCGCGCTTCCAGCTTATACCTCCAGTTCTTTGGCATTTGTCACAATTCATGACGAATTCACGAATATCACGATCCATGGTCGGCCAGTACAAACCACATTGTAACACCTTGCTGATTGTTCGATGAATCCCATGGTGTCCTCCAGCTTCTCCAGTATGGAATAAGTTCAAAACACTCTCCACTTCTTCTTCAGGGATGCATCTTCTTATCATTCCATCCGCACAGTCTTTGAAAAGTAAAGGATCATCCCAGTAGTAATGTCGTGATTCATTCAGAAATCTTTTCCTCTGTTCCTTTGATAAATCTGGATGTATCACACCTGAAGCTAAGTAGTTCACGAAATCAGCATACCAAGGTGTGATTGTCTCAATGGCATAGAGTTGTTCGTCAGGAAATGTTTCAGTGATTAGTTCGACATTGATTTCACTTGTGTCATGGTCGAGGCGTGATAAATGATCAGCAACGACGTTCTCTGTTACCTTTTTGTCCTTGAATTCAATGTCAAATTCCTGAAGTAACAGTATCCATCGAATGAGTCTCGGTTTTGCATCTTTCTTGGCCATTAGATACCGAAGTGCAGCGTGATCCGTATAGACAGTGACTTTTGAGAACAACAGATGGGATCGAAATTTATCAAAGGCAAAAACAACTGCTAGCAGCTCTTTTTCAGTTGTTGTGTAGTTATGTTGGGCCTTATTCAATGTTCGGCTAGCATAGTAGATTGGCCTAAAGATCCTTTCTTTTCTTTGCCCCAAGGCAGCTCCAACTGCCCAGTCACTAGCGTCACACATTAACTCAAATGGTTACTCCCAATCAGGTGAAATCATTATTGGGGCTTCAACCAAACGCTGCCTTAATAATTTAAATGCTTCCTGACATTCAGGGCCGAAGTGGAACGTGACATCTTTTCCCAATAGATTCGTAAGGGGTCGGGCAATAACAGAGAAATCCTTGATGAAGCGTCTATAGAATCCAACGTGCCCAAGAAAACCTCGAATGGAACGAACTGAAGAAGGCATGGGTAACTCAGAGATTGTACTAATCTTTGCGGAGTCAACTCCAATTCCTTTCTTTGAAATTTGATGTCCTAAGACTATTCCACTTTGGACCATGAAGTGTGACTTTTCCCAATTAAGTACCAGATTCTTTTCTTCGCATCTTGCCAAAACCTTATCCAAATGTTCTAGACAGTCATCAAAAGAATTTCCATACACTGAGAAGTCATCCATGAAAATTTCCAAGAACTCTTCAATCATGTCATGGAACATTGCCATCATGCATCGTTGAAATGTGGCTGGAGCATTACACATTACAAAAGGCATTCGCCTATAAGCAAATGTACCATATGGACAAGTGAACGTGCTTTTCTCTTGATCCTCTGGTGTCACTGCTATTTGATTATAGCCCGAGTATCCATCCAGAAAACAGTAGTAATCTCGTCCTGCCAATCGTTCAAGGATTTGATCAATAAAGGGTAATGGGAAGTGATCCTTTCTAGTGGCATCATTCAATTTCCGATAGTCGACGCACACTCTCCATCCAGTCACTGTTCTTGTGGTTATCAATTCTCCTTTATCATTCTCAACCACTGTGGTTCCACCCTTTTTAGGTACCACTTGCAACGGGCTAACCCAATGACTGTCGGAGATTGGAAAAATTAAACCGGCATCAAGAAGTTTAATGACTTCTTTCTTGACTACTTCTTTCATGGGAGGTGTCAAGCGTCGTTGTGGTTGCCTGCAGGGTTTTGAATTATCTTCCATATGTATTCTATGAGTACAGATGGCAGGACTTATACCTTTTAGATCAACAATCGTCCAACCTATTGCTGGTTTCCTTTGTGACAGGACATTGAGCAATTTTCTCTCTTGTTCACTCGAAAGATTGGCATTTATGATGACTGGTAAGGTGTTTAAATCTCCCAAGTAGCTATATCTCAGGTTTGATGGAAGAGGTTTAAGCTCAACTGTTGGAGGCTTTTCAAGTGATGGAGTAAGTGAAGTGAATTCATTTCTATCTAAAGGCTCGACTATATTCCTGATGAATTCCACTTCCTCGATTGATTCAGTGAACTCTTTATTTTCTTTGTGCAAATCTGCGAGGTCCAGCACATCGCTTGCAAACTCATCCCATTCTTCAATCGTATCCAGGAAATGACAGTCTGCTACAGATGGTTTTTCCATGGCCTTTAGGACATCAAATGTTATGTTCTCATCCCCAATTCTAAAAATTAACTTTCCCTCTTGGACATCAACCAGTGCTCTGCATGTCGCCAAGAAGGGTCTCCCGAGAATGAGTGGGACGTCCTTATCTTCTTCCATATCGAGGACAATGAAGTCAGCAGGGAAGTAATATTTATCAACCTTGACAAGAACGTCCTCTAGAATCCCTCGAGGATGCTTCACTGATCGGTCAGCCATTTTCAAGGTGACTCTCGTTGGCTTTAATTTGGTGATGCCCAGTTCTTCAAGGATTCCAGACGGCATGAGATTGACACTAGCTCCGAGGTCGCACAAAGCTCTTCCGAATTGACATCCTCCAATATTGCAAGGAATAGTGAAACTCCCAGGGTCTCTTAGTTTTGGAGGTATGGATCTGGGTATGACTGCTGAACATTCCTCGTGCATTATGACTGTTCCCACATCATCTAATTTTCTTCTTTTTGACAGAAGTTCTTTGAGAAATTTGGCATAGTGGGGCATTTGTGTGATGGCTTCCACAAAAGGAATATTTATTTGAAGCTTTTTGAACATCTCCATGAATTTTGAAAATTGAACATCCAACTTCCTCTACTTTAGTCTTTGTGGAAATGGAGGAGGTGGTATGTGGGATTTCGCTCTTTCATTGAGTGCCTCATTTTCCTTCTCCTTTCTTTCCTTTTCATTCTTTGCAAGTATGTTTTGATCTTCCTCCTCTTTGGGTTCAAGTTGGATTGCTTTGTTTGTTGAGTCGCCATTTTCAGTGGAAGGTATAGGCGTCTCATCTTTTGGTTGAACATCAGGCTTTTGGTGCTCTAGTAACTGTGTGCCACTTTGCAGTATGATGGCTTTTGCTTCTTCTCTTGGGTTGACTCTTGTGTTGCTTGGTAGAGTTCCTTGCTGTCGGTTTTGCATTTGTGCGGCTAACTGACCGACTTGATTTTCAATGTTGCGCATGGAAGCCTGTAAGTTTTGGGTTGCCACCTCTTGTGATTCAAACCGTGATTTATTGGACATCATTAACTTTGCTATAGTTTCTCCCCAATCTTTTTGACCTTGTGTTGCAGCAGGGGCGCAGTCTGTTGTTTGCTTTTTCTCCTTATACTGCTGTTGCTGATGGAACAGTGGTCGATATTTCTGTTGAGACCCTTGATCTTGTGGTTTCATGGCGGGTCTGAATGTAGGTTGAGCAGTGAATCCAGGTGGACCCATGTTATGGTTCATTGGCTGAGTAGCCACTGGTTCCTTCCAACCTTGATTTTGGGTATTGCCTTGCCAGTTTGTGTTGTAATTGTTCCCATAATTTCCACGGTTGTAACTAACGAAGTTAGCTTCAGACATCTTGGTCTCTGTAGTGTTATATGGACACATGGAATAATCATGAGGACCACCACAGTGTGGACAGTGTTCAGCTTGAACAACATGGACTGGCTTAGGTGGGTTTATTGACAAGTTGTCAATCCTCTTGTTGAGAGCTTCAAATTGTGCAGCCATGAATGTCTGAGTATCAACGTGATGCACTCCTGCCTTTCATCTTGAAAAATCTTCTGGCCACTGGAAACTGTGTTCGGCCATGTTTTGAATCAATATGTACAGGTCCTCCGGATCCATTTCCATGAACGCGTTTCTAGTAGCTGTGTTGATGGCAGACTTACTCTCGGATTGAAGTCCATAGTAGAAAGCTTGCAGCTGGTTTGCCAACTTCATACCATGATGGGGACAACGTCTTAACATGGACTTGAATCTTTCCCAAGCTTCTCCTAACGATTCGTATTCATTTTGACAAAAGGAGTCGAGGTCTCTCTTGTTTTTCAAAGATTGAGCTGTTGTGTAATATCGATCAAGGAATTTTCTTCTCAACACTTCCCATGTGAAAACTGTTTCGGGGTCGAGACTCTCTAACCAGTCCTTTGCTTTCCCTTGCAAGGAAAATGGAAACAGTCGTAGGATCAACGCATCATCCGTTACTCCGTTATATTTAAATGTGTCACAGACTTCAAGAAATCTATTCACATGCATATAAGGGTCTTCGCTGCTCAATCCATGAAACTGTGCATGTTGTTGGAGCAGGTTGATCGTGGACGGCTTCAATTCAAAGTGCGTTGCTTGAATTCTGGGTCGTGTTATACCTGAGCTTATTCCGACTGTGTTAGGTCGCAACTCCTGTCTCATAGTAGTCCGAGGTCGTTGATTATCGAGACGGTTTTGGAAAAGTGGATGGACTTGTCCACTAGGAAGTGTCGGAATATGAGTTTCAACGCTTTCCGCAGGTGGATGCATTGCGTTTGCAGCTGAGGTACCGACTTGTTCTTTTCCCTTTCTTTGATGTTCAAGTTGTGGATCAAGGGGTGTGTCGTTCTTTGACGGATCAGAAGTACGAGTGTTCACCATTTAGGCGAACAGTGCCTAAAGCAAGGTCTACTTGCAATTTTCTTAATGCTAGACGTGCGCGTGCTCCCCGGCAACGGCGCCAGAAATTTGATACGCGCATCGCAACGCGTGCAAATTTGCGAATTTTATAACCAACTGGCTACTGTAAAAGTGGAGAGCAGGGTCGAACCACAGAGAGCATGGAATCTAGTCCACTAAAAATATTTCGTTGGACAATGTTTAGATGGACAAGGTTTGAGGGAATTCCTATTTTTGAGTTTTCTCTTTTTTTTATTTAAACTAAAAGGTGAGAAGACAAAAGATAAAAAGAAAATTGCAAACGGAAATGATGATGGATTCTAAGTCAACAAAATGTGTCGGGGATGTTGGTGTCATAATTCAATTATCACGCAAACATGCAAAATATTCTTTGTGTGATTAAATATTTATCCTGTTTAGTTATCGCCAGTTCCAAAAATATGTGCATTTTTTAGATGCTCAATTTAAAGTTCCTAATTTATTTAAAGTCCCGTTCTCTGGTGTCATAAATAAATTAGAAAATTCGTTCAAGTCTCGAACTATACGGAGAAATGACACAATCCGTTTCTCACAAAGTCATGTCACCAATTTGCACCTACCATCGGTCAACGCGGTTTACCTTCTCGGACCACCGCGTCGACTTGTAATTAAAATGGCCAGTTTCAATTTCAGCAATTTATTCAGTGCAAAATTAATTTAAATAGGTAAACATTCAATTAAAATAAATTTAATTGACAATTAATCATCAAACAATATCTTGCATGGTATGCGCAATAATTTTATTTAATCAACCAACATCCCGACACTAAGAAAATCACCCCGACATCACAACTGAAAATGTAAACACGGCAATAAGATGACAATTCATGTAAAATAAGACCGTGTTACCAACAAATAATCGTGTCGGTCTTCACTCTCACTGCATGCAACTCGTTCTTCAATATCTGACTGCACCTCGGCATGTGATGACGTCGCGCGCCAGCTATGCTACCACCGGAACGGAGGATATGAGCGGTGAGCGGTGCGCGGCTGCTGGTCGACTCCTCGGAAGGCGGTGACCGGTGCACTACAAAGAAAACAAGAGAGAGAGTGGAACGCGGGAGGGTGGCGGCCGAGAGGAGGCGGCGTGGCTGGGTGGCGCGCGGTAAGGGGGGGTCCAGCTGGTTAGGAGGGGCAGTGGGGTGCGACGGGGGAAGCCCGGCGGAGCTGGGGAGGCAAGGGAGAGGAGCAGCCGGCGGGGTGCGGGTTGGGAGTGCGGCGAGGAGGGCTGCAGGTGCTGGGCAGGGTGGCAGACGTTGAAGGCAGGAGGCGGCTGCGTGGAGTGAGGGTAGGGAGCGGATGGATGGGGCGACGGGGTCCGGTGGGGAAAAATAATGGGGAGCCAGTGAGCAGTGGGAGCGGGGTAGGCCGGTTGCAAGGCTGGTGGCGGCGGGATTTTAGGCCGGCGGTTGAGGGGAGAGCGGGTCAAGGGGGAGGTCGGCGGCGAGGGAGAAGGGAGGGCGCGGGAAACCAAAAAAAACAAAACAAATTTCAAATTTCAAAATAAAATTCTAAAACAAAATGTTAAATGATAATAAAATAATAATAATATAATTAAATATATAAAATTCTAATTAAAAAATAATAATAATTAAGAGAAATGTTATTGAAACTAATACTAATATATAAAATTAATATAAACTAATAAAAATACTAAAATACTAATATCAATATATAAATTAACTAAAAATTATCCAAAATAACTAAATTACTATAAACCTACAAAAATAAACTAAAAAATATAAAAAATGTTTAAACTAACTAGTTAAAACTAAGTTAAAAAATAAAAATACATGTAAAAATCCATGTACATCATACTGGAAGTGAAGTTTAATTTGCATTTAACCTTTTTTTTGGAAATTTGAATTTGCAAAATACAGGTGCTTCATTTTAATTGGGGAATTTAGTGGCATCCTAATTTTTCAGGTGTATTTTTATCTTCTTACAGGCCTAGCCAAATTGATGTATTTAGTCTGCTCCCTCCTTTTAAGTAGACCCGAGCACGCCACTTGCAAGCAGCCCTACCTGGACAGAATCTTACCTAAATTACCTCAATTCTCCACTTTTGGTCTCAGTTAAAGCCCCAAATTTCACCCCGGTTGTGCCTAAACCAGCATGAAGAGGGTTCGTGTGAAGCTATACCGATGTCACGGGCTGAGCGTCTTAGCACAGCAGTTCGCCCGTGCGGCACCCCAGCCCCCTCTAAGGCGGGCGGGGTTCAGCCGTCCAGCTCTTCATATGTGAGGTTCACTGGTTTCGTCCTGCCATGGACTCATCAGGAGAGTGGCCCCAACTCCCAACCAGTGGTGTCAAGGTTGACACGCACCATCATCCTCTTTGTCAGGACGATTCTCATCTCTTCGATAGGGACTAACCAGATGAACCGCAGCTTTGATGTTCTTGCTGGTGTGGGACAGGAACCCCATGATTGGGTCGTGACATTCTCCCACCACCATTCCATGCACGCCCTCGTGCATGCAGGATCGTGGCCTTCTGTGTGTCCGCGACTGCTTCCAACTAACCGGTTACCAAGCATGGCCTCAGGGGATGTTCCTTCTTTGTCGTTGGCATCAATGGCCCACCCACTCTCTGGGTCGCAAACCACCGTGGTCTACCCTCTCTCTCAGGGTCGAAAACCACCTCCACGAGACCCACCCTTCATAGTGGCGTCTCTGCCTCGGACTACTCGCAAGCGCGACCTTCTACGTCGTGTCATCTCCACATGACACCCCGGGACTCTGCTCCCACCACCAAGGTCCATCTGGCAGCATTCCGCAACACCATGAGGCACATTCCCTCTGATACCACTTGTCACGGGCTGAGCGTCTCAGCACAGCAGTTCGCCCGTGCGGCACCCCAGCCCCCTCCAAGGTGGGCGGGGTTCAGCCGTCCAGCTCTTCATATGTGAGGTTCACTGGTTTCGTCCTGCCATGGACTCATCAGAAGAGTGGCCCCAACTCCCAACCAGTGGTGTCAAGGTTGACACGCACCATCATCCTCTTTGTCGGGGTGACTCTCATCTCTTCGATAGGGACTAACCAGATGAACCGCAGCTTTGATGTTCTTGCTGGTGTGGGACAGGAACCCCATGATTGGGTCGTGACACCGAGCTCTTTGTCAAGCCTCTACACGCCGCACTATAAGATCCCTCTTTCACCCGCATTTCGTAGCCTCGATTGAAGCCCTCAATCACTAGATTTCAACGCAGCAGGCAGGCGCACATCCTCCAAGCTCCAACACCGAATCACATCTGCAAGCAGCCTTCTTGTAGATTGGACCAGCACCGATGCTTGGATTAGCCCAGTAGATCACAAAAACTACGGAACTGCACCGCCCCACCAATCTGCTTCAAGCCACTTTCCAGGAAGGACTATCACAAACTAGGGCTGGACTCCAGATCTCCATTTTTGCCAGCGCGTAGCCTCCTTGCTCCGTGCACAACTATACCAGCTTGTTGACTCAACACTCCACCACTGCAATCCCGCAAACTCTCTTACTGAAGCTATATCGTCAAGGCCAACCCATTGCAGACTGAGCCCTCTCCTAGCACCTACCTCCACCAGGCAACACTACTCGTGCACCTTCGGTGTCACCCACCAGCTACTCGATGAAATTCCCTACTGGTTCTAGCCTCGTCTAGTAGCCTGGGCCTGAGTTTGCCAACATCCAGGTCAAGCCCAATCACACTCCATCAAATCCCCACTCAGCCAAGTCAGACCCACCACTAATCTCAAGCACAAGTCAGGAACCGAGCCAATCTCCTCACATGGAAGCGTCTTCCTTCAACCTTATTGAAAAGCAGCGAATCGAAACTTTATCATGGTGAGCATATGCTGAGAACTGATTTCGTTGAAAATGGAGGGATCGAGGCAGCATATTCTCGTGGAAGGAGGGCCATTACTAAAAATTTCCTGCATGAAAATTTCATTTTCATTCTTATTCTTCAGGGGGGGTTCGGTTTGATGGTCTATACAAAGGGACAGGGGGCTGTTGTAAGGCTCTATTCCGGGTCATGTGAACAGGTGCTATTACTAAATTTCATTATCGTTTCTTTATTCATCATGGTAAATTCTTCTATTGTTCTTCTACTACTGTATTCTCTGTTCATATATACTCGCTGCACAGCCTCTATTCTCTTCTCTCACACTCCATGGTTGTGAAGAATTAGTTTGAGGTTGAGCAGAGGATGCTGCTAATTTCTACATGAGTTCCTAATTAATTTTTTCTCTTATCGTTTCTATATTCAAAAACAGAGGCACAGTAATTTATAGCGATGGAAGAGGTAGGATGTCACTTTGATTCCATGAATTCATCATGATGGTGGGTGTGTGAATGAAGAGGAGGTGGATTCCACTCTCCATTACTTAATTTACAATAGTTCGGGGAGAGGGATTACAAAGAAACAAAGATTTCTATTGCGCCTGCAAGTATTTGGGGATACTCGATCATGAGACCTCCCACGAAACCCCTCAAATGCGTAACCACTAGACTACACTCCTGAGAGCAGGAATGTTACATAATTTAGCTATTGAGTGAGTTAATAGTGGGATTATCTTATGTGAACGATATTAGATTAATTGGCAGTGTCCTTGGTTCAGCTACTTTAAAATTATTTTTATAAATTCTTTGTAATTTTATAAAATGGTGCAAATTCATTTACTAATAAAACATCAAAACCAGATTGCTTTGTTTTCAATTCTTACATTATTATATTAAATGAACCAAAAATATTAAGAAGTGACAATTTTTGAAGAATGATTAATTGAGAGAGACTCCTCGAGAGACAACCCAAGGTCATCCACTAGACTACACCGTTAGAGATTTAAATTAATATTGATTAGATTTTATGACAGACACCTTTGTCATCCATCTTCTAGGTTATTCTTCATGGATGTTTCTTCCTTCTTTATTGATCGTTGGGTTTCTTCATTTTCATTTCCCATGATCAAATATTCCTTTTAGCTTGATCTATTGCCATATCAAAGATAATTATTCTTTTTTACCTAATTTGGTTGGACAAGGAACACATGGGTTTCTCATTTCATGCATGAAAGCCATATGTTCTTCATATTCATCAATGACTTGAATCTGCAATTAAGTAGACCTCTTATTTTCTTGGAAAAGTGAAAGATCTTACATGAGCTTCGTAGGGAAAATTTCTTATGCAAGCTTCAAAAAAACTTTATGTAGCCAGTTGGAGATCAAGATTATTCTTACACAGGTTCTAATTACCCTTACATAGGTATGGGTTAATTTTATGCGACCTTTAGTATTTTTGACTTAATATCACACATCAGGCTAAAATGATCACATAATCATACATGTTAAAACTTTGAGTCAATGGATGTTAAATGAGTAACGATTGGATGAATAGAATTCTAGCAGTCATCAAATTCATAAATCCCTATCTCAAGCTTCTCATTTCAATTCCCAATTTCAAACTTACATAGTACATCTTAATCAAAAAAAATTATAATTCATTTTCAAAATTCCCCATCCTTTCAATCCCTCTTAATAACAGGGAACATTACAACACTTTATTTTTGAAAGTCATTAATTATCGATCACACTTGTTTATTTATTGTGTACAAAAATCTAGAACTAAACCATTCCAAAATAGTTGGCATCACCTGAGGTGTTACTCTTTCAAAAAACAATTCACCAAATATCAAGTTCATTAATCCACCATTTTCTTGCTCAAATTCAATTCAACTAAAAACTTCCTAATTAAACTTTTTCCCCTAGTTTTGCACAAGATATTTCAAATCATCAATGTGATTTTATAATTTGGTGTGAATATGCTTTTGATACTCTATATAATCTAAAAAACACGCTAAAAACATGAAAAAAAAACAAAAGAAAACATGAAATTCTACAGCAGTAGGTTATACCACCTCCCATATGCATAGAAGTTGTTACCCCTCAATAAACTGCTAATACTAAAAATAAAGGGTAATCAATACAATCCATTAGATATGTTATTCTTCGAACTGAAAAACCATTTTCTCCTTGATAGCTTCTACTTCAACTTCTCCACTCTCTAGTTTTAGGAATGGATTAGTACCTTCTACACAATAAACATAAATGGGGTTTGTATGTAGCTCATGTAATTAAAAATCAAATAAAAATAAATCCCAAGAATTATCCACTCCATTCAATTTTTGGCCATGATCCACTACTCTACTTAAAATGGCTTTGGAAAGAGTGTTGTAATGTGTAAGAGAGAAGGGATTTCTAATGTGGATTTTATTTCCTCAATATATTCTCAATCAAAGAACATATACTTTTCATACACTTCTTATTTTTGTTGTTATGAACTTTTTTCTATATATGTTTGGAGAGTGACTGTCATCTAAACCATCATTTCCTTTAGCTTCTCTATATCCTTCTAGTTCTCATGGTACTTGGCCTAAAGTATCTCCTCGGTGTGTTGGAACTCTTTTAGTTGATTTCATGGGGGAATATAGTATTGTTATTTATTAAGTTCATTGTTGCAAATGAAATATTCCACACATCTATTGTTGTACACCTTGAGCGGTTGCGTACATATAGGTGGCCCTTGAAACTATTTCTCATAGGAAACCTGTCAAAAGATAAGGTAGTTTATGTTGAATTGTGAGGACATAACTAAATCTCCAACCATGGGTGTAACTATCCTCTTTATTTAAATGGTCATGTATATATTCATCCATTATAGAGATAATGTTCACTCAATTATGCTGATATCATATGAAAGGAAAGAAAGTGGGGAATGTAAACGAATGAAAACAAATAATGAAACATGAAATATGTACAAATTTGATACATAGACAAATAGGAAAACAACTCTACCCAGTAATGGTGCTAAACTGACCAAGGATTTTCATGTGATCCTTATTAATATAAATTATATTTCTAAAGGATATATTCTAGTAGGTGACCTCATCAAAGAGGGTTAACTCAATATTTGTTACTTCACAGGGTTTCCACTTATTATAGTTTTTAGAATATTTATACAAATAGTGGAAATAAGAGACTTGAAAATAGATTTCAAAAAATGGAATTATAAAGAAGAAAGAAAACACAAATATCATTAAGGTGCCAATCCCTAGGATTCGCTAGTAGATCCTTCACAACCCTCTTTTATATTTTTCCATTCATTAACTAAATCAATACAATTCACTAGTCAACTTCATTTATAGATGTTGTTTAACTCAATTCATTCTATAACCCTTTGATATTACTAAGCCCCAGCTCCTCCTTAGTGAGAGGGCCATGAACATACCTCAACCAAGGACATTCACTTTCCAAAACCCGACTACTGTATGGGTAGTATCCATTTTTTTAAATAATATTTATAGTTTTGTGTTTTCTAATATATATTATGGAATTATATTTTTTAGAATTATTTATTAAAAATAATTATTTTAAAAAATAAAAATGATTAGATAATATTTATTATTTAATCTAATTTATTATAAGATGATTCATATATAAATATTTATATTAATTTTATGAGTTTATAATGATATTAAATATTTGGAATATCTTAGAAAAATATGATGGAATGGTATGTGTAATGATCAAGACTTTATTAGAGTGTTTCTTTGTGAGTTCTAGATATTAGAGGATCTAGGGGAAGCCTAAAATAAAAAAGATGAAATTATAGATGAAAATTTAGTTGGAAGGGAAACATTGTGGTGTGGCCTAGTGCGCTGCGTCATGAGAAGTTTTCTTGGGAGATGGTTTTTCTATAATTCGAGGTGTCACAACATAAAGCAATGGTTTATGGCATGGTTCTTGTATTGCGGTGTGGGTTATGATTCATGAGGGTTTGGTGTTGCACTTTTTCAGGGAGGAAGTCCGACTGCAACATGAAAAGGAGTTGTTATGGATGGAGGTTCCTAAAGTTATTCATGCTTGGGAGAGTATTTGGGTTAATCTGACATGAGGTCTTCTGAGGTCACCTTAGGTGAGGTTGGTTGTGCCGTGGTTGTTTGAGTCACAACATGGTGATCTTTTGGAGTTTCAAATTAATCTTATATAGTTTATATGTCATGTGATGATTTTGAGATATATCTTACGCAAGACTTTGGATTAATCTCACATTTTTGGGATTTTTGTGTGGTCATACTCATTGAAACACGATGTCCTAGATGGTCGATTTCATTGGTTCTTTCCATCTGAGGTATGTTATGCCGCAGTTCCTTCTATTACACTGTGGTGTGATCTAGAGTTTGTCAGGTTTAAGGTTAGAAGGTCCGAGTTTGTGCTATATTTTTAAAGGATCTAGTATGTCACGAACCAACTCGGGTCGACCCTGAACTGTTCGCTCAAGCCAGTTCGCGGCTTGGCCCGAAGGGCGTTCTCGATCCCCACGGGCTATCAACTATCATCGAGCATCATATATAAATAGATTGGGAATGATTTCAGCCCAGTAAATTAGATCAAATAAAAAAACTAATCAAAATGAGCACGCAACAACAACCCACAGCTGAACATACATAAATAAACAGCTGATCCAGATACAATATGCAACTAAACAGACCAAAAACTAAAACAAGCAAAATGAAACTAAATAAACTAAAACTGGACCAAGCTACCACTATCTCCATGTGACATCTTGGTCACCTCCAACCACAAGACCAAACACGCTCCAACCACGAGCACCTAATCTAGGATACCTGAACAAATGCTGAACCTGGAAAACAGCTCGGGTCTACCGACACCGAGTGGTATAGGTAGGGTGTGAGCTAACAACTCAGTAGACAATCACCATAAAGTCTAAGTGTTTTATTTCACAAAATAGTCCATTAAAACTAGTTTGAAATACAATTATAAAAAAAATATATTTTCCACATTTTATTAAACAACCACAAATTTACCGTTTTAAAGGGCAACACACACCACCATCCATTTTTCAAGAAAACTACCATTTTATAACAAAAACCCAAACCAAAAAGTACTAGTAACAATTTTCAATGGAACAAATTTAAATGAAAAATATTTTCAAAGAATGCCACATTAAATACAAAGTACTTACTTTTAAAATTACCAACTCAAACTACCATATGCCGACGAGAGGTGCAATATAATCATTGAGCACTAGTCATGGGAACACCCTTAGGCACTAGCTAGCTATGGGCCCCAGGTATCTTATATCTCTATAAAAAGTAACCATAATAAATATCCATTCTCATGCACACGAGCCACTAGTAGGAGAATCATTCTTAACCTAGTGGACCTCAACATCATCATTATCATAGTTTAGTTAGTGTTTTCATCATCAAACTTTCTACATGAAATAAGGACGAAACAACTCCAGATCACTAGCATACTAGTATTCATCCGCCCATCTAGATACTTGAGCTTCCTTTTTGGTGCTCAATCAAGTTTCACACATCACATGATACCACTTACACAATTTATCAACCAAACCAAGCATCACATTTCATAAACCACCACTTGAACATCACAAACCCATTCTTGAAAACTTACGCATACCGAAACATTTATAAATCTCTTCTAAAATCATGAGGAACACCCCTTCCCCAAGAATTTTCTAAACAATCCTTTTCGCATTTTAGAAAAAACATGCAACTCTAAAAACATTCCAAATGAGCCATTATGTTTACTCACCCAAATACATTTACCAAAACATTTCCAAGACATTTCTAAAACCATCTTCAAGTGTGAAATTCCAAACATACCCTTAATACAAACATTTGTCAAAACACACACACCAAAAGCCAAACGGGCATACCCCCCCTCTAAGATTCAATTTTAAACCACATTTAGAAACCAATGAAGGATCCAACATTATTTAGAAAACAAGAACCATTTAGGAAACCCATATTTCAAGGAACCCGGTTTAATGCACCATCTTCATTTGAGGGCACAACCATGTGTGCACCTAGTGCACCCATGGATGTGCCAACACCCATGGAGAACAGGTTCACACTATCCAAACACGTATCAAAACACATTACTTATTTTTCTCGATGTTTCTGCAGTGCCCAAAACAAAAAAACGGAAAGAATTGTGGTTATTATGTTTGTAAATTTATGAAAGAGATCGTATTTCATCATCAAACTAGCATCCCTGAAGAGGTATTTTTGAAAATAATTGTGAGTTCATTTAAAATATTTATTAATCCTTTGTGTATTTATATTTTTTTCAGTACTAACATGACTGTTGCAAAAACTCATATTCACAAGATGATATTGATGTGTTTAGAAATGAATGGGCATCATACCTGATGGAAGATTGTACACAAATAGGATGAAGGTGAATTCCTACTACTTATGTTATCCTTATATGATCATTGATATCTCCCTTGTTTACACTTATTGAGCATAAATGATCACCCTTTATTATGTTTTATATACTTAGGTTATGAAGAATGGTTTTAGAAATGATTTGTCTTTCTAGTAAAGCATAACATAGTGAGAGACTTTTATGAACTAGTTATTTATGTTTCTATGTTTCCAAAAGCACTAGACCTAAACTATTATGGCATGGATCGTTTATATTCTGTATTTTGGTCATTTATGCAGCTGTTTCTACTGATTCAGTGTGTTGGAAGAATATTGGTTGTGCAACACTCACAAATTTAATAACAAAACTAAGGATTCTTCACTACTATTGGTTAACTACCGCTTAGCATACCATTTGATCTGAACTTCCGATCCGGAATCCTCGTGATTCTCTCATCGGACACCATCTCTATGATATCCTCATTCAGCATTCACTTTTCCTTCTCTTCCTGCACCCATTTACTAGGTAAATGGGTGCAGGAAGAGAAGGAAAAGTGAATGCTGAATGAGGATATCATAGAGATGGTGTCGGATGAGAGAATCACGGGAATGCCCGATCGAAAGTTCAGATCAGATGCTATGGTAAGCGGTAGTTAACCAACAGTAGTAAAGTGCACAAAGAATCATTAGTTTTGTTATTAGCTTATATCTGGACCAAAGAAACCATTTGGAAAGATGTAAAGGTAATGTTACGATATAATATGTCTATTTTAATGAAAAATTATATAATTACATGTTGAATTGATTTTCATTATTCCTTGAAGGGTTAGTTTATTTTAGAATATTTCTGTCCATGTGACATGCCTTTTCTGGAAGAGAAACGACGCTATGTCTGCTCTATCACAGAGGTAATAGTAAATCTATTTCAGTAATGACTCAATATTTCATAGCTCTATGAGAACTCTTAGGTTTTTTCTCTACTTCACATAAGCCTCTTCATGTGATCGTGTCACATAAGCTCCTTTGTATGAATGATTCATGTGAATTGATCGTGTGATCTCATCACATGATCAAATCACATAAAAAATCACATAATCAATTAAGGTAATTCACTTGAACCATGATTCGTATATTCTTGTCTTATTTTCATGATCACATAAAGATTCAAGGGTCGTGTAATTGTATAAATATCCCAGGTTTATTTGATCACGTGATCCTATTATGGTCATGTGATCACATGATTTTGAATAAGTCATGCACTTAATATGATATTTCTAATTAGTCATGTGACCCTTTCTTACTCAAGTCCATTTTTAACCCAAAATCCTCGATTTTCATAATTAATCAAAATTTTATCTTTCTTATGATACAAATGAATTCAAGAATTGAAGCTGAGGAGGCTATAGTTCATTGGACTACAATGGTCGATAGTGTGGAAGTCGACCAATGCATGGTCATTCAGTCCACTCGCGAGCATCTTAAAAGCTTGTTGGGAACCAATATCTTGGATTTTTAATTTTCCAATTAGTTTTCCTTATATGTGGGTGGGGGTGTCCAGGAGGGAGGGGGTGTCCAGGAGTGGGGGGTGTCTAGGAGGGGAGGGAGGTGTCCAAGAGGGAGGGGGTGTCTAAGAGGGAGGGGGTTTCTAGGTGGGAGGGAGGGTGGGTGGGTGTCCAGGAAAGAGGGGGTGTCCAATAGGGGGGGTGTCCAGGGGATGTCCAAGAGTGGGGGTGTCCAAAAGGGAGGGGGTGTCCAGGGAGGTGTCTATGAGTGGGGTGTCCAGGAGGGGAGGGAGGGGGTGTGTCCAGAAGGGAGGGGGTGTCCAAGAGGGAGAGGGTGTCCAGGTGTGAGGGTGGGTGGGGGGTATCCAAAAGTGAGTGGTGGGGGTGTCTAGGAGGGGAGGGAGGTTTCCAAGAGGGAGGGGGTGTCCAGGATGGAGGGGGTCTCTAGGTGGGAGGGGGTCTCCAGGTGGGTGGGGGTGTCCAGGAAGGAGGGTGTGTCCAGGAGTGGGGGGTGTCCAAAAGGGAGGGGGTGTCCAGGGGGTATACATGAGTGGGTTGTTCAGGAGGGGAGGGAGGGGGTGTGTTCAGAAGGGAGGGGATTTTGATCATACCACGATTCACTGTGTTATTTTCACCCTTACACCATTGTATTAAACTGAATTTGTATTATAAATTCCAAATATAATAACAAAATGCACTTCTTGTTTGATTCGGTTATTTTATGTTTATCAATGTTAAAAAGAGAAATGTTACTTGTTTTTATAATATCATTGAAGGTGGAGGTGATTTGGAGGACCCATGATGAAGTCCAAGAAATATGGGCTAATCTGCACATGATACAAGAACACCAGTGGATTAATCCGCACACTGCTACTAGACCGTGCATCCAAATGGAATGAAGTTTTGTGGGATGGTCCAAAATTTACTAAGATGCATTTCATATCAAGGAACCCAATCCCGATTCGGCTTCTAAGGGGCCCATTCGAACTGATCTTTCCAAGACACCGAATATGCACAATGTCAAAAGTGGTGTTCTGTAATATGTCAATATCACGAGCTGTGATTGTCCAAATGATGCCAAACTTTCGTTGGTGATAGTAAATACGTAGGGAAAAAACTTTATAGTTTTGTCAAAAGGGAGATTAGACTATATAGTAGCCGAAAACATTCCTCCGCATGGTTTATTAAAAGATGGGTACCCAAAACCACTCCCCATTTTGGATATAAAAAGGAACCTTGGGAACCCCATTTAGCAAGTTCGAACCATAAGTGAAACTTTTCCATTTTGATGTTCTAGAGGAGTTTCCTCCTCATCCTTGGAGTTCTGGAGGCCCCTATCCTCATAGGGGGATCAAGAATGAAGAAGGAGTTCTACATGAGCTACCTCCTCTTCCCGATGTTGAGCTAAACGGTGAGCGTTCATTGTGAGGGAGCTATGTAGGAGTGCAAATGTTTATGTATGGGGGTGTGATCATACCACGACTCACTGTGTTATTTTCATCCTTACACCATTGTATTAAACTGAATTTGTATTATAAATTTCAAATATAATAACAAAATGTACTTCATGTTTGATTTAGTTATTTTATGTTTATCACTATTAAAAAGGGAAAATGTTACTTGTTTTGATAATATCATTGAAGGTGGAAGTGATTTGGAGGACCCACGATGAAGTCCAAGAAATATGGGCCAAGCTACACATGATCCAAGCACACTTGTGGATTAATCCTCACACTGCTACTAGACCGTGCATCCAAATGGGCTGAACTTTTGTGGGATGGTCCAATATTTACTAAGCTACATTTCATTTCAAGAAACTCAATCCCGATTCGTCTTCTAAGGGGGCCATCCAAACTGATCTGTCCAAGCCACCGAATATGTATAAAGTCAAAAGTGACGTTCTATAATATGTCAATATCTCAAGCTGTGATTGTCCAAATGATGCCAGGCTTTTGGTGGTTATAGTCAATACATGGGGATATAACATTCCAATTTTTCTAAAAGGGATATTAGACTGTCTAGTATCCAAAAACCATCCTCCAAGTGGTTTATCAACATCTAGGTGCCCAAAACCACTCCCCATTTTGGCTATAAAAAGGCACCTTGGGCACCCCATTTAGCAAGTTCGAACCGGAAGTGAAACTTTTCCATTTTGAAGTTTTTAGAGGAGTCTCCTCCTCATACTTGAAGTTTTGGAGGTCCGTATCCTCATAGGGGGATCAAGAATAAATGAGTTCCACCTGAGCTACTTCCTCCCCCGGATGTCGAGCTAAACAATGGGCATTCATTGTGAGGGAGCTACGCACATGTCAAGGGAGTTACAATTCTTATTTTAGCTACTGGTTTGGAGTAATTTGGGTGTGAAAAAATTTCTTTCCATGTATCTTACATAATTCTATATTTGAATTCTTGTTTTGATGCATGTGATTGAGATACTCTTAATTTCTAACCGACCGGTGTGAGGTTTTGAGTGCGTGCCATGTGTTGTTCTGATCGGGCTGCACAAGAATACTTTTCTTACCCAATTTCTTGATATTTTAATATTATTTGGAAGATCTTATTATAGGCATAAGTTTTGGACCCTGAAAATATGATTGTTACGTCAAGGTTTGGTTCTTTAAGCATTGAAATAAAATCTTAGGAATTAATCGGGATTTCAATTAATTTCAACCAAGGAATTAATCCAAACCTAAATGAATATCTATGAACAATGAACTTTAAATGTGTGTAGTGAAATAACAATGAACACTTTTATGTCATATTTTTTAAAATCCATTTGGTTTCTCAAATTTTAAACTTTCAATTAAGTCATTTCATGCAAAAATTGTTTTCAAAACTACCCCTATTTTAGCACTTCTTTTTAAAAACACACACTCTAAAACCACCTACACTCCTTGAGAGACGACCTATGTTCTGCCCTAGATTATAAATCAACCTTAAAGACATAATCGATTTGACGTTTCATGACAGCGCAATCAAGATTTGGCACCGTTTCTAGGGATCGAACCCGGGTTAGTTAGGATTTTTTATCGTATTTCTTATTTCTTCTCTTTTTCGCCTTAGTTATGGTATTTTTACTTCCTCCCCCCTTTTGGTCACAAAATCATAGAACTTGATGAAAATTAAGGTTGAAATTTTTTATTCCATGTTGATTTAACATTTGATGAAAACCTGACACTGTTATGGAATGAATGTTTATATGAATTTAACATCAGGAAGTGATTTTTAGTGAATTGGTTTTTTGTCAACAATATAAATAGTTGTATCTCTATGAAACCTTTGAGATGATATATCCCCTTGTGTGAGTAGTTTTTGGGAAAACCGTGTCACTAGTATCTTCACACATTTTTGCACCAAACCACAAAGTGTGAATATTTCTTACTTAATAGAAGGTAAATATATGTTAGGTTAATAGTTTTCATCTTAAAGTGATATTTCCATACGTTCGTTCCTTATCCTATCTGTTTCATTACTGCACTAGATTGACCTATGCGTGTGTACCGGATATCTGACTGTTGTACGCCCTAAAAAAAGATCAAAATTAAAAAAAAATTGGGTTGTGTCTTGGGCAGGTCAAAAATCACTCTTCCTCAACCATTGATCTTGTTATAACTATTATAATTAGTGTCATGAGAAGATCAAACAAGGGTTGAGAGATGGGTTTGAGATTTGTGCCAAATGAAACTTCTGAAAAAAAAGAAAAATAATAAACAAGGGGAGTGATGAAATGTAAAACATATGGGGATATCTAGGTCGGGAGATTATGGTTTGACTTATGGGAATACTTAAGTGAGTGGGTCTTGAAATATGATTTCAAAGGATGTAGGGCAGGTTCAGTGGACAAAAAATTTTTAAGATGAAAAATGTTAAAATAACCTATATTTATTGGATAAAAAGTGAAAAGAATAATGCACACGCTGTCATTGAGTACGCGCAAATTTAAAATTTATAAACCCTAAAAACTACTAGTACTGTGGTAAGAAGGGTGTTGAACCATAGAAAAGGACTTACGTTGTTCTTGACCAAATTAAAACTAAAACAAAAAAAAGATAAAAATAGAAAAAAAAACAAAAAAAACTATACGTACACAGTGAAACAAACACTAATAGTGGGTGTGAAAATGAAGGTGATATGGTGAAATATGTGACTTGAACAGAGAACAAACAGTAATGATGATTTTAGGGTCCTCAGGCTGCTTTGAACTGATTAAAAAGATATTCTCTTCTTCTAATTGATTTAATTCAATTACTCAGTGCATAGAAAAAAGGTGTTAATCCACTGAGTTGTCACTTCAGTGGATCAACATAGCTCGATTAACTTCCTTGAGTCTCGATCTTTCAATCTTGATCCTTGGATAAACCTGCTTAAACTGGAGAAAAGATGCATTGACCTTATCCAATTCTCAGTATTTCGTTTAATGATCCACGGTGAAATGATCATTACCACACCCATCGGTCATTAGGTAATGTAAAAAGATACTCAGAATAAACAGAAGAGAAAACCGAGCAATGGAATCGTACTGAGCAATCAAACTAATAAAACATGACGGATATATGGATGATCAATTCTCTACAGCCTGATTCCCCTAATATATTTAACTACACATTAAAATAGTAAAACAGAAAGAAAAATAATAATTAATTAAGAAACATCTCCCTCAAGATTGCTCCTCTCTCCAGCAATTTCTTCGATTCTGATCTCCTCCTCTGTGTCTGTCTGCCTCCATTTTGGTGATGAGATAGATCGAGGGTTGATCACGATGAAATAATGGATGTTCTCCCTACAGAATCAAGTTCTAGAATGCTCCCATGCTCCCCCCGGTTTTGTTCCAACCCCCGGCCTCCTCTGCCTTCCTTGCCGATAGGAGTTGCACGTCTTCTTATTTAGAGACGAAAACAGAAAATTAAACTAACAGGCAGTGTCTATCCATGTGGTGCACTTTCAGCATGCTTGTCACCAACTCCCAGTGAACTCCCTGTTAGTGTACCCAATTCCCCTGCAATGAACTCGTGAATATTCTCGCACCTTTCCCGCAAACTACTTAATTTATCCCCGCTTCTACCAGTAGCTCCCCCTGCATAAAGAAACACACGTGAGTCAAATAAAAAAAATAAAATGAAACTATTATATATACATACTATATATTAATACTACTACTTAAAAATAATTATTAATATATATATATATAATCTAATATTATTATTAATATATATGTTTTAATAACTATTATATTCATTTATTAATATTTACTTGTTATAAAAAAATTATTTGATATTATATGTATATATAAGTATTATATGTATATGTAAGTATTATATGTTATGTATATTATGTATTATATATATTATGATTATTATAAAAAAACTAAATAAAATAATCAAAGAAAAGTGAAAGAAAAAGGGGGAAGGGTTTTAGCTTTGAGGGGAGGCGAACAGAGATGGGGAGTCGGCTTCAGGTTTGATCATGTGGCGATGGAGGAAGGGCTTAAGTCACAGGAGAGGAGGTAAGGCCGGATCAGGGGAAGAAAGGAGATGAGGTCGACTCTCGGATGGAATGCGGGTGGTGCGACGGGTTCAGGTGGAGTGCCCAGACAGGAGGCAAGGCCGGAGCAGGCGCTGGTGATTTGGGGTTGATGTGTGGCAAAGAGCAGCTACTCGGCTTGAGAGAGAAGGCAGGGCAGTGTGCGGTGTGAAGCAAAAGCAAGGCGAGGCGGACTCGCGGGGTTTGGGTGAGGGTTGCGTCTGTTCGGCGCAAACAGAATGGAGATGGGGGCGTGGAAGAAAGAAAATGGAGCAAAGGGATGCAGAGCCGGGTTGCAGCAGGATGATGGCTCGATGGGAGGTGTGCTGAAAGGTGGAGAGCTCGATTCAACTCACAGTTAAGATCTGGCGAGGTGTACAGGCAAGTATCTTCAACGGCATGAGGTTTTAGGGTTTGAATGAATTCCATTTATTCAATCCTCATGAACTGAGAAATTTCTCTCATTTGGGTCAATTTCTTTCTACTTTTCTATGCGATTCAATTGTGTTGATGCATGATTGCTGATTTTGACTTGCTTGCCACTGGTGAAAAATCTGTGTTTCTTTGATTTGTGCTGTTGTTGTGTTATGTGTGGGTGATGTGTTGTAGTTGAGATGATGAGGAGGGAGTAGAGGTGTAATGAGGATGACAGTGTGCAGTGTGAATCGGGAAGGAGGCATCGTTAATATTTTTCACGGTCTCACCATGAGTGAAACAGTGAGACAGTGAAAGAGAAACGGTGGTTGGAATTAGGTGTGCCACCGTGAGGTAATAGAAGAAACGATGGCACCGTGAGTGGGGTGGAAGCAGTCGGACAACGGCTGTGTGAAGATATGAGACAGTGACCGAGTGAAGCGGTGAGAGTGTGGTTACGGTGATACAGGTGCAAAACAGTGGCACCGTGAGTGGTGTTCACGATGAGACTGTTAGGATAGAAATGGTGGTGCAAGAACTGTTAAAGAAACATGACCGTGCGACCGCAACACCTGAAAACAAACACAACAAAAAAAATTAAATAAATAAAATAATTTAATGAAACTAAAAAATCAATTAATAAATTAAATTAAATAGAATGGAATTAAAATCTAAAAACAACAAAGTTAAATAATAAAACTAATTGTGTTTTCAAATGAATGAATTTATTTGGGTTAAATTTTTTAAATATACATAATTAAAGAACAAATTAAAATATTTACAATTACTTGCTTAAATTAATTAACCAATTAAAGAATTAATTAAAGTAAATTAAAGAATAAGAAAAATTAATTGAATAAAATTAAATTGTTAAAATTAATTTAATTATTAAGAGAATAAAAACCAAAAAGAGTTATTTATTTACAATTTAAAGAATAAATAAATAATTAATTTAATTAATAAATTAATAAACTAACTAGAATGAAAATTTATAAAAATGAAATAATAAATAAATAAAAGTCTAATTCGCAAGAGTAAATTAATTTAAGAATTATTTAAAATGACACTAATGCACATTAAAATGAATGGTTTAAAGTAAAAAATAATTATTCTACACAACAAGTACCAAAACACAACAATTATCAAATACTTAATAAAAACAACATTTTGATGTAAAAAATTCAATAAAAATACAAAAAGGATGTGGCAAAGAGTATGAAAACACTACCACATCAAACTCCCCCACACTTAAAGCTTTGCTTGTACTCAAACAAGCACATGCCTTTAACTTTAAAACAAACATATGATCAGTGAGTTTCAACTCAAAAGGTGCATGATTGAACATTAATATCAAGAGGAGAAGGACCAACAGTAGGTCAGGCTATTCAAAGGTGTTCAAAAATGATGTCCTGTCTAGCTTCAAAAACCCACTGGAAGTCAAGAGTATCACAAATTCATACATTGTCAAGTATGTCATGCCTCTTATGTGTATTCATTAACTATCCTACTTCACCGTCCAATTCAAGTTGTAATTCCAGGAGTGTTGATAGGTTAGGTAAAGTGGAACTCAAAACTTAACCAAGAGCACCTTCCATTCTCACCTTACCCCAGGTTCCAAAAATTAAAGTCCATTAATTTTGTCACTTTATTGATTAAACTCAAATGAAAATTAACCAAGTCAATTTCTCCCTTCTTCAACTGGGTTCAAAATTTCCCTCACCTTAATGAGTTCATTTTTGACAAGGGCACTTTATTTTACTTTTTCCCAGCCATATTCCATGTGCAGATCACTGTACATAGCACTTATTAAAATTGAAATTGGATTTATTTATTCACAGAAACGCACCCAATGCACCTTGTCTCAGATATTCATCGTGGGATCCCATTTTCCCATTTTACTCCAGTTACAAAGGACTTAATTAATAATCATTCAAGTTGACTTCCTAAAATGATTGAATATTATTTAATAAAAATGTGATTACCTTGGCTTCTAGTGAGAACATCAAGTTACCCTAAGTCATGATGATCTTCCCACAAAACTTATCCGGTCATACTCCCATCCTCATTTCCTAAACAGAAAGGTTCATAGAGACAGTGAACAATTGCACTCAGTAATCATTCATACTTAACAGTTTCTGACTAAGTGTCACTCTCAACATCTAGCAAATACTTATCCACTAAACAATACATAATTGAAGAACCAGTGAACCTCCAGTGACCATCATGTGATGAAAGAATTTGAAAATTATTAAAGGAATTTGAAATTTTTTTGAAAACAATTTGACCATTTTTTTTAAAAACAAACACAAACTCCGGTTCAAGAAGGGGGAATTAAAAATGACACTAGAATGACCCCTCTCCCCCACACTTAAAACCCAACATTGTCCCCAATGTTGTATTCTAAGGTGGAAGACAGATTATGTTCAAAACAGATGGATATTTCAGCTGAAAAAGGATATAGAGGGGTATCAATGAAGTTCAAAAAATTTCTTCTTTGCCACACAAAAAGTGAAAGAAAATAAAAACACAAACAAACAAAAATAGAAGAGCCCAACCCCACCAACCATCACCAGCAACCAAGTGCAGTTCTATTCCTAAACTATTCATGCTTGAATCATTGTGAGCAGACAAAAGATTGTATCAATTTACTTCAAATAGTAGCATGATTAACAGTGACGTGCATCAGCAACATAATGAAATTGAAAGCAGTGGGTGGGAGCATATTTCACAAATCAGATCAAAATAATTTTTCAACCAAGTAGATACTAGCAGTTAAACACTCATGAAAGAAAAAATAATCACTAGTTTAAAAAATCAGTAGAAACTCCCCCACACTTTATTCAAAACAGCATGCAATAAAAAATGTGGAGATTAAAACAAATGGTAGCATAAAAACACTACTCCCCTGAATGTGCATCTTATTAATTCATTTTTTAATGCCTCCCTTTATTCGCCTTGTGTATGACCCTGGCTGCTCCATTTTGTCACCTACATGATGAAACAATTTAACATTAGTGTTAAAGATTTAAAGATAAAATAAAAAGTATCTACAAAGTGTGAGATTGGGAGTTTTATCCATTAATCCAATGTTCTATGAAGACAGTCTCCTTCCACCATGAATGTTCCAAATGAGGCTACCACTGAAACATGATTCTCTTAGCAAACCAGGATCACCAGACCACTTCCATCATATGATAATGAAATGCAGGCATTATTTTTCACCAAACAGAGAGACAAACAACTAAGCAAGGAGCATTTATTCAAACTAAAAATTTAAAGCACAAAACAAAGTAAACCATGGGTTGCCTCCCATGCATCACTGGGTTTAAAGTCCCTAGCCAGACCTTTTTCCCCTAAATATTTCTAACCATGGTCATTTAATGGGAAAGAGTTGTCAATGGTGTGGACTTCACAATTGTCTAAGGAATCAAGAGAAGGAATACTCGAGACATTTGCATCTTCAGTACCAATCAGAATTCTCCAAAATTTATCCAGATCACTAAGATGATTCATGTTGCCCAGATCAACTGTGTCTCTAAAAATCAGTTCATTAGCTCTTAAAGAGTTAAATAGTTTCCCATGAAAATCATCGATCAGATCAAGAATACTTCCAGAGCTTCCACCACACTTACAATTTTGCTCAAACCCAAAAACAGAAGATGACACATCGACAAAACCCTCAGCAAGTACCAGAATATCTCGCAACTCTGACAACTCATAAATCTCCCAAAAGAAGTTATCAAATTCAGCTTTCAACAAATTGTTCTCAATGTCCACAGAGGACTCAAATGATGTGAATCTTTTGATTTCAGGTTTGAAATCATCTCTCACAACATCAAATTGGGCAAGTAAGATGATATCAAGGAAATGAACTTGTTCATAATGGAAATCATCAAGTTTTTCAGCAGGGCTCAACCCATAGATTTCTCCAGCTTCAAGAACTCTTAGACAATCAAATTCACAAGGGAAACTTTCATAAACAGGTTGAGACAGTGCAGGAAAAAGTTGTGATTCACTCTCCAGAATGGATTCCAAAGAAAGAATTTTCTCATCAACAGGAGGGTGTGGGGAAAGAGCAGTAGCCAGGGAAAAATTTTCAGTGGTTTGGGGAATTAGTATCTTTGTGACCTCAAGTGGGAAAGACCCATACTCAGCTCTAACCTTAATTTTGTAACATTGATTCTCAGCCACATCTATCACATCACAAGTAACCTCATGTCTTATCCTTTGAAACACCAAAATTTCCTCCACATCATCTATAGCTTGGAGAGTGAGTTTACCTTTTGAGAAATCAATGATGGCACCACCGGTAGCAAGGAAGGGTCTTCCTAAGATGATTGGAACCTTTTCATCACATTCCATATCAAGTATCAAGAAATCAGTGGGTAGTGTGAGTTTTCCTACACTTACTAATAGGTCATCCACTCTCCCATAAGGGTGTGTGAGTGATCTATCATCAAGATGAAGACAAACAGAAGTTTGTTGGATATCCCGAAGACCCAACTTTTTGAACAAGGAGAAAGGAATAAGATTGATACTCACTCCTAAGTCACATAGACAATTCAGTTGCCCACTTCCTCCTATTCAGCACTGAATGATAAAGCCACCAGGGTCCTTTAATTTGGGAGGAATATTTTTTTGGACAATTTTACTACACTCCGCATTGAGATCAGTTTTATCCAACTTCTTCCAATCATTCTTGTTCTTTAGAAACTTTTTTGTTAATGAAACATATTGTAACATCCCGAGCCTGGGTGCCACTCAACGGGTGCCCCGAATTCGGTTCACCACGTGACCTCAAGCGCATTTCCCCAAATTCCAGAGGCTGCCGACTAGCAATGAGGGCCCAGGTCTGATAGTGGGGAAACTATGCCCTCATTTGTCAAAGTGCAGCGCAGCGGAATAGATAAATAGCATACAACAAGCGGAAGCGGTAAAAAATATATATAACAGAAATGGATAACTGATAATAAAAAGGAAACCAGAAATCATATATATATGAAAATTCAGCATGTCACTATTCTATAAAACAACCAAAACATGTTACACCACAATACAATACAACTGAAGTACAAGTATAGAAAAGCAAAACGGAACAACCAGCGGCATTGCGAGCCAAGCTCGGTCCCATGCTCCGCTAATTCCCAGCAACAATCAAGTACCTGTATAGGGACCCTTCCCCTTATCCACACCAGCATAAACGTAATCTGTTTGGGCCGAAGACATGACCCAAACAGGGTGTGAGAAATAAATCCCAGTAGGCACCCACCAAAGGCCCGTGTCTAACTGTGTGAAAAGATGCAACAATAGTGTGCAGTAGTAAAATGCAATAAACTAAGCATTACTCAAAAGTAACTAACTTTACCAGTTATATTTTCATTTTAATATTCATTTAATCGTTCATCATAAGGAAACCACCATAGTGAATTTCTATGTAAACAGTCAGTGTCCTCAGACACGCAAACTCTTACCCTCAGGTAATTAGAAACGTAACCCGCAGGTAATTTCCCACAGACATAACAGATATTTCCCTCAGGTGTACAAAGTGTCTCCCTTAGGCATAGAGTCTATCGCCCACAGGCACAGAAGAAGTTGCCCTCAGGCTGAGATAACCATTTCCCTCAGGCTAAAGGTAACACTGCCCTCAGACTAAGTAAAGCACTGCCCTTAGGCTAAGAAAGTAATCGGGCCATGCCCAACATATAACAAACAATTCACATGAAATTACTCTCAAGGCAATTCTATAATCATTATTATAAAGGCATACCCTCGGGTATCCTGGCCAAATGGCTAAACAGAGGAACGCACCCCCGGGGTGGTCCTGGATCCAAGCAGAGATCCCAAACAACGGTTTATTATCACATTTAAATTACCTAAACAATTCTAGTTATTTCATTCAACAAGGCCTCAGCCATACCACACCCCATTCATGGGCGTGTATCTCTAAAATGCACACAAACGCACAACAATTGGAAATTTAAACACCAAGACACCTACCTTTAACACCCACGAACGGTATATGCAGACGTCGATTCCAAAAAGGCCCAAGAACGATGTAGATCTAGGATAAGAAAATTCCCATTCAAACGTAAATAACTTTCCCTCGGGAAAGAATTGGTAAGAACTACCCAAGGAGGGGAGAGGGCTTACCCGTACAGTTCCGGGGAGATTGATGGTGCTGAAAACGGATTCCCAGTACTCGATCTGGAGCTCCTTGAAGATCCGACCGTCCCCTCCTGAGTTCCCATCTGGTTTTAAGCCAGTCCTGTGAACAGGGTTGGCTACTTCCCATTTTAAGCGAAAAAAACAAAGTACACGGCGTGTACTTTTGACTACACGGCATGTACTCCCCTCATTTAACTGTTCCTCTAGCGGCACCGCCAAAGTGTTCATCCGTCGACATGATTACACAACGTGTATTCCTGACTACACGGCGTGTACTGTCGCCCAGCTAGCAGCTACTCCCACCGCCTTACTGCTTCATCTGCCGACTGACTACACGACGTATAAAGGAACACTACACGGCATGTAGTCAGTTTTTACACCCTTCATCGCCGACATGGCTACACGCCTTGTGTACTCATCCCACACGTCCAAAAGTACACGGCGTGTGGAAAAGTACATGGCGTGTAGTCCTAAAATTTAGGATTGTTCCCCATTTTCCTTATTTTCTCAAAAACACTTAAGGAAAAGAGAAAGGAAGAAACCCATACCTCAAGAATAAGAACCGGGTTCTTACAAACTTCCCCCCTTAAAGAAATTCATCCCCGAATTTCCCTTCCAAGGGTGGTGAAGATATATCAGGGAACAACTCCTGCCACTGAGCATGTACGTCGGTCTCTCGCTCCCAGGTTTCGTCCTGCACTTGGCCATGCTTCCATAGCACCCGTACGAGAGGAACTGACTGGCCTCGGAGAACCTTCATGCTCCTATCAACAATACAAATCAAATGCTCCTCAAAGGACGCATATACCTCAATCTCAACCTCATCGGGCTAAAAGACGTGATACGGATCTGAATGATAGCGATGCAACTAAGATACATGGAAGACATCGTGCATGGCTCGGTACCTCTGTGGTAACTACAACTGATAGGCAACCAGCCCGACTCTCTCCAGAATCTCAAATGGCCCCACATACCTCGGTGAAAGTTTAACCTATCTCCTAATTCTCCTGTGTCCCAACCTCGGTGAAACACGTAAGAAAACCTGATCCCCGACCATGAACTCCAAAGGCCGTCTGCGGTGATCAACAGAAGATTTTTGTCGAGACTGTGCGGTAGCCATCCATTTCTGAGTCAACTGGACCTGCTCAGAAGTCTCCTGCATGAGCTATGGTCCCAGTAAAGCTTCCTCACTTGCCTCTAACTAGCACAAGGGTGATCAGCATGGCCTACCATATAAATACTCATAAGGTGTCATCTTAATAGTTTCCTGGAAACTATTATTATAGGCAAACTCAACTAGGGGTATATGATTCTCCCAAGAGCCCCCAAAGTCTAGGATGCATGCATGCAACATGTCCTCAAGAACCTGTATCTTATACTCTAACTGACCATCAGTCTGAGGGTGGTAAGCTGTGCTCAGAAGCACCTATGTACCCAGTGCCCTCTGAAAACTCTACCAGAAACGAGACGTAAAACGGGCGTCCCTATCTAAAATGATAGGACAACGGACCCCATGAAGACGTACGATCTCTCAGATATACAACTTCTCGAGCTCGTTAACTCTGAAGGTCTCCTTAATCAACAAAAAGAGAGCTACCTTTGTGAGTCTATCCACAACAACCCGCACGACATCATTACCTCGAGGTGACCTCGAAAACCCTGTCACAAAGTCCATCACGACATCATCCCATTTCCACTCTCGAATAGGTAACTGCTGTAACAGTCCGGCTGGCCTCTGATGCTCCGCCTTCACCTGCTGATAGGTGGAACACCTCATAACAAAACCAGCTACCTCTCTCTTCATACCCGGCCACTAGTACTGACATCTCAAGTCACGGTACATCTTGGTAACTCCGGGATGAACTGCCCAAGCTGAAGCATGAAACTCTCGCATCATCTCCTCGTGTATGTCCCCTAGAACCCACACTCGTCCATGGAAATGAAAAACTTCACCATCGACTATCATCCACCTAGGAGGAGGGTCCTCACTTGCCACTGACTCCCGTAGGACTAGGCCTTCTGAATCAGATAGTTGTCTCATCCTCACTCTATGCAGGAGGGTAGAGGTCACATCTAAAGACAAATGATAGGTTTTCCTCTGACTGTCGTGCGCCTCTAAATGTATCTCAGAGAACAAAGCCATAAGCTGCCACTCACCACTGGCCTCTTGAACTGCATGTGTCTGAGTCTTCCTGCTCAGTGCATTAGCTACTGCATTACCCTTACTAGGTGTATAGGCAAGCTCAAAATCAAAGGACTGAAGGTATTCAACCCACCTTCACTGTCTCAGGTTCAAGTCACGCTGGGTAAAGATGTACTTGAGACTTTTGTGGTCTGTGAACACCACAAAATGTTCTCCCAGGAGATAATGTCTCCAACAGCACAACGCATGAACAACTGCAGCCAACTCGAGATCATGCGTCGGGTAGTTCCTCTCATGTGGCCTCAACTGTCAGGACCCGTATGCAACTAATTGATCGCCCTGCATCAACACAGCTCCTAGCCCAATACCTGATACATCACAGTAAACTGTATAGCTCCTCCCCTACTTCAGGAGTACCAAGATCGGTGCTGATGTCAACTTTCCCTTCATCTCCTAGAAGGCTGTCTCGCAAGCTTCTGACTAAACAAACTTCACACCCTTCATAGTCAAACCCTTCAACGGCGCTGCTAAGTAGGAGAAGTCCTGTATAAAATGCCTGTAGTAACTGGCCAAACCTAAGAAACTCCGTATCTCAAACACGTTCTTAGGTTGCTCCCAGGAAACTACTACTCTCACCTTCTGTGGGTCTACTAAAACTCCTTCCTCTGAAATGATATGACCCAGGAAGTGTATCTGGTCCATCCAAAAGTGGCACTTTGAGAGCTTAGCATATAGCCGATGCTCTCTCAGTGTACTCAATACGATATCAAGATGAGTGGAATGGTCGTGTCGAGCGTGAGAGTACACCAAGATATCGTCCACGAATACTACCACAAAATAATCCAGATAAGGATGGAACACACGATTCATCAGAGCCATGAAAACTGCTGGTGCGTTCGTGAGTCTGAACAGAATAACCAAGTACTCGTACAGACCATATCTGCTCCGAAAAGCTGTAAGCGGTATATCCGATGGTCTCACGCACAGCTGATGATATCCCGACCTCAAGTCAATCTTCGAGAACACTCGTGCTCTATGAAGTTGATCAAAGAGATCATAAATCCTCAGAAAGGGATATCGATTCTTGACTGTCAACTGGTTCAACTTCCGATAATCCACACAGAGTCTGAGGGTACCATCCGCCTTCCCCGCAAAGAGGACCGGCGAACCCCAAGGAGAAGTACTGGGTCAGATGAAACCCTTTGACTGTAACTCCTCTAACTTCCTTTTGAGCTCCTACAACTCATGCATAGTCATACTATAAGGAGGAATGGACACCGGTGCTGCTCCTGGAACACGCTCAATAGAGAAATCCACCTTTCACTCCAAAGGTAGACCCGAAAAGTCGTCTGGGAAGACATCCCTGAAACGATCAACCACTGGAGAAAAATACTTCTGACAAGTCCCCTGATCATCCAGATATAAGCTCGCAATCTGGGCTGTGACTCTACCTCGCCCACGATGCTCTAGTCCATCTTGACTTGGATGAACATCCCATTCACCCTTGTATAGAAACTCTCCGCCCTATGGTGACGTGAAACTCACCCTGCGACGATAGCAGTCTATAAAGGCTCTGAAGGGAACCAATCATTCCATCCCAAGAATGACATCATAACTCATCATCTCTAAGAAATAAAGGTCCCAAAGGAAGTGACACACACCAACCTCAAGGGGGAACTCCTTGCACTGATGCACACCATCCATTATAGTCCCCAACGGAGTGTCTAGTGTCATAATAGCAGAAGAAGAAACACAGAGCCCAAGGCTCTCCAAAACGGGCACATATATGAAACTATGTGTAGCACCCATATTGAAAAGTACTAAAGATAAGATAGAAGCTATTAGAATAGTACCTCTGATAGTAGAAGGTCCGGGATCCTGCTCATGTTGGGTCTGTTTCACTGCATATGTCTGCCTAGTGCCGCGGCCCTACGACACAGCCTGGCTACCCTGAGCTGTCCCGCCCTATTGCCTCTGGGATCCTAGTGTCTGGCTACCACGGCCAAGTCCACCATCCCTGCCTGCACGCCCTGACGTATTCCAGTTTCCTGATAGGTAAGAAGCTGCTGGTCCTGCTCCCGCACGCGGAGTCTGTAGAGAACCCCTATCACTAGCCACCGGTGGAAATGCCCTGTAAAAGCACTATAGATGACCCATCTTTCTGCAAGCTTGGCACTCCAATGGATCACATGGACACTGCGGTCTCTTGTGCCCCTCTTTACCACACTGGTAGCACCTGACTTGACCCATTGAAGAAACTGTCTGGCTGGTACTTCCACCGTGAGAGAATTCCATCTTTCGCTTCCTCTTACCGGCAGAAATAGTACCTGAAACTGGTGCCGAACCGCCTTGTCCTGCACCACTAGCTTCCCGCAGGTTCCTCTCTGTAATTAGTGCCTGGTTAACAATATCATGTACTGAGGGAAACATGAAAACATTCACCAGTGCTCGGATGTCGTATCGAAGACCATCCTCAAATTCTCTGGCTCTCAGCATCTCATCTCCCACCAGAACGGGTGCAAAACACTGAAGCTCGGTAAAGCGAGTAGAATAACCCCTCACCGACATAGCGCCCTGCTGCAGATTCATGAACTCTCGGGCTCGATCTACCCTCAACATCTCTGGGAATAAGAAGTCATAGAAGGCTATCTGGAAATCTTCCCACGCCATGTCTCTGTGATGCTCTGACCGGGTGGTAATATCCCACCACCTCTTGGCAGAATCACGCAGCATATAAGTCATGATATTGACCCTCCACTCTGGAGGCATCTCTAAGTGCTCGAAAATAGTCTACATGGACCCCATCCAAGACTCCGTAGCCTGTGGTCCGCCATCCCCTAAAAACGTAGGCGGATGCTGCTGCTGGAAGATACATGTCAGCTCTGCCATAGATGTGGCATCCGTAGGTGCTCCCTAAAAGGTCTGAATGAACCACATAAAGCCTTCACGAAACTGCGCATTCGCGCTTGTGTCCGTTATAATGGCTGGCACCGCATCTGGCTCTGCTGGAGGATCAACTGGTAGCCCATGGTACACCATCTCTGGAGTATACTCGTTGCCTCTCTCCTGGTGAACAATGCGTGAACGTCTTGGCAGCATGACACTACAAGTTCAAACACACACCTTAGATCAAGATTATTACAGTCTAAAAACGAAGGAACCAAAAGGGGAACGAGAGGAAAAAGACATTCAAAATTTCACAACAAGACTACACAGCGTGTATACTGACTACACAGCGTGTACCTGACTTTTCTTCCCCTTCCTGGGTCCTTCTACATGACCAAGCCACATGTCTCCCGTTAAACAAAACTACATGGCATGTATATAATCTACACGGCGTGTATGGTGTAATTTTCCAATTGCCCGTGTCGTTTGTGACATGACCGACTACTCGGCTTGAAACTACACGGCGTGTTACACCCTCACATGGTGTGTACACCACTCCGTCTTCCCAGCCACACAGCTAAGTCCACACGGTCTATCCTCGTACAAGACTACACGGTGTGTCCCATGGGTACACGGCGTGTACGAGATGAGCTCCACCAACTCGTGTTGTTAGTTACACAGCCGGATACATGGATCACACTACACGGAATATTCCATATACACACGGCGTGTACACGAAAGGATTGCGCCGACCTATTTTGTTAGTTACACGGCCGAATCCTAGGTCAGACTACACGACGTGTTCCATAGTGGACACGGCGTGTATATATTAAGGTCTCCCCGTCCATGTTGTTATTTACACGGGTGGAATCTGGGTCAATACTACACGGCGTGTAATTACGGTACACGGTGTGTTAGCTCCAAGAACTTCCCTTCCCCGTGTCCCCGCCCACATGGCCTATGACATGGGAAGAGACTACACGGCGTGTACTTAGAGGGTACATGACATGTACTCAAAAAGTTCCCTTTTCTTCCTGAACAGAAGAACATACACGACGTGTTTAAGGTACTACACGGCGTGTATACTAGGTTTCCAGATAGTATGCCTCAGAAACTTCTCCGAGACCCAGAAAATACTGAAAAACAACACCTAAGTTCCAAATTCTGATCCGTGAGGGGCCATACTCCCCACGAATCGAAGTTTGGAATCTTATATGTGTTATAACCAGATAAACAACCAATGATCCACCAAATTTCGGTCAATGAGGGCCCATACTCTCCAAAAAACCAAAGTTTGGCATCCATTCTATAAACAGGATCACACAATAATACCCTATCAAACAACAGGTATCTATCCAAGCAGTTATCACAACAGCATGCTTTTACTAGCACAATATCTATCACAACAACATGCAATTTCTAATGCACCTACATGGCATGGAAACTATGCATGGCATGTGATTTATAACATGTTCCTAAATGATTCATGAGATGGAATACCATCATCTCATTGGGTTGCAACTAAATAGAACCCAAGAATAAAATATAAACAACACAATACAAGTGCGTCACCCCTCGGTGAAAATCAATTCAACTGTAAAATTGAAAACTCAGAAAAATTGAAATAACCGAGGTAGACTGGATTTTACCTGTACACGGGTTAGCTACTCCCGGACACAACTTATTACCAACTACCATTTCCGTCCTATCCATGACTAAGGCTCCAAAGAGTAAGTCAAAGAAATGAACCTGCCTTTAATACCACTTTGTAACGTCTCGGGCCCGGGTGTCACTCAACGGGTGCCCTGAACCCAGTTCACCACGTGACCTCAAGCGCATTTCCCCAAACTCCAGAGGCTACCGACTAGAAATGAGGGCCCGGGTCTGATAGTGGGGAAACTATGCCCACATTTTTCAAAGTGCAGCGTAACGGAATAGATAAATAGCATACAACAACCGGAAGCGGTAAACAATATATATAACAAAAATGGATAACTGATAATAACAAGGAAACCAGCAGTCATATATATATGAAAATGCAGCATGTCACTATTATATAAAATAGCCAAAACATGTTACACTGCAGTACAATACAACTGAAGTACAAGTACAGAAAAGAAAAATGGAACAGCCATCGGCATTGCGAGCCAAGCTCGGTCCCATGTTCCCCTACTTCCCAGCAACAATAAAGTACCTGTATAGGGACCCTTTCCCTTATCCACACCTGCAGAAACGTAATCTGTTTGGGCCGAAGACATGACCCAAACAGGGTGTGAGAAATAAATCCTAGTAGGCACCCACCAAAGGCCCGTGTCCAACTGTGTGAAAAGATGCAACAACAGTGTGCAGTAGTAAAATGAAATAAACTAAGAAGTACTCAAAAGTAACTAACTTTACTAGTTATATTTCCATTTTAATATTCATTTAATCGTTCATCATAAGGAAACCACCATAGTGAATTTCTATGTAAACAGTCAGTGTCCTCAGACACACAAACTCTTACCCTCAGGTAATCAGAAACGTAACCCGTAGGTAATTGCTCACAGGAATAATAGATATTTCCCTCAGGCGTACAAAGTATCGCCCTCAGGCACATAGTCTATCTCCCACAGGCACGGAAGAAGTTTCCCTCAGGCCGAAATAACCATTGCCCTCATGCTAAAGGTAACACTGCCCTCAGGCTAAGTAAAGCACTGCCCTCAGGCTAAGAAAGTAACCGGGCCATGCCCAACATATAACAAACAATTCACATGCAATTCCTCTCAATAAATTCTATAATCATTATTATAAAGGCATACCCTCGGGTATCCTGGCCAAATGGCTAAACAGAGGAACGCACCCCTGGGGTGGTCCTGGATCCAAGCAGCGATCCCAAACAACAATTTATTATCACATTTAAATTACCTAAACAATTCTAGGTATTTCATTCAACAAGGCCTTAGCCATATGACACCCCATTCATGGGCATGTATCTCTAAAATACACACAAACACACAACAATTGTAAATTTAAACACCAAGCCACCTACCTTTAATACACACAAACGGTATACACAGACGTTGATTCCAGAAACGCCCAAGAACGACATAGATCTGGAATAAGAAAATTCCCATTCAAACATAAATAACTTTCCCTCGGGAAAGAATTGGTAAGAACTACCCAAGGAGAGGAGAGGGCTTACCCGTACGGTTCTAGGGAGATTGAAGGTGAAGAAAATAGATTCCCGGTACTCGATCTCGAGCTCCTTGAATATACGACCATCCCCTCCCGAGCTCCCGTCCGATTCTAAGCCAATCATGTGAACAGGGTTGGCTACTGCCCATTTTAAGCGAAAAAAACAGAGTACACGGCATGTACTTTTAACTACACGGTGTGTACTCCCCTCATTTAACTATTCCTCTGGTGGCACCACCAAACTGTTCATCCATCAACATGAGTACACGACATGTATTCCCAACTACACGACGTGTACTGTCGCCCAGCTGGCGGCTACTCCCACTGCCTTACTATTTCATCTGCCGACTGACTACATGGCGTGTAAAGGACCACTACATGGTGTGTAGTTAGTTTTTACACCCTTCATCGCCGACATGGCTACACGCCCTGTGTACTCATCCCACACGACCAAAATTACACGGTGTATGGAAAAGTACACGGCGTGTAGTCCTAAAATTTAGGATTGTTCCCCATTTTCCTTATTTTCTCAAAAACACTTAAGGAAAAGAGAAAGGAATAAACCTGTACCTCAAGAATAAGAATCGGGTTCTTACACATAGGAAGGGATTTTATCCAAGGATTATAAGAAAGGAATGTTGATGGTGAATCTTCGAATCAGTTTCAAAAATCTCAGGTAATCGGGTTCATCACTTTGCTTCACTCTTTTAAGGAAGGGAATGGGAGGAGCATAATGTTTTAGAATAGGTAGGTTATTCAACTTCTCCTCCGATCCCACTTTCTTATTCACTTACTTAATCAATTCCCACTACATTTTCTTTGGTTCCTTAGCTTTCTCAGGTGTGGGTTGCACAATCTGTTCAATTTGAAACTTGCTTTCCAGATTTCTAGAATTGGGATTTTCCAGATTTTCATTTTCAATTTCATCTTGAACATTGTTTTCCTCTTGCCTAGGTGGTTCCTTAACTGGTTCCTTAAGTTTAATCCCTAACCTGGTTATTACTTCCATCGCATTTTCTCTTAGATTGGGGGTTGAAGTGCTAGGAAGCTTTCTCTTTTCCTTACCAGCTTAATTCTTATCCATTTGACTCATTTGAAGTTCTAAATTTTGAATCTTAGAATCTATGTCCTTCTTAAATGAGCTGATCTCACTCAACACTTTTTGCAGTATCCACTTTAACTCCCCTTGAGAATTAGAAGATAGCCTCATATTGATTCTGAAAAATTTGTTTGGGCTGTGGGTGGAAAGTTGGGGCAATGGGATGTTTGTTTGGGGAAGTGGGCTGCTTTGTGACCCCTTGATCATTCCATGATATATTGGGCTAACCTTGATATCCAGAGTGGTATGGATTTGAGAGTTGAGCATGGAGACCATGATTCCTAGACCTGTAATCAATAAACTGGGCACTCTCATCACATGAACCAGGGAGATCAAAGTTTGGACAATATCTCTGAGTGTGACCAAACATTCCACAGTGATAGCACTGCTCCCTAAGGACCCTATCATTAGCAACAGCTGCTTGAGGATTTGTATCAGCCCTATGGATGACTCTCTTCCTAGTGCACTTGTGCTAAGATTTTTGAGCCAACTTATCAAACAATTGTTTCAGCTCATCAGCAGTGGAATTAGAGAAATTACCTCCACAAGATTGATCAACTAAGTTCTGATTGTAGGGGGTGAGGGAATTATAGAAAGTCTCCATGAGCAGATGGGGAGCTAATTGATGGTTGGGGCTCTGTCTAAGAAGACCTATAAACCTTTCCCATGCTTCATGAAAGAGTTCTCCCTCATCCTGGATGAAGCCAGTGATCTTATGCCTAACCTCAATGGTGGTGTTCCTAGGATAGAATTTAGATACAAAGGCATTGCACACCTCTTCCCAGGTTTCAAATATTTACTCATCTAAGTTTTGAAACCAAGTCCTAGCCCTCCCCTTAAGACATAATGGAAACAACCTCAACCCCAACTCCTCCTCACCAAGATCTCACAGAGGCAACTGCTGGACAGAACCATAAAAATCTCTGATAAACTCTAAGGAGTCCTCTGCTGGAAGACCATTAAATGATGGCAGTTGAGAAAGATGAGATTGTTTTATCTCATATCTCATAGACCTAGGGGACAATTTGATGCAGGATGGATTGTTTGACACAGTAGGAATTTAAAACTCCTTAAGCTTAGGTCTCTCAAGGGCAGGAACTAAGGCCAATGGCCCATTGACATTTTGATTTCCAACAATGTTATCCAAATTCTCCATTTTAAGTTGTTTTCTATGTGTAGAAAAGTTCTTGTTGATTTCTTGAAAAGGAGTTTCAAGTTCCGACTTAAAAGCTCTAGTGTGCAATCAGTTTCAACAATAATCTTTTATTGAGATTTTTTTTTTACAGTTTTAAGTTTTCTATTTTTTTTTTGTGTTTTATTTATTTATTTTTGTGTTTTTTTAACTTGGTTGCACGTGCCTTCACTGACAATGGCGCCCAAATTTTCACGCGCTGTCGTTGAGTATGCGCAAATTTAAAATTTATAAACCCTAAAAACTACTAGTACTGTGGTAATAAGGGTGTCGAACCATAGAGAAGGCCTTACATTGTGCTTGAAAAAAATTAAAACTAAAACAACAAAAAGATAAAAATAGAACAATAACAAAAAAAACTGTACGTACACAGTGAAACAAACACTAATAGTGGGTGTGAAAATGAAGGTGATATGGTGAAATATGTGGCTTCAATAGAGAGCAAATAGTAATGATGATTTTAGGGTCCTCATGCTTCTTTGAACTGATTAAAAATATATTCTCCACTTCTACTTGGTTTAATTCAATTACTCAGTGCATAGAGAAAAGGTGTTAACCCACTGAGTTGTAACTTCAGAGGATCAACACAACTCGATTAACTTCTTTGAGTCTCGATCTTTCGATCTTGACCCTTGGATAAACCTACTTAAACTGGAGAAAAGATGCATTGAATTTTTCCAATTCTCAGTACTTCGGTCAATGATCCACAGTGAAATGATTCATTACCACACCCGTCGGTAATTAGGTAATGTAAAAAGATACTCAGAATAAACAGAAGAGAAAACCAAGCAATGGAATCACACTAAGCAATCAAACTAATAAAACATGACGAATATATGGATGATCAGTTCTCTACAACCCGATTACCCTAATCTATTTAACTACACATTAAAATAGTAAAACAGAAAGAAACAGATAATGAATTAAGAAACATCTCCCGCGAGATTGCTCCTCTCTCCAACAATTACTTCGATTATGATCTCCTACTCTGTGTCTGTCTGCCTCCGTTTTTGTGATGAGATGGATCGAGGGTTGATCACGATGAAAGAATGGATGTTCACCCTACAGAATCAAGTTCTGGCATGCTCCCCTGCTCCCCCCCGGTCTTGTTCCGACCCCCCGGCCTCCTCTGTCCTCCTTACCGATAGGAGTTGTGCGTCTTCTTATTTAGAGACGAAAACAGAAAATTAAACTAACAGGCAATGTAAATCCATATGGCGCGCTTTCATTATGCCTGTCACCAGCTCCCAGTGAACTCCCTGTAAGTGTACCCAATTCCCATGCAACGAACTCGTGAATATTCTCACACCTTTTCCGCGAACTACTTAATTTATCCCCGCTTCTACCAGTAGCCCCCCCTGCATAAAGAAACGCACGTGAGACAAATAAAAAAAATAAAATGAAACTATTATATATATATACTATATATTAATACTAATACTTAAAAATACTTATTAATATATATATATATATATAATCTAATATTATTATTAATATATATGTTTTAATAAATGCTATATTCATTTATTAATATTTACTTGTTATAAAACAAAATTAATTAATATTATATGTATATATAAGTATTATATGTTATGTATATTATGTATTATATATATTATGATTATTATAAAAAGAACTAAATAAAATAATCAAAGAAAAGTGAAAGAAAAAGGGAGAAGGGTTTCGGCTTAGAGGGGAGGCGAACAGAGAAGGGGAGTCCGCTTCAGGTTTGCTTGTGCGGAGACGGAGGAAGGTCTTAGGTCATAGGAGAGGAGGTAAGGCTGGAGCAGGGGAATAAAGGAGATGAGGACGACTCTAGGATGGAATGCGGGTGGAGTGCGCAGACAGGAGGCAAGGCCAGAGCAGGCTCTGGTGATTTGGGGTTGAGGTGCGGCAAAGAGCAGCTGCTCGGCTTGAGAGAGAAGGAAGGGCGGTGTGTGGTGCGAAGCAGGAGCAAGGCGAGGCGGACTCGCGGGGTTCGGGTGAGGGTTGTGTCTATTCGGCGCAGACAGAATGGAGAAGGGGGCGCAGAAGAAGGAAAATGGAGCAGAGGGACGCGGAGCTGGGTTACAGGAGGATGGTGGCTCGGTGGGAGGTGCGATGAAAGGTGGAGAGCTCGGTTCAACTCACAGCTAAGATCTGGCGAGGTGTACAGGCAAGTATCTTCAACGGCATGAGGTTTTAGGGTTTGAATGAATTCTGTTTCTTCAATCCTCTGGAACTGAGAAATTGATCTCATTTGGGTCAATTTCTTTCTACTTTTCTGTGCAATTCAATTGTGTTGATGCATGATTGCTGATTTCGGGGGTGAAAAATATTTGTTTCTTTGATTTGTGCTGCTCATGTGTTATGTGTGGGTGCTGTGTTGTAGTTGCAGTGATGAGGATGGAGTAGAGGTGTAATGGGGATGACAGTGTGCAGCGTGAATCGGGAAGGAGGCACTGTTAATATTTTTCACGGTCTCCACCGTGAGTGAAACAGTGAGACAGTGAAAGAGAAACGGTGGCTGGAATTAGGTGTGCCACCGTGAGGTCTTAGAAGAAACGGTGGACCATGAGTGGGGTGGAAGCGGTGGGACAACAGTTGTGTGAAGCTGTGAGACAGTGACCGAGTGAAGGGGTGAGAGTGTGGTTACGTTGATATAGGTGAAAAACAGTGGCACCGTTAGTGGTATTCACGGTGAGACAGTTAGGCTGGAAATGGTGGCGCAGACACCGTTAAAGGAACATGACCGTGCGACCGCAACACCTGCAAACAAACACAACAAAGAAAATTAAGTAAATAAAATAATTTAATGAAACTAAAAAATCAATTAATAAATTATATTAAATAGAATGGAATTAAAAACTAAAAACAACAAAGTTAAATAATAAAACTAATTGTGTTTTCAAATGAGTGAATTTATTTGGGTTAAAATTTATAAACATACATAATTAAAGAACAAATTAAAATATTTACAATTACTTGCTTAAATTAATTAACCAATTAAAGAATTAATTAAAGTAAATTAAAGAATAAAGAAAAATTAATTGAATAAAATTAAATTGTTAAAATTTATTTAATTATTAAAAGACTAAAAACCAAAAAGTGTTATTTATTTACAATTTAAATAATAAAGAATTAATTAATTTAATTAATAAATTAATAAACTAACTAGAATGAAAATTTATAAAAATAAAAGAATAAATAAATACGAGTCTAATTCGCAAGAGTAAATTAATTTAAGAATTATTTAAAATGACACTAATGCACATTAAAATGCATGTTTTAAACTAAAAACTGATTATTCTACACAATAAGTACAAAAACACAACATTTATCAAATACTTAATAAAAAAACATTTTGATGTAAAAAAGTCAATAAAAATACAAAAAGGATGTGACAAAGAGTATGAAAACACTGCCACATCAAATAACATGGAATGGTTTTACACACACACATGGAGAGTTAGTGGCATGATTGACTTCTAAATTCTTTGCTCAATTTGGTATCATGTATCTCTTTGAATTTCACTGTGATATGATTTATGAGACATATTTTCCATTTTTCAATGAAAAGAACTCTTTGGTGTGGTTTGTGCATTGATCACATTAATTTAATGAATTAAAATTTCCTCAGATGTTAAATCTTCATTATGTTGGTAATATCTACATGCATAATTTCTGAAAATGTAACTTTTCCCAGGAGTGCAAATGTTAAGGTGTGGGGGTGTGATCGTACCACGATTCACTGTGTTATCTACACCCTTACACCATTGTATTAAACTGAATTTGTATTATAAATTCAAAATATAATAACACAATGAACTTCATGTTTGATTCATTTATTTTATGTTTTTCACTGTTAAAAAGGGAAATGTTACTTGTTTTGATAATATCATTGAATTTGGAGGTGATTTTGAGGACCCTTGATGAAGTCCAAGAAATATGAGCCAAACTGCGCATGATCCAAGCATACTAGTGGATTAATCCACACACTTCTACTAGACCATGCATCCAAATAGGATGAAATTTTTTTGGGCTATTCCAACATGTACTAAGATACATTTCATTTCAAGGAACCCAATCCATATTTGGCTTCTAAGGGGATCATCCGAACTGATCTGTCCAAACCACTGAATATGCATAAAGTCAAAAGTGGCATTCTGTAATATGTCAATATCTTGAGGTGTGATTGTCCAAATCATTCCAAACATTCGGTGGTGATATTCAATACGTGGGGCTACAACTTTACAGTTTTTTCAAAAGGGATATTAGACTTCTTAGTAGCCGAAAACCATCCTCTAAGTGGTTTATCAAAATCTGGGTGCCCAAAACCACTACCCATTTTGGCTATAAAAAGGAACCTTGGGCACCCCATTTAGCAAGTTCAAACTAGAAGTAAAACTTTGCCATTTTGAATTTATAGAGGAGTTTCCTCCTCATTTTTGAAGTTCTGGAGGCCCCTATCCTCATAGGGGTGTCAATAATGAAGAAGGAGTTCCACCCGAGCTACCTCCTCCTCCCGATGTCGAGATAAATGGTGGACGTTCATTGTGAGGGAGTTGCGCACATGACAAGGGAGTTATGATTCTTATTTTAGCTTCTGGTTTGAATTAATTTGGGTGTGAAAACATTTCTTTCTATGTATCTTACATAATTACATATTTTAATTCTTGTTTTGATGCATGTGATTGAGATACTCTTAATTTCTAACCGATCGATGTGAGGTTTTGAGTGCGTGATGCGTGTTGTTCCGATTGAGAAGCACAAGAATCCTTTTCTTACACACCTTTTTTAGATTTCAATATGCTTTGGAAGCTCTTATTACATGCATAAGTTATTGACCTTCACAATATGATTGTTATGTCAAGGTTTAGTTCTTTAAGCATTGAAATAAAATCTTTAGAATTAATCGGGATTCCAATTAATTTCAACCAAGGAATTACTCCAAACCTAAATGAATATATATGAACAATGAACTTGAAATGTGTGTAGTGAAATCACAATGAACCCTTTTATCTCATATTTTTTAAAATCCATTTGTTTTATCAAATTTTAAACTTTCAATTAAGTCATTTCATCCTAAAACTATTTTCAAAACCACCCCTATTTTAGCACTTCTTTTTAAAAACGAACACTCTAAACCCACCAACACTCTTTGAGAGATGACCCAGGGTCTGCCCTAGACTATAAATCAATCTTTAAAACATAATCAATTTGATGTGTCATGACAGTATGGTCAGGTGTTCAGGAGGAAGGGGGTGTCCAGGTAGAGATCCATTCAATTCCATTCAATACTAATAATATACAATGGGTATATCACTTCTAGAGTAGCCTAAAGTGGATCCGTAGCAAGGCATCAAAAGTTCCAACCAACCAAACCAATTACAATCCCATTTAAAGGCCCAAGAATTATATTCCAGTTCAATTTGAGGCCCAATATATCTTATTTAATGTCATAAAGACCCAACATATGCATCATTTACCTTTCTCACATTAGATCTCTAAGAAACACACTTTTTCTCTACACCAACATTTTAGTAGAATACATCTTATCGAAAAATTACTGATGATATATGATTTTGATGGAAGGAATAATTTCTAATATAGAAGATTTGTGAGGACACTCTCAACTAAATCAATTTTGACCCTCAATCCTGGCACGTGGATGAAATATACGGAATGAGATGTTCTGAATTCTAGAAGATATCCCCGTTAAGTATATATATATATATATATATATATATATCCCTTCTCCAACTTTCCATAGGATTGGAGTCTGCCGGTTGTGTCATAGGATCTCTATGTTTCTGCTTTATGTATTTTTAAATTATATTTTTGTTAATGTTATGTGAAATTTCATTCCTATTCCTCCAATATATTATTTTTTTGGTGTTTCTCCTTGATTTTTTGAACTGTATCTCTTCAAAAATCATGAAATTGGAGTACTAATCAAAGTTCATGAATTCTCAAGGGAGGACACTAAGTGCTCTAATCACTTTTTCTAATTTTGAATATCTTATTCAATTGAGAGGAGGTAGCAAAGTTTATTCATGTTTGGTTTGGAGACCAATAAATTTATCTAATGATCTTCAGTCTCTTTATAACCTCAGAAAATCCATTATCTACTGATAGAGTTAATATTTTCATTATTATTTATATGTTTTTCAATGATTTAATCCCTCCCAATTATTCAATGTGAGTGTATTTGCATCATTTATGTGTTTTTAGTGTATTTTGGGCTTAAATGTGAAAATGGGGTAATTCTGTAAAATTTTCAGTTTTATAGAGCTTCTGTTTTTCGGGCATAAATTTTATAATATGGGTCCAATTGAAGTGAATCTTTTTTTTAGGATTCCTATACTTGTGGGCTTAAAATGTTCCTTCTGGACCAAGACCCAATTCGAAACCCAATGGTGCAGAAAATTCAATCAAGTGGAGAAATCAGTTTGGAAGGCAGAATGAACCCCACTTCATTAAATATGCAATATCTCCTTCATCCAACCTTATAATGATGTGATTCCAGCTGGTGTCGACATAGGACTTCAAAAGGATGGCTCACATTAAATTTCATAAATTATTGAGCTCATTAATGCATCCTTTTGGCGCGTCCAAGTGGAGTGGGTGAAACAATGTTTGACGTCCAGAAAAGTAATGGTCATTGATTCGGCCATATCTTTCTTTAAACCTGTCCAATGACTCTCAAATTTTGAGGGTCGATAGAAAAATTCATTTCCAACATTCTATAAGAAGGGACCTCAGTGAGTTTCGGCCGGATGGTGGGCAGAACAGAGGAAAACTTCTGGAGAAAAGAATCTGAAGCACCAAATTTTCTGTTCTTTGTTTTCTCTCTTTTATTCTTCTTAGTTTTGTAATGAATTCTTCTTTCCCCTTAGTCACAATTACCCTTACCATGGTGGGGTAAAATTCTGTGTGATTGGGGAAGGTGAGGTTTTCCATGTTGTATTTCATAAGTTCCTTCTCTTAATGTTTTAAAATCCTTTTCTCTTCTGCGAATCTGTTTCAATTTCTTATAACAGTTTTTATTATCATGTACGATTGTATCTAATTTTAGATTCTGTTGTTCATTTATATTTGGTCAATGATCAATATCTCCCTCCACTAGGTTTTGGTTTATAAACAATGGAATAGACCGGGATTTAGTGGTGTAGTACTCGGTGATCACCGATACGTGTGTGAGGAGTAGTGAATGTTCTTGATTACTTGGGATAAACAAGACCCGATTTGGAATTGCCTAAGATAATTGGGGGTATTTTCTACAACTCTATTACACATTGGAAGGAGAGTAGACCAAACTAAGATTTTATTAAGTTTTATTCTCACATTTTTAATTGACCAAGGGAGTGAGAAGAAACGATTGTGGATTCTCACTCTTAACGATTTAGCAGAGGATAATTGGGTAAAATGAACAATGATAGAATTACAATTGGAAAACTGACCCTAACCTGATCACCATTTCATATCACTGATTTATATCACATCATTTGTCAATTTGTTTCAAAACTTTCACTTAATTACTTTACTTTATTTATTTTCTTTCTTGTATTTTCTAAATCAAACAATTTCTAAAAACAACCTCACTTCTTTCTATTTTAAGGTGACAACTTAATTGTTGTGCACTCCTCTCTGGAGAAAACCTAGGTAATCCACTCTACTGCATTTTAACTTAGGTAATATTTGTTTTTGTCACACCCCACGACAGGCACGTGTCAAAACTTGGCGCCGTTGCCGGGGAGGTAGTGCCAACATTTCTTTTCTTTTCTCTCTTTTCATCTTTTCTCTTCAAAATTGCATGACTCGAACCTCAAAAACTGAACCTTTACCCATAGATCCTGAAATTGAAAGAACCTTGTTGAATAGACTTAGAAACATTAATTTGGAATCTGAATTTGAGGAAGTTCCCCTTGCAGACTCAAGTGAAACTTCAAGTGTTCACTCTGAGCCTGTCATAATGGCTGAAAATCAAAACCAAACACTTAGAGACCTCTGTGCACCACAATTCCTTAATCAAAACAATCAACTTGCCATGCCAGTGTTACAAAATGATTTTGAAATGAAACCTAATATGATTCTTTTGCTTCCAAAGTTTCATGGTTTGGCAGGTGAAGATCCAAACAAACACATTAAAGAGTTCACACATGTTTGCTCAACTTTCAGACCCCGTGGAATTACCGAGGAGCAGGTAAAGTGGAAGGCATTTCCGTTTTCATTGGATGGAGCTGCTAAAGAATGGTTGTACGGCCTACAACCATGAGACGTACATGAATGGAATGACCTGGTAAGATGTTTTATGCAAAGATATTTCCCCACCTCTAGAAGCACAGCCATTCGGAAGGAAATCTACACCATACGACAATCATCTAGAGAAACCCTTTATGAGTAATGGGAGAGATTTAAGAAGCTATGTGCCAGCTGTCCACATCAAGCCATTGAGGAACACCACTTTCTTGTCTTCTTCTATCAAGGACTATTGGACAATGACAGAAACCTTCTTGATGCATCATCTGGAGGTGCCTTGATTGACAAGTCACCAGAAGAAGCCAAGGGCTTGATTGAGAAGATTTTCCAAAACTCGCAGCAATTTGGAACAAGAGGTATTGGAACAAGAGGTATTCATGAGGTACGCACTTCTCATCCATCACCCTTATTAGAAACTAAGATTGAAGAGCTTACTAGTTTGGTGAGACAGATGGCCTTGAAGCAAGTTAGTGACCAACAAGCACTAGCTAAGGTATGTGGTTTATTCTCATCACCTGATCATTTTACTGACCAATGTTCTGAAATACAGGGAATGAAAACATGTCCAGCAGCCTTTCAGCCAAGGCAGTTCCAGCAAAATCAAGGATGGAGAGAGCCTAACCAAGTCCAATATGGATTTGGAAATCAACAGAATCAAGCTAGGCCCCCGTACCAAAATCAGTTTCAAAACCAACCCCCATTCCAGAATCAATTCCAGAACCCTCCACCATTTCAACAAAAGCAGTCTTATAATCAACCTTCATACCAAAAACCAACCAATATCCAAAGACCCTATGAGCAACCATCCACTAGTGCCCAACCTCCAATTCAAAACCAACAAAAATCTGAGTTTGAAGGACTGAAAGACACTGTTAAAGATTTGTCCAATAAGTTTGAGAGTCTCATGGACTTTCTGACCAAAAATCCAGGTAAACTCCCTTCCCAAACAGTCCCAAACCCAAAAGAGAATGTTAGTATTATAACTACAAGAAGTGGAAAAGAACTCCAACCACCATCCACCATTGAACCTGAAACAAGAAAAACTAATATGGGTGAGAATGAAGTTAGAAATGATGAAAATTCTATGAAAATGCATCGGGAAGAAGATAAGAAAGAGGAGGATGATAATGATAGGACAAGAAGTAAGAAACAAGAAACACCATTTCAAAGGAAACAAAGGGAGAAGAAAGATATACCACCACCATTTCCATCAAGGATGATTGAATCAAAGAGGTTACAATAAGAAGCACTGCAAAAAGAAATTCTGGACACCTTTCAGAAAGTGGAAATCAACATACCTCTGCTTGAAGCACTCAAACAAATTCCAAAGTATGCTAAGTTTTTGAAGGATCTTTGCACCAAGAAAAGGAGACTTCAAGGTAATGAGAGGATCAATTTGGGAAGAAGCATCTCAGCCCTTATCACACCACAATTTCCAACCAAATGTCAAGATCCAGGGATGTTTTCTATTCCATGCACCATTGGTTCATTAAATTTCTCTAATGCATTGTGCGATTTAGGTGAATCAATTAATGTATTTCCTCACTCAGTATATACTTCTTTGTAGATGGGAGACTTGAAGCCCACAAGAGTGGCGGTCCAGCTTGCAAATAGATCCACAGTATTCCTAGCAGGAGTTCTGGAGGATGTCCTGGTAAAAGTCAAAGATCTTTTATTCCCTACTGACTTTTATGTGTTGAATATGGAAGATGATAGGATCCCATCACACTCACCCATCATTTTGGGGAGACCATTCTTAAAGACGGCCAAAACCATTATCAATGTCCATGAAGGGACACTTACCATGGAGTTTGGAGACAGCACCGTCCACTTCAATATTTTTGAATCCATGAGGCACCCATCAGATGATCATTCACTCTTCGCACTCTCCCATGAAGATGACATAGAACCAATTGAAGAATCAGGTATGTTTCATGAATTTTTATCATTAGGAGAGAATTTTTCCATTAAAGATACCACTGAACATATGGATTCCCAAACTCTTGGAGATTTTGATTTCCTGTTGGAAGAAGAGGTAAAATCTGATTTCTTTGATAATTTGTTAAATGATGATGAAGATGATATGATTTCTTGTGTGCAGGATATCAAACCATTGGAAGTGGAGAACCTCAATTTAGTTTCATCTCTTGAGCATCCTCCTGATCTAGAATTAAAACCACTCCCCACTGATTTAAAATATGTTTACCTTATGGAGGGGGAGAAATTACCAGTAATAATTGCTAATAATCTATCTAAAACTCAAGAAAAGTCATTGATTGAGCTTTTGAGAGAGAATGTCCAAGCAATAGGATGGAGCTTAGGTGATATCCCAGGAATAAACCCAAAAATTTGCTCACATAGAATTTTTCTTGAGGGAGATTCCAAACCTGTCAGACAACCCCAAAGGAGGCTGAACCCTACCCTAATGGAGGTTGTAAAAAAAGATATTGAGAAGTTATTAGAAGCCGGGATCATCTATCCCATATCAGATTCACAATGGGTTAGCCCCATCCATGTAGTCCCAAAGAAAACTGGCCTAACCATTGTGAGGAATGAAAAGAATGAATTAGTCCCTGTGAGAATTCAGAATAGCTGGAGAGTATGCATCGATTTTAGGAATGTGAATCAGGTCACTCGAAGAGATCATTTCCCTATCCCGTTCATTGACCAGATGTTAGATATATTGGCAGGGAGAACTCATTATTGCTTTTTGGATAGATTTTCAGGTTATTTTCAGGTACCCATTGCCCCCGAAGATCAAGAGAAGACTACCTTTACTTTTCCTTTCAGTACTTTTTCATACAAAAGGATGCCATTTGGATTGTGTAATGCTCCAGGTACATTTCAGAGGTGTATGGTAAGTATATTTTCTGATCACATTGAAGATTGCTTGGAGGTTTTCTTGGATGATTTCACAGTTTTTGGAAATTCTTTTGACCACTGTTTGAAAAATCTGGAAAAAGTTTTGAAAACTTGTATTGAAAAAAACCTTGTTTTGAATTTTGAAAAGTGTCATTTTATGGTTGAGAGAGGAATTGTCCTTGGGCATGTCATTTCAAAGAAAGGCATTGAGGTTGATAAATCAAAAATTGAAGTGATAAATTCTTTGCCTTACCCAACTTGTGTAAAACATGTTAGATCATTTTTAGGACATGCAGGATTCTACAGGAGGTTTATAAAAGATTTCAGTAAGATTTCTCTCCCTCTCTCTAGATTACTTTTGAAAGATGCTGATTTTGATTTCAACGGTTCATGTAGGGAAGCATTTGATGAGTTGAAGAAGAAATTGATTACACCACCAGTGATGCAGCCACCAAATTGGGAAGAACCATTTGAGCTACTTTGTGATGCTTCAAACCAAGCAGTTGGAGATGTCCTTTCTCAGCGAATTGAGGGCAGGCCACAAGTCATTGCATATGCCTCGAAAACCTTAGATGCATCCCAATTCAACTACACAACAATAGAAAAAGAGTTTTTAGCAGTTGTTTTTGCTTTAGAAAGATTTAGATCGTATCTGCTTGGAACTAAAGTCATTGTGTTTTCTGATCATGCAGCTCTTAGGTACTTGATGAAGAAGGCTGAAGCAAAACCAAGGCTAGTGAGATGGATACTACTACTACAAGAGTTCAACATAGAAATCAAAGATAAGAAGGGATCTGAGAACCAAGTGGCTGATCACTTAAGTAGACTACCCAACACCGCTGAAGTTGAGATTCCATACACTGAACCACTAAATGATTGCCTTCCAGGAGAGCAGTTGTACTTGATTGAAGGATAAGTACCTTGGTATGCTGACATGGTCAATTATCTGGTAACATCTCAGGTCCCATCTCATTTAAATTCTCACCAAATTTACAAATTGAAATCTGAATCTAAATATTACATCTGGGATGATCCATTTCTTTGGAAGATTTGCAATGAACAAATGATTAGAAGATGTTTTCCTAAAAATGAAATTGAATCCGTCTTTAGGTTTTGTCACACATTAGCTTGTGGAGGCCACTTTGGACCTCAAAGGACTGCAAGAAAGGTTTTAGAATCTGGACTTTATTGGCCAACACTTTTCAAAGATTCTCATGAATTTTGTAAACGGTGTGAAAAATGTTAGTTTACAGGAAATATTTCAAAGAGACAAGAAATGCCCCAAAAGCCACTTAATTTTTGTGAAATGTTTGAAGTTTGGGGGATAGATTTTATGGTACCTTTCCCAATTTAATTTGGAAATTCTTATATTCTTCTTGCTGTTTATTATGTTTCCAAATGGGTGGAAGCAAAAGCCACCAGAACTGACGATGCTAAAGTTGTTTGTGATTTAGTCAGGGCTAACATATTTTGTAGGTTTGGAGTTCCTAGAGCCATCATTAGTGATCAAGGGACTCACTTTTGTAATTGGATAATGGCGGCTTTGTTGAAAAGGTATGGGGTGCATCATAAAACATCAACTCCCTATCATCCACAGACTAATGGGCAAGCTGAAGTGTCCAATAGGGAAATAAAAGGAATTTTGGAAAAGACTGTTAATCCAAATAGGAAGGATTGAAGTCAAAGGTTAGAAGACACATTATGGGCTTATAGGACAACCTACAAAACCCCAATTGGAATGAGTCCATATAGGCTGATTTATGGGAAAAGTTGTCACCTACCTGTGGAATTGGAACACAAGGCATATTGGGCTGTGAGGAAGATGAATTTGGATCTTGAAAGTGTTGGGAAAGAGAGAAGATTGCAGTTATAAGAGCTGGAAGAAATTAGAAGGGAAGCATTTGAAAATTCCAGGATTTACAAAGAGAGAACAAGAGTGGCTCACGACAAACTGATCCAACCAAAGGACTTCCATCCAGGAGACAAAGTGTTGTTATTCAATTCAAGACTCAAGATGATGCCAGGTAAACTTCGTTCCAGGTGGGATGGTCCATTTATAGTTACTCATGTATATCCTTTTGGTGCTGTGCAGATTGTGAAGGATGGAGTGAAGGACCCATTCACTGTTAATGGGCACAAATTGAAGAAATTCCTTAGGACCATGCCATCAGAGCCAATGGAGGAGATCACACTCCTCCAACCTGTTTATCAATAAACTCCATCAGGTTGTACCTCTCCTTTATATTTTCATGATTGTTGTGATTCAATTTCCAATATTCTTACATGTTAAATACATTTTAATGCATTTTGGACACTACATCATTTAAGTGTGGGGGAGGTAACCTTTGTAGTGTAGGATTTTTATGTGTTGTTTGTTTTCCTATTTGTTAAAAAAACATGTGAGTGTTTAAAATTTTGTGTGTTTATTTTTCAATTTTTGTGTTTTTTTGAAACTTTTGAGCTGAAATGATTATCATTGATATTTTTGAAACCCATCTCCATGAGTGAAATAATTTATTCCTTGAAACTGAGCTTAAATGAATGCTGAAAATGACATTGTTTCAAGTTCAATTCTTTGGGAATTTCATGAAAAATACTCTATTTTTTTGAATCCCATGCCACATATCACTGTCTTTATATTTGAAATCACATTCCCGTGAGGATTCTGAACCTATTATTTTCATATTCTTTACATTCACCTCACTTCTTGAGAGAACCAAATCATGCTTGATTTAACCAGAATTTGATTTATTCCTGTCAAAACTTGAGGGTTTGAGGTACTTGTGTTTTAAATGATTGAGGCATTTCTTTGGTTTGAAAGCCCCCTTTTCAAGATAATCCCTTTCATAATGGCCTACCTTGAACATTTAATCCTTGTAGCCCATAGAAGCCATGAAAATCCTATTAGTTTAGCTACATTACAAGCCAATATTCCCTATCCAACCTGCTCTTGAAGTGAAATTGCATGATCTATTTGAACATAAGTGTGGGGGGAAGATATATTGTATTGTACTACCTTATTTGGGGATACTTTGGGTGAAAAAAAATGTTGAAGAGATGTTATTGCTGCAAAAAAAAAAAACCATTCTGCTGAAAGCTGTGCCTTTTCTGGATCTTTCATGATGAGAGAAGCTGTGCCTTTCTGGAGCTTCTAATGTAAAAAGGAAGTTGTGCCTTTTCTGGAGCTTTCAAGAAATATTATATTTGAGAAGATTGAAATGTTTTCTGATTAAATGATGAACTATGGGAACATTCCTTGATATTCCATGGAGAAGGATTTTATTTTCTACTAAGGGGAGTGAAGAGAAGACCATACTTTTGTGAAAATTAGAGTAATGCAATTTTGCTTCAAAAAGAGCCAAGCCCTCTTCATTCAGCCTCAGAATTTTCACATATAAATCCTACAAACCTAAAGCCACAGAACAACCTTAACAAGTCCTCATGATAAACATATGTCTTTAACTCACATTGGGTGGAGATGTAGGAATTTATCAAGCCTATGGTGACCCTTGTATGAGTTTGGATGAGAAAGACATTGCTAAAAAATTGAAATTTGTGTAATGAGAGATAATGAAAGTTAGGTAAGTGTTTTGTGTGCATGGGAGGAGAAATGAAGAGTAAATTTATTGAATGATCCTAAATTAAGAACATGAAATAATAGAGTTTGAGGAGGCATGATATATTTTGTTTCTTGTTTTCAAATTTGTGGATCTCATGGATATGTGTTTTGAATTTACTTTGAATTTATTTTGATTCTGACTTGTCCAGGAGTCCAAGTGATAAGTGTGGGGGAATTGATAGAGTTAATATTTTAATTATTATTTATATGTTTTTCAATGATTTAATCCCTCCCAATTATTCAATGTGAGTGTATTTGCATCATTTATGTGTTTTTAGTGTATTTTGGGCTTAAATGTGAAAATGGGGTAATTCTGTAAAATTTTCAGTTTTATAGAGCTTCTGTTTTTCGGGCATAACTTTTATAATATGGGTCCAATTGAATTGAATCTTTTTTTTAGGATTCCTATACTTGTGGGATTAAAATGTTCCTTCTGGACCAAGACCCAATTCGAAACCCAATGGTGCAAAAAATTCAATCAAGTGGAGAAATCAGTTTGGAAGGCAGAATGGACCCAACTTCATTAAATATGCAATATCTCCTTCATCCAACCTTAGAATGATGTTATTCCAGCTTGTGTCGACATAGGACTTCAAAAGGACGTCTCACATTAAATTTCATAAATTATTGAGCTCATTAATGCATCCTTTTGGCACGTAAAAGTGGAGTGGGTGAAACAGTGTTTGGAGGCTAGAAAAGTAATGGTCATTGATTCGGCTATATCTTTCTTTACACCTGTCCAATGACTCTAAAATTTTGAAGGTCGATAGAAAAATTCATTTCCAAAATTCTATAAGAAGGGACCTCAGTGAGTTTCTGCCGACTGGTGGGAAGAACAGAGGAAAACTTCTAGAGAAAAGAATCTGGAGCACCAAATTTTCTGTTCTTTGTTTTCTCTCTTTTGTTCTTCTTAGTTTTGTAATGAATTCTTCTTTCCCCTTAGTCACAATTAACCTTACCATGGTGAGGTAAACTTCTATGTGATTGGGGAAGGGGAGGTTTTCCATGTTGTATTTCATGAGTTCCTTCTCTTAATGTTTTAAAATCCTTTTCTCTTCTGCGAATCTGTTTCAATTTCTTATAACAGTTTTTATTATCATGTACGATTGTATCTGATTTTAGATTCTGTTGTTCATTTATATTTGGTCAATGATCAATATCTCCCTTCACTAGGTTCTGGTTTATAAACAATGGAATAGACCGGGATTTAGTGGTGTAGTACTCGGTGATCATCGGTACGTGTGTGAGGAGTAGTGAATGTTCTTGATTACTTGGGATAAACAAGACCCGATTGGGAATTGCCTAAGATAATTGGGGGTATTTTCTAAAACTCTATTACACATTGGAATGAGAGTAGACCAACCTAAGATTTTATTAAGGTTTATTCTCACATTTTTAATTGACCAAGGGAGTGAGAAGAAACGATTGTGGATTCTCACTCTTAACGATTTAGCAGAGGAGAATTGGGTAAAATGAACAATGATAGAATTACAATTGGAAAACTGACCCTAACCTGATCACCATTTCATATCACTGATTTATATCACATCATTTGTCAATTTGTTTCAAAACTTTCACTTAATTACTTTACTTTATTTATTTTATTTCTTGTATTTTCTAAATCAAACAATTTCTAAAAACAACCTCACTTCTTTCTATTTTAAGGTGACAACTTAATTGTTGTGCACTCCTCTCTGGAGACAACCTAGGTAATCCACTATACTGAATTTTAACTTAGGTAATATTTGTTTTTGTCACACCCCACGACAGGCACGTGTCATCTACCCCTTGTTCTAGCTCTCGTTATACCCAATTTGATAGAGGATGTTAGGTAAATGAAAAAAAGATGATGGAGTTGGGTGGAGTTTGATTATTTGTCTATGATTATGGACTGATCAATATTCAAAACCCTGAAGGATTTGAAATTTAGTACACTTATGATATTTCTAAAATTTTATATGATTATATAATTCATATTAGTGAATGATGGTGTATAAGTAATATTTATTCCATTATCAAATAGATGATGAAAATATAGTTGGATAAAGAAGGTTATTAATGGATATACACTGAATTCATCCCTTTCTTACTAACATCATTTTAGGATTGTATGATACTTTATTTAAATTGTCTGATACTTTATTTCCAGGGGGTGGAGGGGGGGGTTGTCTAGGGAAAGGGAGGAGGATGAAGGGGGAGTGGTGGGGGGGGGGGGGGTGTCCAGAGAAAGGGATGGGGTCTTCAGGGGGAGGGAGGGGGGTTTTTCCAGGGGGAGGGAGGGGGCTGTAGGTAGAGTGGTGGGGGGGGGATCCAGGGGTAGGGAGGGGCTGCCTAGGGGGGCTGTCTCAGGGAGGGGAGGGAGGGGGGTTTGTCCAGGGGGAGGGAGGGGGCTGTAGGTAGAGTGGTGGGGGGGGGGGGATCCAGGGGTAGGGAGGGGCTGCCTAGGGGGGGCTGTCTCAGGGAGGGGAGGGAGGGGGGTCTGGATAATCACACTAAAGAACTAGGAGGGAGGGGGTGTTCAAGAGGGAGGGGGTGTCCAGGTGGGAGGGTGGGTGGGGGTGTCTAGGAGGGAGGGTGTGTCTAGGAGTGGGGGAGGGGTCCAGGAGTGGGGGGTATCCAGGAGAGGAGGGGGGCTGTCCAGGGGGTGGGAAGGGGGGTGTCCAGGGGGTGGGAAGGGGGCTGTCCAAGGGGTGGAAAGGGGGTTGTCTAGGGAAATGAAGGGGGTTGTAGGGGGAGGGAGGGGGGTTGTCCAGAAAGAGGGAGGGGGGTTGCAGGTGGAGTGGTGGGGGGGGGGGTGTCCAAGGGTAGGAAGGGGGCTGTCGAGGGGTAGGGAGGGGCTGTCCAAGGGTAGGGGGGTGTCCAGGAGTGGGGGGTGTCTAGGAGGGGAGGGGGGGTATCTAGGGGGTGGGAAGGGGGTTGTCTAAGGGGTGGGAAGGGGGATGTATAGGGAAAGGGAGGGGGACTATAGGGGGAGGGAGTGGGGGTTGTCTAGGAAGAGGGAGGGGGCTGTAGGTGGAGTGGTGGTGGTGGTGGTGGGGGGGGGGGGGTTGTACAAGGGTAGGGAGGGGGCTGTCCAGGGGTAGGTAGGGGCTGTCTCGGGGAGGGGAGGGAGGGGTTTTGGCTAATCACACTAAAGAACTAGGATATCAAGAGGAAAGTGAACCAGTATGATCATGGCCTATCTAATTATGTAGGTTCTCATCAGGACCTCTCTAAAAATGAGAAATACATTCCTTACAAACCTTCAATGTGACCTTAGATATTGTATGGGGTCCTTGGAGAGGCATAAGTGGTCAGGGTCCAAGCAGGGTTGGACCTGATGTCTGATGTGGATGCACTATAACTCATTCCCTTTGACCTGGCATGGAAGAGTACACTCTTAGAGGCTCATAATATATGTAACTATTAGGTTTATAACCTATATAGGATGGTGGTATTACTAGGAAAATGTTAGAATTTATTCTAAAATTTAATACTCCTATGAAATTAAATACACCGTCATATATGCGTCATATTGTATAACCTTTGGAGATTCCTCTTTTTCTTATTGTCAATAAATGAAACCTTTTGGATTTCATGTTGTTGTTGACATTTCTTCCTCTTCTTTTCTCATCCATGTAATCTTAACAAAACAATATTTATAAGTAACTGAATCATGTTGAGCCTCTTCTAAAATATTAATTCAATCCAATGAAATATGGACATGTATAGGTTATAACAGGTAACAATTGACATTTTATTAATGTATTATTTCATATTAATGTTTAATTTATTTCATTATTTTATTAATAACACAATATCTATTTTCTTATCTAGGTAAATTTTTTTCCTGAGTTTGAATGCTTTGTTTGACAACTAATACCATGGACAACAATTTTTGAGAGCGGATCACAGATGCAAAAAGGATGAAACATTAATGTTTTTAACTATTTGTTGGATAATTGTAATTATAACCATATTAAACATTGTTTGAAATGTATATATCAGTGTGTTTTTTTTGTATTCATGATTTCAAGTAAATGTATATATCATTGTTTGGGAAACTCTTGTGCATGCTGTTTTGTTCTTCTATTCTTTGTTTGTGTGTAGATGTTGTCTATTCTGTGTGTGCAGGTGTTGTCTCAGGTGTGCAGGTTTTATGCAAGTGATGGGTTTTATTAGGCAACTTGGCCTTTATCAGCGCTAATTAAGCACTGATAAATGTGTATTATATCAGCGCTCAAAATAGTGTTGATAAAGGGGGTATTTATTAGTGCTATTTTGAGCGTTGATATATTATACATTTATCAGCACTCAAAATAGCGCTAATAAAGATGGCCCTTTATCAGTGCTTTTTTTAACATGGATAATGGTTACTCTTTATCAGCGCTATTTTGATCACTGATAAAGGGGACCCCCTTTATCTTCACCGCAATTAAAAATGATTTTCTAGTCCTGTTAAAGGTGGTTTTTAGTGCTATTTAAATCCCTATTTGTAGTAGTGATATCACACACCCATGGAGAACGGGTTCACACATCAAGGATGCCTAATTTGGTTTCTGATTTTTCAAGAAAGAGTTTTAGAATAGAGACTCGAGAATATTCCAAGTCGAGAGGGTCGTTCTAGAATCACATACCTTGAGTCTGTCAACAGAACCAATCCCAAGGCATGTCGAAAGAGAGGAAACCAATTCACTGGATTCATTGTTAATCGAGGAATGAATCATGAATTATTTTCCAATTTTAGATGAGAGCCTCGGGTTTAGCCAATGATCATAGATTAATCATCAATCTGTCAACAGAAAATAGGTTCAAGATGAAATTCAAGGATGTATCATGATGACCTCTCTATGATGGATTTCCCATAAATTTCTACCGTTCTTGAGAAATATAGCTCCGATTGGGGGTGGGGGGGTGTCGTTGACATGTCGAATCCTTCAAAAATCTACCATGGAATCGTCAACGGATTAATTATCCATAATAAATATGTCATCAAGAGGAGGTTTAGAAAGATGATTCATATAAGCACATACCCATTTAATATTTTTAGTCTATGGTAGATCTCAATTCTATTAAGAAATTGTTGGGTCGAAGCCTAATGTCGAGGTAGAAATAGTCACAAAACACTAGAAAATTCACCCGGAGAAATTATTGTAAAGACCCGAAAAATGCAAGGAATTTTTTTTCTTAATTTTCTTGGGAATTTTAGAAGAACTCAGTTTCTGACGGCACCTGATTCCGAGTCCCGGTGTGCCCAGAATCATTTTTCTGAATTTTAGCTTGGGTACGTTCAGAGAACGAACGAGCGGGTTTTTCTAACTTTTGAATCGGTGCTCAGAATCGAATTCCGAGGGCACCAATGGATTTGAAGCGCCGATTATTGCTTATAAACACCTTTTCCGGAGTTGCATTTTCTCGGGTGTGGTTTTTAATTTTGGGGTTAAGTTAAGAAATAAAATAAAAGTGGTGCGACAAATTATTTTATTTTACTTAAAGTGGCTTAACCTAAGTTAAGCGGATAAGGTGGAACCCACAATATCCTACCCACTTGGTAAGATATTTGTGAGGTGGGGCCCGCACGAGCCCCACCGTTTCTTTCCTTCTAAGTAACGCACCCGCACCCCCCCTTTTTAATGAAGTCAAACCGTGCATTTATTCTGGTTAAGAAATGCCTCATTAATTTGGGTGGTTAAATCGTTACAATTAATTCATTGAATTAATTGTTCATTTCGTTTCTTTTGAAATTCAAACGTTGGCATGTGCGTTAATAAAATAAGAAAACCCTTATTTTATTTCTGTTGGAACTTGTTGCGTGGAGAGGATTTGGAGAAAAACCTTCTTCTTCAACGAAGAACGCGAAGAACGCGAAGAATGCGAAGAACGCACCGACCTCCGACGAAGTACGCCAAATCCTCAGAGATCGACTACGTGACGCCGTGTACCGCGATGCCAGCAAAGCTTCTTCCGCGACGCTTCTTCCATGACGCTTCTTCCATGACGCTTCTTCCGCGATTCCTTCTTCCGTGATGTGCTTTTCCGCGACGAACCCTCGCTCAACGACGCTTGATGTAGGTGTTTATTTTTATTGGTTTGTTCATGATTACTTCCGTCGCCATCTTCCTTTCTTTTTGAGCCGCCTGATATCGCAATAACGGGAGGAGGTCGAACCGCACGAACACGGCTGACCCTCCTCCCCCTTGTTGGTTTGATTTTGATTGCGGCACGAGCAAGGAAACGCGGTGCCGAAGCACCGCGCGGAAAATATTAAAGAAAGGGGAGAAGCGCAGCGCCGTCGCGCCACGCCGTTGAAAACGAACCAAAGATGCGGCGCCGTCGCGCCGCACCAGAGAACTACGAAAGCACCGCGGCCGGTGCGGGGCCGCGGTGGAGGGGCGCGGTGCCGTTGCGCTGCGCCGGACGGATCAAGGCCGCGGCTTGGGCCGCGGCGGAGCGGGGAGACCAGCGGCCGGTTCTGGGCCGCCAGCGTCGGAACAAGGGGACCGACCCTTTCCGGTCCCGTGGTGGCAGCAGCCGGCCGGCTGGAGCGGGCCGGCCGGTCAGGGGGAATCCAGGGGTCTGTGACCCCTGGTTGGCCAGCAAAGCGGCCCCCACGTGGGGCCGCGGTTACAAAGGAAAGCGGGGGGCAGCGCACCCCCCGTGTCGCTGTGCACGACCGAAACGGCCGAGCCACCCGCTGGCCGCTGGCCACGCCAGCGCGTCCAGGTCGGGTCGGGCCGGGCCACTCCCAAGAGGGCCAGACCCGGACCCGATTCGGGTCGACCCAGTTCAGGCCGACCCTGGGGGTATCGGGCCGGGTCGGACCGGGCTCGAACCCCTTAATACCAAACCTCTTTCGGTCTTCTGCCCATATCTTGGGCTGCGGACCTCCGATCGACACACTGTCATCTGCGATGCGATCCTTGGATCGAGACGGTCGTTTCGGTATATCGTACTCAAGGTTTCGAAGGACTTTGGGTTTGGCCGGGTTGGTTCGTACACGAAACCAACCAGGCCCTCAGAGCAGAAACGCTTATAACTTGAGCTCCGGACGTCCGATTGACGTGCCGTCGACTTTTTTGGATTCCTCTTAGTGAGAAAGACCTTTTGGATTATTCCGCTCAAGGTTTGGTCACAGTTGAAGTATGGTTGGGTTGGTTTTGACTTAAAAACCAACCGGGCCCCTAGGACGAAAAAGAAAAAAACTCTCAGACCGGGCGTCCGATTGACGCGCTGTCTGTGACGTTGAGTTCCTATTGTCGATACAGAACTTTTGGATACATCAACTCCGGGCTATGTGTCAGTTTATGTATCAGCCCCTCGGATCGTGGAGCGGAACCTCCCGAACGAGCTTGCTGTGTGCGGGAACCCTAGAGCTGGCTGCGACTACGACGACGATGACGACTGTACAGAAATCCTCCGTGGATTCGACGGCGATGACTACAACACTCAGCGATCCTACGTGGAACAGTGCTACCGATCCTGTGTGGGTCAGATCTTTTGTTGGTCAGCGCTTAGCGGTCCTGTGTGGGCCAGCGCCTACAGATCATGTGTGGGTCCGATCCTATGTGGGTCATTGCGGGGGTTAGTTACCTATCGACCCTGTGTGGGTCAGATCCTTTGTGGGTCATTATGGGGGTCAGTACCTATCGATCCTTTGTGGGTCCGATGGCTTAGATGAATCAGTGGCTATATCTGATCATCTCTATCGTCATACTAAGAAGTATACCTGGGTGAGCTGAATCTTGATTTGCTTTCCTATGTGGATTCTGTTGTGCTATCCTGTGTGGATGTGATCGAACTTGGGCTCGGATGTTGGAGTGAACTGGAATTGATGACTTAGGTATATGTATGGGCATATACCTAAGTAGTGTCGGATGTTACTTCGTGATTGTATATTTCCTTTGTGGATTATCCTTTGTGGATTCTGGGAGACCTTCGGGGGTCTCAGGGTCCCTACTGAGTAGCTTATACTCACCCCTGCACGGGCTATGCCCGCACTACGTTGTGTTGGTTGCAGACGACGGACAACGCTGATCGTGGTTGAGGCTTGCGGAGCAGGTCGGTACCTGGAGGTGGACCATTGGGCGAGATGTACACGGAGCGGACGGCTGGACCCGAGGAGCTGTGGAGGCTATCTGTACCCACCCTTCAGGTGGGACTTCTAGTGGATGGATCGAGGCTACGACTTTACCTTCAGTTGCTATTTTCCCTTTCCAGTTGTACTTTACTTTCAGTTTGGGTTTGTATTCTGGCCCACTTACTTTTCCGCACTTACTGTTGTTCTAGTTTTTACTTAGTGTTTACTTCTGCTTTCTTGATCTGTGGTGTTTGTTTACTTTACAAAGGCAATGCATTCCCTTTTACCGGGAATTATGCCTTGGTGCTAGTCTCCAGCCCCTGGCCTATGGAAGGTGGGCTTGGGGTAGTCACGACATGGGCCTTGAGGATGGTTCGTGACAAATTGGTATCAGAGGAGTTCAGTTCTACCGCAGAACTCAGGACTTTGATCTTTCTTCTATGTGAAGCAATAGTGTTAAGGGTATTGGGTGTGGTTATCAGTCAAGGGAATCCAGTGTTGGTGCGGCGGCTGACGTATCCGTACACCAGGACCCTGACTTCCGATTTCCGACTTAATGTACGAAGACATTGATTGAATGTGTGTTTCAAGTTTTCTTTGTGATTACTTTATGTCAGCTCACAAGGTATACTGTTTGACCGTGGCACACCTGTTTCCATTTTAGGATGGCCCCACGATGGCAGCCAACTAAGGTTCCGAGCGTTGTACGTGACGACAACCCACCAAGCGACGAGGCCTCGGTACATGGCCCTTTGACAGCAGAGGCACCGGCGGTACCTCTACCCGCCAAGCCACCGATGCTACCAGCCCCAGCCACTGACGATGCACGTCGCCTTAATGCACTGCACGAGTTTCAGTGCCAGCGACCACCCAGGTTCCTCGGGGAGATGGACCCCCAGGCAGCCTAGGATTGGCTGGAGGCAGTTGTACGGGTTTTTAGGTTAGTGAGGACACTAGCAGACCTCATGGTGATCCTCGCAGTGACCCTCCTGCACGTGGCAGCAGGCAGATGGTGGAGTTTGATGCTCCAGGTGCACGATGAGGCATCTCTCCTCTGGACGGACTTTGAGAGCCTCTTCCGCTCGGAGTTTTCCCAACCACCCTCCGTGCGGTGCACATCAAAGAGCATCTACAGCTGCGGCAGGGCAACATGACGGTCTCCCAGTACTCGGCGAGATTTACCAATCTCTCGCGCTACTCGACAGACATGGTACGGGACCCCTTCTTCCGGGCCCAGACCTTTGAGCAGGGATTGAGTTAGGAGATCAGGGCATCGCTGATCTCCCTCAGCATTCCGACTCAGGCAGGAGTACTGGAGCGAGCCCTTCTGATCAAGAGCTTCCTTGTTGAGCCTACATCAGTAGCGAGACCTACCGTAGGGCGGCATGTAGCAGAGTCTTCTGCAGCAGGTAGTCGACGGATGACTCATGGGTCCAGGAAGACCAGACCCTCAGGAAGACGACCTCAGGACACTGGCTCAGCAGTGCGGGGAACACAACGCGGAGCCAGTCTTTCGAGAGGCAGACAGTGCTACGCATGCGGCGGGCAGGGCCACATGGCTCGTGACTGCCCGACCCGCCGTGCCGAGGAGCAGCAGACGGTTGAGGGGCCACCCAGGCAGAGGCAGAGGGTCGACCGTGGCGGTCCACAGGAGCAGGCGGACGAGGAAAAGGAGTTGGCGAGCAGCAGGTGGTGGGCGACGCTTTGAGGCTCTACAGCCACCACCACCAGGAGGTCCACCCCGACCATAGGGAGCTGGCGGGCATAGACAGGCACAACTCCAGGCAACGGAGGCCTACGACCACGGTGCACCCGAGATGATTCGAGGTACTATCTGTGACTATTCCACCCTTACTGCAGTTCTTATAGACACATGAGCGAGTCATTCTTTCATAGTTGCTGCCCTTGTTCGGAGCTCGGAGATTACGACGGAGCCGTTGGCTCGATCCTTACGGCTAGAGACTCCTACGGGAGAAGACTCGACGATTACGCACTGGTGCCGCCAGTGTGAGCTTACTCTAGGAGGCGAGAGCTTCGGCTGAGATCTTCTTGTAGTGGCGTCGAGGCCTTACGACGTCATATTGGGCATGGATTGGTTATCTACAGTCCATGCTCAGATCGACTATATTAGGCGCAAGGTGCGGTGTGTACGCACCGACGGGAGCATGTTCACCTTCACCAGCGAGAAGGGAGCCTTTGCAGCACAGGATGGACTCTCGCAGAGGAGAGGACATCCCATCACTCATCATTTGGATAGCCTCATCATAGGATTAGTTGACGTGCGAAGTCCTGGTTTTCCTGTAGTGGTGGATCAGTATGCAGACGTTTTTCCCGATGACGTTCCAGGACTACCTCCTCGCAAAGAGGTAGAATTTTATATTGACCTATACCCTGGGACAGCCCTGATATCCACTCCAGCATATTGGATGGCTCCCGCCAAGCTTCGAGAGCTATGGGTACAATTTGAGGACTTGCAGGGCGAGGGATTCATCCTACCCAGTGTTTCACCCTGGGCTTCCCCGATATTGTTCGCCAAGAAGGCGGACAGGAGCTTGCAACTTTGTGTCGACTATCGTCTCCTGAACTAGGTGAAAGTGAGGAACAAGTATCCACTACCGAGGATTGATGAACTCTTCGATCAACTCAAGGGAGTACGGTGGTTCTCAAAGATAGACCTTAGATCAGGCTATCTTCAGCTCAGAGTTCAGGACGAGGACGTGCAGAAGACGGCCTTTAGATGTCAGTATGGCCACTATGAGTTCTTCGTTATGCCATTCGGCGTAACCAATGCTCCCACAGTGTTCATTGTCCTCATGAACATGATCTTTCATCCATACCTCGATCGATTTGTCGTGGTCTTCATCGACGACATTTTGATATACTCGACGACTGAGGAGGAGCATGCCTACCACTTGCAGGTTGTACTGGACACACTCCGAGAGCACCAGCTTTATGGTAATCTCTCAAAGTGTCAGTTCTGGATACGTGAGGTCCACTTCCTGGGACACGTCATCTCTGAGGCGGGAGTTGCGGTGGATCCTGTGAAGATCGAGGTAGTGCTAGCTTGGGAGCCACCCAGGAGCGTGACGGAGGTGCGGAGTTTCTTGGGACTGGATGGATACTATCGGAGATTTATGCTAGACTTATCCAGAGTTGCGGTGCCACTCTCAGCTTTGATGAAGAAGGAGAAACCCTTTGTGTGGTCAGAAAGATGTCAGCAGAGCTTCCAGGAGCTGAGACAGAGATTGACCAGCGCCCCGATCTTGAGGCTACCGGAGGAGGGAGTTGGGTACGTAGTCTGCTGCGACGCATCAGGGACCAGAATCAGATGTGTCCTGATGCAGGAGCGGGCTGTGATTGCCTACAAATCAGGTCATTTGAGACAGCATGAGCAGAACTACGCTACCCATGACCTGGAGTTAGCATCAGTGGTCTTCGCTCTGAATATGTGGTGACACTATCTGATGGGCGAGCACTTTACAGTCTATTCTGACCATCAGAGTCTCAGGTACATCTTCTCGCAGAAATACCTGAACCTGAGACAGCGACGATGGGTCGAGTTCCTCCAGGACTATGACTTTGAGATAGTCTATACTCCTGGAAAGGGGAACGTGGTAGCCGATGCTCTTAGCAGGAGGACGGGCATTCAGCTACTTGGGGAGGTGACAGAGCAGCTAGCCGCTTTGCAGATATCCTTTGTGGATAGAGATGGAGAAGCCTTCCTTCAGTCACTCACAGTCACTCCTCCACTACTACAGCGGGTCAGAGAGGCACAGCGTGGGGATGTTGACTGAGAGACACGACATGCACAGATATCCTAAGGACAGGCACCTGATGGATTCTCCGTGGGAGGAGAGCACGACGTACTTTTTAGAGGACGTACCTTGGTACCAGTTGCTTTACGGGAGGAGGTGATGAGAGAGTTTCACACTTCCCCTTTGGCGGTACATCCTGGAGTGGCGAAGATGTACCAGGATCTCAGGCGACAGCACTGGTGGCCGGGCATGAAGAAGGCTATGGCAGAGTTCGTTTCTCGATGCCTCACCTGCCAGCAGGTGAAGGCAGAGCACCAGGTACCAGCAGGCTTGGTACAACACTTGGATGTCCCGGAGTGGAAGTGGGACGACATATCTATGGACTTCGTGACTAGACTTCCACGCACTTCCAGAGGTCACGACTCCATTTGGGTGATTGTCGACCGACTCACCAAGTCGGCTCACTTCTTACCCATCAGAGAGCAGGGCTCAGTGGAGAGCTTGGGACGTCTCTACGTTCAGGAGATTGTGCGACTTCATGGTGTGTCATCATCTATCATCTCTGATCGAGATGCTCGCTTTACTTCCCGGCTTTGGAAGGGGTTGCAGGAGGCATTCAGGATGCAGCTACGTTTGAGTACCGCCTTTCACCCTCAGACGGATGGTCAGACAGAGAGGACCATTCAAACTCTTGAGGACATGCTCCACGCATGTGTCCTCGACTTTGGTCGCAGCTGGGAGGACCACCTACCCTTGGTGGAGTTTGCGTACAACAACAGCTACCAATCCACCATCGGGATGGCACCATATGAGGCGTTGTACGACCGACCTTGAAGATCACCTCTGTGCTGGATAGACCCTGGGGAGTCAGCACTTGTGGGACCGGAGATGGTCCAGGCCACGTCAGAGAAGGTCCAGGTCATCCAGGAGCGGATGAGGATAGCTCAGAGCCGGCAAAAGTCTTATGCTGACAGGAGGTGGAGGCCACTGGAGTTCGAGGATGGCGACCACGTCTTCTTGCGGGTCTCACCTCGACGTGGATTACAGAGATTTGGCAGAGGCGGTAAGTTATCTCCGTGCTTCATCGGACCATTCCAGGTCCTTAGCAGGATTGGCGAGGTGGCTTATCGCCTGGCTCTACCACCTCAGTTGCACCGGGTGCACGACGTCTTCCACGTATCTCAGCTAAGGAGATACGTGCACGACCCGACGCATATCATTGACCATGGGGAGCTGGATGTTGATGATGGGGTGACTTTTGCAGAGGTCCCGGTGGAGATTGAGGATCGACAGGAGTGGGTCCTATGTGGATGGTTGATTCCTCTAGTGCACATCAAATGGCAGCACGGGAACCTCCAGGAGAGCACTTGGGAGCGGGAGGCTCATATGCGTGCTCAGTACCCATATTTGTTTCCCTAGTTTTTGATGTATCTTTACGGGGACGTAAAGCCCCGAGGTGGGAGTGATGTAAAGACCCTAAAAATTCAAGGAAATTTTTTTCTTAATTTTCTTGGGAATTTTACAAGAACGCAGTTTCTGACGGCACCTGATTCCGAGGCCCGGTGTGCCCGGAATCATTTTTCTGAAGTTTAGCTTGGGTACGTTTAGTGAACGAACGAGCGGGTTTTTCTAACTTTTGAACCGGTGCTTGGAATCGAATTCCGAGGGCACTGATGGATTCACAGCGCTGGTAATTGCTTATAAACACCTTTTCTGGAGTTGCGTTTTCTCAGGTGTGGTTTTTAATTTTGGGGTTAAGTTAAGAAATAAAATAAAAGTGGTGCGACAAATTATTTTATTTTACTTAAAGAGGCTTAACCTAAGTTAAGAGGATAAGGTGGAACCCACAATATCTTACCCACTTGGTAGGATATTTGTGAGGTGGGGCCCACAAAATCCCCACCGTTTCTTTCCTTCTAAGTAATGCACCCCCCCTTTTTAATGAAGTCAAACCGTGCATTTATTCTGGTTAAGAAACGCCTCATTAATTTGGGCGGTTAAATCGTTACAATTAATTCATTGAATTAATTGTTCGTTTCGTTTCTTTTGAAATCCAAACGTTGGAATGTGCATTAATAAAATAAGACAACTCTTATTTTATTTCTGTTGGAACTTTTTGCGTGGAGAGGATTTGGAGAAAAATCTTCTTCTTCAACGAAGAACGCGAAGAACACGAAGAACGCGAAGAACGCACCGACCTCCGACAAAGTATGAAAAATCCTCGGAGATCGACTACACGACGCCGTGTACCGCGACGCCAGCAACGCTTCTTTCATGACGCTTCTTCCGCGACGCTCCTTCCGTGACGCCTTCTTCCGCGACGTGCTTTTTCGCGACGATCCCTCACTCGACGATGCTTGAGGTAGGGGTTTATTTTTATTGGTTTGTTCATGATTACTTCCATCGCCATCTTCCTTTCTTTTTGAGCTGCCTAATATTGCAACAACGGGAGGAGGTCGAACCGCACAAACATGGTTGACCCTCCTCCCCCTTGTTGGTTTGATTTTGATAGCGGCACGAGCAAGGCATCGCAGTGCCGAAGCACAGCGCAGAAAATATTAAAGAAAGGGGAGAAGCGCAACGCCTTCACGCCACGCCGTTGAAAACAAACCAAAGCTGCGGCGCCGTCGCACCGCACCGGAGAACTACGAAAGCACCACGGCCGGTGCGGGGCCGCGACGGAGGGGCGCGGCACTGTCGCGCCATGCCGGATGGATCAAGTCCATGGCGGAGTGGGGAGACCGGCGGCCGGTTCTGGGCTGCCGGTGTCGGAGCAAGGGGACCAGCCCTTGCCGCTCTCGTGGCGGTATCAGACGGCAGACCAGAGCGGGCCGGCCGACCAGGGGGAATCCGGGGGTCCGTAACCCCCGGTTGGCCAGCAAAGCGGCCCCCACGTGGGGCCTCGGTTACAAAGGAAAGCGGTGGGCAGCGCCCCCCCCCCCCCCCCCCCCCCCCGCGTCGCTTCGCTTGGCCGAAACGGTCGAGCCACCCGCTAGCCACGCCAGCGCGCCCAGGCCGGGCCGGGCCGCGCCCAAGCGGGCCGGACCCGAACCCGGTTTGGGTCGACCCGGTTCAGGCCGACCCTGGGGGTATCGGGCCGGGTCGGACCGGGCCCGAACCCCTTAATACCGAACCTCTTTCGGGCTTCTGCCCATATCTTGGGCTACGAACCCCCGATCGACACACAGTCAGCTGCGATGCGATACTTGGATCGAGACGGTCGTTTTGGTATATCGCACTCAAGGTTTCGAAGGACTTTGGGTTCGACCGGGTTGGTTCGTACACAAAACCAACCGGGCCCTCGGAGCGGAAACACTTATAACTTGAGCTCCGGACGTCCGATTGATGTGTCGTCGACTTTATTGGATTCCTCTTAGTGAGACAGACCTTTTGGATTACTCCGCTCGAGGTTTGGACGCAGTTGGAGTACGGTCGGGTTGGTTTTGACATAAAAACCAACCGGGCCCCTGGGACGAAAAAGCCAATAACTCTCAGACCGGGCCTCCGATTGACCCACCATCTGTGACTTTGAGTTCCTATTGTCGATACGGAACTTTTGGATACATCAACTCCGGACTATGTGTCAGTTGATGTATCATCCCCTCGGCTCGTGGAGCGGACCCTCCCGAACGAGCTTGCTGTGTGCGGGAACCCTAGAGCTGGCTGCGACTACGACGACGATGACGACTGTACAGAAATCTTCTGTGGATTCGACGGTGACGACTACAACACTCAGCGATCCTACGTGGATCAGTGATACCGATCCTGTGTGGGTCAGATCCTGTGTGGGTCAGCGCTCAGCGGTCCTATGTGGGTCAGCGCCTACAGATCCTATGTGGGTCCGATCCTGTGTGGGTCATTGCGGGGGTTAGTTACCTATCGACCCTGTGTGGGTCAGATCCTTTGTGGGTCATTGCGGGGGTTAGTACCTATCGATCCTTTGTGGGTCTGATGACTTAGATGAATCAGTGACTATATCTGATCATCTCTATCGTCATACTAAGAAGTATACCTATGTGAGCTGAATCTTGATTTGCTTTCCTATGTGGATTCTGTTGTGCTATCCTGTGTGGATGTGATCGAACTTGGGCTCGGATGTTGGAGTGAACTGGAATTGATGACTTAGGTATATGTATGGGCATATACCTAAGTAGTGTCATATGTTACTTCGTGATTATATCCTTCCTTTGTGGATTATCCTTTGTGGATTCTGGGAGACCTTCAGGGGTCTCAGGGTCCCTACTGAGTAGCTTATACTCACCCCTGCACGGGCTATGCCTGCACTACGTTGTGTTGGTTGCAGACGACGGACAACACTGATCGTGGTTGAGGCTTGCAGAGCAGGTCGGTACCTGAAGGTGGACCATTGGGCGAGATGTACACAGAGCAGACGGCTGGACCCGAGGAGCTGTGGAGGCTATCTGTACCCACCCTTCAGGTGGGACTTCTAGTGGATGGCTCGAGGCTGCGACTTTACCTTCAGTTGCTGTTTTCCCTTTCCAGCTGTACTTTACTTTCAGTTTTTGTTTGTATTCTGGCCCACTTACTTTTCCGCACTTACTGTTGTACCAATTTTTACTTAGTTTTTATTTCTACTTGCTTGCTCTGTGGTGTTTGTTTACTTTACAAAGGCAATGCCTTCCCTTTTACCGGGAATTACGCCTTGGTGCTAGTTGCCAGACCCTGGCCTATGGAAGGTGGGCTTGGGGTAGTCACGACACGGGCCCCGAGGACGGGTCATGACAATTATTCTCCCAACCGAAGGAAATTTTCACACACACATGGACATACCATTTTTTTGTACCACTGATCATCATAACTGGGACACATCAGTTGATCTATTCAACCAGAAATACTTTCGATACATGGATCTCCATCATGGATTTCTTCGCATTCCATTGTCGAAAATTCTCTCATCATCGCCGCACATCATCATCTTCACCTATATTTGTATGCCTTTATCAGCAATTGGGAAACTATAAAGGTGGCACCCCATTCCCCATTGTCTCTCGACATCTACATCATTATCGACCCCTCTGCATATCTAACATCACTCTGATGTTGCCTTTTTATAAGCATGGCATGTTGGTTTGTCATAAAAAATATGTTCTATTTTTTTCAAACTTTAATCCCACATTTTTTTAAACTTTCTTATCCCACTTCTATCTCTACATCTCATTTTCAAATTTTAGAATCAAAATATCCCAAAAATTTCTACCTTGATTTAAAATTTGAATACTCCATCATCATCTCTTCCACCATCATTAGCTCGACAATCACCGACTCTTTATGACCAGATATGTCACATAAAATCCACCTTAATTAGATCTCCATCTACATCGAATCATCCATATAGAAATTGGCATAATTCATCACACCCATTACAGGTGTCATCTTTTTAGATATCTGAAAAACTCCTCGATATTACTCTTTCTCTACATCTGGATCTTCTTTGGTCAAAACCGTAAACCCCCTCTGATACTAGTTATTGAGGTAGAGCCTAACGTCATAACAAAAGCAGTTGATAAACATCAAAAAATTCATTCGAATGATATTTCCACCCAAAGGAACTTTACACATCACTTGAAGGAATTTTACAACACACCTGAAGGAATTTTCCCTCAATAGATGGAAGCATTTTTCTCTCATCCAAAGGCATTTTTCACACACACATTGACATAACATTTTGTTGTACTGTCAATCATCACAACAACAACACATCACTTAATATCTATAGCTAGAAAGAATTTTGATACATGTATCTATATCATGGATCTCTTCGCACGATGTCTTCAATAATTCTCTCGCCATTGTCGCACGTCATCGTATTCACCTCTCTTTGTATGCCTTTTTTGGCAGTTGGAAACTGTAAAGGTAGTACCCCCTTCCCCATTCTATCTTGGTGCATACATTTTTCCTCCTCCTATACATCTCTAACATAACTCCAATTTTTCTATTATATAGTCTTGGCATGTCGATCTATCAAAAAAATCTCATGTTTTTTTCAAACTCTCATCCCACATTTTTTTTTCAAACTTTCTTAGCCCACTTTTATCTCTCCATCTCATTTTCAAAATTTAAAATCAAAATATCCCAAAACAATGTCTTCAACATGGTAGATCCAAATCCAATATACAAAAAATGTAGACCACCATTGGATCAGTATAGAAACCACATATATATCATAGATCCATGCTCATTTTATCAAGGGGGAAGAAGGACTTGGCATAGATCTAAAGAAATATCACCATTCTAGCATCATTGGATCAGTAAAAGATTGGAGAGGGGAGAATAATGGAAGTATAGATTCATAATATGGAGTAAACAATTTAGAATAGGGACATGGGGTTTGAAATTAGGTGTAAAAGGGGGTAAAAATGATTGTCATTAAAAACCCTTGAGGTGCATTAATTACACCCTCAGACAAGGAACACTAGAGAGCTGGTGTTTCTGGAAGAACCACCTGGGTTTTTATAGCAACATCAGCTAGTCAGTGGCACCCCACCTGCTAGCTGGGGGGGGGGGGTCTGCATTTCCTAGAAGACTTACTGGAACTCCACTGGTAGGCTTGTGGATTCCATCGGCTGGCCGGTCAAAATTTTTAGCCACCAAACCACCTAGTCACCTCTTGACACTCTCGCCCCTGATTCCTAGACCCTTTGTCACTAAAAAATGACATCTTTAACTCCTATATCAGAGTAAAAAAAAGTTAAATGAGAAATTAATAAACTCGAAATATCTCATACATCGAAATAAAGCAAGGATGTTACATATAGTTGAAATGGAGAAGAGAATCCCTCCACTTCATTCACATGCCCACCATTATGATGAATTCATGGTGAAAAAGTGGCATTCCACCTCATCTATCACCATAAATGACAAATTCTTGAATCTTGAACAAGGAAATAATAATAGAAAAAAATAATTATGATCTCATGGGAAAAGTAGAAACATCCTCGTCTAAACCTCAAACTAATTCTCTACAAACATATAGAATGAGATAAGAGAATAAAGGGTGTTTAAAGACCATAAGAGAAGCATAATAGAGAAAATTATAGAATAAGAATAAAAAAATAATAATTTACTATGAAGAATAAATAAATAGTACTAAAATATAGTACCAACATGTTTCTGAATAAACTGGAATAGAATTTTACAATAGCCCCTATCCTTTTTTTAGATACTCCAACTGATCACCTGGAAATTTAGAAGAATATAAACACAAATAATATTTTCATACCATAATTTATAGTAATCACCCTCATTCAACATGGTCACATGCATTTATCTCTCCATCATAAAATGAATTGTTTATTAGAATATGTTCTTCATGATAAACTATTAATTCACTGCTTCATGGTAAGGTTGAAGGAAGATGCTTTCATGTGAGGAAACTGAATTGGTTCTTGACTTGATCATAAGACTAGTGGCGGGCTTGAATTTGGTCGGTAGGGAAATGATAGAGTGTAATTGGGCTTGACTTGGATAATGGTAATCTTGGGCCCAAGATACTAGATGAGGCTAGAACTAGTAGGTCATTTCTATGAGTAGTTTATGGGCGACATCGGAGGTACTCAAATAGTGATTCCTGCTAGAGGAAGATTCTAGGAGAGGGATCAGTTTACAAAGGGATGACCTTGATGATGCCACTTCAGTAAGGGAGTTTGTGGTATTTCAAAGTGGTGGTATATTGTGTTGGGAGGCTGGTATCATTGTTCTTGGAGAAAGGTGTTTTATCAGGAATTATAATCATTGGACTATGCTGGAGATCTAAATTCAACATTGGTGTGTAATGGTGCTGTTAGAGCATGCTCTTTTCTAGCTACCATGGTAGGTGGATGGTGCACTAACCCCACCAGCCCCTTAGCTGCTTCAATAGTGGCTGCTGCACATGTTAAATGTGAATGATACTATGTTTAAAGGTAGGTAGGTATTGATGGGGGTTTGGTGGGAGTTGTGTCAAATTTGACACCTCCAACCATGGCTATAAAAGAAGGGTCTGGGAGCCTTCCAATATAATTAGATCTGACCCATAGAGCTCCATTATTCTTGAGATCCTTGAGAGTTCCATGTGAGAAACAAAGGGAGGTTTGGGAGGGGTACAATGTAACCTTTTTTTTCTTGTTGAAGTAAAACTCTTGTTTTCCCTTGATTCATCTCTCTTAGTGGTCATCGGACAATAATAAGTGGTATTAGAGGGAGTTTCAATGTAATGATGATGAGTATTTGAGTTTTTCTGAATATTGGAAAATTCAAGTTTCTTAGAATCCTGTTTTGAAGGAAGATTCTGAAATTTTATGGTGATATGATTCCAACGGTGCAAACAACATCGTAAAAAGAGCTAAAACAAGATTCATAGGCTTGTTCAAAGTTCAGTCAAACCTTGAGTGATATAATACTCTTTTCTAGATAAGAAGGTACTGTTCCGGTGACGACGACATTTCTGATGAGTTTTCGGCAGCTGCTCTGGTGTGCCACATCAGCGCCATGTCATTGCCACGTCAGAGCCACATAATTGATTGATCTTGGCCGTTGATATAATTTTGATCATATCTTGATCAATCAGTGTTTTATTTCAATGATCTGGGAGTTGATTCTATCATTTTAGACCATTTTGGATGCAATAGTGAGCTCCATTTTTCCCTATTATGCACCAAATTTTTCATAATTAAAATTAAATGGAGGGATCATCCACGGAAGGGATGATCATGTTGACTTATTCGAACTACTCCATTTGGAAGTCTCAAATGGAATATATCCTCAATGATAAAAATATTTTTGACCCCGTTGAAAATTATGGAGTCAACCCTGATGCCACCAAGGAATCAGAGTTTAAAAAGTTGAATAAGAAGATGATCAGTCAAATCCACAAATGGATTGATCACATTGTTTACCACCATGTTTCTCAAGAGACTGGTGTATACAAACTTTGGATGAAGTTGGAAAATATGTACCCGTCAAAGAACTCTCGAAACAAGATCCTCTTGTTGACGTAGTTGATGAATCTTCGACTACATAGTGGAATCTCTATAGATGAACACACCAACGAGTTCCAAATTCCGGTGAACCAGTTGGTGGGTGCTGATAGGTCTTTAAATGATGAATATTAGGAGAATAACTTACTCTACACACTTCACGATAGCTGTGATATGATTTTTTTCTCACTCATCAACTCGGAACCTGGAGGCAAAATTACCATGGCGATGGTAAAAGATGCACTATTAAATGAGAAATCCCGAAGGAATGATGTGAATTACAAACAAACGTAAGAACTCATTCCAAAGAAGCAAGGGAGATAATAGGGAGGAATTTGTGGGGAAGGAACCAGAGGCTGAAGCAAGAACAGAGTAATACCCATAGAAGGAAGGAGGCCAATATACAAATTATAACACCCCGACCCCTCTAGGCCAGATTTGGTGAATTAATTGTTATATTGGCATGGTTAGAAGCAAATAAAATATCTAAGTAATGATCGGTTTAGTATTCTTGAAGAAACTAGATACATAAATGTAACTCAAATTACATTGTAAAAGGTTACAAAATACAATATATAACAAAAACTAAAGACTGCATCCACAAGAACTCAATAAATGATCTCCTCTTCATCACCTGTTGAAAGTAAACAATGGAAGGGGTAAGATCAAACACTTAGTAAGGGTTAAAAATGGAAGAATCATAAATCAGTAATAACTTAATTGTAAACAATTTTACATAATCAATATGGCATGGTGAATAAATGAAAAACTCACACCATTAATAAACTAAGAATGAAACTGCATCAATAGATTTTTTCATAGTGAAAACCTCATGGATAGTAATAACTAATAATGAATAAAGAGAATGCTTATTATTTGGATGTCATGTATCTGGAACATGATACCATAATATCGTTAAAACGGTTTAGTTATGTGGGTAGAAACCCATCTGATTTTTGGAAACAAACTCAAAGGCTTTGTCGCCAACTGATTTGTCTCATGAGACCTACCGATGCATCGAGGGGCTGTAGTGGGCCCCACCCACCACTTCATGTACAAAAAATTATTTATACATAGATTCAACATAAGATAAATATGCCTTTACATTATTTGTATAGAATAGAGGATACAAATTCATCAATATTTCCACAGTCAAAACAACATTCAAAATAAATACTGTATGTAAAATGGTATATGGTTTAGATAATAATCATATCCATGATATGAGAATATGGAAATTTAAATGGAATATATTTTCAATTGAAAAGTGATCTCAAATGGGCAGTAGGTAAACTTTATAATAAAGAGTAGGTGCACAATATTAAGTAAGTCACAATGAAGTGAAAATAGAGACAAAGATCGTTACCATGTTGTAATCAATTGATTCGTATGACCAAAAGTTAATAACCACCAAATGAATCACATAATAACATGAATATAAAGATAATAATGATAATATATATCAAATGGTAGTACAACTATACCACATATAATAAATAAGAGGCTAACAATGGAAATCCCACAAAATTGAAAGTGAGATGAGAAAACCCCTTACAAACATTTCGACATGGTAACAAGTGTTCTTGAAAGGGATTAATGAGAGGTAAAGGTTTATCCCATTATTTATATATCATAAGGGTAGAATGGGGAAGGTGTGAAAACATACCCCATCATTGTGTATTAAAAATAAAAGAGCACAACATAGGGGATATTCTTGAACAAAAGTGAGAGAGAGGATCCCTTACCTTAAGCTCGAAGGTGTTCTTGATAGTTCTTAATAGCCTGAATAATCAAATTTAGCTTCATTAATTAATAATCCCATAACCTCATAAACATGTAATTGATATTTTATAACCTTATTAAGTTCATTAATGGACTTTTTTATGTGTTTAAGAGATTCAATTTTATTGCTTTGGAAGCATTTTCTTACTTGGTTTCATGATTCGTTTACTTGTATTCATGAATGGAAGTTCATTTAAAATGTGGTTAAACATCTGGACTCATTAATATATATTATTAATGAAATTATATAGATATAAATGATCTTATAATGATTCTGTTTATATACCATGAGGATGAATCATTTGATGAGTTAATGATAAACCCTTGGATTTGGCTTGGCGGTTTTGTGCACAATGAACTTGTTTTGTATTATTATTCCATTTTATGAGTGTGTGTAAGGATTACAGAACATTAAACATGATAAAATAAATATATTATGATCTGGTTAAATCATTGAAAATGCTCATGACTAGTCTTGAAGATAGTAATTCAAATTGAAAACCCGTCTTCCTTGAGTGTGATAAATTAACACATCTCGGACATTGTTTGCATTTACAGTATAAAAGGAGGGGAAAAAGATAGATTATAATGAAATATTCTTTTAGAACAATAAAAATAAAGTAAATTTATAGTACTGGAATTATCATGGAATTTGGATGAGGTTAGGTGAGAAGAGAGAACAAAATAATGGAACTTGTAAAAGAAATTGAAATAAAAAGGAAGAGAGGTTCACCTTTTGAGTACTCCGCTTTGAGAAACTCCTTAAGACCTTTGATTTTGGCTTTTTGATGAGACCAAAAGGTATTGGATGTGGGGGAGGAGGTTAGGGAGATATTTGAGCAGAATTTAGGCAAGGATTGAAGCTTGAGTGGTGTGGGAGGAAGGGGGGGGGGGGTGGTGAGGGGTGGTTTATATAGTGGAGGGGAAGAGAGTTTTCTTAATATTATAATCATTAATTTATTATTTCTTCTCAAGACAAGAAATAGTTAGTATTAATTGAATTATAATAGTAATAAGAGAATGTGAATTCGAGATTTGGGTGCTTACATAACTCATGATGCTAGTAATAGTTAATTTAAATTATATTGTATTTATACGTTAAATTAATGTATTTTACTATTCACAAAAATTCAAGTATTTCAGAAAAATACCAAAAATTCACCCTAACCATTTTTCGATGTGAAGAATCCAAAAATGAAGTCCATTTTTAGAAAATAATTTTTTATGTATGATTAATTAAATATTTAATTAAAATCAATATTTAATTGAAAAATATCAACACTTAAAATATTCATCTTTATTTTTAAGGTGCCTAAATTTATTTATACTTTCATGGGTATGGATAACATTCATAAGATTCATATTACTATTCATAAGGGTAAGTTACTATTCATAAGGGTAGGTTACTATTCATATGGGTAGGTTAATATTCACCAAAAATTAAGTTTTTCTTATCGGACTCCAAATAACTTACTGATCGCAACCGTATATGTCAGATTTTTGAAATTCACATCATAGAAGTGACAAAAATTATGTTTACTTGGATAGGTTATAACAAAATGGTGTTTTTAGAGTATTAGTGATCTATGAATTCTATAATAAATCTATTTTTAAATTATCAGGGTGTTACATTATTCCCACCTTCAGAAATTTTGTTCATGAAATTTTATGTACTTATTAAAAAGTGAGTGTACCTTGATCATGGTGTCCATCTGGTTTCATCATAATCTTGCTCACATAAATAGAAGGTCCATTCATTGCAACAATGATTTAGAGATCCTTCAAAATCATTTGCTTCCTTCATCCAGATGCACCTTGTACAACTTGGGTCATATGGATGTTCACAGAAAAATAGTTTTAGAAAATAATCACGTATGACATATAATTTCAAAACATCTGATAAAACTTGATTTTTATAAAACAGTCAGACCGATTTTGAGTTAAAAATTTCAATAAATGGTCCGTTTAAAATTCTATAAGTATGTGCTGAAAGATTATATTTTAAAATCAAATATAAATAGGTTGCGCAAGGGTCTCCTTCTTCAACACCTTTTTCAAAATCATAATACGCTTTAAAATCTTGTGATAAGGTAAACTATTTGAAAATGCCTTGATAATATTTACCTTTATTGAAAATATGAGAATATTTAGAAAATAGGATTTTATTAAATACAACCCATGATCCATGATGGTATCGAGGTATAGTGGAGGTGTTTGATATCTCAAACAATTGTTTGCAAGGGAGTTGTATGTTAGAAAATGTTTCAGAATTGTCAGGACATGACTTTGTAATAATTATTGCAAGAAAGTCATCAGGAAGGGATATGAATGTCGTTTGAGATCCTCCACCTTCCATTTTTAACTAACTTTCCTTGATCTAAAAGGTTATAAAACGAGGATTTAACTTAAAGAATAGACATAGAGACTAACCATATGTTTAACGAAAACTCATAATCCCTAAAGTTGTCTATGAGTATTGATTCCCCTTCTTCCATTAGGTGCTATTTATAAATAATTTCATACACTAGATTAGGTTATGAATCATAATTTATACTCTCAATTTGGAAAGTACTTAGCATAAATTAAAATTCTTTGCATAGTTAATCTCATAGACATGGTTTCTCTGATGAAAAATTTACATTAAAATCCTTCATAGGATTGTAAAAAAATGTGAATTATCCAAAGCATATCCCCTGATATTTTCATAACCAAGAGTGCAGCAAAGCCCATTGTGGTGTACCAAGATACCCCGGGTCAAGCCCGAAACTCCTAGTCGGAGCTTTCACTCCTAGTTACATCTGTGCCAGAGCTACCTCTACCTGCTCGTATTGAGACATAGATGTATTGCTTGAAAGATTCACATAATATTTTTATTACCAAAATACCAGGACATTCTTGTATGTTTTTCCTCAAATACTACCTTAGGGATTTGTTCCATAATCCACGTTTTCTAATCTAGTTTCCATGTTTACTACTAAACTTCCTCTGATACTAACTGTAACACCCCGACCCCTCTAGACCAGAGTCGGTGAATTACTTGTTATATTTTCATGGTTAGAAGGAAAGAAAATCTCAAAGTAATGATAAGTTTAGTTTTCTTAATGAAACTAGATACATAAATATAACTCAAATTACATTTTAAAAGGTTAAAAAATACAATATATAACAAAAACTAAAGACTGCATCCACAAGAACTCAATAAATGATATCCTCTTCATCACATGTTGAAAGTAAACAATGAAAGGGGTGAAATCAAATGCTCAGTAAGGGTTAAAAATGGAAGAAGCATGAATCAATAATAACTAAATTGTAAACAATTTGACATAATCAATATAGCATGGTGAATAAATGAAAAACTCACACCATTAATAAAATGAGAATGAAACTACATCCATAGATTTTGTCATAGTGAAAAACTCATGAATAGTAATAACTGATAATGAATAAAGAGAATGCTTATTAATTGGACATCATGTATCTGTCACATGATACCATAATACCATTAAAACGGTTTAGTTCTGTGGGTAGAAACCCGTCTGATTTTTGGAAATAAAATTGAAGGGTTTGTCGTCAACTGATTTGTCTCATGAGACCTACCGATGCATCGAGGGGCTTTAGTGGGCCCCACCTGCTGCTACATGTCCAAATAATTATTTATACATAGATTCAACACAAGATAAATATGCCTTTACATTATCTGTATAGAATAGATGATACAAATTCATCAATATTTCCATAGTCAAAACAACATTCAAAATAAATACCGTAGGTAAAATGGTATACAGTTTAGACAATAATCATATCCATGATATGATAATATGGAAATTTAAATGGAATATAATTTCAATTTAAAAGTGATCTCAGATGGGTAGTAGGTACACTCCATAAGAAAGAGTATGTGCACAATACTAAGCAAGTTACAACGAAGTGAAAATAGAGACAAAGCTCATTACCTTGTTGTAATCAATTGAGTTGTATAACCAAAAGTTAATAACCACAAAATGAATAACAGAATACCATGAATATAAAGAGAATCATGATAATATATATCAAATTTTAGTACACCTATACCATATATAATAAATAAGATGCAAACAATGGAAACCCCACAGAATTGAAAGTAATATGAGAAAACCCCTTACAAACATTTCAGCATGGTAACGAGTGTTCTTGCAAGGGATTAATGAGAGGTAAAGGGGTATCCCATTATTTATATATCATAAGGGCTGTATGGGGAAGGTTCAAAAACATACCTCATAATTAGGTATTAAAAATAAAAGAGCACAACATAGGGGGGATTTTTGAACAAAAGTGAGAGAGAGGATCCCGTACCTTAAGCTCGAAGGTGTTTTTAATTGTTCTTAACATTATGAATAAAAAAATTTAGCTTCATTAATTAATAATTCCAGAACCTCATAAACATGTAATTTATATGGTATAACCATATTAAGTTCATTAATGTCCTTTTTGATGTGTTTAATAGATTCAATTTTATTGTTTTGGAAGCATTTTTTTACTTGGTTTCATGATTCGTTTACTTGTATTCATGAATGAAAGTTCATTTGAAATGTGGTTAAACATCCAGAATCATTAATATATATTATTAATTAAATTATAGAGATATAAATGATCTTATAATGATTCTATTTATATACCATGAGGATGAATCATTTGATGAGTTAATGATAAACCCTTGGATTTGGTTTGGCCGTTTTGTGCACAGTGAACTTGTTTTGTATTATTATTCCATTTTATGAGTGTGTTTAAGGATTAAAAAACATTAAAAATGATAAAATACATATATTATGATCTTGTTCAACCATTGAAAATGTTTCATGACCAGTCTTAAAGATAGTAATGCAAATTAAAAACCTGTCTTCCTTGAATGTGATAAATTAACACATCTCAAGCATTGTTTACATTTATAGTATAAAATGAGGGGAAAAAGAGAGATTATAATGAAATATTATATTATCAAAATGAAAATACAGTACATGTATGGTACTATAATTATCATAGAATTTTGATGAGGTGAGATGAGAGGAGAAAACAAAATAATGGAACTTGTAAAAGGAATTGAAATAAAAAGGAAGAGAGGTTCACCTCTTGAGTTCTCCTCTTTGAGAAATTCCTTAAGAACTTTGATTTTGGTCTTTTGATGATACCAATATGTATTGGACGTTGGGGATGAGGTTAGGGAGATATTTGAGCAGAATTTATGAAAGGCTTGAAGCTTGAGTAGTGTGGGAGGAAGAGGGGGTTAGGGGTGGTTTATATAGTAGAGGGGAGGAGAGTTTTCTTAATATTATAATCATTAATTTTGTTATTTCTTCTCAAGACAAGAAATAGTGAGTATTCCTTGACTTAGAATAGTAATAAGAGCATATGAGTTCGAGATTTGGGTGCTTACATCACTCATGATGCTAGGAATAGTTAATTTAAATTATAATGTATTTATACGGTAAATTAATGTATTTTACTGTTCAAAAAAATTCAAGTATTTTAGATAAATACCAAAAATTAACCCTAACCATTTTTTGATGTGTATAATCCAAAAATGAAGTCCATTTTTCAAAAATAATTTTCTAAATATGATTAATTAAATATTTAATTAAAATCAATATTTAATCGAAAAATATAAACACTTAAAATATTCATCTTTATTTTTAAGGTGCCTAAATTTATTTATACATTCATGGGTATGGATACCATTCATAAGAGTCATATTAATATTCATAAGGGTAAGTTAATATTTATAAGGGTAGGTTACTATTCATAAGGGTAGGTTACTATTCACTGAAAATTAAGTTTTTCTTATCGGACTCCAAATAACTTCCTGATCGCAATTGTGTTTGTCAGATTTTCAAAATTCACATCATAGAAGTGACAAAATTATGTTTACTCGGCTTGGTTATAACAAAGTGGTGTTTGTAGAGTCTTAGTGATCTATGCATTTTATAATAAATCTATTTGTAAATTCTTGGGGTGTTACAAAAATACTACCTCTGTGGCATGGAGGGACACATGAAGAAGAACTACCAAAAGTCACTACATGAAAAGGGTAAAAGTAGAAACCAACAATGAATGAGAGGAGACACACTTGTGAGCATCAAAAAAGAAGTTGTTATTTTCTCCAAAGTTGAATAAGATACATTCTTTCATACACCAGGACAAAACGCAAAATGGGTGGTTGATACTACAGTATCGTACCACGCCACTTCGCATCATGAGTATTTCTTGACTTATCAATCTGGTGACTTAGGTGTAGTCAAGATGGAAAATAGCAATTTGGAGGTGATTTTTGGCATGGGTGATATACGAGTCAAGAAAAACACTGGTTACATAATCACCCTGAAGGATGTTCAACATGTTCCAAGTCTTAGGCACAACCTGTTATCAGGTACAACCATTGATCAACAAGGATATAACAACATCTTTAGCAATGAAGCATGGAAGATGAAAAAAGGAGTCATCTTCATTTCCCAAGGACACATATGTTGTATGTTGTACAAAACTCATGTGAATATATGTGAAGATAGCATCAACTTGGTGGAATGAGAGATGTTATCTAATATGTGGCATAGGAGACTCAACCACATGAGTGAAATAGGGTTATCTACCCTAATGAAGAAGAATTAAATTAGTATTGACAGAGATGCATCACTTGATCCTTTTAAATACTACTTGTATGGGAAGAAGCATAGATTCTCATTCAATACTACTTCTTCAAGGAAATCAGAGTTGTTGGATCTCGTGCACTCTGAGGTATGCAGACCCATGGAGGTGGATTCATTGGGAGGTAACAAATATTTTCTATCCATTATTGATAATTCAACTCGAAGGGTGTGGGTGTTATTATTTCAGACGAAGGATAAAGTACTAGACTACTTCAATATGTTCCACGACATGGTGGAGCATGAAACTGGAAGGAAGATGAAGTGTCTTTGTTCAGATAATGCTTCAAATTACACATCTAGGGAATTTGATGCATATTGCTAGAGTTAGGTCATCCTACATGAGAGGACGGTCCCACGCACCCCAAAAAACAATGGAGTTGTAGAAAAAAATGAATAGAACCATCATACAGAAGGTTATAAGTATGATGAGTTTAGCTAAGCTTCCTAAGCTTTTATGGGGAGAATATGTTCAAGTTTCATGATACCTCATCAACAGATCACCATCGGTCCTACTGAATTTTGAGATTCCACAGATTATATGGTCTGTAAAACATCCCTGTTACTCTCATTTATGAGTATTTGGATGTTTGGCATTCACACATGTATCCTAGTAGCTCAGGAAGGAGCTAAACGAGAGATTTACTCCATGCATCTTCATCAGCTATGGAGATGAGGAGTTCAGATACAAGATTTTGGACCTGAAGGAGAAGAAGTTGATCAGAAGAAGAGATGTTGTATTCTAAGAGACCCAAAAAATTGAGGACATTCAAAATAATAGAATGTATCGAAGGGAAAGTGTCGAGGAATAAATTCATGATCCAACATTTGTAAAAGCACCACCTATCATTGAAGAGAATGAGGTGAAATAAGACTCATCGATAGCGGACTAGGAGGCAATAGAATAATATATTGAGTAGGGGATACTCAATCCTTTCTAAAAGAAGTTACAGAACCATCACAGGAGTTTGGTGATGTTGAGCCTCTCAAACCTAACATTTAAAAGGTTCGAAGATCTTAACGGGGAATAATTCCATAAACAAAATATTCAGAGTCAGAGTACCTATTACTGGATGATGAGGGGGATCCTGAAGGATATCAAGAAGCATATCAACATTTGCTATCATTGGATACGTGAAGTGATGGATTGAAAACTGCTGTGACTTCTGATGATCCACACAAAGGAGAACCCAATGGATATGTTGACAAAGGTGGTTTCTCAGGATAAGATGGACCTTTACAAATGCTCCATCAGATTGTAGCTAGAGGAGGAGAATTATTGTAGCTTGTTCTTTTCCAACTTCCATGGTAGGTGGCTGGTGCACCAACCCCACCAGCCCCTTGGCTACTGCACATGTTGAATGTGCATGCTTCCATGTTTGAAGGTGGCTAGGTATTAATGAAGTATTGGTGGGATTTGTATAAAACTTGATACCTCCCACCATGGCTATAAAAGGATGGATTGAGGAGTCTTCCAGTATCATCAGATCCAAGCTAGAGAGCTCCATTATTCTTGAGATACTTGAGTGCTCCATGTGAGAAACAAAGGGAAGCGTGGGAGGGGTACATTGTAACATTTTTTTCTTGTTGAAATAAAAGTATTGTTTTCCCTCAATTCATCTCTCTTAGTGGTCAGTGAACCACAATAGGTGCAAAGTGGAACATAACTTAATGTAGATGTGTGGGGTTACATGGTTCCTTTTTTGTTGTAGTCTTCTCGGATGATCTGAGCATCACTGCTAGTCTAATCTTTAAGATGACTACTTATAGATGTGATTTGGTGACCAAGGATGTACACTATTTTATACCTTGAAATCTAGTATATTGGGGCTTTAACACTGTGTTTGGTGAGATTTCAGTAAAAGAAAAGAAATGATTTGATAGTTTATAAAAGAAAAGAAAAGAAAAGAAAAGATTGTGATTTCTCTCCTGGTGTTTGGATCAATAACTTAATAAAATAAAAGAAATGATTTGGATTAATCTCCATCATGTTTGGTGGTAATTTTTTTCTAAAAAAGAAAAAACTATTTTGGTGAAAATGACAGAAATAACCTTTTAAAAAAATTATTTTTATTACCTTTTTTATAACAAATAAAAAAATATTTTTTATTTTAATCAATCAATATCTTTCATATCACCAAAATTAGGTAAACATTAAACAATAAACATATATTAATAAAAATATTAAAATATTAAAATATAAATTAAAGATAATCAAAATTATTTACATAATTTATTGATTCGAAACTATTAATTCTAGGTAACAAATTCATAAATTATAAATTAAAAATTAAAAATAATTCTTAATACAAAATAATTATAAATTAAAATTTAATAATTCAAAATAATTACTAATTCAAAAAAGTTATTAATTCAAAGTTATTGATTCAAAATATTTATTAATTAAAAATTATTTATAATCAAAATTATCTATAATCAAAATTATTTATAAATTATTTATGATTATTTAAATACACATATTAGTTATAATCAAAATTATTTATATACACATTATCAAAATTGTTTATATTTGATTGTTATTATTATTTATAAATTATGTTGAACTTAGAAAATTCATTATTTATAAATTACGTTGAACAACATATTTAGATACCCATAAAAATATTGATTATTATTATTATTAATTAAAAATATGTTCATTTATATAAATATTAATTTAATAAAATAGTATAGAGATGAATAAGGCAAACATTTATCTTTTTTTATGAAATTCATCACACCACAACTTTGAATTGGAATATCAGCTGATTATGATGAAAAGAATAAAGGAGAAAGACACCGAAACTTGAAATAATATTAGAAGAGGATTGCTCCTCCAACTGAGGAACATGACAATGTTGAGTTTATGGGGGAAGGCCACAATATTCTGAGGAAATAAAAGGCATGAACTAACTATTTATATAGGGATAATATGGGAAATTTACAAAATATATGAAGGAGGCATAATATTTTCATCTGAATCGTCCCAATTTTGGGATGATTCTAAAACGGTGGAAATGTGGGGTCTGAGAGAAATGTGTTTCTATCATTTTCCAAACCTCACATTTCTATCTGTCACTTTCACCTAACCAAATATGTGAAATCAGTTTCAATCGCTCCAAATATTTTCTGTTCCTCCCAAATGTGTGCTGCCAAACGAGTTATGAAAATCTCGTGGAAGAGGGCTCTTTGTGGTGCTGAGTGGAGAGTCTAGACATGGATCTTGGTATAACTTCACATGAACCTACTTCTTGCTAGTTGAGGGGAAATAAGGGTGAACTTTAGGGATTTAATAGGGGCCAAATGTGCAGAATTAAGGTAATACTTGTGAGATTTGGTCTGGGTAGGGTTACTTGCAAGGGAGGTGCTTGGGTTTGGTTACAAGGGAGTAGGATGACTGCATCGATTTTGCTCAACCTATGAGAAAATACAATACACTTGAAAAATTAGGTATCCACTAATTTAAAAACAAACATGAAAACAAATGTCAATGTAAATTCAACTTTACTTCAATTATATGAAATGAAAAATATTAAAAAAAAATCAACCTATATTTTCAAATTAACAAATAAATAATTAACTATCAATTCAACAATGTTTGATAGATTTTTATAAGGTCGATTACATATGCCTCTATCAAACACAACATAAAATAAAAAAATTACAGTAAACATGTAGCCCTAAGGACTTGACACCGTGACCTTCCCCTCACCCCTCAAAACCCTTACCACCCCAACACTAACATTGGGAATTTTATAAATATATTTCCAAATATATATATCAGTTTCCCAATATAATATTTTTAACATGAAAACCCACTTCTAAACTAAATTAAATTTATACCCATAAATACACATAGAACCCAAAAAATGTGATTTAACCTCAGTATTTGATATAATTTCAGGGAGTTTGAATATTGAACTATATAAGAAATAAATGATAAAATCTCATTTTATCAATGGAAACATGTGATCATCACCTGAGAGAAACCATTCCACATAGAGTTTTTTGTTATACATGAAACGACCTAACCCACTGGGGCCTTCTTGGTTGACGGTAAATTGAGCGTGTCACCCAAAGCTTTTCTCCAATAGACCAAATATTTGCCACTAGCATCGAGTGGGCATATCATGAAAATGGGAGGTATTGGCCTAATGTATATGCATACACACATACATATCTTTGTGCACACCAGAGCAATGAAGAGAAGTAAACAACCGAAATAATAAATGTATGCACAACCTCTAATACCCCACAATATAGTATGATTACACATAACCAAAGTAAATAATGAAAAATATAGGTCCAAAAACTAGAAAGTAGGTCCAACATGACAACTAGTGAGAATATTATCCCAACAAACAACCCCATACCATCCACATTCTTGGTACCACAACAACTAGACACCATTATGCACCACCCGCACAAGGTCCACCTAGATCTCCAGCAAACTGTCTGAATTTTGCATTAGATATGACATGTGTGGGAAGATCCCATATAAGGGTGAGTATATACATACCCAATAGGACACGTCAAAAATCACTAAGAATTAAAGTATCAAAAGAGAGTTATCTCCAAACCATAAACCAAAATGTAGATAAGGGAGAATTCAAATATGCTAATTGAATAATACAAGTCATCCATGGATGTCTTAGACCTCACAACCTATCAAACAATCAACATTATTTACAAAACTTCATTAAGTCATGATATTGACAAGATTTATGTGATACCTATTATGAAATTCCCAAAGGAAAGACACAAATCACTGGAAGATACCTCAAGTGAGGGAATTTAACTCACAAATATAGGATCATGCTCTAGGTCACAAGGGAATACCTGATTCCATCTATATTGTATGATAGGAGGGGATCACATGTCTTAGATGAAGGTAAAAGGATACCTGACCCTACCTAGGGAAAAGGAATAGAGGATCATGACCTTATGGACTATTGGGGGATACCTAAATCTATCCACAATTAACCCATAGACAAGGTATCACACATCTTGAGTAGTAATGTGTGATACCTTACCTTACCTAGGGGGATAAAATAACCTACCTATACATCCCATGTGGAACCTTACTCAGAAAGGATCACTTGATCATACTAATCTAAGTGAAAGGAAAATACATGGTGTGTCTAAGGGGGTACATGAGGTGACACCCCCAACAACCTCTTTGTGTGCTACTAGTCAACATAACATGAAAAAAGCTAACTACACGACATGTGAGTCAAGATACATGGCGTGTAGGTCTGAGTTTGGCACTCTGTGTGCACCTCACTACTCAAGTCACATTCCATCGATGTCACACGACATGTGAGATGGGTTCTTGGGTGTGTAATCTCTATGCACATTGGGCTGGTCATCTTAGGTCACATGACATGTGGGTTTGACCACATGCCTTTGTGATGTTTAACTTGGTTTATAAACCCTATCATCACATCTCATGGGAAACATGACACACGTTCTTCTGAACTATACATCATGTAGTTGGAAAATTTTAAGATCATCAGATTCCTCCTAAATATTCTCAATTTTCACCATCTTTACTGTGATTACTGCTAAAATTATTGAAAAACATGTTGACCGAAATCAATACATTTTTGGAGATCATATCTCATCCACCCTTCATCGGAAAATCGAATCACATCATCTCTTGTGTCTCCCAAGCACGCCTCATTCAGGAATGGACATTCCAGAGCATTGATGACCATAATATCCCTCATCTGATCATACATCCACACACTAATAATTATTTATCATCTATCACAATCACTAACAAGTGAATATTTGAGCTCAACCATGATTCGAATTGGACTATTATTTGTTGACTCCCTGGCCAAGAATCAATTGCTGACAATGAACGTAGAGAACAAAAGATGAAAACCACAAAAAATCGATGTGAATGATCCATGATGTTCATATGATCTTAATCCATCAATAATGGGATATAAAATGAAGAATAAATGAGTTTAGATAATCATTTCCAGAATGATAGTTATCAAGTTTATAATTCTAGATAAACAACCTAAATTAATGGGGTCATGCCAAGGTCACCATGGATTCAATTATAGAGGAACCAATCCATGATTGCAATGATATCAAAAAATGGGATAAAACCAATTAAATAAAACACCATACCTTGAAGATAGATTTATCTTTGATGAAAAAGAAACTTGCATCATTTTTTTCAAATACGTGGGTGATCTTCAATGCATTCATGATCGAACATCAATTCCTAGATTTCCTACTAGAATTCTCTACCATAGATATCCTCTCAGGAATCCCTCTATGTTATGTGACTAACCATAGAGGAGACACCAATAAGATATTTAATAGATATTATCTAGGGTTCACTAGTTAATTAAATAATCAATAAATAAATCAATCAATCCCATATTTAATCTCCCCACCACCGCGCACCATTGTGGAACCCATTGTGAATGAAACTTATGTCACATATAGAGTAAAACCCACATTCCAAATTCAATAGAGATCTCAGTTTCTCCATCTGAGACTCCATTTGTGAGAAAACTATTATTTCTGAAATTATGTGTGCATGAGAGGTAATATTTTTAATATTTTTAATATATCAATATTGGGACTATACGACACCTGAAATCCCATGCCAAGTTAGCGACAAGATTTGAAAATATTTGAAGGGTATAACCTAAAGATTGAATCTATTATATTCTCACCACCTTCAATACATTTCATCCCCAAAAGTAGGGCCTACTCAAATAGGTGAGGGCACTGAGATTTCTTCTAATTCTATTTCTCCCACAAACTATCCTGGATATTCTCATGTTTTTAGAGAACACGTGTAGGGGTAATCATTCACCCATAAAAGAACTTATCCAACCAATACTCGATCACCACCAAGTACTCTGAAAAGGTGGATTCATCTTTAATTTCCAACTCTCCCTAGTCAATAACACATGACGGATTGTTCATGTATCTCCTCAGCTGCGAGATACTATGATCTCGGTCCAAATACGAAGGTAAATCCATGTTTTACGCATCCTCGTTGGTCCTACACATATTCTAAAATGGACTAATTAACCTTTAAGATAGATTACCAACATGAATAAATCTCTACAAATCACACTAAAGTGATACCTTCATGAGAACATGGTCTCCCTCGATAAATTACAAAGGCATGCATTGTCAATATGTGTAGGAATCCTGATGGATTTTGGCTTTCCTCATCTTCTCTTGAATAATCTATACTTTCTCTGTTGTCGCTCTCACCAACTCTAACCACATAAGTGTTAATTCTCCCACTTCGAACAACATAGTGGTAACCTATAAGGTCTCTCATAAAGGGATTAAAAAGGTATCATATTAATAGTAGAGTGATAGATTTTTTTGTAAGAAAACTTCTCTAAGGGTAGGTGATACTACCAGATTTGACCAAAGTCCAACATGAAAGCTCGCAATATGTAATTTGGGACCTGAATGGTCTGCTCAATCTGACTGTCTGTTTGGGTATGGAACATCATGATCATTTTCAATTGGTCCCCAAAATCCACATGAAAAATTCTTCTCAATTGAGATATTAAACAACCATTATATTCTAAAATAATCATTTAGGGAACACCATGAAGTTGGATGATCTTCTACCCAAACAAGCATCCCAATATTTCCAACTAAATATACTCTGTAATGGTGCGGAAGTGGTCCGACTTAGTGAGTTAATATATGATCACCAAAATAACATCATATCCTCTCATCATCCATGTAATTCCTATCATGAAATCCATGTATATACCATCCCACTTCTATGCTAGTACCTCAAGGGGCTGGGCCAAACCCACCAGAACCTGGTGCTCAGATTTCACCTATTGACATGTGAAGTATCAAGAGATAAACTCTGTAACACTCTTATTCACCCTTTTCCACCAAAACTATTGTCTAATATCTTGGTACATCTTTTACACTCTGATGTATCTCTAAGGGAGATACATGGAACTATCCCAACACCTCCCCTCGAAGTGTGACTAATACTACAGTTCTCATTGGCCTTCCTTGACTGGAATTACTTCTCCCTAGTGAAGGAAATTCTTGACACGTCATCCCGAGTATGTCATATCCTCCATCAGAAACAATCAATATGTTCATGGATGATAGATAACTAGTGCATACCAATAATGAAATCATAAGGTCTCATTGAAACTATGAAGAGATCCCATAGGAGTTTCTCTCATCCAGGAGCCAGTCCACACCACCGATAGAAGAGTTTGATCACAAAATCATCTCCATTAAGAGTCTCTATCCATGAGGGTTGGGATAGAGGCTCCACTGGAATATCTAGTTCTCAAAAAAGTATAAGGCCAGGAGGAATGAATCACACCCAAATCCACTAAAAATGATTCGATGGTAAAAAAGACACATACCATACCTAAAATCATGATGAGTGCCTCTTGGTAAAAATCCTTAACTGCCCACAAAAGCATATGTCCCTAGATTCTAGATCTCTGAGCCTAGAATGGTTTACATGGAGGAGGTGGTGGTGTAATATAAATCATAACATCAACCACCTCCTATAGCTCCTTTTCCACAATTTTTTCTCTAACGATCTCTATGACCACCCCTAGGAGGCCCCTGGTCACATTGCTGCCTTTAATATGATGGTCTGTCCACTAACTATCCTCCCTCTAATGTACAATGGATAAAGTAGTCCCAAGCTTATGACCTCACTCATCATAAGAAAACAAATTCCTTCATCCCGGTAGACTAGATCCCCTATGTGATCCTTGAGACATTGATCCTCTGGTCTGAGTCTACACCAGAGAGTTTCTCCAGAATCTAGGTCCCAAAGTCCTCTATTAGTTTCTTACTACTGAGGTTTCCAATCCTGGATGAACACTAATAGAACTTTATGATCACAGATGCTCTGTTATAAATCCCCCACCATTAGGGAATGGTCAAGTACCCCAACATAGGTGGTTATACAAAGAGGAAACACTCTAGATCAAACATTTTTATGAAGCACACTCTTAAAAATTTGTTCTTGGAAGTAACCATCATGAACCATTTCAGGAGAGTATTGCGTAAGATCAATGAACCTTGACACATACTCAATCATAGAAATGATTCATTGTTGTAACTATAAAATCTCTTGTATGTGCACTGAATGCAAAGTCACTGGGAAATATTCCCCTAAAAGAGGTACTTGAACTAAGTACAAGGAAGAGTCATCTCATCATGTTTTTGAGTCATCAAGATCAAATAACATCCTATCGTGTCACAGAGAAGGCTGGACACAAGCACCACCATATGATCGAGAGTTTTTTGAACCAGAGAAAAACTTGGACCATCGACTCTAGCCAGTCCCCCACTGTTCATAGGTCTAGTTCGACCCTAAACTTGAGCATCATCTACCTCTAGAACTCATGAATCAAACTTAGCATACATGTATCATCATCCTATACTTTTGGAAAAATATACTGACTAGTGTGAAGAAAAACATCAGCCTATGCTACTAGGGTAAGGTCTTATCATTTCTCGATGGGTGGAAATACCACTCATTATTCACCTGGAGGAAACAACTCATGAACATGCCCCTAAACTAAGGAATCATCACTAATATGATCATCACTGAGATCCTATAAAAGAATCCTAACTGGATGGATGTGTGGAGGCATCCTCCAATCATCAAGATGTACCATAGTTTAAAAAGTAATTGTAACAACCCAAAGTATTTCAATGGAAATTCCCTTCTTAAAAATATGTCATAAAATCACATGAAAACACAACATAATAAGTGTTGAGTAACCTTTAAACATAATTTTGTCACTTCTGTGTTTGGAATTTTGAAAATCTGACATACACGGTTGTGTTCAAGAAGATTTTTGGGGTCCAATAAGAAAAACTTATTTTTTGGTGAATAGTAACCTACCCCTATGAATAGTAACCTACCCTTGTGAATAGTAGTACCACCCTTATGAATAGTAAATCATCCAAATAATATTAACCTTATCCATGAATAATTAAATAAAATTTAGGCATCTTAGAATGTGACAATTTAACTATAGTAAAAGTTTTGGTATTTTTGTGAGTCATAAATGATTAATAATAATTAATTAATTAATTTAAAAGAAAAAGTATCTTATTAAAATGTTTTCATAAATAAGAAAATATATTTCTTCTAGTATTTATATAATTTTATAAGACCCTACGTAAGTTTTTAAAGCATTATAAAATCAGTTTTAATTTTAAAAACTGTATTTTTCAAGTAAATTGTGATTTTAATTAAATATTAAATTAATCATATTTAGAAAATTATTTTTGAAAAATAGACTTCATTTTTGGATTCTAAACGTTTAAAAATGGTTAGGGTGAAATTTTGGGATTTTTCTGAAATACTTCAATTTTCGGGTGAATAATAAAAATACAATTTTTCACATAACCGATATATCCTAAATTGCATCATTAATGATGCAATGATGACATAAACATTATAGAACTTTAGGTTTGGCCAAATTATATTAAATTTCATAAATGGTTACTTAAAATACAATAAACTCAATTTTCAAACCTAAAAAGAACTTTCCAAAGCCTAAAGTCAGAGGGTGATTTCTTAAAGTGTCTTTTTCTATTTCTTTCACTTTCCTTTTAATAAATTAATGAATTCGAATTATAAAGATGATTTAAAGCCTAAAAAAATTATATTATATTAATATATGATTTAATATGTCAAATAACTACTATTAAAAGTCTAACTTTTGATATATTATTTTATTTAATATTTTATTCTAAAAACACCTCCCTCCTCATGTATAAATAACCCCTCCCACTCCCCTTGCCAAACCACACCTATCAAGCTTCAAGAATTGTCTAAAATCTACCCAAGCATCTTCCCTATCCCATCCCCCACTTATAAGAGATTCTGGTCTCATCAAAAGACCAAGCTTAGGCCCCTTAAGGAGGATCTCAAGAGGAGGATTTAAGAGGTAATTTCCCTTCCTCTTTCCTTTAAATCCCTTTCAATTTCATGTCCTTTACTTATTCTCTCCCAACCTATATTTTTCCAAATGGTATGGTAAATCCAAAATCATACATATAATGTAATTTTATGATCCTAATGTGATATTATACTATCCAATCCCCTTATCCTCTTCCTTTTATTTTATAAAAGAAAACGTTGTTCGTAAGGTGTTAATCTATCACCTTCAAGAACGACATATTTTCTTTTTCCATTTTTACCTACATATTTGTTCATAAAACCATTTTTATGGTTGAAACAGAATATTATATATGTATTATGTCCTATTTTATGTTCTGGAACTAACTTATGTACATATTACTAGATGATAAAACAAAACAAGTTCGTTGTGGTCGAAAAACCGCCCAAATTAACCCAAATGATCATCATTAAATTCCTATCTAATGATTCATCCACATGGTATAAAATGTAATTCATATTAAGATAATTTTAACTTCTTTAATATCATTAATAACATGTAATATATGTTATGATTGTTTACCCATGTTCTACACAAACTTCAATTCATGAATACATGCGAAACTCTCAAGAAAACCATAAAAATGAACATTCCCGAACAATGTTTTTAAACTATATAACTCATCAAAAGGCCCATAAAAAACATAATGAAACCAAAATTACCCATATTAATTTATAAAAGTTTATTTAATTTCTAATTAATGAATATAATGTCATTATAAAGAAAATTAAAGTGAAGGAAGCGTTCAGATACAAGGTAAGGGGAAATTCTCGAACCTAACATTCATCCTTTGGGTTCTGCCTCTTTCACTCTTTTTTTGATATGGTTACTCCTTAAAAATATTTTGTTCATAATTTTATTTCATCTTATGGGATATGCATGTTTTTCACTATTATTTATGAAAAACAAAGTGTTTTCCAAAAGAACTCTTCTTCCAAGAACACACCTTTTACTTCTCATTCAAGATTAATGGTTCTTGTAACATGTATGTTATTCCCTCTTTCTTTTGGGAACCCAATTTTTATGAATGTTTTCTTATGAGATGAAAAACATTACTTTTCATGGGTTATTTATGTTGATTTATGTTATATGTTCATTATGGCATGCATGATAAATGATAATGTTATGATGTGACAGGTGCACCCAGAATTATATAGTGCAATATGAATGTTTAAATGTGATAGGTGCGCCCAGAATTATACAGCACTCCAATGCATTGGGTAAAGTGATGAATCTCATGAGTAAAGGTGAAATGATGTGTGAACAAGATTCTAGATTTGTTCACAATTATGTGTATTAGTTAACCACTAAGACATGATGTTTCATTTTTATGAATTTCCACATTTCAAGTCACTTATTAATGACTCCTATCATGTTCATGATTCTTTGCCTATGTTATGAATATGCTCACCCCATGCTATATTTTTCTTATCTGTCCTCTTACTAGGCTTCTATCTCACCCATTTTTATGTATATCCTCAGGTGGATACATGTACTAAGGAGAGGTCAAGTGCCAATAAGAAGCTAGATAAGAAGAAATGAACAAAAACATTTATGCTTGATGTTGTAATTGATATGTATAGTCCTAGTTTTCCCAAGACACTAAACTATTGGACCCTTTATGTGAAATAATATTATGTTTTTTATCTTTAAAATGATGTAATAGTAATGTAAAAAAAGGTTGGGTTGCTACAGTTGGTATCAAAGGAATGTTTAGTTAATTTGGGAATTAGGATTAGTGAACCCTAGAGAAAAAATCTTGCATGAGTCTAAGTACAAATATGCACACAAGAATCTTTACATAGGGATCCCATATGTTATGATTTTTTTAAATTAATAATTTATTCATGACTTTTTGACTTATGTTTTGTTCTAACCTTTTTTATTTTAGAAAATGGTGGGAACCAGGAGAAACCAGGCCAACAACTCGTGCTAGGGCCAATGCGACGATTGCCCAAACAACATCCCTAATAATTTGGGAGGTGGAGTTCAAAACTTCATGGCGATGCTTACCCAATTATTTCAGGTTATGAACAGTAACCATAATAATGGATAACGTCCTCCTTCACCAAAGAGAGGGAAACTGGCTATCGAATGTTTTATGCAGCAATGACCACCAACGTTTATTAGATCTTCTAATCCACTAGTTGCAGAATAGTAGGTCAACTCCATGGAGAAGATATTTTCTGTTCTTCACTATTCTGAGATGGAGAAGGTGAAACTACTCGTTTATCATCTAGATGGAGAGGCCGATCAATAGTGGGATTTGATTAAGAAAACCAAGCCAAGGGAGGAAATTGAAGAGATGGAATGGGAAGACTTTAAGATCATGTTTCTTAATAAGTATATCCCATGAAATCTTCACACAAATATGGAGAGATAATTCATAGAGCTCAAGAAAAAAGAAAGAGAATCTGTCACAACCTATGAAGTGAATTTCACAAGGCTTTCAAGGTATGCTTCAGGTTTTTTTATCAACAATGATAACAAAATTGATAGATTCTTTAGTGGATTAAAACCACACCTTCAAAAGGATATTGAAATTCAATAATTTGGGAGTTATGAAGAAGTTGTTCGGTGTGCTCTCAAAGTGGATATGGAGTTTGGAGAATGGTCCCATGGCAATGGTGATAAGAAAATAAAGATGGAGTTTCAAGACGGTGGATCTAATGATAAAGGTGGGAAGAAAACTCAACGACCCACATGCCAAAAATGTTGGAAGTTGCACCATGGGAACTACCTTAAAGGGACGGGGAAATGATTCAAGTGTGGGAAAGAAGGAAACCTAGCTCAAGAGTGTTAGAAAGACATAAAAAGGAAGAAGAATGTGGCAGAAGAAAGGAGAGAACCATTCATGGTTCAATGCTACAACTGTAGGGAGCTAGGGCACTATGCAAGCTAGTGCACTAAATCTCAAGTTCTCAAGGGTAATCAGCGTCAGCAGCCACCAAATACAAAGGAACAAAGGAAGGCTTATGCCATCACTGCTGTGGAAGTGGATCAAGATAATGAATTCATACAAGGTACACTTCTTATTCACTCAATAATGGAAAAAGTCTTATTTGATTATGGTTCTTCACATTCCTTTATATCTTGAAAGTTTTCTAGAACTATAGAATCGAAGACGCGAAATCTTGAAGTAGAGATATCTATAAAAACACCAAGTGGTGCAATCATTGCAACCTAAGTGTTTGACTCTTCTCCTATTGGCATTTGTGGGAAGATTCTTCCAACGAATCTCATAATACTTCCCTTGGTAGAATTCGACACTATAATGGGAATGGATTGGCTCTCATTATATAGAGCACATATCAACTATTGAGAAAATGAAATATCTTTTCATATTCTGAACCATCCCATGATCCTCTACAAATGAAAGGAAGATCATGAATCTCCTTTTAAAAATCCTTCAATGGTGTGGGTGTGGATTTCCTATGAAGAAGCATACCTCTCCCAGATGGTTGAGTCAAAGGAAGGTGCCGACCTTTCAAAAATTCCTATCATGAGAGAATATGATGATGTATTTCTCGAAGGGTTACCTAGAATTCCCCCGGATCATGAGGTAGAGTTCTCAATAGAACTCATACCTAGAGATACTTCTATATCAAAGTGTCCCTATAGGATGGCTCCTATTGAACTGGAGGTGTTAAAGAAGCAGCTACAAGAGCATCTGGACAAAGGGTTCATATGCCCTAGTGCATCACCATGGGGTGAGCCAGTGATCTTTGTGAAGAAGAAGGATGGAACAATGTGGCTGTGTATCGGCTATCAGGAACTCAGCAAGATCCCTATAAAGAAAAAGTATCCTCTTCCAAGGATTGACGACTTGTTCGATCAGTTAAGAGGAGCTCAATACTTCTCAAAGGTGGATCTTCATTCTGGATATCATCAGCTAAAGGTGAAGAAGGAGGATATTCAGAATACTTCCTTTCATACAAGGTATGGGCACTATGAGTTTCTAGGGATGCCCTTCAGACTTACTAATGCCCCTGAAATCTTCATGGATTTGATGAATAGAGTATTTAGACATTACCTCGACAAATTTGTGGTAGTTTTTATTGATGATATTCTCATCTACTCCAAGATAAAGGAGGAACATGAAGAACATCTAAGACTTGTGTTGGCGACATTGAGAAATGAGAAGTTGTATGCCAAGTTCAGAAAGTGATCCTTTTGGATGAATCAAGTCACGTTCTTGGGACATGTGATCATAAGTGAGGGAATTTCTATGGAACCTTAAAAAAAGGCAATTGAGGAATGGCCCAGGCCCTCTAGTGTCACTGAAATCTGTAGTTTTCTTGGATTAGCTGGGTACTACTGGCGTTTTGTGAGAAACTTCTCACGATTGTCAATCCCGCTAACTAAGTTAACAAGGAAAGGGGTAAAGTATGTCTGGATGGAAGAATGTGAGGGAAGCTTCATTGAGCTAAAGAAAAGGATGATCACTGCACCTATACTCACACTACTGAAAAGTGGAGAAAGTTTTGTGATATACAGTGATGCTTCAAAGAAAGGCTTGGGTTGTGTACTCATGAAAAATGATAATGTGATAGCCTATGTCTCTCAAAAGTTGAAGATCCATGAGCAGAACTACCTAACGCATGATCTAGAGCTGGCAGCCATGATTTTTTCCTTGAAAATCTGGCGGCACTACCTTTATGGAGGGAAGTGTGACATATACACTGACCACAAGATCCTAAATTATATATTCACACAAAAGGAGCTCAATATGCATCAAAGGAGATGGTTAGAGCTAATCAAGGATTACGATTTCTCTATTCACTACCATCCTGGAAAGGTGAACAAGGTAGCTAATGCTCTAAGCAGAAAAGAACCTGCTACTCTATCCATGTTATCGATTGAGAAAGACTTTATCTTCTTGGATATGAAAAGAATGGATTTATAAATCATAAGAGCAAGGGATACATCCTACCTTTCCCAAATGATTGCGCAACCATCTATCCAAGGAAAGATTAAAGAAGCACAAAGGGATGATGTGGAGATACAAAAGAGGGTGAATGCAGTAAAGGAATAGAATATGCATGAGTTTCATATCGACGATGATGGTGTGATTTGGTTTGGAATACGGATTTGTGTTCCTTCATAAACTGGAATAAAGAAGGAGTTATTGGACAATGCACATAGCTCAACATTCCCTATCCATCTTGGGAGCACCAAGATGTACTGCGATCTCCAAGAACACATCTGGTGGGATAACATGAAGAAGGATATTGAAAAATATATATCAAGGTGGTTGGTATGTCAGCAAGTTAAAGAAGAGTGAAAAAAGTCCAAAGGGATGATGCATCCATTGCCTATACCCATGTGGAAATGGGAAAATGTTACTATGGACTTTGTCACAGGTCTCCCGAAGACGTTGAAGGGAAATAATGCGATATGGGTTGTGGTTGACCGACTCACCAAGACCTCCCATTTTATCTCTATTTGAGAAGATATCTTGCTTGAACAAATTACAAAGATATATGTGAAGGAATTGGTGAGGTTGCACGGTGTTCCACTCTCAATTGTCTCTGACCGTGATCCAAGGTTCACATCTAAATTCTGGAGGAGCCTTCAACATGATTTGAATACTGAATTAAATTTCATCATGACCTATCACCCCCAAAATGATGGCCAATCTGAAAAGACTATTCATATGCTTGAAGATATGCTAAGAGCATACTCACTAGAATTCAAAGGTGGATGGGATCAACATCTCCCATTGGTTGAGTTCTCATACAATAATATCTTCCACTCGAGTATTCAGATGGCTCCATATAAAGCTCTATATGGAAAGCGATGTAGTACTCCAACCTGTTGGGATGAAGTTGGAGAAAGAAAGCTACTTGGTCTTGACCTTGTGGAAGAGATCAAAAAGAAGGTTCAAGTCATATAGAAACACATCAATGCTGCTCAAAGTCAGAAAAAAAGCTATGTTGACAACCGTCGAAGGGATTTGGAGTTCGACATTGGAGATAAATTCTTCCTTTGAATATCACCATGGAAGAGAGTCATGCAATTTGAGAAGAAAGGAAAGTTAATCCCAAGGTGAATTGGCCCCTTTGAAATCCTTAACCGTATAGGAGTTGTGGCCTATCGTCTTGAACTTCCACCGAATATGGATCAAGTTCATGATGTTTTTCACGTATCACTTCTGAAGAAGTACATACCTGATCCCTCATATATACTAAACTCATAGGTGGTACAACTGAAAGACGATCTCTCTTATGAGGAGAAACCAGTAGAAATTCTAGACCGGAGAGATAAGGTTCTATGCAACAAGACAACTCACCTTGTCAAAGTGTTGTGGAGGAACCATAAGTTTGAAGAAGCTACTTGGGAACAAGAGGAGTCGATGAAGGAGAAGTATCCTCACCTGTTTGTGTAAAGTGAAATTTCGAGGGTGAAATTTCATAAAGGGGGAAGAATGTAATGACCCAAATTATTTGAATGGAAATTCTATTCTTAAAAATATGTCATAAAATCACATGAAAACACAACATAATAAGTGGTGAGTGAACTTTAAATATAAGTTTGTCACTTCTATGTTTGGAATTTTGAAAATATGACATACACGGTTGTGTTCAAGATGATTTTTGGGGTCCAATAAGAAAAACATAATTTTTGGTGAATAGTAACCTACCACTATGAATAGTAACCTACCCTTGTGAATAGTAGTACGAACCTTATGAATAGTAAATCATCCAAATAAGAGTAACCTTATCCATGAATAATTAAATAAAATTTAGGCATCTTAGAAAGTGACAATTTAACTATAGTAAAAGTTTTTGTATTTTTGTAAGTCATAAATGATTAATTATAATTAATTAATTAATTTAAAATAAAGTGTATCTTCTTAAAATGTGTTCATAAATAAGAAAATCTATGTCCTATGCTATTTATATAATTTTATAAGACCCGACGTAATTTTTGAAATCATTATAAAATCAGTTTTAATTTTAAAAACTATATTTTTCAAGTAAATTATGATTTTAATTAAATATTAAATTAATCATATTTAGAAAATTATTTTTGAAAAATGGAATTCATTTTTTGATTCTACACATTGAAAAATGGTTAGGGTAAAATTTTGGTATTTTTCTGAAATACTTCAATTTTTAGGTGAATAGTAAAAATATAGTTTTTCAAATAACCGGTGTATCCTAAATTGCATCATTAATGATGTAATGATGAAATAAAAATTCTAGAACTTTAGGTTCTTCCAAATTATATTAAATTTTATAAATGGTTCCTTAAAATACAATAAACTCAATTTTCAAACCTAAAAAGAACTTTCCAAAGCCTAAAGTCAAAAAGGTGATTTCTTAAAGTGTCCTTTTCTCTTTCTTTAACATTCCTTTTAATAAATTAATGAATTCGAATTATAAAGATGATTTAAAGCTTAAAACTAATTATATTATTTTAATATATTATTTAGGATGTCAAAAAACTACTATTACAAGTCTAACTTTTAATATATAATTTTATTTAATATTTTATTCTAAAAACACCTCCCTCCTCATGTATAAATAACCCCTCCCACTCCCCTTTCCAAACCACACCTCTAAAGCTTCAAGAATTGTATAAACTCTGCCCAAGAATCTTTCCTATCCCCTCCCCCACGTCCAAGAGCTTCTAGTATCATCAAAAGACCAAGCTTAGGCCCCATAAGGAGGATCTCAAGAGGAGGATTCAAGAGGTAATTTCTCTTCCTCTTTCCTTTAAATCCCTTTCAATTTCATGTCCTTTTCTTATTCTATCCCAACATATCTTTTTCCAAATGGTATGGTAACTTCAGTATCATACATATACTGTAATTTTATGATACTAATGGGATATTATACCATCCAACCCCCTTCTCCTCTTTCTTTTATTTTATAAAAGAAAACGTTGTTCGTAAGGTGTTAATCTATCACCTTCAAGAATGACATGTTTTATTTTTCCATTTCTACCTAAAGATATGATCATAAAACCCATTTTTATGGTTGAACTAGAATATTATATATGTATTATGTCCTATTTTAAGTTCTGTAACTAACTTATGTACATATTACTAGATGATAAAACAAAAAAATTTCGTTGTGGTCAAAAAACCGCCCAAATTAACCCAAACGATCATCATTAAATTCCTATCTAATGATTCATCCACATGGTATCAAATGTAATTCATATTAATATAATTTTAAATTATGTAATATAATTAATAAAATGTAATATATGTTATAGATGTTTACCCATGTTCTACACAATCTTCAATTCATGAATACATGTGAAACTCGCAAAAAAACCATAAAAACGAACATTCCCGAACAATGTTTTTAAACTATATAACTCATAAAAAGGCCCATAAAAAACATAATGAAACAAAAATGACCCCTTTTAATGTATAAAAGGTTTTTTAATTTCTAATTAATGAATATAATGTCATTATACAGGACATTAAAGTAAAGGAAGCGTTTGGATACAAGGTAAGGGGAAATTCTCAAACCCAACTTTCATCCTTCGAGTTCTACCTCTTTCACTCCTTTTTGATATGGTTACTTGTTAAAAATATTTTTTCCATCATTTTATTTTCTTTTATGGGATATACATGTTTTTCAATATTATTTATGACAAACCAAATGTTTTCTAAAATAACTCTTCTTCCAAGAACACGCCTTTTACTTCTCATTCAAGATTGACGGTTCTTGTAACATGTATGTTATTCCCTTTTTCTTTCGGGAACCCAATGTTTATGAATGTTTTCTTATGATATGAAACTAATTGATTTTCATGGGTTAGTTATGTTCATTTATTTTATATGTTCATTTTGGCATGCATGATAAATGATAATGTTATGATGTGACAGGTGTGCCCGGAATTATACAGTGCTCTAATGCATTGGATAATGTGATGAATCTCATGAGTAAAGGTGAAATGATGTCTGAAAAAGATGCTTGATTTTTTCACAATCATGTGTGGTAGTTAACCACTAAGACACGATGTTTCATTTTTATGCATTTCCACATTTCAAGTCACTTATTAATGCCTCCTCTCAAGTTCATGATTTTTTGCCTATGTTATGAATATGCTCACCCCATGCTATATTGTTCTTATATATCCTCTTACTAGGCTTCTAGCTCACCCATTTTTATGTATATCCTCAGGTGGCTACATGTAATAAGGAGAGTTCAAGTGCCAATAAGAATCTAGAGAAGAATAAATGAACAAAAAAGTTTATGCTCGATGTTGTAATTGTTATGTATGGTCCTAGTTTGGCCAAGACACTAAACCATTGGATACTCTATGTGAAATACTATTATGTTTTTTATCTTTAAAATGATGTAATAGTAATTTTAAAAAAGGCTGGGTCACTACAATAATATATAGGCATCAGATTTAATAAGGACATTGAAAGAATAATCCATTCTTATATGATGCATGTACTATTGTTTTTCCTCCAATTGGTGTCTCAATGTACCGAATCGATAAGAGGATTATCATAATCCTGGTGAATGGATAATTGGTTTTTACACCATCACTAGGGTCACTATTGAGATCCAAACTCAAGACACTTTAATAATGTTTCAGTACATCCGAAACCAATCCTCACAATTACTCTATCTTCAAACTCCACCCAAAGACAACCTAGGATTTAATATCACTCTAACATGACCCAACCCATTGGGGCTTTCCTGGCTAGTTGTAGGATAACCTAAGATCTAATATCACTCTAACATGACCCAACCCATCAGGGCCCACCTATCTAACTGTAGGTTGAGAGTGCCGCCCCAAGACCACCTCTAATAAGTCATAGGTTGGTGACTAGCACCGAATAAGAATTTCACACAAATGGGAGGGATTATCCTAATATACTTGTATACACACAGACATATATCCATACACACTAGAGAAATATAGAGAATTAAAAATCTAGAATAATAAATTCATGAACAACCTCTAATACTCTAAAAAAGAGTACGATAATACATAACCAAATCAAATAGAGAAAAATATAAGCCCAAAAACTAGAAAGTAGGTCCAACCTGACAACTAGTGAGAATAATTTCCCAGTACTCAACCTCTGGACCATCAAAAATCTGAATACCACAGTCTCTGAGCACCACTATGTATCACCCACACCATATCCACCTATATCTCATCGAGCTTCCTATCATATACATAAGAAATGACTTGTGTGGGTAAGACCCATACAGGTGTGAGTATATACATACCCATTAAGGCACCTCGAAATCATCAATAAGTAAGGTATCAAAAGGCATTCAAATTTATACCACAAACCAGATAACAAATAAGAGAGAATGCGAATATACACATAGAATAATACAAGTCATCCATTAAGGTCTTAGACCTCACTTTCAGTCAAATGATCATCATTCTTCATACTGCTTCATAAAGACACACTATTGAAAAGTGATCTATGAGACCTTTTAGGAAATGCCTAAAGGAAAGACACACCTTTCTGGAACACACCTCATATGAGGGAATTCAACTCATAAATATAAGATCACACCCTAGGCTATATGGGGTTACCTGAATCCATCTATATTGTATTGTAGGAGGGGATCACATGTCTCAGATGAAGTTAACAAGATATCTGAACCTAGTTAAGGAAAAGGAATATAGGAATATGATCTCAAGCCCTATAGGGGGATAGTTGACTCTATCCACAACCGACTTATAGAAAATGGATCACACAAATCAAGTAGTAGGGTGGGATACCTAACCTTACCTTGGGGGGGGGGGTGGTTATAAACTATACTTCCGCATCCCACACAATTCCCTACTTATAAAGGATTGCTCGAACATCCTAATCAAAGTGAAAGGAAAGCATATGAAAAGTAAAGGGGGTGAATAAGGTTTCCACCCAAGTAAAAAACCCAATCATGTTCTTCTGGTCAATATAGAATGAAAAAACCAATTACATGGTGTGTGAGTCAAGCTACACAATGTGTAGGTCTGGGTTCATCACTCGGTGCATGCCTCATTACCCGAGTTGTGTTATACCAAGGTCACATGGTGTGTGACCCCTCCACACTATGTGTGGGAAAACATAGGTTGTGTATACTCTCTATGTACACCAAGTTGGTTTTCTAGGGGCACATGACATGTGGGATCAACCATAGAACCATGTGATATTTAACTCAGTTCACAAACACTATCCCCAAATCTCCTAGTAAAAAAACATATATTATATGAACTACATTCCTTATAGTTGATAAATTTATAGATCATATTATTCCTTCCAAAGAATAAACATTTTCACTACCTTCGCCATGATTACTACTAGAATTACCAGAAAATATATTTTACATAGATCAATTTCTCACATGAGACTGGATTCTAGCCACCCTTCAGCATAAAATTGAATCTCATCATCTCTCATGTCATATGTAAATGCATTGTTTTGGAATAGACATTCTCGATCACTTACATCCATAATCATACTCATTTGATGATGCATCCAAGTGCCTATAGTTCTTATTAATTAATTGAAATAAAGAACAAACATGTATTCATGACCAACTGTTATTCAAACTTGGCTGATATTTGTTGAATCGCCAGCCAATAATCAAATGTCGATGATGAAAAATAAGAACGGAGGAAGAAAACCAAAAAACACCAAAGTGAATGATAGACAATGGTTTTATACAATTTATAAATTAATCATGAGATATAAAATGTTGAAGAAACATGGTTAGATATTCATTCCAAGAATGATAGTCATCAAGTTTTAAATTCATGAAAATAATAATAAATTAATGGGGTTATGCCAAGTTCATAAAGGATTCAATTCTAGATGAATTAATCAATGATTACAAAAATATAAAAAGGGATAAAACCCAAACAATAAAATTTCCAACCTATGAGATGGATCGATCACTAATAATGAAGAATATTTCATCATTGTCTTTGAAGATGCAGGTGATCTCCAATGCGTTCATGACTGATCCCCAATTCCAAGATTGCTTTCCAATGTTCTTCACCATGGATCTCCTATCAAGACTCCATCATGTTATGCAAATAACCCTAGATAATTTTCTAATGAGGGATTAAATAGAAATTATCTAGGTTTAACCAATTAATTAAACAATTAATTAATTGATATATTAATCCTCTATTTAATTTTCCCGCTACTTCTCACCATTGCATAACCCATTACAAATGAAACTTATGTTATGCCTAGGGTAAAACAAAAGTTCCATATTCACTTGCAGTATCATTTTTCCCATCTAAGACTCCATTCAGAAGAGAAACTATTATTTCTAAAATTAAGTGCATGTGAATGTTAATATTTTTAATATATTGATATCCGAGCTATAAAATGCTTGAAACTATGCACCAAGTCTTCAACTAGCTTTGAAAATATTATTTAAAATATTAGAAGGGTCTTACAAAAAAACCAGTGCTACTACAATATAGGATGAGAATCTCGAGAAACTTTTTCCAAGTCTATAAAAGGTCCACTAAGCCTTTTTTGAAAGGGTTCCCATCCATAAGAGTAGTTAGGTTTTTTTGTATTTTGTTTTGTTTTTTAAAATATTTTAGCAATGTTTCTTCTTTATTTTATAATGTTTATTCCACCATACTTTTAATTATACATGGTATTGTGTAACAAACCCGAGGATCGATCCTCAAGGGAGGTCGTGGTGTTCCCAATTTTCTATACATCACATCATTATTTTCATATCATTCATGGTGAGATACCAAGAGTGTAGAGTATAGGACAATGAATTTTAAACCAAATATTTACTCTCTCAGCCTCATTTATACACCCTAAAAATTCAATTCTCCCTCCCTTATCTTGGATTTCCTTTCATAGTTTGGAATAGGTAATGTAGAGAGTTAAATGACATACTATTGATATAGGTGTTTAGAAGGTGAATTTTTATGTTTTATGTATGTTCACTTCTATATCAGCATAGAGAAAGTGATAATCAGTGCGTATCAAAGGTCTTTGGAATGCATTGAGTTCCATTACATTAATAGAGGAAGTTAAATAATTAATGGTATTGAGTTAGTTAGTGAATGTATTAAAAAACTTATAAGAGGTCTATAAAGGTTCTAATAATCAATCCTTGGGATTAACACCTTTCTCACCAACTTCTATGTTTTTTACTAGTTTTCAATTACATTGTCAAAATCTATTTTCATGTCTCTATTTTCCACTATTTTTATAAAAATATAAAGAAATATAATAAGTGACCAACCTTATTGTTTATCAGAGTGAGTATATCAATAGGGGTGAATTGAGTACCCAATAAAAATTCATGTTTAAAAGAAGTTAAAATAAAATACCCTAGTTAATTTAAATATGGACTAGTTAACCAAAATAGTCGATCGATATAAATCTTTACCATTTAAAAGAATTATTAAAGATTTATTAGGTCCCAGTTAAAAAAATATACAACATTACTTTAAACTTTGAAATTAATTTAGTCAATCAAAAACTTATATAATCACTAATTAAGGTTAATTATCAAAGTAATGTTTTTTCAGTTTAAAACATATTTAGGTTTAAATATTATAAAAAAAAACTCACAGTGGAAAATGAATACAAGAGTTTCAATCCCAATACGAGACTTACTCCTCTCCACTTGGAAATCACCTACTTCCAAGAAATTTATATAAAAATAAACTTTGATCCACAACCTGGATCAGGTACTGTAATAGTATGACAACTATCGAGGCTGCACATGAACCTATTCTACATTAATCATGGGATTATAAATAAAAAATTCCACAACCAGACCTCTACTACAACACATGGGAAATAGGTAAAAAGTGTTTGAGAAGATATCTAAGTATATTCCAATTTAAAGCAGGAGACAATGTGCGTGTAATAAATAGAGTATTCAAAAATTTATCATAATATAAATATAAATGAAAAAATAGAGAAATTAAAAATGTAGAAATAATAATGTTGATCTTTCTAATAGTAAATGATTCTCTTGACACCTTGAATGTAGCTTGAGATGAGGCTCTAGTTGAGGTTATGAGATTTGTAATGGAACAGAGTGTCGTAAACTCCTTATGTAATGACTATAAGATTTGAGTGTTCGTTAAGCTCCACTCTCATAGTTGTGTGTAAGAAAGATGAACCATTTAGGCTATATTATGGTTATTTAAATAAGTTTCATCTCACTTCACGTGTGCAGCTCTATGTGTATCTCAGTTGTTCATCACTTCATATATGTACGCACGAGGAAGTTTTCTTCCTCTTTTATTTGCAGCCAAAAAAATCATCCAAATGGGTAGAAATCTAGATATCCTGCACCCTCTTACTTGAGGATGACACATTCTTTAATGCATCCCTATTGAGAAATTAAGGAACAATCATTAAAATAAGTTTGAGAATTAAATTCAATAAACTAGCCGTTAGATATGATTAATTCAAAATAAATTGAAATAGTAGTGGTGAGTCTTTGTAAGGTTGACACAATATAGTGGTGTATTAAATTGGAAATGAAACACACTCTGGAGGTGTCTTGATCTGGCAGTGACTCAAAGTTTGGCGGTGTGTCAGGATGGTGGTGACTCTTCTCAACGGTAGGTGGTTCCGACACTTAGTCACATTTTTGTTTTGGTAGAGAATCATCCCTAAAAATGAGTCAGTACATACTTACCAAATTTGTGTTCTTGAGGTGACACATAGACGACGTTAGGTAACTCCTATACTTAGACAATTTTTGATCTCAATAGTGATTCATTTGTGATGGTGAGACATCTTGATGGTGACTCATCCTTAACAATGAGTCTTCTTAGCAGTGAGACTTGCTGGCAGTGAGACATCTTGATGGTGACTCATCCTTAACAATGGGTCTTCTTGGTGGTGATTCATACTTATCCAAAGTTATCTAAATCTTATTTATAATGTAAAAAGATATCTTAAAACATAAAGCTCATTAATATCATAATAAACATGATTTTGTGATCATTAAAAAAAGCAGGACAACAATCTTCCACTTTTTGATGATCACAAATCATGAAATTTTATATTCATGGTATCAAAGATAAATACTAGCATCAAATTAAAAGAAGATACACAAGGTATCAAAAATATAAACCATGATAAAATATGGAACTATATAAAAGTTAAATTAAATACATATAGTATCAATGAAATATCACTGGAATATTAAATAAGTATAAATAAATGACATATTATATTCCTCCCCCTTTTGGGATTATCAAAAAGAGCACAATAAGAAAATAGGAAAGCTATAGATGAAGAACATAATAAGAATAATAATAAAGATGTACATTTAAAAAAATCATTAATAGTATAATCACAAGGGTTCAATAAAAATATTTATAAAAAGTGTGAAAATAATTCCATCAAATACAACAATTCTAAACATCAATAGTCTTTGGGATGAAATGAGTGATCAGGATGTGTATTTTCCTTCCCTTTATCCAAATAAGAAGTTATAGTACGATTTGAGGGAGCTTGAGGGATAAATATAGGAACACCAATCATATTAAGAGTCTCTTTGATTATGATTGGACATTGGTGCTAAACTGCCTTTCTAGGAGAGAGATAAAAAGGTTGGAATTTGGATGGAAAAGGTGCAAGAGGATCTCTGGTCACTCCGGGTCTGAAGTACTCTGAAGCAGTAGCTGGGGGAGTTAGATGGGTAGTAACAGGTATGACATCATGAGTGAAAACTGCAGTTCCTTGCAAATACAGGTTTCATAATATTTATGAAATTCATGATGATGTTTCCACCTATCTTTATATCACTGAAGAAGTCTTTTTCCCTTCCATAAAAAGATTTAACAAAGGAGTCATAACTTTCAACTTGTTGACTTTCTCTTTTAAGGTTTGGGAAACTCAAGGCATCCTTATATTTTTTAACAAGAAATTAAAATGAGCATCCATGTCATACTTGGTGAAAATTTTAGACGTACATTACTTGATAGCTTTTTTTATAGTCTGTTTGTTAGCCTTTATTTCCTTAGTATACTCTTTAACTAACATTAGCACATGATCACTGTGATGCTTAAACTTCCTTTAACTTTCCTAAGGTATAGAGGGTTCACCACCTGAAGCAGATCTATGATCTTCCCGTAAAACTGATATAAGAATCTCAACATAAAAAATAGAAGGATGGGCACTGGAACTAGAAGCCAAAAAAGTGATATTCTCAATCCTTTCCAACAAGGATTCCATGGAATCAACCAAAGAAGACTACATATCCTCCACAGTGGATTTTAATGATTCCATATCATTTTCCAACCTTCAGTTTTCTATTTCAACTTCATGGATATGATTCATCTTTTTCAGTTGAATATGTTGAAACACTAGTTCAAATAAATATCGAGTATCATGATCACTTAACTTAGTAACCAAGGTAGGTTGATTCCTTAACTTCACATAAAACTCAGATAAAACCTTTTCACTGAAAGAATCCAGATCACCCTTGGTGACCATATCTATTGGAATGGGTGGGAAAACAAGAGTAGGTAAAGGAGTAACAGGCTCAGACTTGGTAGGAATATCAGATTCAAATCACTACAACTCACCAGAAGTATCAATTTGATCAATTAAGGATCCCTCAGGATCCCTTGCATCTCAAAGATCTGGTCCATAATTATTTGGTGGACACCAAATTTTACTAGAAAAATTGTCCCACTCTTCATAAATAGGGTTAACCAAACTATCATAATCATTAGAAATAGAATAATCAACTAGTATAGATACAACTATAGAAGTAAAACCAAAAAGGACTCAACTAATCTTTGTAAAACAACAGCTTTCTCAACAGTTGTCATGACCCTATCTATGTTGGGGATTGAGCCGCAACTACCCCAAGCCTGCCTCTATAGGCCATGGGTTAGTGACAAGTTCCAAATTCCAAAATAACCCAGGGAGGCCTTTTCATAAGAACCTACACACATTCGCCCAACCAACTCAATAAAAAAGTGTAGAGGAAATCAAGAAAATTGTGCAACTTCTATAAAGTAACATAAACATGAATGAACATCTAGAAAATAAAAATGTACGAGAGTGAATACTTAAATGTAAAGGGGAAAAACACATGCACGAACAAGAAACCAGTTCCAACTTGAAGACAACTAAAAAATAGTAACAGTTGAGAGAGCCCTGCTCATGTATCCTAACTCAGACCATCGTATATGGTCCACAGAACACGTATCCCTAAGCTCACCTGAGATCATGATCGATATATACAACATTTTCAAAAGACATGACATGGGTTAGGAAAATCCCATGCAAGGGTGAGTATATACATACCCTGTAGAACTCCCTAGAACGATGAAGGGGGAGGAGTAAGTGATACAACCAAAGTGAAGTAGTATATGGAATAAGGTACAGTAAAAGAGAATGAAAAGAGTGCAACTCAACCTAATAAGAGTGTGAAAGTAGGATCATTAAAAAAAGGAGCTCTAAATGGTGAGGAGGTGAACCCCCATCGAGTCTTCACTACCTATAGCTGGAGAGTAGAACCGACCAACCACGTGAAAATAAACACAGAAATCACATAGAATACCCCACGCGTCTTTGCCTCTCTTGTAAGGAGAGTAACCAAGACCCATGGATTGGGTAATGTAATGGGATATATATATATATATGCTCACTTAAATAATCCCAAATGAGAGAGTAAGGGGATATCCATCTCATAGCTCAGCCCAAGAAGATGAGTAGCCAACAGTTCTAAGGTAGAGTCATCTACGATTCCCAACACCTCAAGCATCTACCTAGGAGTCGCAATTCAAAGGGGATCAAATCCCCAATCCTCGATACTATCCACTTTGGGTGGAACTAACTCACCTGCATGGTTTTAAGAAGCGTCACAAGAAAGCTTCTCAGTGGGGAAAGTACCCCTCTTTCTCGTGAGTCCTTAGGTAAGTTGAGGCACACCTCTTCACTATGTTGCACAATCAAGGGTCTTCTCTAGAAGGTGTTCAGGGACTACACTACCCAACCCAGCTAGAGGGTCATCCCGGGAGGTTTTCAGAGACTATACTACCCATCCTAGCTAGAGGGTCAACCCAGAAGGTCATTGGGAACTACACTACCAAGATACTTTTATAGGATAATCTTAGAAGGTCATCGATGACTACACTACCCAGTCCCTACTGAAGGGTGAACTTGGAATTTTTGGGAACTACACTACCTAGATCCTACTGGAGGGTCATCCCAGAATAATCGGGGAATACACTACCCAAATCTTACTAGAGGGTCAGCCCAAAAGGTCGTCGGGGACTACACTACCCAGATCCTACTGGAGGGTCATCCCAGAAGGTTATCGGGGAATACACTACCTGAATCCTCCTGGAGGGTCAACTCAAAATCATCATGGAATACACTACCCATATCATACTAGATGGTCATCCCAGAAGCTCATCAGGGACTACACTACCCATCCTTATTGGAGGGTCAGCCCAAAATCATTTTGGTAAGCCTATATGATCCCTTCCATCATTGAGTTCTATATCTGCACGTGCCAAATTCATAACATCCACATAGTATCTTGAAATCTTATTCTAAGGGAACCATTGTGTTCTACGCAGAAAAAACTTAGGATATGCATCTAATGGGCCGAAATCAAAGTTCAAACGAAGGAGAAATGGGGGATTGAAGATTTATCATGGGATCTCAAATAGTACATGACGTCTGAGGGGGCCCACATAGTGTGCAACCACTCTTCACTGCCTGGTTGTGTCTTTGGTCAGACATGGGTCCTATCCCATATAGTAGTGTATGCTGTGTAGGTGGACTATACGGTGTGTTCCGTTTATCTAGGGACTGGGGCCATGTCTGCTGGCCGTGTCCATGTACTCTGGTACATAGCGTGTTGGCCCACATGGTATGATTCCCATGTGGCTAACCCATATCTATGTGCTGATAACATGGTGTGTTCCTTTATATGGATCACCTCACACGAAAAGGTAGTACATGACATGTCAATGGGAGTAAACGCTGTGTAATCCTTGTCTTTTACCAAACCCTAGCGCTACCACTAAGGGAGGATATACGCCGTGTGTTCTTCACTAATCATGGTGTGTAGTTGTGATTTTTCTAGAAACCCAAGGGTTTCTTCAATCCTATCCTCCTCTTTCGAATATACTTCAATCGCAGTCCAAGTCACCGGATTTCACTCTCAAATCTTTGGACCTGGCCAAAGAATGTGGGATCTGTTCACCGTTCAATGTGAATTGATCTCATTAAAAAAATAGGGTCTGTATAAATCTTATCCATGATACCATGGCTTTATTTATCATCATATTAACATTAAATCTTCATATTCTTCATCCCCGCATCATACCATTTCCAGCTCTATGCCTTGATCATGCTTTCCTTGTGTTTCCATGATTCTGTCACAATTTTGGGCACCCAATCGAGCTTGGGTCACCCGAAAATAGTCGAACTAGGATCCATAGTTATTATATGTAAAGGAATGTGAAGAAACAAGAGGGAAAAGGCACCATAAAAAGGTTTGGATTTTTGGCCAATTGTTCTTAGACAATGATAAAAAAATGGGCATATAGATTAGATGAATTATTAATAAACAACATGTTCTTAGCTATCGGGATCCAAAAAAGGGGTGAAGATTGTTGAATCAAGTTACAACATGCTTAATCATTTAATAAAAAGAATAAAAACACCAAATAAGAGTCCTACCACTTGTTTGGTTCGATCATTGGTGAAGAACGCATTCGCTAACGAAGGAGGAGGATCTGTCCTGTATTGATCCAGGGATTTTTCGTTCATTTTTCATTTTTCATTATCCAATGGAAAAGGATAGGAGAGGAAGTCATCATTAGAAAAAAAAGGTTTATGAGGTTCAAAAAACCTTAACCATGTATTTAAATCCATTTATTAGGTTTAAAGTAAATTAAGTAATTAAATAAATTAATTCATTTAATCACTTAAATGCACTGTCAATGAGTGAGGGGTCTAAACATCCCACACCGACTCATTTTATGTCGCACCTGGGGAAAACACCATGTTTTGGACCCAACCATGGTCTAAAAACTTTTACCTGATCAATTGTTTAGATTTATCCCATTTTATTTAATTAACTGCATGTGGGCAATATAAAATATAATATTTTTATAATATTAATTCTGGGAACACTGGGCCTAGGAATTATACACTGTCTCAGCACTTAGCTCTGAAAAAATATTTAGAAATATTTTAAAGTCTTATATGGTAAAAAATGGTTTTCCAAATCATTCAATCCTTAAATATTTTTATCCCTAAAAAGAAAAACTAAACAAAAAAATCAGGACACTAAGCCTGCATCTGGATCTCCTTGTCCCTAGAACTCTACTACATGTTTCCATTCCACCACAAAAATCAAATTAGAGGGATAACTCTTTCTCACAGGGTATTATCCTGTCGGTCCTCGATCTCCACTGGGTGCACCACAAAGGTTGATCTATCCTCAACGTCTAGCTCTCTCTAGTCAATAATGTGTGTGTGGTCATGCACGTATCTCCTCATCTGCAACATGTGAAAGACATCGTACACCTAATCAAACTGTGGGAGTAAGGGGAGGAGGTAGGAAACCTCACCAACCCTCCAAGTGATCTCGAACGGCCTGATGAACCTCGATGATAGCTTTCTTCCCTAGTCAAAACTCCACATTCCATGTCATGGGGAGAATATCAAGAAGACATGGTCTCCCAGCTTGAACTCTAAAGGCCCACGACGGTGATCTGTGTAGGATTTCTGTCTACCCTAGTCTGTCTTCATCCGTTCAAAGATGACATTCACCTTCTCTATCATCATCTGCACTAACTCCAGGACCATAAGAGATGACTTTCCAATCTCTATATAGCACAAAGGTGACCTTTAGTGTCTCCCGTATAGGGAATAAAAAGGTTTTATGCTGATGGTTTAGTGGGAAATATTGTTTTATAAAAACTCCACCAAGGGTGGGTGATCCTCCTAGATCTAGATGAAATCCAACACACACACTCTCAGTATATCCTCTAGCACTTGGATCCTGTGTTCAGTCTACCCATTGGTTTGAGGGTGAAAGGATGTACTCATCCATAGATGGGTCCCAAATGTCTCCTATAGGCCTCTCCACAATCGTGACGTAAACCAAGCATCATGATCAGAGATAATAGTCAAGGGTACCCCATGAAAGCGGATGATCTCTCATATGTACAAATACCCAAAACTCTCCACCGAAATCTTTTCCCTGATATAAAGGATGTGCGTTGACTTTGTGATTTGGTATACTATCACCCAGATGGTGTCATGGCCCTTTGCTATGCGTGGAAGCCCTGTGATGAAGTCCATGGATATGTTATCCCATTTCCACTATGGGACATCAAGTGGATTCAAAAAATCTTTCGGTACCTGGTGCTCATCCTTCACCTACTGATAGGTAAGGCATCGTGAGATGAACACAGCTACACTTCATCTCATGCCAGAGCACCAAAACTGCCACTGAAGATCCCTGTACATCTTCTCCACATTAGGATATACTGTTAGGGGATAAGTGTGGAACTACCACATCACTTCCTCCCACATCACAACTAGAACGATTGTTCACACCTGGAACAAGATCTCGTGATTTACTTCTTTAGAATATCCATCTAGGGCATTGATTATAGATATTTGATCATGTATAACATCATAGTCAATGTCACCCAGCTAAGACTCTTTCACATGCTCGTGGAGTGTAGGAGTCAACACCATAAATTGAAGGAAAATTGTACCCTCCTGCTCCATCAGGGTCAACTATAAAAAAGATAACCAACGTCACTTCCTTAGGTTCATGTCTCTCTAAGTGAAGACGTACATAAGACTCTAGTGGTCTAAGTAAACAACAAAGATTTCTCCGAGAAGGTAGTTACTCCACACCCTCAAAGAAAAGAATACTAATCATACCATGTAAACAATTGTCTCTTACATGTCAAAGCGGTCAATGGGGATATGATCTTGGATAAGTCTACCATAAATATTCTATAGTACCCCACCAATCCAAAAAATCTCCACACATTTGACACATTCTTGGGTGGATCCCAAGAAATCACTGCTTCGGTCCTCACTGGATTTATGGCTAAACCCTGCTCGAAAATGACATGTTCTAAAAGTGAACATGATGTATCTAGAATTGGAATTTTGAGAGTTTTCTATAAAGATGGTGCTCTCGAAGTAGATTAAGGACCCTACTAAAGTGATCTACATGATCCTCCTCCATCATAGAGTATATGAGTATTTTGTCGATAAAGAAAATGAGATAATGGTCCAGGTATGGATGGAATATCTGATTCATCAAATCCATGAAAACGGTGGGGGAATTTGTCACACCAAAGGGAATCACTAGGAACTCGTAGTGTCCATAGCGACATCAAAAAGACAACTTCGGAATATCAGCCTCATGAACCCGAAACTGGTGGTATCTAAACCTGAGATCAATCTTGGAGAACCATCTCACACCTCGTAACTGATCGAAGAGGTCATCAATCCTCAGAAAGGGGTACTTGTTCTTTATCGAAGCCCTATTTAGGTGACGATAATCCTTACAAAGCCGTAATCTACCACTTGAATTATTCAAAAAAAAAATCTGAAGTCACATAGGGAGACACACTGGATCTGATGAAACCTTTCTCATGAAGGCCCTATAACTACAACCTCAGGTCCCATACTTTAGTGGATTCCATACTATATTCTTTAGATGATGTTGGGGAAGTACTAGGCTGCAAGTCAATGAAAAACTCCAACTCCATACTTAGAGGTAGTCCCAGAACATCTTAGAGAAAGACGTCTATATAATCCTACACAACTGAAGGGATCTAGACACCCAAAGAGTCTACTACCCCAAGGGTCATACTCGCTAGCTGATGGGTAATGGGTTGTAACTTATTACTCATAGCACCAACTCATCCTTCTACGAGGTCTCTCTCACCAAAAAAGGTGAACCTCATCCCATCATTATGTAGGCATCTGACTAATCCATGGTGACAATCAATCTGGACTCGAACCATGGAAATCCAATCCATGCCCAATATGACACCATAGGGTTCTATCATGATGAATAGTAGGTCCCATGTGAACCTATCTTCTCCAAGTGATAGCTCACACTGCCAAAAGATAAAAGATACAGAGGAAGCATTCCCTATAGGAACCTCAAGGCATAACTATTGTGATAGAGTCTCTACTCGGAGATCCAACTCATGCACAAAGATTGAAGAGATAAAATAATGTATATAAGATATGTCTACTAATACTGACGAAATAGTATAGTAAACAAAGATCATACCTCGAATAATCTCGTGTGCTACTGGGTCGTATACGTCCATAGCCTCCAGCTGTCCACAACCCCGACCGACAGCTCCCTGAGCCTGACTTGGGATTCTTGGTGGTGGTGGTGGGAGAACCTCGTACCTCTGTCCCCCACCTATAGCTCCTATCACTCTTCTTATAGCTCTGACTCCTTGCGGACCACCCTATCCCCGCCTCAGAGATCCTAGATCACAGTGCTGCCTCTACTGTAGCAGTCCATCTACTTCTTGCCTGGGATGCTCAATATGCTTGGTTGGGAAGTCCCAAGCCATGTGACCTCACCCGTCACAAGTGTAGCATAATCCCTCTATGGGTTTCCATAGTGCTTTGTGCTACCCCTGAACTAGGAGACCAAACCCTTGAGTCTGCTCACAGAAGGGTCTTCTGTTCTGAAACCTCTGACACCTGTATGCTGCTAAAGATGACTCTAACCTACCACGCCTACTACCAACTCCAACTATCCAGCTTCCCTATGCCAGGAATATCTACATCACAACTACCTGCTTCAGCACCCCGACATAGGTGGGGATTCACAAGGGCACTATGCTAGACTGGATCTCTCTAGGGAGTCCCTGATCAAACTTCCATGCTTGGAAGTAACCATATATGATTATGTCAATATAGTAGCGCACAAGGTTGGTAAACTTCACCGCGTACTCTGCCACTGTCATCCCTCCCTTCTGAAGCTCTAGAATCTCCTAAACCTAAATAGAGCACAAGAAGTAGGGATAATAATCTTCATGAAACAACTATTGAAAGTATTCCCATAGGAGCATCGACTCATTGTGCATCTGGGTAACTAAGCTACACCAACACCCAACTGATATATAGAAAAGACTAGATGATAAATCCACCATCTGATATATTGAGGTCCAATCCAGTTCAAACATGCAAACCAAAAACTCCAACCAATCCTCTACTGCTTGATGATCTAGATCGCCATAGAACCTCAGCGATTACTGACGCTAGAACCCGTAGAGTGCGCTCAGCCTACGCATGGAATTATCCTACCCTACTGGGAATATATAATCCTCAATGGGTGGAGGAATTTCTACTGGTCCACTTAGAGGAAGGGGATCACATGATGGACCTTGAACTAAGGCCTCATTTCTCATAGGGTCATCGTCACGAACCAGATCTTGTATCCTGGTTGGCTATCATCACAGAGGAATATTGAAAATTATCAAGGAGTACCGTGGTATGATGAGAATATATATATATATATATCAAAAAATGAATGGGAAGCTGACTCAAGAAGGATAGTCAAAGAATTAATCCTATATGATGCAAGCACCATTTTTCCATACAACAAATGTCTCAGGGTGATGAGTTGACAAGCAGGTAATCATGGTCCTGGTGAATGGATACATCGACTGCCTGTTCCATTACTAAACTCCCTGGCTTGATATATTCTCTCTATACACTTAGACAAATTTTCCATAAATCCCAAACAATTCCTTTTAGGGAACATCCGAACAATGTTCCAAGGAATAAACCACCTTTGATACCACTCTGTCATGACCCGACCCAAGCCGGGGCTCAAGACGCAACTAACCCAAGCATGCCTCCTAGGACAAGGGTTGGAGACAAGCTTTGAAGGAACAGATAGCTCAGGGAGGCCTTTGACTAATATCCTGTACACATTCATGTATCCAACACAATGAGAAAGTGCAGAGTAAAAGTAGAAAATTTTGCAACTGTTGTAAAGTAAAATAAACATGCATGAACCTCTAGACAGTACAAAGGTACAGTAGTGACTACTGAAATGTAAAGGGGAAAAACATGCCCAAACCAGAAAAATGATTCCAACCTGAAGAAAACTAAAAAAGAGTAATAGCTAAGAGAGCCCCACTCCTGTATCCCAACTTCGACCACCGTACGTAGTCCATGCAACCCATATCCCTAAGCTCCCTTGAGATCATGATCTACTTGTATGCCATCTGTAAAAGACATGAAACATGTTGGGAAAATCCCATGAAGAGGTGAGTATATACATACCTAGTAGAACACCATGAAAAGATAAAGGGGGTGGGGTGGGGGGGGGGAGTAAGAGATACAACCAAAGTGAAGCAGTATATGGAACAAGGTATAGTAAAAGGGAATGAAAAGAGTACAACTCAACCCAACAAGAGTGTGAAGGTAGTAGGATCATCCAAACACAAGGAGATCAAAAATGTGAGAAGGTTAACCCCCCATTGAGTCTTCACTACCTATATACAGAGAGTAGACCCATCCAAACACGAGATGATAGACATGGAAAGCACGCGGCATACCCCACACATCATCGTTTCTCTTGGAAGGAGAGTAACCAAGATCCAAGGAGTGGGTACTGTAACGGTATGAATATATATATATATATATATATATATATATATATATATATATATATACTCAGTAAAATAATCCCAAATGAGAGAGTAATGGGATCTCTATCTCACATCTCATCCCAAGAAGATAAGTAGCCAAAATATCCAAGGTAGAGTCATCTGTGATGCCCAACACCTCAAGCATCTGCCTAGGAGTCACAAGTCAAAGAGGCTCAAATCATCACACCTTGATACTATTCTATTAGGGTAGCATTGATTTACCCTCACGGTATTAATTATTGTCACAAGAATGCGCCTCAGTGGGGAAATCACCCCTCTTTATCGTGAGTCCTTAGGTAAGTCGAATCATGACTTGCCACTCTGTCGCACAGTCGAGGGTCTTCTATAGAAGGTCATCAGGGACTACACTACCCGGCCCAGCTGGAGGGTCAGCCCAGAAGGTCATTAGGGACTACACTGCACAAACCAGCTAGAGGGTCACCCGTAAGGTCGTTAGGGACTACAATACCCAGATCTTACTAGAGGGTCATCCCGAAAGGTTGTCGGGGAATACACATACCAATCCCAACTAGAGGGTCATCCCGAAATCATTGGAAATTACACTACCCAGATCCTACTAGAGGTTCATCCCATAATTTTCGGGGACTACACTACCCAAATACTACTGGAGGGTTATTTGAGAAGTTCATCGGGGACTACACTACTTAGATTCTATTGAAGGGTCAGCCCAGAATCATCGGGGACTACACTACCCAGATCCTACTGGAGGGTCATTCCATAAGGTCATCGGGGACTACACTACCCATACCTATAGGAGGGTCATCCCAGAATCGTTCTGGTAAGCCTGACTGATCGCGGTCATCATCGAGTGTCTTCTCTATGTGTGACCAACCTAAAACATCCACATCATTTCTATAAATACTATTCTAAGGAAATCATTTCATTATACACAGAAAACACTTAGGATAGGAATCTCTCATGCCAAAATCCGAGCTTAAAAAAACGAGATACTAAGGATTGAATATTTCTTGAGGGAGATCAAACAATACATGGAGTTTGAGGAGCCCACATGGAATGTGGCCCCTATTCATTGCCTGGTCGTGTCTCTAGACATACACAGATCCCATACCATGTAGCAGTGCATGCTGTGTAGGTAGAATACATGGCGTTCTCTATTTATCTAGGGACCGGGGCTGTGGCTGCTGGATGTGTTTGTGTACTCGGGCCCCGTGTCCGTGTACTCTGGTATATAGCGTGTAGGACAACACGGGATGCTTCCTATGTGGCCGACCTATGTTTGTGTGCTCAGAACATTGTGTGTTCCTAGACATGTGTTCCTTCACATAGATTTCCTCACACGTAACGGTAGTACACAATGTGTCAAGGGGAGTACATGTTGTGTCATCCTTATCTTTTCCCAAACCCTAGTACCACCGTTGAGGGAGACTACCCGCCCTGTGTTATTCATTGATCATGGTGTTTAGTTACGATTTTTTGAGAAACCCAAGGTTTTCTTCAATCCTAGTCACCACTTTTGAATTTGCTTCAACTGTGGTCTGAGTCACCTAATTTCACTTCGAAATATTTGGATCTGGCTGAAGAATGCAGGATCTCTTCACTATTTGTTATGAATCTATCTCATTCGAAAACAAGGTTTTTTCCAGATCATCTGCACGCCACTGCAGATTTGTTTCTCATCATATTGACATGAAATATTTGGATTATTTATCCTTGCATCATATCGTTTCAGGATCTATATCTTGATCATGTTTTCATTGCATTTCCACGATTCTGCCTTGATTTCGAGCACCCGATCGAGCTTAGGTCGCCCAAAAATATTTCAACCTAGATCCACATGGATTCCATGGTGAGGAACATGGATAAAAAAGATGGAAAGGTCACTATAACAAAGGTTTGGATCATTGGCCAAGCGTTCTTGACCAATGATCAAAAACGGGCATCCAGATTAGATGAACCAATAATAAACCACATGTTCTTAGCTATCGGGATTAGGAAAAAGGTCAATGATTGATAAATTACATTCCAACATACTTATTCATTTAATACAAGGTGTAAAAACACCAAATAAAAGTCCTATATCTTGTTTGGTTTGATCGATGGTGAAGAACGTGTTTTCTAATGAAGGAGGAGGATCCATGACGTCTTGATCCAGGGATTCATCGTTCATTATTTTTTCATCATTCATCAATGGAAAATGAGAGGAGAGAAAGTCATTTTTGGTGAAAATAGGGTTATGAGGTTCAAAACCCCATAACCATGTATTTAAATCCATTTTTAGGTTTAAAGTAAATTAAGTAATTAAATAAATCAATTCATTTAATCACTTAATCACACTGCTAATGAGCGAGGGGTCTGAATGTCCCGCGTCGACTCATTTTATGTCATGCCTAGGAAAAAAAACATTCTAAACCAAACTATGGCCTCAGATTTCCAATCTGATCGACCATTTAGGAGTTATTCCATTTTATTTAATTAACCATGCATGCACAATATATAATATATTTAATATTTTTATAAAATTATTTTTGGGCACACTGGGCCTCAGAATCTCACACAGTCTCAACACCTAGCTCTGGAAAAATATTTAAAAATATTTGAATATATTATAAAGAAAAAACTAGGTCTCTAAATCATTCCCTCCTTCAAGATTTTCATCCCCTAAAAGCAAAACTAAACAGAAAAATTGGGATACTGAGCTCACATATGGATCTCCCTCTCCCAGGAACTCTCCTTCATGTTTTCATGCTTCTATAATGATCGAACTAGAGGGATGGATCATCCTCACATGGTCCACTCTTGTTAGTCCTCGATCACCACTGGGTGATCCACAAAGGTGGCTCCATTATCGAGGCCCATCTCACCCCAATAAATAACGTGCATGGGGTCATGCACGTATCTCCTCAACTACGAAACATGAAAGACATCATGCACCCACTCCAGCTGTGGGGGTAAGGTGAGGCAATAGGACACCTCACCAAACCTCATTGCAATATCAAATGACCCAATGAACCTTGGTTATATTTTGTTTCCTCAACTGAACCTCCATATTCCACATCGTGGGGAGACTATCAAGAAAATGTGGTATCCCTATTCAAACTCCAAGGGCCTATGATGACAATCTACTTAGGAATTTTTTCTACTCTGGGCCATCTTTATTTGTTCACAGATGACCTGTACTTTCTCTATCATTGCCTGCACCAACTCCGGGCCCATAAGAGAAGACTCTCCAATATTTATCTTTCACAAATGTGACCTGTAGGGTCTCCTATAAAGGGCCTAAAAAGGTTACATTCCAATGGTATAGTGGTAACTATTGTTGTATGCAAACTCCACCAAGGTCAGGTGATCCTCCCATATTTGGATGAAATCCAATATGCATTCTCTCAGTATATCCTCTAGCACCTGGATAGTGCGCTCGGTCTACCCATCAATCTGGGGGTGAAAGGTTGTACTCATCCGTAGCTGGGTCCCAAATTCCTCATGTATGCCTCTCCACAATCATAATGAAAACTGAACATCAATACTAGAGATAATAGTTGAAGGTACCTCGTGAAGGTGGATGATCTCTCATATGTACAACTTCCCCAAACTCTCCATCAAACTCTACTCCCTGATATCAAGGAACTATACAAACTTCGTGAGTTGGTCTACTATCACCCATATAGAATCATGGCCCTTCAATTTTCATGAAATACTTATGATTAAGTCCATGTTTATTTCATACCATTTCCACTCTGGGATATCAAGAGGCTACAACAAACTTTCCAAGACCTGATGCTTAGCCTTCACCTGCTGATAGGTAAGGAATAATGAGACAAACTCACTTACACTTCCACTCATGCTAGACCACCAAAAATGTCACTAAATATAACTTTACATATTCCCCACATCAGGATGTAAAGATAAGGGAGAAGTGTGGAACTCCTGAAACACTTACTCTCGCATCGCCACTAGAACCATTGTTCACCCCTAGAACAAGATCTCATGATTCCCTCCTTTGAATATCCATCTGGTGCATCGCCTGTGGATATATGATCATGAAGAACCTCATATTAAATTTCTACTAGATTAGAATATTTCACATGATCAAGGAGTGTAGGAGTCAACACCATCGACTGTAGGAAAACCACACCCTCCTTCTCCATCAGGGTCAGCTATAGGGAAGATAACTAGCATCACTGCTTTAGGTTCAGATCTCTTTGAGTGAATATGTACCTAAGACTCTGGTAGTCTAAGTAAACCAAAAATCTCCCTCCCAGAATATAGTGCCTCCACATCCTCAAAGATAAGACTACTTCTCAAACCAGGTAAAAAATTGTTGCTTCTGTATAAAAGTGGTTAATGGGGATGTGATTTTAGAGAACTCTACTACAAATATCCTATAGTACCCCACCAAGACAAGTAATATCTGCACCTCTGACACATTCTTGAGTGTATCCCAATCAAGAACTGATTTTATCTTCACTAGATCTATGGATAAAACCTACTCAGAAAATACATGCCCTAAAAAGTGTACATGTTGTATCCAGAACTAACATTTCGAGAGTTTTCCATAAAGCATGTTCTCTTGAATTAGATCAAGGACCCTCCTCAAGTGCTCTGCATGATCCTCCTATGTTTTAGAGTATATGAGTATGTATTCAATTAAGACAATGAAAAAATGGTCCAATTATGGCTGGAAGATCAGCTTCATCAAAGCCATGAAAATGGTAGGGGATTTTTTCACACCAAAGGGCATCACTAGGAACTCTTAGTGTCCATGGGGAAATCAAAAAGACAACTCTAGAATATTAGCCTCATGAACCTAAAACTGGTGGTATATAGACCTGATATTGATCTTAGAGAACCATGTCCTGCCTCTCAATTGATCGAAGAGGTCCTAAATCCTCAGAAATAGGTACCTGTTCTTTATCGTGGCCTGATTCAGGTGATGATAATCCATGCAAAGTCATAAGCTCCCATCTGTATTCTTCACAAAAAATTGGAGCTTCCCAAGGGGACACATTGGTTCTGATTAAAATTTTCTCATGAAGGTCCTCTAACTTCAACCTCAGCCCCCAAATATCAGTGGGTTTCATCCAATATGTTGTTGAATATATTGGGGTTTCCCCCAGCTGTAATTCAATGAAAAACTCCAACTCCCGCCTCAAAGGTAGTCCCAGAACATCTTCAGGAAAGATGTCTATATAATAATCCACAACTAAAGAGATCTAGATGCATGAAGAGTCTAATGCACCAAGGTTCATACTTTATAGCTGATGGGTAATGGGATATAACCTCTTGGACACAACACCCACTCATCCTGCTATGCGGTCTCTGTCACTAAAAAGGGAGAACCTCATCCCATCAGCATGTAGGAATCTGACTAATCTACGATGACAGTCAATTTGGGCTTGAACCATGAAAAAAATCCATGACCAATATGACATAATATGATTCCATCATGAAAACCAGTATGTACCACATGAACCTCTCTCATCCAAGCGACAACTCACACTTTTGAAAGATGAAAGATACGAAGGAAGCATTACCTGTAGGAACCTCAAGGAATAAATGTCGTGATAGAATCTCCACTGGGAGATCCAACTCCCACACAATGAGTTGAGAGATAAAATAATGGCTAGAAACTATGTATAACAATACTAAGGCATGATTAGAGTAAACACAGATCATCACTTGAATCATCTCATGTGCCGCTGGGTCGTATACATCCATAGCCTGAAGCTGTCCACGACCCCAACTTTTAGCTCCCTAATCCTGATGTGGGCCTCCTTGTGGTGTTAGTGGGAGAGCCTCATACTGTCGTCCCCCACTTGCAGCTCCTCCTGCACCTCTTCCAGCTCCTCCTCCCTAGGGACCACCCTATCCCCACCTGGGAGATCCCAGATCATGGTGCTACCTCTGCCATGGTGGTCCATCTACTACATGCCTAGGATTCTTAGTACGCTTGGTCGGGCAGTCCCAGGACATGTGACTATGCCTATCACAAGTGTAGCATCGGCCCTCTCTGGGTTGCTCGGATGCTCTGCACTTTCCTTGAACTAGGTGACCACACCCCTGAGTCTGCTCATGGAAGGGTCTCCTATTCCAAGACCTATGATGCCTGCCTACTACTAAAGATGAATCAGCCCTTTCTCACATATTTCCAACTCCAGCTATCTGGCATCCCTCTGCCAGGAAGCTCTCCATCACAATTTCTTGCTCCAGCACCCCGACATAGGTGGGGATGCACAAGGGCCCTACACTGGCCTGAATCTCTCTATGGAGTCCATGCTCGAGCTCCCATGCTCAGAAGTAACCATCTATGATAATGTAAATATAGTAGTGCATAAGGTTGGTGAACCTCTCCTTGTACTATTCCACTATCATCCCTCCCTTTTGAAGCTCCTGAAGCTCCTAAATCCAAAAATAGTGTAAGCAGGAGGGATATTACTCCTCATGAAATAGCTACTAAAAGTCACCCCATGAGAGAATCGACCCATCATGAATCTGGTTAAATAAGATCCACCAACGCCCAACTACTTCATAGAAAAGATTGGATACTAAAGCCACCATTTGATCCATCGGGGTCTGAACCAGTCGGAACATACAGAACACCAACTCCAACCAATCCTCTGCTACCTGAGGATCTGGATCTCCATGGATACTCAACGATCACTGATGCTAGAACTCGTAGAGTGTGTTCAACCTGTGCACATCCTCAACCTACACTTTTGGAACTATATGATGCTCAATGGGTGGAGTCATTTCTATTAGTCCACCTTGAGTAAGGGGATCACATGATGGACCCTGAACTGAGGTCTCATCACTCATAGGATCGTCATTACGAACCATATATGGTATCCTAGATGACTGATGTCATAGAGGAATCCTGAAAATTATCAATTAGGTAATAATGGTTCTAGTGAATGGATACGTCGACTGACTGTACCATCAATAGATCCCTGGCCTGAGAGATACTCTTAAGACACATCAAAACTATTTACCTAAATGGAAACCAATTAATTTTTATAGAACATCCAACAAAATTCACAAGGAATGAACCACCTTTGATACCACTCTGTCACGAACTGACCCAATTTAGGGATTGATCCACAACCACGCCAAGCCCGCTTCTATAGTCTAGGGTTGGTGACAGGTTTCAAAGACAAAACTAACTCAGGGAGGTGTTTTCCTAATAACCTTTACACAAGCATGCAACAAACTCAATGAAAAAGTGCATAGGAAAAGTAGAAAAAGTTTCAACTATTATAAATTAACATAAACATACATGAACCTATAGACTATACAAAGGTACGGTAGTGACTACTAAAATGTAAAGGGGAAAACTCATGCCCAAACTAGAAACCATTTCCATCCTGAAGATAACTGAGAAAGAGTAACTGCTGAGAGATCCGCACTCCTGTATCCCAACTCCGACCACCGTATGTGGTCTATGTAGCTTGTATCCCTAATATCACCTGATATCAAGATTTACTTGTACCCTGACTGTAAAATACGTGACATGTGTTGGGAAAATCCCATGTAGGGTTGAGTATATACATACCCAGTAGAACTCCATAAAAAGATGAAGGGGGAACAGTAAGAGACACAAACAAAGTGAAGCAGTATATGGAACAAGGTACCATAAAGAGAACAGAAAGATTGCAGCTCAACCTAACAAGAGTGTGAAAGTATACTCATACAAACACAAGGAGCTCTAAAAGGTGAAAAGGTAAAACCCCCATAGAGTCTTCACTACCTATAGCTGGAGAGTAGACTTGTCCAACCATGAGAAGATAGACATGGAAAACACGTGGCATACCCCGCACATCTTCACCTCTCTTGGAAGAAGAGTAACCAAGACCCAAGGAGTGGGTACTATAATGGGATGGATATATATATATATATATATTCAATCAAAGAATCCCAAATGAGAGAGTAAGGGGATCTCTATACCACAGCTCAGTCCAGAAAGATGATTACCCAATAATTCTAAGGTTGAGTCATCTGAGATGCCCATCACCTCAATAATCTGCCTAGGAGTCATAAGTAAAAGGGGATCAAATCACCACACATTGATACTATCCACTTTGGGTGGCACTGAATCACCCACACAGTTTTAGGTTACTTTATAAGAACACGTCTCTTTGGGGAAAACACCCCTCTTTCTTGTGAGTCCTTAGGTAAGTCGAATCACACCTTTCCACTATGCCACACAGTCAAGGGTCTTCTCTAGAAGGTCGTCAGGGACTAAAATAACCAGATCCTACTGTAGGGTCAACTTGAAAGGTTGCCGGGGACTACACTACCCAGTCCCTACTGAAGGGTAAGCCTGAAATCGTCGGGGAATACACTACCTAGATCCTACTTGAGGGTGATCCTAGAATCATTGGGGACTGCACTACCCAGATCCTACTGGAGGGTCATCCTGAAATCTCGTCAGGGACTACACTACCTAGATCCTATTGGAGGGTTAGCTTGGAATCGTTAGGTACTATACTACCTAGATCATACTGAAGGGTTATCCTGGAAGGTCCTCAGGGACTACACTACCCAGCCCTACTAGAGGGTCAGCTCAAAATTATTCTAGTAAGCCTGTATGATTGCTTCCATCATCAGGTCTCATATTTATGCATGAAAAACCTAGAATATCAACATAATATCTCGAAATCCCATTCCAAGGGAACCATCACGTTCTGTATGAAAAAACATTCAAGATAGGCATATCGTGGGCTGAAATCCAAGTTCAAACAAAAGAGATACAAAGGATTGAAGATTGCTCATGAGAGCTCAAATAGTACATGATGTGTTAGGGGGACCAAAAGATGTGTGACCTCTCTTCACTACCTGGCTGTGTCTCTGGCCAGAAAGAGGTCCCTTCCCATGTAGTAGTGCATTCCATGTAGGTGGACTACATGACATGTTCCATTTATCTGAGGGATGGGTCCATGTTTGCTGGTCGTGTCTGTGTACTCGGACCCTCTTTCCATGTACTCTGGTACCTATGTGTTGGTCCACAACAGATGCTACCTGGGTGTCCAACCAATGTCTATGTGCTTGGCACATGGCGTGTACCTAGATGTGTGTTCCTTCACATAACTCGCCTCACATGTAAAGTTAGTACACAACATGGAAATTAGAGTAAATGTCATGTCATCCTTATATTTTTCCAAACCCTAGAACCATTGTTGAGGAAGGCTACACGTCGCGTGTTCTTTGCTGAACATGGTGTGTAGTTGTGATTTTTTCAGAGACCCAAGGGTTTCTTAGATCCCAGCCACTGCTTATTAATCTTCTTCAACCGAGGTCCGAGTTGCCTGATTTCACTATGAAATCTTTGGATCTGGCCGAAGAACATGGGATATATTCATCATTCATCACGAATCGATCTCGTTCAAAAATGAGGCTTTGTACATATCTTATGCACCCCGCCATGGATTCATTTCTTGTTTTATTTATGTGAAATATTTAGATTATTTATCCACACATCATGCTATTTCTAGATCTATGCCTTGCTCATGTTTTATTTGTATTTTCACAATTCCACCTTGATTTCGGGCACCCGATCGATCTTGGGTCACCTGGAAATAGTCAAACTGGGATCTATAGGGATTCCATAGTGATTAACATAAAGAAATGAGTGGGAAAAGGCACCATAAACAAATTTTTGGATCATTTTCCAAGCGTTCTTGTCCAACAATAAAAAACAGGCATCCATATTAGATGAAAAAAATAATAAACACGTTCTTATATATCAGGATTGGAAAAAAATGGAACAGATTGATGAATCAAGTTATGACATGATTAATCATTTAATTCAGGGTGTAAAAACACCAAATAGGATTCCTACATCTTGTTTGGTTTGATCATTGGTGAAGAACACGTCCGCTAAGGAAGGATGAGGATCTGTCACGTCTTAATACAGGGATTAATCATTCGTTCTTTGTTCATCGTTCACCAACAAAAAAGGAGAGGATAAGAAGTCATCATTGGAAAAAACTAGGTTATTAGTTTCAAAACCCCTTAACCATTTATTTAAATCCATTTATTAGTTTTAAATGAAATTAAGTAATTAAATAAATTAATTCATTTAATCACTTAAACACACCACCAATGAGTGAGGGGTATGAACATTCCGCGCCGAATCATTTTATGTCTCACTTAGGGAAAACAACAAGTTTCAGACCCAATTGTAGTCTTGGATTTCCGATCTGATCAACCATTTAAGAGTAACCCCGTTTTATTTAATTAAAAATGCATGTACAATATAAAATATATTTAAAATTTTTATAAAATTAATTTCAAGAACACTGGGCCTCAGAATCACACGCTATCTTAGCACCCAGTTCAGGAAAAACATTCAGAAATATTTCAAAGTCTTATAAGGAAAAAAACGGTGTCTCTACAATAGTAACATGCTTATCTTCCATCTAGTCAGTAACTAACTACTCAACAGTAGTAACAACCTTCATTTTCTCTTCCAATTATTATTCAATAATATTCTCCTCAAAAACAGTTGTAGATACACTAAGATCCCCAATATCGGGAACAACATGATGACTCTCAAAACTTGGGGATAACTCCCCCTCAACTGATGCTTCTTTGTCTCTAGAAGCTCGGTATACATCCTTAAGCAGGATGAGTCTCTCTTATTATTTAGAAACAAACCTCCAGGAGAAGGGAGAAGATATTGATGTATTTTCACATCCTGAACTCTAATCCTTCTATTGGAACCATAAAGTTTAGAATCACCATCATCATTATTTTTAGTTCCATTATTATCCTTCTTTCCATCACCATTTCCTTCTTTATTTTCATCACTATTTTCATCATTTTATTCTCCTCCATCTTCATCTTCATCTTCACCATTTTCATTTTTCTCAACGGATTTTGATGTACTTTTGAATTTATCTTCACCTGATACTTCGGTTTCATCCACATCACTTCCTTCCTTTAAAATTTTCTCTTTTTTAGGAAGATCCCTAGGAAGACTAGGTGATCCATAGGTGATAGGAGGGGATTACCTTGAAAAATCAGTGTTACTCTCTTAATCCACTGAAAATTATTTCTCCACTTCATCCTTAGAGACAAAAACCTCTTCTTTATCATCACTATCAAAAAATTCAAAAATATCATCAGGATTCTTACCAGGGTCCACAAGATCTATCGGTCTCTAAGGGCGGTCAAGAGGATTAAAATCATCTTAAATATTTTCAATATCATTCACTAACTACTTCTTTCATGTGTTCCAACTTATTTTCATCCTTTTAAAAACTATTATATTAATGAAAAAACCACCAAAATATACTACAAATTCTTCATTTTTCCCAACCAAACCTTTTACTTTCAACATTGTAGAAATAACATTTGGGTAGATTAGGGAGTTGGATCTTGAAGTGGTCTTTTTCATTTCCAACATATGAAGCATAAGATATCTACATAAATTTATCTTCTCACCTATTTTTATCAAACACAATAGTTATAAATCCTGATAACTCATGGTAGCAAAGTCAACCATTCTTAGACAAAGAATATGCTGTATGAATTTGAAATCCAACTTGTTTTCACCATCAAGTTCAAAATCTACCGGCCTTCTAACTCTGTCATCACTAGTTAAATAAGAAAGAGAATATTCATAGATAAAATTATAACCATCATAAAAAATAGTTCCTTGATAATCTTTAAACAAACAATCATGTATAAATTTCAAACATTCATCCCATTGGATTGAGGAGAACACAAATTTGCATCCATTGATCAGAGTTCTTATCCAATCTTCATTTTATTAAAAGGATAACTATACAAACTAATAAAAATCATATTCGAAACTAGGATTGAAAGGTATCTGGTTGGAAGAGAAATAATCCACCCATCCTTGGTTATATATAACTTGAAGCACTAAATACTTACTTTAAAGTAACCATTATGCCTATACTTCCTTTTCAGACACAACCACTCTCTTAGAAAGATTGGGATTCGATAGATATAAAGTAGTAGGATGAATCAGTTCCCCTTTTTTCTTCTTTTTAGGAAAAAAACCATCTAGAAAAGACACTAAAGGATACTTAAATTTTTCTATAGAGATCAACTCGATCTGTTCGGATGAAGACAAATGTAGTAAAATGGTCGGGAGAGGAAAGGACGCAATAGGGTTCGAGAGAAAAAGGCATGAGAGAAGTGAACATTAGAACAAGAAAAATCATCTAATTTATATCATTTTGGATTTAGGGATTCAAAAAACAAATCTAACATCATTAGAATATAATCATAAATTAAATAAACCATAAAGAAAATAAAACAATGATTTAAAAATTTATAAGAGAATTTTTTTTGATAAAGGCATGATAACTCAAATAGTGATAAGTTTCACAATAGTGAGAAGTCACAATGGTGAGAAATCACAATGATGAGAAGTATCAATGGCGAGAAGTATCAATTGTGATAAGTATCAAAAGTGATACATTTACAATGGTGATACATTCACATTAGTGATATATTCACAATGTTGAGACATTCACAATGCTAAGACCCAAAAAATTAAAATTAACCAAAATTAATCATACTTAATTCATGTTTGATGCAATTCATTCTCTCAGAATTCAAAGGCTTAGTAAAAATATCAGCAATTTTTTATTTTGTACCAATGTATTCATGATTAATATCACCTTTTTGAAAATTATCTCTCAAAAAGTGATGTCTTAAATCAATATTTTTTGTTCTATAATGTGATTCATGATTCTTAGATATATTTATAGCACTTTTATTGTCACAATTTATAAGGAAATGTCAGAATTAATATCAAAAGTCTAGTAATGTATGTTTCATCCACAAAATTTATGTACAACACAAACACAAAACTATGTACTCAGCTTTAACAATAAACAGTGTAACAAAATTTTGTTTCTTACTACACTAAGAAACTAGATACTTTCATAAAAGGTGACATGTTCCATAAGTGATTTTTTATCTAACCTACATCCACCAAAATCATAATCAGAATAACTAACTAAGTCAAATTCTTTTCTTCTTAGGTAAAATAATCCTAAATTCTTAGTATATTTAAGATATTTGAAAATTATTTTTACATCTACTACGTGTGACTCATTTTGATATGCTTGAAAAAAAGAACACATACACACACTAAACATAATATCAGGTCAGCTAACAGTCAAGTAGAAAAGACTTCCAATCATACCTCTATAACTGGTTTAATCCACTGGTTTCCTAGATTCATCAAGATCCAATTTACAGGTAGTACTCATAGGAGTATCACTACTCTTAGTGTTACCAAGTTAAAACATTTTAAAACATCCTTAGTATATTTAGTTTTATTCAAAATAATTCCTTATTTATTTTGAAAAATATAAAAACCAATAAATAATTTTAGTTCACCCATTAAACTCATTTAAAATTCATTTTTCATTATTTTATAAAATTCCGTACATAAATAATTTCTTTAAGATCCAAAAATAATATCATATACTTAAATTTATACAACTAATACATATTTTGAAATTAATTTTATAAAAAGTTTAGGATAGGCTATAACTTTTGAAATAAGAAAAAAGATGATCCTATCATACCACAATCTATGATCCTATTTTAAACCATACAAATATTTTGTTAATTTAAAAATATGATTTGGAAAATTGGGATTTTGAAAACCAGGGGTTGTTCAATAAAAAAAATTCTCAATTATATTCACATTTAAGAATGAACTTTTGAAATCCATTTGATAAAGTTTGAAATATGATGGGATGCATAGGCAATCAGTATTCTAATGGATTCAAGTCTGGATACTGGTGAAAAGGTCTCTTTATATTCTATTCCTTATTCTTGACTATATCCTTGTGAAAAAAGTCTGTCATTGTTTCTTACTATTGTTTCTAATTCATCTACCTTATTTCTAAACACCCATTTAGTGCCTATAGTTAAGGTGTACTTGGGCCTATTCACAAGTTCCCATACTTTGTTTCTTTCAATTTTTTTAATTCTTGTTGCATATCCATTACCCAAAATTCATTATTAATTACACAATTTATGTTCTTTGGTTTCTAGTTATGAAAATAAAGTTTGATGTTCAACCTAACTTCTTAGAGAATATATAGTCTATGTAACTCTATCTAGGTCTCTAAATAAAACATCTAAAAGATGGTACATAAGGGTTCTAAATACTCTATAAAAAGAGGATTTTTTACCTTAGGATTCTCTATAGGTTTGGGTTCAAGTTCTAGAATTTCATCAGAACTAGATGATTTTTCTGATTACTTCATTGAAAAATTAGTAGGTTTGAAATTAAATTTCATAGAAAATAAATCATTTTAAATTATTCTAAAGAGTTATTAGGCTAATGTGTATATGCATCATCAAATTTTACATGAAAAAACTCTTCCACAATCTTGGTCCTTTTATTAAAAACTCTATAAGATTTACAAGAGGTAGAATAACCCAAGAAAATTCCTTCATCACTTTAGGAGGATTTTTTTCCAAATAATCCTTTGTGTTAAGAATGAAGAAATTGCAACCAAAAACTCTAAAGTAATTAACCTTAGTATTTCTACTATTCCAAATATCATAAGGGGTCTTCTTTAAGACATGTCTAATTAACACTCTATTGATTATATCACAGGCTATATTCATAGACTCTGACCAAAAGTATACAGGTAGGTCATATTCATTTAGCATATTTTGGGCTATCTCTTGAAGATTTCTATTCTTTATTTCTACAAATCTATGTTGAGGGGTCCTAGGAGTAGAGAAGTTATGACTATAGACATTTTGTGAGAAAAAAGATTCAAAGTCTTGATTTTAAAACTCATGGACATGAACACTTCTTAATGTCTTAATTCTAATTCCACATAAGTTTTTTACTAATTTAATATACTTGTTTTAATAAAAACAAACTTCACTTTTGTGAGTTAGTAAGAACACCCAAGTATACCTAGAAAAGTTATCTACTAGTACATAAACATAGTTATTCCAATTTAGACAATAAAATCTATATGTTACAAATAAATCCATATGAACCAACTCAAGAGGATGAGAAGTTGAAACATATTTCCTTAATTTAAAATATATCTTATGTTATTTCCCTTTCTGATAGGGGTTACATATTTTGTCATTTTGGAATTCTAGTTTAGGTCGATCCCTGAATACAACTTTCCTAGTAAGCTTTCTAAGTGAGTAAATATTACAGTTACCTAGTATCCTATGTTACAAATAAGATTCTTTATGAAATTCACTCATGTGGGAATTTTTTTGAGAAATTAAAGAATTAAGATCAACAGAATAAACATTTTAATTCCTTAAAGAAGTAAAAAAATAAAGAATCATTAAAATAAAAAACATTACATGAATTATTTTTTATATTTAACATGAAAATCATTATCACATAACTGTGAGATGCGAAGAAAATTATACGTTAGACCATCAACAAAAAATACTTTGGAAATTAAAACAGAATTAGTGTTGCCAATTTGGCCAAGGCTGATGATTTTACCTTTATCATTGTCATCAAAGGTGACATGACCACCATCAACATTTATGAGACTTTTTAACTTGAGTAGTCTCCTATCTTATTACTTGAACATATATTGTCCATGTACCATAGAATTTTATAGGAGGTATTCAAGAAATTTTCCTAAAAATAAAAATTTAAACAAGGAGTGATTTTGGTACCCATATTTTCTTGGGTCTAGATGTGTTAGTAATTAGGGATTTAGGAACCGACATTTTTTTAATAGGTCTCTTATAAATAGATTGTAAGATTTTTGAAATAAATAATTAAATTGGTTCTCTAGAATAATAACTGACAATAGAACTTTCATATTTTAATTTACGTATAAAAGTGCCCTTTACTATTATCCTTTATCCAGGTTGGTATCCTATACCTATAAAATTTTTTGGAGCAATTTGTTTTCCTAAAATATGAGTAAGATTTTCTCTGCCATTGGTGAACTTTTCTAAATCCTTCTTCAGTTTTTCTTTGGAAAATTTAAGTTTAGTATTTTATTTCAAAAACTAAGCTTTTTTGTCTTTCTTTATAGCTAGACAGGTTTTTATATTGGAAGATAAAGCATGACGGTTTTTAGAACATTATATTTATATTTAAGTTCATTAACAATATCCTCAAACATATTATAATATTAAAAAATTTCTTCTTGAGACATATCATCCTCATTGTGTTCACTTTTAGAGTTATCATCATTAAGCACAGGTAAGACAATTGATACAGTAGGTACCTCATAGAATTTTTTCATGAAGAACATATTGGATTGGTCAGAATTCTCTTCAAGAGTAGAGTATGAGTCATTGGAGCAGTCTTCATATGCACTCCAAGTTTATTTTGTGCCTTTCTTGAATTTTATATCCTTATACTCATATTTTTTTTGTATTTCAATTTTGGATAGTCTTCTTTAACATTCCCTTTGCGCTTTAATTCGTAGAAGGTAATTTCATTTGTGTTATCATACCTTTTCAAATATCCCTTCCAGTTTCCTTTTATATCATACTTTTCTTTATAACCAGGATTTCTAAAACAAATTTCTTCTTCATATAGAACTTTTTGAATCTTCTGGCCAAATGGGCCATTTCCTTATCATTGTCCAGTGGTGACTCATCATCAATAGAACTTATATATTTGGTCTTTTCTTTTTTTCCTTTTATTTTTTTTGAATGTAGTAGACTTGAAAGCTACTATATTTCTTTTCATCCCATCACCCTTGTCTTTATTGAATTTCATCTTTTCTTCGTACATCATTAACGTACCAATAAATTCCTTAACTTGAAGTTTTCTAATAAAATTGGATTCTATGATTTACACTGATGTACCTCTCCATATTTTAGGAAGGCATCCAAGAAATCTCATGATATGATCCTTATTAGACACTGGATTTCCCATGGAGATCATGGTGTTCACAATTTCATTGAACCTGAGATACATATCATAAATTAATTCACTAGGCTTCATATTAAAGGTTTCATAATTAATATTATATGTATTCAATCTCATTTCATTTACATTGGTTATTCACCCATGTGAAATATCTAATGTGTCCCAAATTTCAAAGGTGGGTTTACTAGAAAAAATTCTATTAAATTACTCATCTCATAAGGAAAAATATATGGCATTCATAGATTTTCAATTATTATTATAGGATGTTTTTTTAGAATCATCCCAAGTACTCCTAGAATCCTTAGGTAACTCATAATTATCCTCAATAGCTGACCAAATCTCAAAAACCCATACTTTCAATATGATTTTTCATTTTGATCCTCCACTTAGCATAATTATTACCATTAAAGAAAGGAGGTTTGTTAGTATCATAACCTTCGTGTCTATTATCCATTTAAAAAATTAAATTTTGAACTGATAGAAATTTAAGATCTTAAAAGCAAAACTAAAATCATAGCTGAAAAGTTTTGAAAAAATTTGATACCAAATATTAAAACCTCTGATACAAAATGTTTTTCAAAGTGACTATCTCAAGAGGGAGGTTAATTGAGTACCCAATAAGTTTTTTTTGTTTAAAATATGTTCAAATAAAATCCCCAAATTAATTTAAATATGTACTAGTTAACCAAAATAGCTTCTCAATATAAATATTGATTTTTTAAAATAATTCTCAAAGATTGATTAAGTATCAGTTATAAAATTATAAAATATAACTATAACCTTTAAAATCAATTTAATCAATAAAAAACTAATGTAAACACTAATCAAGGTTAACTATCAAAGTAATGGTATTTGTTTTCAGTTTAAAACATATTATACTTTAAATCTCAAAAATAAAATAAACAAAACACAAAACAGAAAATGAATAAAAGAGGTTCATTCTCAATATGAGACTTAGTCATCTCCACTTAGAAATAACCTGTTGTCAAGAAGCATATATAAAAATAAACAATAATCTATATCCTAGATCAGGTACTAAAATAGTATGACAACTGTCCATGTAATACATGGACCTTTCCACATTAATCATGGGAGTAAAAATAAAATAGGTCACAACTGGACCTCTACCACAACATGTGGGAAATAGGTAAAAAGTGTTTGAGAAGATATATAAGTATCTTCCAGTTTAAAGTAGAAGATTGTGTACACATAATAGAGTATACACACTGCTCTTAATGTAAATATAAATAAACAAATAGAGAAATTAAGAATGTAGAAATAATAATGTTTCTATTTCTAATAGGTAATGTAGCTAATGAATCCTTGAATATAGCTTGAGATGAGTCTCAAGTCAAGGTTCTTAGATTTATAGTGGAACAAAGTGTCATAAAATCCTTCTGTTCTGACTATAGGATCTGAGTGTTTTTTAAGATCCACTCTCACAGTCGTGTGTAAGAAAGATGAAAAATTTAGTCACTCTTCTGGTTCTTTAAATAAGGTTAAACTCACTTCATTTGTGTATATCTATGTGTATCTCATTTGTTCATCACTTTGCATATGTATGTATGAGGATGTTTGCTTCCTCTTTTATTAGAAGAAGCAACCAAAGCATCCACGTGAGAAGGAATATAGATATCTTGCATCATCATACTTAGGGTTGACACATTCTTTAATTAATCCCTATAAAGAAATTAAATAACAATCATTAAAATAATTTTGGGCACTAAATTTGATAAACTAGCTGTTATATATAATTAATTCAAAATAAATTGAAACAATATCGGTGTGTCTTTGGAATGGTGACACAATCTGGAGGTGTCTTGAACTAGCGGTGAGACATGTTGGAGTTGGTTCCCTATAAATAACTTCTGTGTACATTATGATAACCTGTATTCATATTTTTTGAATATTAACAAACTTCTTATCACATCATGATCTTTCTTATATGTAACATAGTATGTGATAATGTCCCAAGAGAATCTATTACACTAAAAGGCTATATCAGTTCCTCGATATGATGAGAACCCATAAGTGATACGAAGAAATTCTTAAATATATTTTCTATAGCCGGATGATATAATTTTATAGGAAAAAATTATATAGGCTATCATCGGTGGAGACTCATTGGAATTTCAGGCACCTTCTCATGGTGTATGCCCTTAGTAATATCCAGTTGGATATTATAAGAATGAGACTCATCAGTAGGAAATACACATTTATACGTGTCATTGGATGTTCCTATCTGTGAACATGTGTATTGGTCCTTAGACTTTAAGATTATTATTAATGAGTATTATGAGTCACATAATTTGATTTATTAACAAAAACTGTGATGACAGATGTTCTCAGTAAGGTAGGATACATTGGGTGCATCATGAGTAATATTTCATTAATGAATAAAGAGAGAAAGTCTTTGTACAGGGAATCCAAGAGACCCAGGTTCAAAACTAGGTGGAGGTGAATTTCTGGGTACTATAGCAGCACTATAGCAGGTATTGTTTAGTACTGCAGTAGTTGGAACTATTCACCCAATTTGGGCCTTCGGGCCACCGGTTTGGGTCTACGGGTCTCCAGGGACTTCAGGTCATCAAAGGTCTTCGAGCCTCAGGGCCTTTGGGCCACAAAAGACTATGGAGTAGCCCATTTCACACAGATCAGGCCCCATAAGAGGATCAGAGAAACAAGACTAGCAGTCATGAGAAGCAGAGCTACCAGATTGGAAGAATGAGAGGGTATGACAACCACCATCGGGACCAGGCATTGTGCAGCTTTGTACGGGGAAATAATAGCCGATCAGTAATGCAAGGTGGGGAGCTAGGTGATTAATGATTCAGAAGCTATGGGAGGGGCAGTTCCTGTGGGTTGGACCTATGACTCATGTATTGGACATAGTATACCTCTGGGCCTTCGGGTCATGTATTGTGAGTCGTGTCAGGTCTTGTGCCTTGGGCATACAGGTCATGTATGGGTTCCCCTTCATCCCTTAAAGGGGTATTATATGTAATAAAATAAAAAAAGAAGGCCTTTGGGCCATTCGGGATGTTATTTAATAGAATTTGTTATATCAGGTCCTTTAATGGAAATTATATAGCCTAAATAAATCCATGGACATGGTATACAATAGGAAAGTTCAATTTCTGGGAATTCAAAGAAAGAGACATCGTGAACATAGGTTGATGGAACCAGCATGGAATAAGCTTGATTTGAGATATCCTAATAAAGAGATTATATTACAAAGTATGCATTTTCATGAGGTATCATTTCATCACAAAATTAACTTCTTTCTCTATGGGTGTCTTAGCATGTTTCTAGATGCTACCCTTGGACTTTAGGCTTCTTCGCCTAATTCCACTGAGAAAGTGGCCTCAAGGGCCACACACTAAGGTATTCATAATCTTAGTTAAATAATATATTATCATTTATTATTTAACAAGTTGAATAAATATTATTCTCTAATGTGGTTTAATACCTATTAATGTATGCTTGATCACATATAAATATTTATTTTTCTATTTAGTGAATATAATATTTATATATTTATTGGTGAATAATGTAGTCATATTTATTTAATAAATCAATAGTCATTATTCAATGATCAATAAATATTACAGAATAATGAAGGATGAAGTCTAATGGTCTAGTGAAAAATAATAAATGTTGAATATTATTTGATTAAATAATATTTAATTTAATTCACAAGTTAAGTGCATGTTGAGAAATAATAATATTTTTATTATTATTTGGCATGGGGTTCCATAGGGATTAAATAAATAAAAAAGGGCACTTATGAAATTATTTTATTTTAACCCTAGAGATATACTAAACCAATTATATTATTTTATCAAGAATCCAATTCATTTCTTTGATTGTGTACAACAGATTTATATAATCCTATCAAGACCTAGAGAGATATCTTATCTAAGAGAACTTCCAAGAAAGGATAATGATCTTCCTCCACATGCCACTCTCGATTCAAGAGAGATTGAGGAGAATACTTTGGAAGTGGTTCTTGAGGTGATCAAAGCTAAACGATGCAGTCTCTAGGATCTATCATGATAGAACATATAGATTTCTATGATGATGTTCAAAGATTTGTAGAGAACACGCAGATCACCGCTAGAGGGAATATACTTTGATTCCTACAATGTAATGATGGAACAATGCATATCTATTATAAGATACATCAACAAATAAAGAATTCCATCAAGACAATTATTTATTTAATTAAATTAATCACAAATAATATGTGATGATCCTCTCTCTTGGTTCAAGAGTTCTATCCCTTGTCTATATTCTTTGATTCAATTCCATAGATCACAATGTTTATTGTTGTGTAAATCTAGGATTGATCACCATTCATAGAAAAAATAAAATTTGGGCATGGCCCATCGTACGCTTATGCTACGCCCATAACCTAAAAGTGGTATCAAAGCGGTCACATAATTATTTATAATTATTTAAATATGATTAATGATTTACAAATTTGTTATTTACTTTTTCAATTCAAGTTTAATCATTCTTTTAATCCAAATTGTGAGATCTAATTCTTCCTCCTTCATTTCTCATAGATATAATCGAGAAAATTAATTTTATGAATAAAATAAAATTGAGGAACTCATTTGAGGGTGTTTTGGTTTCTGAAAAAACAATACGAGAGTATATGCCATGTAACCAAAGTTACACACTGTGTAATTGTGTTCAATGCACCAGGAGTTAATTCCGTAATTACTCAAAATTTGTGCATTGATTACATGTGATGTAGTTAATTCTTACACCGCATGTTGACCAGGCTAGCTTGGTGCACGGTCAACCAGATTACATGTTGTATAGCCCACATACATGGTGTGTATTCCCTTTGAGTCACAAACTGGTTTTGTTTTACCATACACCGCCTACCTGACCAGTGACCGTGTAACTCAGAGTTAACACACCATGTAGTCATTAATAAATTCCATCTAATCCATTTTTATGAGGTATTATATACATGTTAAGTCCTTGGTGAGTGACTCAGATACAGGCTGAGAGATGTACATTCCATTCATCTCACCTGTACACACCATGTACTTATACCAAATTACATAGATTTAAAAATTATTTATTATACTATGTAAACCTTGTTGACATATTCTCATGTGTGGTCATTAAGTTGATAGTACATTCCATGTGATAGGTTTTTGATATATATATATATATAAATGTTTAATTAATATCTGCATAATGTTTAGATTTTCCTATCATGTATGAGTCGTATTACAATTGTTACACTACGTGCATTGAAGCATAACATGTGACTGAAAAATCATGTAATTAGTATAACCATTAAGTTGATTATACATGTTATAAAAGTACATGATAAGTTGTGTATTCCATATTTCACAAGATCAAACAATATATGAGTATAATACATGTTGGGTAGAATCATAAGGGTATTCACTGTGTTTCCTCCAAGGTACATTTATCTATATAGTTAATTTTAAATATTTTTTTTAAGTTTTTTAAAATTATAATGGATGAGAATATCAAATAAATTTAGATAAGAAATAAGATAAAAGAATAGATTAATTAAAGATGATAATTAATTGATTCGAGTGTGATTTATCTTAAATAAGAATGATTAAAAATTGAATGTTAGTTTTATTAAATGTGTAATTCGTTTCATGTGGATGATCATGATCATAAACCATAACTTTGTATGTGATTGGTTTCATTTAATTTTTTTATTAAATTAAATATTTAGTCTATGTGCCTTCCCTCCTCTAATTATGTAGGGCCTGTGTTCCTATGGATTCTTTTATGTAAACCCTTTTCCCTAACCCACATGTTAGTAAAATGATATGTAATGGATGAAGCTCCCAAGCTAGTGGAGATAGTTCATGTTTGGAGCAAAGAAAAAACCAATCCAAGAGAGATACATAGGTGGAAAAGTTGAAAGTTGTTACAGGAACCTTATTTGGTTTAAGGTGTTTTCCACCGAGGTCAACAATTATTTTATCAACCACTAGATAAAATAACCATTAGTGAAAGCTCATGATCATACCAATTTATTATTTTATTTATATCAAGTTTCATGGTTATTTTATTATGGATGTTTTTTCATGATTACATAAATTAATGAACTTAACAAGTATGAAAGATAGAAGTAAAATAAATTGGATTATGCATAAATATTTTCTAATACATGGTTAATCACTTAAGTAAATCAACTTAATATTAAAAATCATGTGATAAAGATAATAATTTTTATTTTATGCATAAAAGGATAAAATCACTCAATAATATATATCATGTTGGCATAGCCTTCCACTGCCTCTATTAAAATTGAACCATAGTTTAAAGTGCTTGACCAACTAAAGTTGGGGTGATTTCAATTATAGGGAAATTCTAACTTCATGTTTTGGGTTAAATTAACTTAGTTTTCATCAAGGGTTGAATGAAAAAGTAGGACTTGGTGTAACTGAGAGTAAAATATTGAGGAAATCCAACTTAAGGATTTTAGGAAAGGGGAGTCTACTCAACAGATCAAGAAACTGTGAGTTAATGCAGTTGGAATTTGGAATGCCTACCTAAAACCATTCAAGTTGCTTGACCAACCAAAGTTGGGGTAATGAGAAGGGGGATATGGATCATTGCTACTAGGATGTCCAAGCAATAGGGTATTCTGAAACCAATGGTGAGGGATATTGGGTTTCAATAAAATAGTGGGAGACTAATAAATATAATATTTATTTATTTTTCTAAATTTTATCAGATAAAGTACTAAAAGTATTCTAATATTATTTATAGAAACAATAATAAAATGAAATAAAATATTCCATTTTGATCCATACTTGAGAAGGATAACCTTCTCACCGGTACAAATTCACAAGAGTGGAAAAGGTTATTACGCATTATCCTTCAGCATGAAAGGAAATTATATGTATTTTAAGAACCTTTTCCTGATGTTCTTGGTAATGAGGCAAGTGATGAAGAGTTAAAAATCTATGAGAAACATTTGAATGATTCCACTGATGTTCAATGTTTCATGTTATCATCCATGTCCAATGAGCTTTTGAAGCAACACGAGGGCATGGATGTGTATAACATGATGTATCACCTTCGTAATCTCTATTAAAAGAAGGAGAGACAAGAGAGGTACAATATTTATAATTCTTTGTTCACAACTATGTTTGGAGAGTTTTTTACAAATGGGATTCATGTAGTCAAGATTATTATCTACATTGAATGATTATACATCTTAGTGATTAAATTCACAGATGAGTTGTTTATAGATCTCATAGTTTCATCACTACCCCAGACCTTCTCTAGTTTTATTGTTAATTAAATCATGAGAAATAATGATAAGAGTCTTTTAGAACTTTTTTACTTTGATTCTCCAAATGGATGAGGACATGGGATGTGATAAACCCGTGGTCCTTATGGTGAGTAAGAAAAAGGAATAATAAGAAAAGGGGTCCTAAGAACTATAAACTGTTTAAATATCCCAAGCACCATCCTTCAATGAAGAGGAATATCTATAGGAAAGGTAAAAAAAGGAGGAAGGATGTTTTGTGTGTGGAAAGCCAGGCCACTGGAAGAGGAATTACACCCAAAAGCTAGGGGAAGGTAAATTTGCATTCATTATAAAGTGTAATATTTCAATATCTACACATTGAGTATTAGATATAGCTTATGGGGCTCACATATGTATCCAAATATAGGAACCAAGTATATTCTGAAATATTGGAAGAGGAGCAGTGGATCTGAGAGCTGATAATGGTTAGAGGATGGATGCTCTGGCCATTGGTGACTACCACCTTTCATTTCCAATGAGAATGATTTTGGTTTTAAAATATTGTTATTATGTACCTACAGTTACCAAGAACATAATTTATGTAGCATTCTTAGATGTAGATGGGTTTATTTTAATGTTTTTAAAAAATGTTTTATATTTTATAAGGAAAACATATGTTATGGTATGACACATTTAAATAATAGTCTTTATGTATTAAATTATGATTTTTTGGAAATTGATAATGAATCATGTTCAAATTACTCATATAACACCCAACTTTGGAATCACCATCTTGGTCATGTAAATGATAAGCATTTAACAAAGCTCAATAAATATGGTTATTTAGACTCATCTGACCTAAAACCACTTGAAATATTTCATAATTTTTTATAAGAAAAAATGACCAAAACACCATTTGGTGGACAAGGTGAAAGGGCCATGAAGCTTCTAGGATTGGTACACACTAATGTGTTTGGACCATTTCTAGTAGAATCTAGAGGTGGATATTCTTACTTCATAACTTCTACTAATAAATTGAGTAGATATGGATATATCTACTTGATGAGGTATAAGTACGATTCTTTTGAGAAATTCAAGGAGTTCAAGAATGAAGTAGAAAATTATCTTGTAAAGTATATAAAAAAGATTGTATTGGATTGAGGTGGTAAATATCTTAACCAAGATTTCATTGAATTTCTATGGGAGTTTGAAATTCTATCTCAACATACACCACCTTACACACAATAGTGGAATGGTGTTAGTGAAAGGAGGAATTGTACCTTATTAGACATAGTAAGGTTGATGACGAGTCGTGTAGATCTTCCATTATCCTTTTGGGGATATGCATTACAAACTATGACATACACATTAAACTAGGTCCCAACTAAAGTGGAAAATGGAATTTCTTTCAAGTTATAGAGTGGAAAGAAACCCATTTTGTTACACACATGTGTATAGGGTTGAGAGGATTTTTTAATAACTTATTAGGAAACAAACTAGAATCTTAGGGAAGAAAGTGTATCTTTATAGTATATCCCAAGGAAATAGAGGGATACTACATATACAACCCCTCATATAAGAAAGTTATTGTCTCTAGACAAGTAATCTTTTTTGAGAGGTATCACATCCTCAAAAAGGATAGTGGGAGAAATATTTAATTATATGAAGTTGATTCTCAAGATACAATAGATTTGATACATGAATAGATTCCATAGGTCCCTGTGGAATAATTAGTTCTTGAAACATAAGTACTGTGTAGGAGCATAAGATAAGTAAGAGAACTAGAGAGATATGGTTTTCTAGTCACTAAAGATAGTGACTCATTATTGGTTGATAATAATGAACCTATCCTCTACCAGGAGAAAGTAGAGATTTCAAAAGCTGTAATATGTGAAGAAGCCATGAATTCTAAAATGGATTATATGTATCAGAACCATTTTTGGGTTTTGATCGATGTACCATTTGATATAAAGCCTATTGGATACAAATGAGTATTCAAGAGGAAAATGGACATGGAAGGTAAATTAAATACCTATAAATCAAGGATAGTGGATAAAGGGTTTAAAAAAATCATGTAATTGACTATGATGAAGCCTTTTCACTAGTTTCTATGTTTAAATCCATAAGAATTCCACTTGATATAACAACTTACCATAACTATGATATTTAGAAGATGGATGTCAAAACTATATTTCTTAATGGGATCCTTCAAAACGATGTCTAAATGACACAACCCAAAGGATTTGTGAATCTAGGTGATTCTAATAATATTTGAAAGTTTAAGAGATCCATTTATGGATTGAAGCAAGCATCCATGTCATCGAACATTCGATTTGATGAAGCCATAAATGCATTTGGTTTCACTAAGAATTAATGTGAGACATGTTTTTATAATAGGTTTAGTGGAAATGAGGTCTTTATCCTAGTAGTATATGTTGATGACATATTACTTAATGGAAACAACATTACAATCTTATAGTTAGTTAAGGAATGGTTAAAAAAGTGTTTTTCTATGAAGGAATTAGGTGAAGTGGCCTATATTCTAGGTATCAAGATCATTTGTGATAGATCCAAGAGAATTCTTAGACTAAGTCAAAGTATATATATTGACTAGATACTAAATAGATTTAGTATAGAATAACCCAAGTGGGGATTGGTTCCTGCATCACATGGTTTACATATTTCTAAGAAAACGTGTCCTTAGACTCAATAGGAGAATGATAGAATGAGAAAGATACCATACACTTCAGTGACAGGATAAATCATGTATGACATGTTATGTACTAGAATTAATGTTGCCTATGCATTGAACATGGTAGGAAAATATCAAGAAGATCCAGGAGAATTGCATTGTTTTGCTATTAAGGATATCATTAATTATTCAAGAACTAAGGATATGTTCCTAGTGTATAGAGGAGATGAGGAGTTGGTCATTAGGGGTTATACTAATGCTAGTTTTTAGATAGATCAGAATGATATGAAGATGTATTCAGGATATGTTTTCTATCTCAATGGTGGATCTGTGAGCTGGAAGAGTTAAAAGAAGCCAGTTTTCACTGATTATACAAGGAATTCAAAGTATATAGAAGCTTTTGATACATCAATAGAATCCATTTGGATTCAGAAAATTGTCTAGGATATTGATGTGGAACCTTGAAGTAAAGACCCTATCACATTGTATTGTGATAATAATGCAGTGGTGGCTCTTGCAAAAGAGCCAAGGGCGCAACAATAGATAAATCACATACTTCATAAGTATCAACTCTTGAGGTATTTTCATCATAGGGGTGAATTTTTAGTAATAAGAGTTCTTAAATAAGATAACATGGAAGACCCCTTGACTAAAGTTCTATCTCAACAGAATAATGAGTATCATGTGAGAGCTAGCGGACTGAAGGTTGTTAGTAGTTAACTCTAGTGAAAGTGGGAGTTTGTTAGAGTTGGTGACCTAGAACCAACTTCCGTGTAATTTATTATAACCTATATTCATAGTTTTTTAATATTAATAAACTTTTTATCACATCATAATTGTTCTTATATGTAACACAGTATACAATAATGTCCCAAGAGTAGTTGTCTCATTAAAAGGTAATAACAATTCCTTACTATGATAAAAACTAGAAATTGCTATGAAACTATTATTAAATATATTTTATATAGACAAATGATATCATTTTATGGACACAAATGATATAGGATATCTGGGGTGGAGACTCACAGGACTTTGAGGCACCTTCTTATGGTATACACCCTTGGTAATATCAAGTAGGATATTATGAGAATGAGACCTTCCAGTAGGAAATCCACATTTATATGTGTCATTGTATGTTCCTATATGTGGACCTATGTATTGGTCCTTACACATTAATATTATTATTAATGAGTATTATGATTCGCGTACTTTGATGTATTGATGAAAACCGTGATGATAGATGTTCATGGTGAGGTAGGATATGTCGGGTGAATCATGAGTAATATTACATTAATGAATAATGAGAGAAAATATTTATCCCTTTTATTCTTTAAAAAAAGTTTACATCTCAGTCCCTTTGATGTAAATTATATAACCTAAATAAATCCATGGCCTTAGTTTACAATAGGAATGTTTAATTTCTGAGAAGTCAGAGAAAGACGCATCGAGAACATAGGTTGATGACACTAGCATACCACTAACTTGATTTGAGATATCATGGTAAAGGGATTATATTACAGAGTAATCATTCGTATGAGGTATCATGTTGTTGTGACATTAACTTATTTCTCTATTGGTTCCTTAGCATGTTTTTATATGTTAACCTTGGACTTTAGGCTACTTCTCCTAATTCCACTAAGAAAGAGGCCTGGAGGGTCACATACTATGTGTATTCAGAATCTTAGTTAAATAACATATTATTATTTATTATTTAACAAGTTGAATAAATATTATTCCTAGATGTGGTTTAATAATTATTCATGTTTGATTGATCACATATAAATATTTATTTTCTATTTAGTGAATAATATATATATATATTTATTGTAAAATAATACAACGATATTGATTTAATAAATAAATAGTCATTATTCAAGGAACAATAAATATTATAGAGTAACGGAGGACTGAGTTTAATGGTCTAGTGAGAAATAATAAATAATAAATATTATTTCATTAAATAATATTTAATTTAATTCGAAAGTTAAGAACATTTTGGTAAATAATAATAATAATAATAATTGACATGGGGTTTCCAGGGATAAAATAAATAATAAAGGTAACTGGTGAAATTATTTTATTTTAACCCTAGCGATATATAAACCCAATTATATTATTTTCTCAAGAAGCCAATTCATTTGTTTGGTAGTGCACAATGGATTTAAAGAATAATCTCAAGACCTAGAGAAATACCTTCTCCAAGAAGGCTCCTAAGAATAGAGATCGATCTTTCTCCCCCTCTCACTCTCAAGTCAAGAGAGATATAGAAAAACACTTTGAAAGAGGTTCTCGTGGTGATCAAACATAGACGATGCAAGCACTAGGATCTTCTGTGATAGAACCCAGAGATTCTTATGATGATGTTAAAAGATTTGTAGAACATGTGTGGATCACCTCTATAGGGAATCTATATTGATTACTATAATGCAACGACATAACAATGCAGATCTACTATCATATCCATCAATGAAGAAAGAATTCCATCAAGTTAATTATTTATTTAATTAAATTAATTTTAAATAATATATGATGATCATCTCTCTTTGTTCCAGTTTTATATACCTTGTACATATTCTTTGATACAATTTCATAGATCAATATTTTTATCATTATGTAAATATTAGATTGATCATGGATCGTGGAAAAAAGAAAATTTGGGCATGACCTATTGAACGCTTTCGCTATGCCCAGAACCTACAAGACACACTCTCATAGTGTCTTGATCTGGAGGAGACTCCGAGTCTAGTGGTGTCTCAAGCTGTAAGTGACTATTCTCAATGATAGGTTATTTCATCACTTAACCACATTTTTATTATGGCAGTGACTCATCCCTTATGGCGATTCATTCCATACTCTTACAAATTTATATTCTGGCAGTGACATGTAGCTGACGATAGGTAATTGCAATACTTAGCTGATTTTAGATCCATGCAGTGACTCATTAGTGATGGTGATACATTAGTGATGGTGATATATCTTGATGGTGACTCATCCTTAATGATGAGTCTTCTTGGAAGAGAGATGTACTGGTGGTGAAACATCTTGATAGTGAATCATCCTTAATGGTGAGTCTTCTTAGTGGTGAGTCAAACTTAGCCAAAGTTATCTTAATCATATTTAAAATGTATAAAGCTATCATAAAACATAAATCTCATTAATATCATAATAAACATGATTTTGGGATCATTAAAACCAGGATTCCAACACTTATAAAATAAAAATTATAGAGTCAGTTGTCTTTGAGATACAATCCAAGGTTAGTAACCATGGTGAATCCTTTAGGATTATATTTTGTATTGAAAATGACCCTAATGAATTTTCCAAGCACAGAGGAAGTTCCCATTAAGGTTGAAACCAACTCGACTATTTCCAGATTCAATAAATAATCCACAATGTAAATGACGATAAATGTTACAACCAATGAATTTATCTGAAGAAAATTGATAAAGATCACTAGAATCAAGAGAGGATCTCTTTCATGCTAAATTTATATTTAATTTAAAAGTAATAATTACCTCAACCTCGAGAACTTTCTTCTAAGAATATGTTGATCATTTGAATGTAATTAATGTTATACTATCTTTGAGATATGAGGATCCAAGGAAAAAATTTCTCTAATGGTGATCCATATGTGCTCCTATGATCTCAAAGCATCATCGACGATACTCCAAGGGCTAGCACGGTGGTACCAATCATCTCATTTCACTAACATTGGATCACAACACAATCCTATATATTTGGAGGATTTATTCATGTTATCTTGTTATTGAGAGGAAGGAGGGATGTGGAAGATATTCTCTCAATATTTAGAGAAAATCGTATAGAATTTTTTCATGGAGAGAATTATATAGAGAGGAAATAGTTGTGCACAACCTTCATCTCACCCTGGGAAATGATATAACTTGGTATTTATTGAGCCAGGTTAGAGAGTAAATATTTGAACAGAGGACCATAACATTCTCTTAATCCTTAGTGAACCCTATGTCTAATAATAATAATAATAATAATATTATTATTTTCTTAATGTACGAATAACTTACAAATAAAATAAATACCAATTCATTAAATAGATAAATATTTATTCAAATGATATTTAATATCTAATTTACACTTTACCCATTAACATGGAATTCATTTAATCTTATACAATTATCATAATTTGAATAATAAATATTATTCATTTGATAAATAAAAAAACATAGTATTCATGGTTTGATGAATACATATTTATTTTAATATTTAACACACAAAAAATAGTGATAGAATATATACGATCAATAAATCCTGAATAAATATTATTCCTCAATTTAGAGAATGATATTTATCTCTATAACTAACTTTAAACAAAATTTAATTGAGATCAATAGAAACAATAAGCACATGACCCTTTAGGCCCCTTTCTCAATGGCATTAGGTGGGTTTTTCTAAAGTTCAATATCTTCCTCTAGAAACATGTAAAGGCACTCATAGAGAAATAAGTTAATTTCCTAAAAATGAAAACCATATATGAATTCTCACTTTTTAATATAATCCTTTTTCTTGATATATTATCAAAATGATTGTATACTAATTTTATAAACCTATATACTTGATATGTATTTCTTTGACTTCCAGAAATGAACTCTTCAATACACAATGACCATGGAGTTTAGTTTTAAAGTTATATTCTAATCAAACAGTTGAGATATCAGCTTCCATAATTATGGAATGGAGAAATCCTTCCTCGATATATTAATTAGTTCACATCATTCATGACGTACCTAGTGTACCTAAATTATACATGAAAATATATTGTCACCATTTATGGAAATACATCTAAGTATGCAACTCATTATATGAATTAATAAAAATCATAATGTATAAGGATCATTATACATGTTCATAGATAGTAATATCCAATGACATGTAACATGTGAAATTTCTACTAGTGAGTTTGTCCTCATTATATTTGGTCGTAGAGATTACTAATTTTGAACTTCATGATATGAAGTCACATCTACTTACGAGTAATCACACCTAAAATTTTACATCATCTATATCCTATCAGATGGTGTTATAAAACTATAGGACTTAAGTTTAAGAATATCAGTATAGCACTTCAAGGTTCTCATCATATCGGAGAACTAATACGAATTTTCCAATGTGAAAAATACTCTATGATATTATCACATCATAATTATGTAGAAGAACAATTGATATGTGATGAGGTTTTTATTAATATTCAAGTATATAAATATTAGTTAGTCTAAAATAAAAATTTGTTAGTTATAGGGAACCAAATCCAACATAATTCCACTTTTAATAGAGTCAAATTCTAACAGACGGGTTAGTTCTCACATGATAAACGTTCTTCTTCTAAGTATGGCTATAACTATTGGACCTACCTTGTTTCATTAGTTAGGATTGGTCTTGAAACATGTCTTTGTTGTAACTATACTTACTATAACCTTACTGACCTGAGAAAATACCTTAATTAGTAACGTCCTTAAGTATCCAACTTATTGTTCCCTTTTCAGAAACCTGAAAATTTGGCTAATACCATAGTCAAATATTATCATAATAATGATAATAATATTACTATTCATATAACTCAAAATTTGAAATAGGTCATTGCTAAACTATTTCCTAAGATGTATCATAACACACAATGTTCTCAGTTATCATAAATATTGAAACCATAGGTTGTAATATATTTGTATTGTATATTACATTAGCTTTAATATGATCAAAATTAAACTTATGAAATACTATTGTTACATCACCTCAAACAATAGTATTTATATTTCTCCATTAACTTGGAACTCATCTAGTTTTACTTTTCAAGCACTATCAGATAGTTCAAATTTTACATTTTTGTAGTTAATATAGTTTTGTTTAATATTTTTCCATTATACTTTAAACATATGTAATATAAAAAAAACACACACATATCATAAAACATGATATATATTTCTAAAACTTAATCTTGTGAAATCATATGCATAATCTCTACCCATTCCTATGCATGTTACCGTTGAGAGAACTCATACCATGTGAATGAGGAAACAATTCAGTTTTGAATTATTCTACTCTATGTTTTAAATACATGTATAACCTATATACTATGATTATATTAATCAACCCCCATATATCCAAATCTATAGATCCTGTGCCCCAGAATTGAGTTTCTATTGTTATTCATTTCCAGTTAATTTTATTTACCTAGTCTTAATAATCTAGTAAGACTGACTATCAATTTTTCACATGTTATAAACATATCTATCCTTTAAAACAATAGCTATATCCCTAAATCATTATACACACATGGTATTCTCTCATTACAAATGAATATTTTATTATCATTATGCTCAATTATATCCATAAATGGATATGTGCATTTTTTACATCTTATTAGCATTCATTGGTGTCACTAATAATTTTACTTATGTTATATATACATGTTCCATAGGGACTCCATTAAAGAAACTAGTCTTGACATCCAATTTAAAAATATAATGATCATAGAAAAAAATGACAAGTAGAATTAAAATGTATTTAGCACGATGATTTATTTAAAGGTTTTTTCATTGACTATGTTTCGATATTAGTTAAAACTTTTAATATTTATTTATGATTTATTAGTATGGTCTTAACTATATATGTATTATTTTATTCTTGAATACCCACCAGTGATATAAAATCAAGAAAAACACCAAATTATGAAGCCCCTGAATTTTGGTCCATGGAATACATTATGGAATTACAATCAAACTTTTCAATTTCATATTATTTCCAATTACTTCTTACTTATATGATTTATTACTCATAAAGAATAATATATCACCCATCATAGTGAATATCAAAACCACCTTTTGGTTTTAACTCACCTACACAACATGTGTCACTGGAATAACCCCTCTCACTAAGCTAAGTGGAGTATAATGTTCCTATACTAAATCATATGCATTCGAATCCTAAAGTTCATATAATCTTTTCATGCTCCCACTATCTCAAAATTAGAAGTGCATCCCTCTTATATAAATATAGTCATTTTGGACTAATAAGGGATGTTAATATCATTAGTGGATATAGAATATAACAAAGATTCATTTAGTGTTTTCTTTGATGTTTTTTTGTAGCCAAAGATATATTTTAAGAAATGGTTCCCACCAAACACTAAAATCTATACCCAATGGATTTATTATCATATTGAAATTAATATGATATCCAAAATTCAATATAATTGTCACATGGTTTGTTATTGTTTTGATATTTGTGAAACATGTCTTAAAATAAATTATTGGAGGATATGAAATACATATAATACCTTTCATCAATCCCCTTTTACTACCCTGAAATCTTTTATGTATAAGGTAATTTGAGTTTTAGATTTTCTTCACTCCACATGTGAATTATTGATGAAAACTTGGTTATGATGCACTCCAACAAGCCAACCAAGAGAATCATGTATCCTTTACCAAGTGTATTTATTATTTCCCTAAACATTACTAAAATCTCTTAGAGGAATCTTATGAAGTATGGAAACTTTCTTCTTATCCACACCATTAGAATAGTTCATGTTTTTTCAATGAACCAAATCTAGTAGATTTTTCGAGTAACTTTATTTATAATTCTATATTTGTCAAAAAATGAAATTGAATTAGTAAGTATACCTAGTGACTTATCTCAAAAGAAAATAGAACACCCTTCTGGATATAAATTTATCAACTACTATTAGTTTTATTTAAAAAATAATTATCTTTCCATAATGAGGCATTTTAAGTCTTATATTTATATTCATCATTGATTTCTAATTTAGAATATCCATGATTCAAGAATCATCAAACTATTAGTTATTTATGAAATACCATAACACCATCTATTCCAAATATGAAACAACATCTCATTATGTCTAATTTAGACATTGAGATAAATGTTTTGGTAATAATCAATATAAAATAATAGTTTAACTTTAATCTATTAAGGAATCATTAAGCAATGTACCTATCTATACTAATATAGGAATCACTCTTCTCAAGATTCATTTAAGAATTCACTAAACTTCTTATAATCTATTTGTACTTTTATGATTTCAATGTTTGAATACATATATGGAACATATTGTATTTAATACCTAAGAAGTAAGAAAAAAATTACATTGATGAATATACTTGATATAGAAAATTTTGATTCAATTCATTGAATTTTTTATTCTAATGACCTTTCATGCCATATGAGAATAAAATAACATTTTGTTCTTTCACTTGACCCTTGATCATTCTTCTCTTGGTCAAGAATTTTGTAGATACCTTATACTTAGATTTAGTCTTAGATTTTTTTCTTTTACCTTCCTCTTTTTCACCATATATATAGAAGGATTTTCATGATTCATGTCCTTATCTTACTGTAGAAGTAGAGTAAGGATATTTGGGAAATACTTCTCAATGTTTTTCATGTTAAAATTCAAAAAAATGGATATGTTCTAAGGGAGTGAAGAAATAATTAGATCAATGTGTAATTCATCTAGTTGTTTAAACCCTATAATGTCTAAATGATCAATGTATCCAATCATCTTGACTATTAATGATCCAAATATTGCCCCCTCTTCAATATTTCTCGTAAACAATGCCTTATAGATCTCAAACTACCTATATTTAGATCTATCTTGATAAATATCACAAAGATTCTATATATATATCCATGCTTTAATGAGATTACATTATTTTTTTCAGAAATGGATGAAAGAATTAAAAACTAGACATATATATTATCATCCAAGTGTTTTTCATAGATAATGATATCTTCCTCACTTGTCTCCTTAGAAAACATATCCAATATAAGGCATTCCAACACATAGAACAAATTTTCTATAGTAAAGTAGTATATAAAAATCTATACATACTGTGGAAAATTTATACCTATAAGTACATGAACCGAGTCAAAAAATTATCATAGTGCTATCATGGTCAATGAACATTCAATTTTACTATAAAAGTTTGAAAGAAGATTATTAGTGCTTTTACTTGATTACCAAAATATGTGAAGAGTAATTTTTTTATTATCTTATTATCCCCACACTATTTTATCAAGTACCAACAGCCCTAACCATTGGATTAGAATGTATTATTCCATGGAAATTATAGCGTAAATGATACATATTTCACTTCTCATAACCTAGATTATGTTATGAAAGGTTATTTGAAGGTATTTTGGTAGACGGTCTTTCCAACTGCTAGTCCACAACTATTTTATCCATTAAGTGGGCTCCTCAATCCTGAAATCTTGACTATGATTTTTCTCAAAACTTAACTCAAAAAAGGTATTGAATAAACTTTTTACAATACAATTAATAACAATTTGGTTAAGTTGAACCGTTATCTTTGTTAAAATATCATGATAATTGAAAGTGCCCCTAACTTTGACTTGATTAATAATTTAACTATGATAGAATATTTAATCACATTATGTAAGACTTATTGAATTAATATTTACTTTATGGATTTTATTTATTATGAGTAAATTTCCTTATTTTATCATTTTACATGTCTTATTAATATTAAGTGGATTTTACTTAAGTGATTAACCATGGTTTTATATGATATTTACACATAATCCATTTATTTTATTTCATTTAAGAATGATTGTTATTTAATTCATTTATTTATATGATCATGATAGATCATCCATAAAATATAATAAATAACCATGCATAAAACAAAATAAATATGTGGCATGATCATAATATTTATCTACCAGTTTGTTTATTGATACTCTCTAAAATCCCCTTAGAGGATGGTGTGTGTTGTGTTTGCTAAAAAAATAAAAAAGGAAGCATTGAAAAGGATTTATGAATCTATGATATAGGCCATGAAGTATTCCTTAGTATTACACTATAGAGTAGTATAGGCCATTTTTATCCACATGACTATGTTGCAGCCTTATTGGTTGTGCTGCAAAAAGAAGCCCAATTATGGCTAGGCTACCAAGCCATCTCAACTCTGCATATGTGGGAGAAAGCTCAACCACATAGAGGAATGAGCCAGGTCAGCCATCCAAAATGACACCAAGTAGGTAGGTGAGCTCACACATGGGTTGGCGTGTGCATGGAGTAGTTTTCTATACTGTAGGGTGACAATATGAAGGAAGTGGTCCATGATGTAGAGCAACATCATGGAGGAGGCCAGGAGCAGACCCAATTACTCGAATATGGATAGTTAATGGAAAAAGATAACTTAAATTCCATTATATTTCCAAATTAGGTCCAATGTGGGACTCAAGTTTGTTAGGATATTCTGTATCCATGTCCATCATGATGTAGAGTGGGTTCCATAGGTTTTTAGCTCCACTAGAGTTTTCAGGGTTCCCATGCCGCAACACACATGGCTGCACCGTAGTTCCTTTTTAGAAATTTTTTTCCATATCATAGCTAAGAATTACGAAATGGAGTGTTTGAAATCAGAAAAATAAAGGAATTTAGATTTATCAAGCTTACAAGTGTTCACACCACAAAATGAAGGATTACGCCACAACCCCATTGGAAAAGAAGTTATCTATGCCACGAAATTTCTTTGTGATGTGGAGTGTATAATTTTTGTGGATTTAAAAGTTTTTGAGATCTCATTTATTAAAGGAGGCTACTTCAAAATAGTAGTATTAATGCCACATCTAATTTAACATGACATACAGTTTCAAGGATAGCATTCTTGAAATCGTACGAGGAGTTATTGATGGAGTTATGTGTGAGAAAAGTGGATCTAGTCAAATGAGAGTCTCTACACCAAAATACCACTATCCATTACATAGAAAGAAGTGGATTCACTAGAGTCAAGCTGTACATGATGTATTATATATAAAATAGGTGATATTATGGTGTATCATCAATGGCCACATTACAGTTTGGAAATTTTAAGTCTGTTGACTATTTTTGTTTGGGGAATTATGAGTTGAAACCAGCAAAAGTTAATTCATGTTTTACGATTCTTGATGACCCTAATAAACATAAGGGACACTTGGAACAATCCTGATGATATTTTAATCAATCCTTACCCTTTTATTGATATCAAATGTGTAACAAAAGATGCTGTGAAAAAACAAAGAGTCACACAGGGTAAAATCATAGGTAGAGACATAGAGTTTTTCATGAGTAGATTTTCTAAAGGTATTGTTCCATATATCATCTAGAAGTTTGAAGGTTAAAGAAAGAGTTATTCTAGGAGTCTCTTCCTTACTAGAAGTCAAAATTATTTTTCTTAATAAATAACCTAATGTGGGTGTATGTTCATATCATCCTTATGTGAAGAAGGAGGATTCAATAGATGGATTAGTGAGTTCCTTGTTGAAGGAGGGCTGTGAGTTCTCCAACTATTCATGGTAGTGAACCAGGAGGGTTAGTGAGACCGCTTCAAAATTTTAGCTGTAAAGTAGTGATCTTTAAGTGAATTTTGTTCCCATATGCATTGTTGTACATGATCCTTAGACGTATCCCAGTTTAGGTGAACCAAGTAAAATCTCTTGTGTTATTTACTGCTTTCATCAATCATTGAGGGGAAAGGTATAAAGAAATAAAAGTGTTCCTCAAGGTAAAAGAACATGATTTTTATCCAATAAATAATTTTCTATTCCCTGATTCACCCCCCTCTCAGGGTATTATCATCTATAGGATTCCAACAATTGAGCAGAAAATAAACAAACCATTGACCCTCATGGAAAAATCCTTGAGTCGGCCATGGATCGAGTTGTAGAATTCTACATTTTTCTTATGTGTCACCTGGATTGATTACACCTTGATTACATCTTAAACCATCTATACTCACTTAGGAGATCTATCCTTATATATCATTTACTCAAATAAAAGTGAGGGGGAACTAATGGAATGGTTATATTATTTACATAAAAGAAACCATGTACATGAAAGTCCTTACAAAATAAGAGGAAGATATGAAACATAGTTAATAATTTTAATTTTATTATAATAATTGAAATAACCCATGAAATAATTAAATTAAAATAAATCTAACACATACATATGACGATCAATATCATGACCATCCATGCATGAAATGGATACACATTTAATAAAATAATATTCATTTCAATCATTCTTTAATAAGATAAATTACAAAAATTAATTAATTTTATGATTAATTTATTAAATAATTTATCTTATGTCTATCTAAACAGTCTTAGAGATTCCCTATTATTATAATTTTAAACAAATTAAACAAATTAATTTTATTTAAAATTAATTATTTGCATGATGTGTACATACATGACGTGTAATCATCCAAACAACCCGGTATGGTCGTTATCATGTACTATGAACTCACAAAACATGTAGTGTACATGACATACCATTTAATTACATGATTTTTATTGATAATAAATGACACATATAAAGATGTTAATTTACATGGTTCATACCACTTTTAACACACACAGAGCACACAATGTGTAATGATGAGCATACATGGCATGTAGTTTCAAATTTAATACAAAAAATAATTAATCATTTAATATTCTTAAAACATATATCACATGGGGTGTATAGTCAATTAATTACACATGGACGTGTGTTAATGCAGTTTAATGACATAATTATTTTTCTTTCCGCATAAATTAATTTACATGGTGTACAACCAAGCTTGGGGTGTACTCTGCGTAAACGGGTATGATACCACATGTGTATTAATTACACATCACATGTGTATTAATTTATTATACACTTCATATGTATTAATTATTTATTTCACGTGTACTAATTAATTATACATCGTATGTGAATTAATTAATTACATGAAGTGTGTGTATTAATTATATATCACATGTTTATTAATTACATTCCATGCATGTATGCATTACTTACACACTGTGTGTGTATTAATTTCATAATGTGTGCATATTACTTACACACAACATGTTTATTAACTATACCCCTTTTGTGTATTAATTGTACACCACATGAGTAATAATTAATTATACAGTGCACGTGTATTAACTATTTACACACCATGTGAGTATTAATTATACACCACATGTATATTAACTAATCAAACATATGGTGTATTAACTAAACACCATGTTTGTTGACCATATAACCACTACATTTTGTGGGTTTTCACATCATATAAGTGAGTTACATTCTGTGTAACCATGAAACTCATGTTCCACGTATGGATTATATAGATTCTTTATTATTTCTTTGTTATAAAAAAGACAATAAAGAAGATATCTCAACATTTAGATTAAAGAATAAAAAATATAATGAAAAACTAATAATATTTTTAAACCAATCAATGATTAATAAATAATTATAAATTTTAACATGAACACTACGATATCAATTAATGGCCCTAATCATAGAGGAAGATCCTATTAGGGCTATACCCAACTAAACTATTGTTATATTCAATAAAAAATCCTAAATGTATATGATGAAAAATTTCATGACCAAAAAATTTATCTACTAAAAATTTATAAAGATCTTCAAAACTAAGAAATTGGATCATTTCATGTTAAATGTATAATTAATTAAAAATTAAAAATTATCCCATTCTTGAGATCTTTCTTTGAAGAGGATATTGATCATATGAACATTGTTTTAGTTATATTATCATTGTGTATGAGGATCTAAGTAAAAAATCCCTCCAGTGGTGATCTACATGTGCTTTAATGACCTTGAAGTGTCATTGATGGTACTTCGAGTGCTAGTGTGGTGTTATCAATCGTCTTGTGTCACTTGCCTTTGATCATAACAAAATTCTTCATATTTAAAGGATTTATTCATGTTCTATCTTGTTTTGAGAGTGGAGAGGGAGGTGGAATATATTCCCTTGAGTTTGAGGGAAATCCCTAGAGAAGTTTTTCATGTATAGAATTCTCTAGGAGAGAAATCATTGTGAAAATATTTTGTCTAACCCTATAAAATGATATATTTGAGTATTTATAAAGCCCAATTAGAGAATAAATAATTTAATATATGAACTTAATATTATATTAATTCTTATAGAACCCCATGTCTAATAATAATAATAATAATAATAATAATAATATTTTTATTTTTATAACGTGTTCATAACTCACAGATAAAATAAATATAATTTATTTAAATAAATTAATATTTATTTAAATGATATTTAATATATCATTTCCACTAGACTCATTAATTCCAACCACTTTCCCCTCCAAAATTACCAAACCTTGAAGGATAACTATTATTCATTTGATAAATAAGTAAATATAATATTCATGGTCTGTTGAATAAATATTTATTTTAATATTCAAATCATATAAAATAGTGACTGCATATATATGATCGATAAACCTTGAATACATATTATCACATGATCCAAAGAATAATTTTTATTCTAGTAATTAAATTCATATAGAATTTAATTGAGCATAATGGAAACACTAAGCGTGTGACCCTCTAGACCTCTTCCTCAGTGGAATTTGGTGGGTTTTCCTAAAGACTAATATCAGCATCTAAAAACACATAAAGGTGTCCATAGAGTAAGAAGTAAATTTCATAATGAAGAAAAAAACATATGATCACTCATTGTTTAATATAATCTATTTCTCTCAATATCTCATCAAGAAAGTTTCATACTCATGTCATCAACCTATATTTTTGATACATATTTCTTTAACTTCATAAAATGAGCCCATTGATATAACATAGATAAAGATTTAGTTTGGTAGTTCCATTATAATAAAAGGGGTGAGATATAAACTTCCATAAAGATGAAAGGGAAAAATCCTTCCTAGATTTATTAATTAATAACACATTATTTGTGATGTACACAACATACCCAACTTTACTGTGAACATATATCGTCATATTTTGCAATAATTCATCTAAGTAAATGACTCATGATATGAATTAATAATAATATTAAAGTATAAGAATAATTACATACGTTCGTAAATAGGAATATCCAATGACATATAACATGTGGAATTCCCACTGGCAGGTATACCCTTATGATCTTCAGTCTTAGAGATTACAAAGTTTGAAATTCATGGGATGAAGTATCATCCACTTATAAATACTATAACCTGATAGTTTGCATCATCTATGTCCCATCAGAGGATGTCATATGACCATAAGACTTAAGTTTAATAATATCATCATATCACTTCAAGGTTATCATTGTAGTGGTCAACTGTTATGATCTTTTTAATGTGATATGTATTCTATGACATTATAACATTAAATTAATATATAATAAAAATCCATATGTGATAATTTATTTACTAATATTAAATTCTATAAATATATGAGTAATGTAAAGTACAAATTAGTTGGTTCTATTAATATATGGACCCTATGATAGGTCTTGATCATGGACCTAGTTATATGCATGGCTAGTGCATGACTAACCAATGAGATTGACACACCAGTAATTCTCTATCCATCACCACGTGGTTCCAAATATACTATCAAACTATTAAGGGATCTAATGTAAATGTAGAAACCTTAACTTTTCAACCATGAAAAAACTGTAGCCATCACTCACTATCCAGTTGACTATAGTCATCATCAGTCTTTACACCACACCATCATGGTATTATCCTCACTAAGTTGCCTCCTACAAAGCCTACCATTTATTTTTCACCCTCTCTATATCACATGATTCATTCCATTCACCTCATCATGACAAAAAATATCACCATATTCCATTGGGTCCACACCCATTCTAATAACTATTCACATAATTTAAACTTTTCCAATCCTACATCCATTGGGTCATCACTCCCTATCAAAAATTGTCCCTCTATCCTCACCTGAATCTAGCCACTGTGAGGGCCATTGAGGCTATGTTTTCCTATCACATCATGGGAAGTATAGAGAGAGATAATGAAATGGGGGTATATTTTGTGACTTGTTAGACCATCCACCTACCGTGAACCATCTCTGGCCTAAGTCAGAGTCACTATATAGTGTTGTGAGATATATGACATGAGGGGGAAGAGGAGTTAGTTATTTTTTGAATAACCACATGTTCTTATTATAGGAATATAAAATTTTGATAAAAAATAATTAAAAAATACCAACCAAAAATTAACAATCATAGAATTTTTTCTTGACAAAGATTTGATATAGTAAAATAAAAGAATAATATTCTAAAGGATTTCACAAAAATAGAGCAACTAAAAAATAAAAATCACATTCTAACTCAATTGAGGTTCACTAATGCCTCGAGACCCACCTCCTATATAAAGGATCTATAATATCCTCCATTGATAATGTGGTTCCTTAATACCCTTAAGGGTTTATGAAAAAAATAATGTTACTCTAGATAGATAGATTAAGAAGTTATTTAAATCCCTAAGGTTATGTCAACTAAATAAATTTTTAATGTATAGAAATAGGCCTATCCTAATTCTGGGAACCTAAACATAATGTGTACCACACAAAGATAAGACCCTCTACCCCATACAAAACCACAGTGATAGATTTACCATATGGTGCTATATTTAAGATATATTGATGAGTAATATTGTTTTCATGTGTGGGATTAATTTATTAATTGATAAATATTAAATAATCCATAAAAATTAAAGTTCAAAAAATTATAGAAATAATTTTACCAAGAGTAAATACCTTACTCTTAAAAAAATGAAACCCTTATAAAAAATTTTATGAGGATATTTAGTACGAAAAATTTATTATTTGAAAATACAAGGGATTGAGAATCTAAAAATCTTGATGATAAATGTTATTCCCCAAAGAACATCTAGTTCTCAATATTCTATTTTTCCTTGATGAAAAAACAAATGGGGATGATAAGACAAAAATCTCATAAATTATGCTAATGTGAAAGGATTATATTCTAACACACTACTACTTCCATTTCTTGAGATCCAAGGACCACTACAGTCTAAGAAAAAAACTAAAAACATAATATTTCAATCACTTTCATTTGGACTCATACTTACAAGACCTTAATTTACACAAATACAGAACCAGTTTAGGATCAAATCAAGGAAATGCCTCAATTTACACGTAATCTCGTGTTTTTGATCCTTATCATGGGTCCTTCTCCCAATGTCTTTCCCATCCAAAGGTCATTCATTTTTTATCAAATAAAAAAGAAGAACCATAAAAAATTAATATCAATATTGAAATGGTTCATTAAAAACGGCATATTTTGGTTGGAATGTGATACTTCAAAACGTTATTTAGATTCCCAAAGGGCTATTGTATGATTTAACATATGATAACATAATTGTTTGACGTTAATGTTCAAAAAATTTCACCACACCATTCTTATAATATCTTCAATGGAATATATATATATATATATATTCCTTGATATTCTTTATTATTGCACACCACCTTTTGAAAACAACATATATATCAATGGTATCAGATCGTAGAACTATGATGAAACCAATCCACTTATTTTTCCTTTCCCCTTACCATGGGAAGAATAACATATATATTCCTTTGATAATAGTCAGATTCTCGTCCAATATTATTTATAAAATGGATGGGTCTCTATAACTCCCTTGAAAAAGCTACTAATAAACACTTTGAGAATCAAATCCTCCACCCCAAACCACTGTGTATCAAGATCCCATCTCATCAGTGACCCATTCCAACATAATCTTAAGAAAATGATTCTGACCCATTATAATGAATCTATTCTATTAGCCCAGGCCCTAGGATAACTCTTTCCATATCTTGAAAAACCTTAAAACCAATATATGGAATCAAAAACCTCATTAATTTAATATATGTAAAGGTTATACTTCATGATTTCTTATATAAATAATGAAACTATAATAAAAGTTTCACCCCCATAAAAGGGTCATCTCTTATCTAACTACCCAATACATCATAATGATTCTCCCCATCAAATTCTCCCACCATGTCACTATAGTTTCCATATAGTTTAAAAATATAACCACTAAGTAAAATACATACTACAACAGATTCACGATCCATTAAAATAACCTCAAATTAAATCACCTATCAAGATACCCCAATATGAATCACAAGGGAAATAATTTTCAATAAAATTTTCACTGATAAGACCAAGAAACATGGCAATAAACCAATCATGAGAATTTAATTACCCATCTAGTTGAATTATTTCACAAACCAAAACAATCAATCATTTTATACTGAAGGGAATGATAGAAAAATAAATAAGGTTCTAACAAGGAGTCTAAAGTTGTTGTAGACTCCTTTATTGAACCTATTGGGGGATAAAATATATTCATTTAACACTATAACATTGAAACCTCATCCAAAAAAATATCATAGTATTATGATCAAATCAAAAATATCATAACGGGATATAAAATAAATCCCATTTTTATGATAATTTCTATATAAATCACTGTGTGTTGTCTACCTATCAATCATAGAGCATGATCATTGAGAAATATATGTTTCATCGATAAAAATAGGAAAAAATCCATTCAAAACCACCCAACCAAGGTCCCCTTATTTTATTTAGTCTTACCACCACAACTGATACTTAAACAATAGAGTTTGATATGCCACATTGACATGAATAAATTAATTCCTAAGATTTTACCCTTAACCATGTGATGATAAATAATAATTAACAAATATATATTCTCTTTATAACAACTGATATATGGTGGAAGAACCATTACTCAACAAGGAAATTGATATTAATATATGGACTTCTCAAGTCTATTAGTGAATCACCCACACCATGATCTTTGGGGGAGTACCCATTCAACTGTTTGGGGACACACAACCCAATTTTTAGGGGATTACTTACTCCACTTATAGAGGACCTGTACCCAAGTTTTTGTGGATTACCTACTCTATCAATAGAGGACACACAACCCAATCATTATGGGAGTATCTATATTATGGATAAAGGACACACACACTAGTCATCAAGGGAGTACCTAGTCCACTAATGGGGGACCCACAATATAGTCTTGATAGGAGCACCTGATCCAATCCATAATATAAAGGACCCATGAATTATTAATTTAGCGAATAAGGGATTGAATGAACCTATCAAATATATGGTACATTTACACCTCATCATGAATATTTTGAAAAAATTTCGCAAATCTATACTACTATCAAGTACTCAAGGCCACTAGGATCCCTGTATCAGTGTTAGGGTTATGATGAAAAAATTCTCTTGGTAATGACCCACTATAATTTTAAGAAAACTAACACCAAAAGAACTCACAATACCATGTGTAACTACCCCCTTTGGTCTAACAACTAGACTTGAGTACCCTAAGAATTATTGCCTTAATTTCGTGAACCAAGACCTTATAGAAATCACATCGCCAAAATCTATGTATAAGACTAGAAACCATCTTCATACCACTCTAACAGGACCCAAACCACTAGTTCCACACTAGGTCTGATATTAGGTTGTGCGTGTCACCTTAAGTCCACCTCTAATAGGCCAATTACTGGTTACTATCCCCAATAAGTCATTACTCTTATGAGATTCATTATCTTAATGAACCTTTAGAAAGCCATATATCTTTATATTCTAAAAAACCCAAACATTAACAATGGAATACTATATGAAATATCCAAGATATAGAATAACATTCATGTCATAGAAAACAATAATCCATAATATAATGACATGGGAAAACATCAAAACTAAATGAAAATACATGAGTCCAATATCATAATGGATATATTGACTTGAAGAAAGTGGAAAGGAAACTCCTTGAAATTGAAACTCTTAATATTAACTATGATAGAATCCATTGTGTCCAAGAATCAATAAGTATCTACTCCCTTAACTCCACATCATATATAATCATTATTAAACTACACATCATCTATATAGAACACAACATGAGTGGGATGGAATTCCCATGATGGGGTAAGTATAAAAATACCCAATAGGTTTACTTAACAAAAAGGAAAACTAAAAAAACACCAACCTAAACTAGGAAGGGAACATAAAATGGGTAGAAAAGATGAGATGATTTTATGAGATCAATTCCATATTCAACCATGAACATCTATCTGAAGGGAGAGGAAAAGAGAAACTAGATAGTATATTGGACTAAGGAAATATATAGTTACCAAAAGATGGATCCTAAACCCAAAGGGATGTATTGTAACTCTTTTACCACACTTGAAAAGTTATGATAAAAAGCCACATTAATCACATGATGAAACCAAAACCTTGAAGCTTTTCATTTTTCCTAGGGAAACTGATAGAGTATAACCCTCACCCATGAAATCTATATGTCCCGAAATATATCAACCTTATTATAACTATCTCTCATCTGATATGAGGGTTTTCAATTTAGATGTACCAATACATTGTTTCCACCCAATAAACACCCTATGACATGGGAACCCATCAATATAGATTAATCTAAGAAAAATAAACTAAAATACTAACTATAGTAGAGGAAACCCACCTCACTGAGGTGTCATATATCATTCAATGGATTACCAACCTCATATATAGGGGACCCACACCCCATCACATGGGAGAGGGGTTCCCTTCCCCATTACATATAAGGGAAAACTATATCCCATTAATATTGTAATAAATATGGGAGTTATTAAATAACATGGCTAACATTTAGGATCCATACACCAACCCTAAGGTGAGTGAAAACACCATCAATATGTGGGTAACCATTTTTTCATAAATTATATAATGATTAAGGGAGTCTCTAAACCTAATTTCACAATGATACTTGTATTGTTATATATTAAGTCATAGGATTTGTGAAAGGATAATGCTAATAAGACTCTTAGGAAGAGGATAAATCTCTCTTGCATCTATAATGTTCCCACAAGAATAAAAAATAAAGGAAAATACTCACCTTAAAGTGTTGAGTTGGTTACTAAGACCAGAGTATATATGGAGACAATAAATAACATCTTCCATCTCATGTCCACACCCATGAATCCCACCTAAGTAGTGTATACATAGGAATTCAATTATATAAATTCATTATTGATCCATGATTCACATACAACTTCCCTCATCCCACTAGAAAATCATGTAGAAACATGGTCATACATATACCCTTGGGTCCTCAAACATCATAATGCATGGGAGGGACTAAACACTCCATCTCTAGTACATCGTTAAGGGAGTACTAAACCTTATGTATACTATGAATGTCTAACAAAAAACTAGTCATTTTCCTTGTTGATATAAAATAATAAAACGAAATGAAATGAATCACAAATTTACTCTAATGGTGATAAAGATCAAAATATCATATTTTAAGAAAAAATCTCTTTGAAAGGTCTATTATTTCATCTGATTCTAATTCTTAGGTAAGAGGATTTGAGAATAATCATGAGAATAAGTGTAAATAGAGTGATCCACAACCAAAATAGCATGTGTAGAAATATGAATAGTAAATAGAGTACTAATGTATATCCCAGCCATATCATTTAACATACATGGGATTTACTTCAGCTAAAATGGAATTTTTAATACTAGAGAGACCCAAGAATGCACCTATAAATACAAGGTCAGGACATAACATGCTCCCAATGGATATATGTTGGGTGTCACTATTAGGGTGCCACTACCCACTCGAATATTTCAGTTGAGTTTTTAGGGGTGTCAAACCCATGGTCTAGCCTGCATCTCTCAATCCTAGGTTAGGACGGTTGACATGAACTACTCACAAAACTACCCAGACAACGGAGAGATCCCAATGGGACACCATGTGGGGAGATAATTCCTCCAAGACTAGCGATTACCTAGGATATTTTATGTCTGACTAGTGGGTTCAATCCATAAAATATCCTTCCTCTATGACCACATGGTAGTGAATCTACCATTGAACTTTTAGTCAATTTAAAGGCTTAGAGGAAACCCTTATTTTTATCTTGTGAAAAGAACCGCTTCCCTTTAATATGATGACTACCACCGCTAAAGGCCACACCACTCTATTGGAATAATGATATCCTAGTCGATCCACCTCCCATCAAATCCATCACCCTTAATTAATTTTTTCCATGCCACTCAAGATTGCTCTAAACCACTTGCAATGTCTATTTGAGCCATGCCTAATTTAGGATCTATCCACGTCACTCCACTTATGTCCTTACCATATTATTTATGTCTCCACTTACTAATATTAACTACTATGTGGATCTGTAATGCATCTTCATCCAGTCATATTGCTTGAAGTAGGGAGAGATAGATTGGGAGGGAGGGAAGATATAAAGTCCAGGTGGACTAACAACTATTATTGAACTAACAATATCTATTTACATGGATGGATTTATTATTTTTCCCTCCAATGTCTCTATGACACAAACCAACCCATCAAGGCCCTAATCGAGTGGATAGTAGGTTGAGAGTGCCACCCTAATCCATCCTCTAATAGTTCAAGGGCTAGTGACAAACACTGAGTAAGAAAATCTCATAAAATGGGAGAAATTATCTTATAAAACCTATAAAAAACATGTCTCTAATAGACAAGATAACCAAAACATCATTAGGATATATAAATGATCAAATGAACTATATATAATGCATGTGTTGGGAAACAAGTGAAAATACATCTCACAAGGTAAATTCAAGGGAAATAGTACATTTGATAAGTTTCTAAAACATAAGGCATTGATAAGATCATCCATATTACATGCATTCCTAGATCACACTCTAGTTGCAATGGTCACTACCACCATCACGAATCACCAGGCTCCATAATGCATTGTCAAGTATCACTAAACATCAAATCCGAATAGGACATTCCAATTACATGTCTACATAGACCATACATGAACTTATACATTGTCTACATAGACACAACACATGTGGGTATAAGGCCCATGTAGGGATGAGCATAAACATAACCAATAGGGTTCCCCATAAACAATAAAGGATTAATTCTACTAAAATCCTTGTATTAGAGGTGACTAAAAGTAAGACATTGATGAAAATTAGAACAAAAAGTTTACCCAAATCCCTTGGTACTAAAGATTAACCAGATGGATGAAAATGAAGGATAATCCCAACATGATATAAAAAAATGATTCTAAAGGATGAAATAAAGGACCAAATCATCAATTCTCTAAACCTTAGTAGTCATATCACATGAGAAAATAATGAATCATAGAATATTGAAGAGTCCAACAAGCCTGAAGTCGATAGCCAACTGCACATCACATCTCGAAGGAAACTGAGGGGGTTCCTGAGAATTCATAAGTATTAAATAAGTTTGAACTACAAAACTTTTACAACCATGAAACTACTAATATAAATAATAGAGGGGAGATTACTTATCACTAAAGCATTCTCATTAATCGAGGGAGTATCACACTCATCAATCTATCCATACTGCACCACCGGTCAAAAATTTGAACTAAAAATTCCAAGTAACCCACATAGCCTCATAGAAATCATAAAAAATAAAATCCAAACCTCATTAGAATACACCCCATCAGAGGGAGTATGATCTAAAAATATAGTATCCCATTCCCTGATAAATGAGAGGGATACCTAACCCTACCAGTAAGTTGAGATAGAGGATCCCACACCCCAAGAATATGGGGGGGGGGATACCTAAACCTATATATAAACTAACCCATAGATGTTGGAGACTGGGCCCTAGGTAATAGGGGGATACATGAACCTACCCATGGGATGAGATAGAGTATCTTGTGACCAGGTATATAGGGGTATACTTGACCCTATTAGTAAGATAAGATTCTCCAATAGTCATGCCTGAACCCATCTGTAGGCTATAAAAATACGATGAGAATAAAATGATTTTATCATTACAAGGCCCACCTATAATGTTAAAGAGAAGGACCATATAACATTCTATATAAAAAATACTCTAGTTGTACTATTTAAATTTATAAATCCAATTCCCAAGCATGGATATATGAATAACACACAAGGATACATAGTAAATGACATATACTTTCTTGTATACACTGTGTAGTCACTCTGGGAATGTACTACTTCCGTCATGACATGTAGAATAGTACATGGGGTGTACTTATATTCCATAAATTAGATGGGTGTGTAATCTAGTTCACATAATGTAAAATAACACATGAGGTGTACATACACAAAATGTACTATCTAGGTGTGTACTCAAGTACACACCATGTCAAGTGGGTAATCGCTACATTTCATATACTTATAGACTACATGTAGTGTAGTTTTCAAATCATCATCTAGTGTCTATAAACATAAAATACTTATTAGTTACACATCATGTTATATTTTTCTCCCATATAAACCTTTTCCACCACACATGGAAAATTACACTTTGTGTAGTCATAGACTACACACCGTGTAGTTGAGAAAATTACATAACATAAAATCTTCATCTAAGACATTGTCAACATCACAATTATTACATCTAATTGGGATAAAAGCTTCACCAAATTCCTTTTACAAGGATTTCATCTCTCCAATAGTTTATTTTTCACCATCTTTGGTCAAAAAACGTGTTCTCAGTCTTCCTCACATGTTTCCCATCACTGAACTCATCATGATCTTATAGGAGTTCCATACCCGCATGAATCCAATGGTCCATGGTCATTAAATGAACCATTCAAATTCCCCTATCCTAACCAATAGACCCAAAAAAACTTCCCATGGTCATAGATTTTTAAGACACATTGATTCAGTGACCCAAATGAAGGCCAAGGATAAATACGTGAAGAATAGAGGGGAAAACCATGAAACATAAAAAATGAAAATAAAAAATGGTTGTTGAAAATCCCAAACACTAATAATAGGGAAAAAATCCATTGAAAAATAAAGGATAAACCAAAATCATAGAATTATATGCCAAAATATGAAAGTAGATGATATGTAGGGCTAAAGAAAAGAGGAAATAAATTTAATAACAAATTAATCCAGGGCCAAAATCCTAAAGAAAAGAGAGATATGTAACTATAAATCCCTAACTCATGACACAACATTAATCACTTTGATTCCATTATCATAGTCACGTTTCTATTGATAGAGAGGTTTAATGGAAAGGGATGCACCTTTCCTCCAAATTTAGTTGTTGTGAATTATCAAAAACAGAAATTGTCACTCATTTATTTGTTAAAGGAGACTGGGTAGAGACCATTTGACATCAAATAGAGAGGTTCATTGGTATTGTGATATGGGTAAACTATATAAAATCATTCAATAATAGTTGGTTTAATGGAAATAGTGCCTCTAAAATGGGGACCAAAGGTCATAACATGGTGTTCGCTGCATGTTATTAGGTTATATGGGAGAATTAGAATGAGGATAAAAGTAATGGTTGACAATAATTTTGGAATTATCTCAAGGTTAAAATATATCCCCTCATATCAAAAAACTAAATTCTCACCAAATAGAGAGAGATTTCACCCTCACATAGAAATATTATTCCACATCTTATATAGGGGTCGGAGGGTGAGATCACCAATGGACAGGGTCATTGGGTAGGATGGAAATCCCATAGTAAAGGTTTGAAGTTCAACTCAAACGGTTCCAATGATGAAGGCTTCACAATAGGATGTGGTATCATTTGTGATAAGTGGGGGTTAGTTGTGATAGCATGAGATATATATTATAGGTTTTGAAATCCCCTCATAACTAAATAAATATATATGTTTAGTGGATTATTCTCATACAGGCCTTATAAAATATTCCTAGAGGAGGAAAAAAACTCTCCCTTGGTTCATAAATTAAAAAGGGAACATTTTCTGGCTCACTAGTCCATATTCAACTAGATGAGAGCTTGTAAGAATGTACTTGATCCTTATGTGGAGATATTTCATACATGGAAGGAGGGAAACAAGGGAAAAAGAAAATGTCAAATCTAGAGGAAGTTGAGAGGAAAAAATTATTATTTACTCTTGTATTGGGTCATTACCCACTGATTGTATGACGATTATAAGAGATGATTACTTAGGGTTACACCATTTTAGAATATTTTGAACCTATGTTGGTGATCATTTGGATTAATAAAGTTTTTAACTTTGAGTAATCAATAGCAAGATATTCTTATCATCGTCATTACAGATCTGATCCCATCCTATGATCTGATGTAGATCCCACCATGATCTCATCTCCACCTATTTCCCTCCCTAGGGTTATATTAATGATAAAATATTCCTAACCCTAGGAAGGAAATATAATATAGCTTATATATAGAGTTTCTAGGGTTTCTATAATAAATAAATAATTTTATTCAACTAATTAAATTAATTAATCCATTCCACCCATCACAACAAACACTTGAGAGTCTTAGAGTGAATGAAACATACACCACCCCTATTGTAAAAACCCAATTCCTGATTCAACCCCAATCTCAATTTTTTCATCAAATATTTCTTTAATAAAGAAGATATTTTTTTCTAAGAAAGTGTATACATTACTAAAAATAATTTTTTTATACTTAATATATTTTTTATTAGGGCCCTTCCACACCCATAAATTCAAACCAGATCGACCCAAAAGTAAACATTACACCTAAGAATAAAAAAATCCATCAAATATTTTTTATGAGCCCCCATAATAGGGTAAAATTACCATTTTACCTCTAGGGAAGATCCAAGACATTGAAAACTCAAAATTGAGCTTATTCTTAATAGGAAAAAATCTTGTTCACTACATCCTCCTCTCCTTAAACCATTTTCATTCCCAAATGGTAATAATTGAGGCCACCCAATAAAGGAGATCATAAAATATTCCCATGTAAAAACAACACACCATCACACACCCCGCATTCATCTATAGTGGTTTGATAAAAATCGACACACAACTATCTAACTAGGAAATATCCTCTAATTCAAGAAAATACTTGATGTAATATCTCTCGAAGTAGAAGTAATGTAGTAATATTCAACCAACCTAGGTGAGTCTTGATGAGACTATACCTTAAAAACCCATATCTATTCAAAAATCATTCTATGACATGGAATGAAAAGATTCCATGAACCCTTGATATCCATCTGAGCATGAATGGTTTACTCTGGTGGAAGTGATTTATTCCACACCTTTAAAGCAAATTATAGATGATTTTCATATCATAGAGATCCATCAATTACACACCCCAATATTGAGTGATTTACCCGATTCTACACCATCATTGGAAAATCTACATGACCACATTTTCTTCAGGGTCTATATAAACTCCTTTTCCATTAAATGATAATACAAAATAGGCATCACTTTCACAAGATTAAGGAATAAGTGAAACATGATCCTTATTTTCATACTTTTACAAAAACATCAATGGGAATTTCCCATCCATATATCAATCTCAAATAGACTTACTACCATTATTGAAAATAATCTGGCTATGTCTCCATCACTCATTCAACAAATCTTATGATGATCACATTAGATACAACACTCATCTCACCAATAGATCAATATCATACCACTTCCCATTAGGTGGCCCAATCCACAATAATTCAAAGAAGATGGTACTTAACATTTTAATAACCCTACTCCATCAGCTTGAGACCCCAGGATAATATCTACCCAAGCAAAAATAAACCATAACCACTTGATAAGGCATCTATAAGATCCCTTCTTTTATAGGGGTGCAATAGGAATAAGTGAATTGTTGTGGCAGACCATGTGAATTTAATTCACAGATTGAATTAATTCAAAACCATGAAGATTTACACCTCCTATAAATGTTTTTGACCACATTTAGAGATGGCACAAAAGTGGTTTTCACCACATGAATACATGTCATGAAAGTATCTTTCTCCACGTGTTAACATGTCATGAAAGTAGATTAAACCCCCTATAACTATCTTTCACCATATGTCGACATGTCAAAAAAGTGGATTAAACCATGTGTAATCTTCATTTATTGTTTTTTAAAGGGTTATGATGGAATTTCTCTAGAAAAATATGAATTAAGTCATAAATTTTATACAATGTGAAATGGGAATTTACATTGTGTAATTCTGACACCCAGTATATTAAAATCACGAATCCAACGTCATGTAAACCTCCAAACTCACCTCTCCTCTACTGTAGGGATTTAGAACCATCTCTTTCTTGCCACAGAAATTCCGTGCACCTATTACTTTTACCAAATCTCCTTTTAAAACCTCTACCTTGGACCGAATCTCCTCTATGAACCACCGTCTTCAACCTAAGACCCTTCACGCACCACTCAGGTATGGGTGTTCTTCTCGTTTAGATCTATCTAACTCTTCCATTAGTCTTTCAATATAAAAGAATGATGTTTATCTACTATTGTATCTAGATCTAGGATTTTTGGATTTAGATCTAGAGTTAATTGATCTTGTTTCGTTTAATAATTGATTTAGGTTTTAGATCTAGACTATGTTCTTCGTTGTGTTCTTGATGGATCCACTTTAAATTGGGCATTTCCATTGGTGAACGTTCATCACCATTCTTAAGGTTGGTGGTATAAAATTCAAGTCCCATAGTCTTTATTACAATTATGCATATGTAATTGTATAATTGATATTAGATGTCTAGGAATTGCATTGTTGATCAAATTAATTAATTTGGAGAATTAATTAATTAAGAAAATGTTGAATTGTGATATTGGGATTTTAGATCATGAATAATTAATTGTTAAATTAATTATGAGATATCAAGATTTTTGAATAAATGTTATTAATAATTTTTATATTGATGTTGTTGAATAGGTATAATTAACTGTTGAATGAATTATTAAAGTTTGTTATGATTATTAAATTTATGGAGAAGGAAAAATTAATTGAGGAATTAATTGTAGTGATTGAATTAGTGGAGATAAAAAAATTAATTGATGAATTAATTCATATTATTGAATTAATTGAGATAGAACAATTAATTGATGATTTAATTGGGGATATTTAATTGTTTGAGACAAAATTAATTAATTGATTGAAAAATTAATGGTTTTATTGTGATTATTTAATTATTTAATTAAATAATGGGATTATTTAGTTGTTGAATAAATTAATATAGAAAATGTGATTATTTAATATTTAAAATACATAAAGTGATTGATTAATTGATGAATTAATTAATGTGAGCAGTGTAATTATTTAATTGTTGAATTAAATAAAGGGATTAATTAATCTACAAATCAATTAATGGTGTAATGTGATTATTTAATTGTTGTATTAAGTAACGGGATTTATAGAATTAATTAATTGATGAAATAATTAATGGAATTATCTATGGACAATTAATTAGTGTATTAATTTAATGGGATTGAGTTAGATTAATTAATTTTTTAATTAATTCATGGAAATATTTTGGATTAATTAATTTTTGAATTAATTAATAGATACATTGTTATGATTTTTGAGTTAGATTAATTAACTAGCGAGTTAATTAATGTGGATTTGTGTGTTAATACAATTGAATGTGTTAGATTAAATAATTAATGGAGATTTTTGTATTGAAGCAATTGAATGAGTTAGATTAATTAATTGATAAATTAATTAATGGGGATTATTGGGATGGTGTAATCGAATGAATTGGATTAATTAATTGGTGAATAAACTAATTTGGATTTTTGGGATATTGAATTGATAAAATTGGATAATTAATTGATGAATTAATTATGAGATATTGAGATTTGAGAATTGATACAACTAATTGTGGAATTAATTATAAAGTATTGGGATTTTGAATGAGATAATTAATTGTAGAATTAATTATAGGATTTTGACTTTGTCGATATTGATTAATTGATTGATGAACTAATTAATGGGATTTATGTCTTTAATTAATTGGGTAATTAATTATGGGTATTTATGTGACAAACTAATTATTGAATTAGTAATGGAATTGGAGGATAATTAATTGTTGATTTAATTATCGAATTGTTGAATTATAGATTATGAATAGTTAATTGGTGAATTACTTATTGAATGTCGAGTTGTGAAATGATTAGTTAATTTTTGAATTAATTAATGGAATTTATATGGTTAATTAATTGTTGAATTAATTAATAGAGTTTCAGTGACAAATTAATTGATGAATTAATTGAGGGATTGTTATGATTTATTAATTGTAGAAATAAATTAATGAAATTGATATGATTAATTAATCATTGGATTAATTAATGGAAATGGGTTATGATTAATTTATTGGTGAATTAATTAATAGAATGGAAGCAGTTAATTAATTGTTGAATTAACTAATGGAGTTGAAGTAACCAATTAATTGATGAATTAATTGAAGGGATTATTATGATTAATTAATTGTGGAAATTAATTAATGAAATTGAAGTGATTTTTTAATCATTGGGTTAATTAATGGAAATGGGTTGTGATTAATTAATTTGGGAATTAATTATTGGTAATTAGGGTAGTTAATTAATTTTTTAATTAATTAACTGAGATGGAATGAATAATTAATTGTATAATTAATTGAAGGGTTTGATTTGATTAATTAATTATGAATTAATTAATGGGATGTTTGGTGAAATGGGAAATGGTTTTGATAATATTGGAATGGTGTAACACATGGGATAACTAGGGTGTGAGAATGAGATTAAAGGGAGAAGATTGAGAGAACATATAATATTGTTTACTTAAGGATCATTTGAGCCTTATGGGAAGAAGACTAGGAGAGCTTATAATATTATTTACTTAATGACTATGTGAGCCTTAAGGGAAAAAGATTGTGCGAGCTTTTAATTATTTGTCGAAGTACTGTGTTATCCTTTGAGGGGAAAATACCATGAGAGATTTCCTATTTTTCCTTGGAAGTATTTATGTTTCATATTGTATTACTCACTTTATACCCTTGAGGTTAGAGCCCTAGGTTCACATTACTCATTCTAGATTGATTTACATGTTTTATGTATTTTATCAGATATAAATTGTGATAATGAATGGTAACAAGGACATTTAGATATGATATCCCTTGGGGATAGTTCAGACTCCAGCATGATGAGCCGACGAAGATATTGAGATTCATGTGTCCTCAAGAACCCATGTGTTTATGTGGTTAAATAAAGAATAAATAATTATGTGATAACTGTTAATTATGAATTGTGCCTATTTTTTTATAAAACCGCATACACTATTATAGTATAGATTTGTTTTAGACATCATTGGTGGTGGCCTACTGAGTTGTACTCACACCCTACTTAGGCTACCTAATTGGTACACGAATTAGTTACATGTTTATAGGATAATATATGGGCAAGGTCCCTATGTTAGATGGATAAATTGGGGATGGATCATGGATGAGGGAACTAGATGTGTTTCAGGACCTACTTGGAAGAGTTTTCAATGTCATTATTTATTTGGGGTTTTGCATATTAGCACGTACTTATCATGGCATATCTAATATTTAGTTTTGACATTGTGCTTCATGCTTTTGTTTTCATGAGATATCGGTATTATTTATGACCACAAGATTCCACTATTGTTTTTTTATTTTTATAAGTGTATTACTATGATAAAGGAAAAAGGGTATAGTCTTCCCATGATTGATATTACACCCTCGCTGCTAGTCTGTAACCTATAGCATACGGGGAGGTGTGCTTGAGGTCATGTGTTGGTCTGTCTTAGGGTACCAGTGCATGGCACCTAGGATAGGACATTACAACATCCTCCAATATCACACAACATGGGTTGAATTATAGTGGGTAAACCCATAATGATTTATAGGTATTTCTATACCAAAGACCATACTCTAATATAATGATATCCACTTATATTTACCATTACTACATTCAATAAAATCATTGGAAGAAGTACACAACCCACATAAGAGAGTGATTGATATGATCCCCACCTTTATAAAACACATACCAGTCAAATTCCATAGGATATCTGGTGAAACAAAATCACTAACTAGACATATTCACCAATGAGAGAATCTTTCATACATTGTATGAGTGTGGGGCCACCACCATTGATTGATGATGTAAAATGATCCCCTATTTATACCTAAATCAATTGGCACATGCTAGCTTCTCACCTAAATCCACCATCATCCGGTAACATAGTCCTCTGATAAGAAGTGTTGGCCACCACACCACTACTATGCCACTATATTCTCATTATCTACCATGAATTCAACTTTAATAAATCCTATATTCTTACATAAAAATAGATATCACATTACAAGAGTTTGTTATGAAATATACACTGTCATGAAAAGACTAGGGTAATCCCTGAATGCTTGATAGACTCCACCTCGAATAGCCCCAAGGGGAAGTTTGGTTCATAAGATCCAAAAGATCAATATGGGATTTTACCACCCCATTCATCGATATAAACATCTCACTCAAAAATAAAACCATTGGTATACTATAATTTTTTTCTAGGTGATCCATAGGTCACCCCCTGGAAGCATTCATGTTTTCTCTACCATTCAAAAGAAGTGAATCATCACACACAAACTTAGTGAAAAATACACACTTACTAGTTGATGGTTAGTTATCATAACATATAGAGGGTTAGCTCTCCTCGCTAAACCTGAGGGGTCCCACTCAGTACTTTAGATGAATCCCAAATCATATACTCAATATTCATCACCTAAAAACACCAATAATGGGAAATCATTTTATATCAAGGTTGGTACGACTACATCTCTACTTTTCCATGAGTAATCTTTGAAAATACATCTTTTTCCACCAAATACATACACACCTCACCTGAAGAGGTGAGAGAATAATGTTTACCATCATTGGAAGTTACCTAGATTTCTAGTGTTAGGATAGGTGTTCCACTGAAATCTCTTTATCCTAAACACACAACAAAATATGAATAACTCACAACTACATCGAATGGTACGAGTGTCTGTGGATAATGGACATGAATCATACTCTTATTTACACTTACTATCACCATAAAATAGGAATCTATTACATAAATCATCCTATATCTCTATTTTTCAACACTCTAGGTGGATTATGAACTAACCCATGGTGGAAACAGTGGGAGAGGTTCAATGTGCTATTAAAATCCAACTACTCTTGCACTACCTGATATCTACAAAACAAATACTTAGTAGTCAACAAATTTTATAATGAGAAATTTTCAAGTATCATAAACAACCTTAATGTGGATGTCTATCTGTGGAACTACTCTGACCACCTTTGGGTGAAAAACTAACCCACTTCCACAACTAAGGTGTATATCTTCCATGAATTCCCAATCTTCCAATGCTTTCTCAGGTGACTCCAGCACATGCAGCAGTGCAAGAAAGAACAAAAATATCTCTTAATATCTCTCACTATATAGTCTCCACCCTAACCACTAAACAAAGATAATTTTATAGAAAAATATACCTATAATATACCTCATAAATTCTAGGGCCACAACACATATCTAAATGCGGCTGTGTCACCTTGAAAAAAGTAACCACCCTTCATTAAAACTTAATTTTGAACAAAGAGATCAAACTAAATACATAGTGGAGTATTACTATTATGAGTTCAATAAAAAGAACATAACATCATAATGGATTACAATGTTATGTAAGGAGATCAAATCAAGAATCATCATCTAGTTAGTTCAAGATGAATGAGATGGAAATGTGGGTCCCAAACTTCATCTAATCCCCTATCACTTGAGGATTGGTCTTGTATTGATCATCAATAATTATGCACCATATCTAACCATTGGAAGTTCATATCACTCAGTAGAAACTATTATCCACTCCACTAAAATCCTAAACTATGCATGAAAGGAAGAGAAGATACTTTCGATTGAAAGACATAGATATCTCACAAATTAATTTGAAAAATAATGTGACATCACTCAGAAACCAATATTGGAAAGTCCCATATACCAACATGGAATCCGAAAAACCTTATCTCATACAAAATCTGGTTATTGGTAGGTAAAACAATTCATTTTATTGGATTAACCCACAAGTATTAGGGAATATTTGGATAAGATTACACAGAGAGAACATGAAAGATCATAATTGATTGTTATATGATACATGAACTAGACTTTGTTGTACCTTGTAATGATGTATTAGAGATATAGGTAAGCTAAAAAGTTATTAGAGTCCTAATAAAGGAATATTTTAGCCACCGTTCCTATAACGATATCCATGGTCTGATAACCAAACTCAATACTCCCTTAACATAACTGAACTAAGCTAACTCAAAACACCACCCTGAGGAAAACTTGATACGATACCACTCTAACACAATTTAACCTATTGAGGCCCCACCTGGGCTGATAGTTGGTTGAGAGTGCCACCCTAATAACTTCTTCAATAGGCCAGTGATTGGTGACCAACACCGAGTTGGAAAATCTTACAAAATGGGGGGGGGGGAATAAGCCTATAAAACCCACTACAAACATGTCTCCAATACATAAGATAAATAAAACACCTGTATGATATATAAATGATCAACTAAACTGTACACAACTCATTCAGGACATAATAAGTACAATCACATCCCATAAGGTAAATTCAAGGGAAATAGAACATCTAAAAATTATTTAAAACACATGTAACACCCCAAGCTTCCACGATACACTTATCTTTCAATAATACAATAACTTACATTGTACGCAACTTCGAGATTCTAACACACTGAGACCAATCGAAGTAGCAGTTATGAATAACAATAATCACCTTTTGAAATTATATTAATCTTATAATTCAAAATGGACTTCATTTTTGTATTCGGAATATTAAAATTAACATAAGTTGAATTTTTTGTAATTTTCTGAGAACTTCTAATTTTCTATGAATAGTAAAAAAATACTTGAAAACAAATTTTTTAATCAAAATAATTTATAGTGATAAATTATATTATTGAGTGGTTTTAATGTATAATTAGAATATATTTTTACCATTTTATCCAATGGTGGCCATTAGAATTAATTTCACTTTGAAATTGGACACAAAAAATTGTCAATCTTTCGATTGATATTGTTTCTTAAAAACACGCTATTTTTTTTTGAAAAAGGGAATTAATTATAAAATTAATTAATACAACTTATATGTTTTGAATTTGGTAAAATAGACATGATTTTTGAATTTGGAATATCAATTATAGCTTAGGGTGAATTTTTGGTATTGTTCTGAAAAACTTCAATTTTTGATGAATAGTGAAACCACTAAATGGTAGTTAAAAAAACTGATTTCTTGTTTAAATGAAACTTTACTGCTTCTAAAAATTTAATTTCAAAAATCCTACATACATGGTTGTCATTATTAAGTAAAATTTGGTTCAATGGGATGAATTTTTTTTGGTGAATAGTAACTTTTGAGTTTTATTAACCGCGATTAGAGGTAATTATGGTAATTTAAGGTGAAAATGATATTATAAGAATATAAAAATATATTGACACATGTCCTAATCTTATTGTATGAGTCATGTCCGACCAAGAAAAACCATGGGATTATTTTTGGGACCCCATGGAGCCACTTGTGTAAGATAATGACATTAATACCTTTTATTTAAAGTAAAAATAAAAATGTCACAAACATGTATTGTTTTACTAAAACAATTTTTAGAAGGGGTTATACAAGTCATATTTTTGACTATAAATATTCATTAGAAATATAAAAATATTTCCTACAACATGGTATTTTTTACAGTATTTAGACATTAAAAAAATAAATTTATTTATGACACCATAATGATGCAGCAATTACCTCATTAACGAATGATTTAAATGAAATGAAAAGATAAGGTAAAATGTAAGACTTACACTTGTAAAAAACCTATTGGATGGGTGGATTTATAACCCTTATCACCTTATCCTCGAAATATATAATTTTGGGACCTTTTCAATCTGAAAAGCACTTCATAATAATGTAACATTTCATGACTTTCCAAGAGTGCCCCTCCTCTCCTCTTATAAAAGGCCCCCCACCTCTACCACCTTATTCACACCATCAAAGCCATTTTTCTCAGCCAAACTCTGCCAAAATACTCTCTCAAATTCCCTATCTTACTCCTAGAAGCCTCACTTTGGGTAGAAGTCTTCGCAAGGAAGCCTTTGGCTCAAATCAAAAAGAGTTACCCGATTTTAAGGTAATGTTTTCTCTTATGTTATTTTTTTTTATTTTGATTCTCCAACCCCTTATACTCTTTTTATTCCATTCTTTTGTAACAACACCAGTATCTTAAATATACTAGGATTTTGTTTTGATAAGTATTTGATTTACACTTACACACACCTTTTTCTAATGGTTAAATAACATACTGTTTCCGTGGGTGGTGAATTACTACCTCACGAAACGATGATTGTTAAATCTTATTTTAACACCTCTCATGGTGTACATTAATATGTAACTATATTTATATATGATATATATTATGTTTATGTTTTACTTATGCTTATGTAATTTTCATTTATGACATACCTTTATGATTTCCATTATGGGTAAAGGCGATAATTTCATTTTAGGAAGTGCGGACTACCGCCCCCTTAAAGTGATTTGAATTGTTAATTCCATATGTGGGATGTGTAAAGGATGGAGTAAATGATATTATACTGGAATTATAATTCAAATTTATATCATTATGATTTCATTCCCTTAAATACGAAATAGAAATGAAAGTTGCGTTCATACATACGTACGACTTACCGTCTCCAAGAATGGTGCATTTCATTTCTTACCTATTAATGTTATGTAATATTATAAACACATGTGTATATTGGATATATATTATATATATGATATCTAGATCATGAATATAATTCTGGATATAATGGATATTTTACAACATGAACAACTTGTAATTATAAGAAGTTTATTTTTGACTCAAGTACCAAAGATCGACAAAACGACCGTTATTAAATAAAATAATTAAATAATGTTCATAAAATGGTAATAAGTGATATAAAAGGAACAATGAACTTGAAAAAGGTTATTAAGCAAGTAGAAATTAACTCTAGTTTATTATTCAGGAGGTTAAAGAAGGATTGAGTCATGTCGGACACGAGGTAAGGGACTTCATCTCAATCTCCTTTCATTGAGGCATATTTTGTTTTATACACAATTTTCTTTTATACGGTGTATAAACCCTTTTTAATTTTACTTTTATTCAAAATAAATCTTTTTATAAGAAGCATTTTTACTAAACGACAAAAGGAATGTTTTGTCTTACGTATGCGGCGACAACGACTTCTCCACCGCTGTGACCATTATTTGAGTTTTGGCTTCCTCTACAAGCCATAACTTTTTTTAAATGAAAAATAAATACCAAGTTTTTATTTTCTTTTATTTTGGTATTGAAAATGGTTTTGAAAGTGTTTTTATTATATCAATGTGTTTTATTGATATCTTGAGATTGAAATGTGAAATGTTATGTTTCCTTTATGCATTTTTTATGTGATACGATTATGTTATGGTTTATGATATGTTTAAACCAATTCATATGAGGAATTCATTGGGCTTAATAAGTGACGGGTGGAGCCTGCTATAGCTCCTCGATGTATCTGTAGGTCTCATTAGACAAACTAGTGTCTTGGCATGAGGCCTTGACAAAATCTTATTTGTAGTCTTGGCACGAGGCCTTGGCTACGTGGTTATGATAGTCTGACATTATGCATTCCATCATTATGAAAGTGTTTATTGATATTGCATGTGATTATTCGACTTATACAATATCCATGTGAATAAGTAAATGACATTATTTCATTTTACTTTTTCCATATTATACTGAAGTTCAAGTTTTAAAGGCTTTTTTTAGTTATACATTTCCTTAAATTTTTATGTTTATTTATGAAAGTTTCCGCTATATTGTTATCCTTACTGAGCATCTGAGCTCACCCCTTTCTATGTTTTATTTTCCCAGGATGTGAAGAAATATTTTATGACTGACCTGCAGGGATAGTCTGAAGGTGATATGAGTGTGGACTATGGAGACCATGTTATTTTAGTTTTTCACTTTATGATGTAATGTAAGACTTATGAATGTATCTAGTGTTTCCAAGGCTACTAAACTAATCGGTCTTTCGAGACTTGATCTTTTGTGATCATGGAAATGTTACATAATAATGCATCGACTCTGGGTAACTGGGGTCTGGGCATTACAGTTGGTATCAGAGGCAGTTTAGTACTAACCTTGGAAGCTAGATTTAGAAAAACTCTGATTAAAGCAAATAGCCCTAAGATAGACTTTGAGGATTAGTATAAAAGAACTTCCTAGAATTTTGGTATTATAGAGTTTTTTTGAGTTTTCTGAGCAATACATCCCTCTCTAGATACGAGCAGGTAGAGGCGGCTCTGGCACAGATGTACTTAGGGGTAAAACCCGAAAACACCGCTTTGAGCTAGACTCGAATGAGAACTGGTGCACGACAACGGGCCTTGCTGCACTCTTGGTTACGACACTCCCGGGGGATATGCTTAGGATAATTCTCATTTTCTTTACAAACCATTATGAAGGGTTTATGAGTATATACTTCCTCAAAGAATTTTTTTATGATTATGGATTATATCCATAAATAGTTCAATTTATATTAAGTGTTTTCAAGTTTGTTATTATGTATTTCTATTCATAAACTAATATAGTTTATGAAATTGTTTATAAATGGTGCGTAGTGGAAGGAATGGAAACTGTATCAATGCATGCACTCCATGTATGGATTTCCATCCTACTCAAGATAATTATAGTGGAGATGGTGATACAACTGGTTCTGATCAACTTATCACCATACTGGGACAACTCACTCAGGTTATGAATAATAACCTTACTCGTATAGAGCACCCTGATCCGCAACCTGGAGGATCAATGTTAGATCATTTCATGAGGCAACAACCGACAACATTTAATGGGGGTAAAAATCCATTAGTAGCTAAGCAATGGATAAACTCCTTAGAGAAAATATTCCATACCTTGGGGAGTAGTGGAAGGAAGAAAGTTATCATGGCAGTTTACCGCCTCACTGGAGATGCCGATCAATGGTGGTCGCTGATTCAAAACACAAAGGAAGATGAAGAAGTATCAAGTTTTGAATGGAAAGAGTTTAAGGAAATTTTCTTAGAAAAATACTTTCCACATGACCATCGAGCAGATATGGAAAGGCAATTTCTGAGTCTAAGGCAGAAGGAGGATGATAATGTCACAAAGTATGAGGATAACTTTACAAGGTTAGTGACGCATGATACATATTATATACATAACCCAAGAGGTAATATTGATCATTTCTTTGATGGGTTAAAACCATTTCTCCATCGAGCATTAGTCTCACAAACCTTCTCATCGTACGAAGATATTGTCTCATGTGCTATTAAGATGGAAAAGGAATTCTCTAAGTCTTATGACTTTAAATCAAAGCAAGAGAAGAATATATCTTTTTATCAATCTGGAAATGGAAATAAGGGGAATAAGGGAAATGTTGAATATCAGTCCTGCAGTAAATGTGGGAAGAAACACCCCGGTACTTGCTTGAAGGGAATGAGAGTCTGTTACAAGTGTGGTGAAAAAGAACACCAAGCTCATGATTTTAAAGGAAAGAGAGTTGCTGTCAATGTGGAATGCTATAATTATAGAGAGATGGGAAATTATGCAAATGAATTTCCTAAGCATCGGGGGAACTTACCTCAAAAGAGGCCAAGGGATCAAGGCCAAGCTTATGCTATCACTACTGCTGAGGTTGAAGCTCTGAAAGACGTGGTGGAAGGTAATTTAATGGTTTCTTCAAGTTTAGAAAATACATTATTTGATTCTGGATCATCACATTGTTTCATATCTTCCCAGTTTTCTAAGAAAATTGGATATTTAAAATTTGATTTAACAAGAGAATTTTCAGTCAAAAATATTAAGGGAAGTATCATTGCTACAAAGTTTTGTCAATTAGTCCCCATTAAGGCATATAAATGTTCTTTATCTGTTTATCTCATCGTCATACCCATGATTGAATTTGATATAATCCTCGGAATGGATTGGATTTCAGACCATGATGCGAATATTTATTGTAAGAAGAAGGAGGTTACTATTTTTGATGATGATGATAAGGAACAACTTATCTTTAGAGAAGAATCGTCACCACCTAATTCTTATCTAGATCCACGCCTAGTGGCTCTACTAAATTCAATAATCTGGGAGGAAGATAATGAAATAACTATGGGCGAGGAAAGGAATGTTCAAATAGAGGATGTACCTATTGTGAGAGAATATGTAGATGTGTTACTGGAATATTTACCTGGACATCCTCCAGAACGATAAGTTGATTTTTCCATTGATTTAATTCCTGGTTGAAGGCCTATATCGAAGACCCCTTATAGAATGGCCACTGTGGAATTAGTTGAACCAAAGAAACAACTAGATGAATTGAGTAATAAGGGATTTATTTGCCCTAGTGTTTCTCCATGGGGAGCCCCTGTCTTTTTTGTTAAGAAGAAAGATGGATATATGAGGTTGTGTATTGACTACAGGGAGATCAATGCTATAACAATAAAGAACAAGTATCCTCTACCTCGCATTGATGATTTATTTGACCAACTGCATGGAGCTCAATACTTTTCAAATATTTACCTTCGATCTGGATACCATCAGTTATGTGTGAAGAAGGAAGACATTACGAAGTCAACATTTTGAACCAGGTACGAGCATTACGAGTTTAAAGTAATGCCTTTTGGATTTACTAATGCACCCTCTGTATTCATGGATATAATGAATAGAGTTTTAAAGGAATATTTCGATGAGTTTGTGGTGGTATTTACTGATGATATCTTGGTATACTCCAAAAGCTACAAAGATCATGAAAATCACTTGCGCATTATTCTAAATACTCTTAGAAGACATGAATTATATGGGAAGTTTAGCAAGTGTGAATTCTGGCTTCAAGAGATTTCTTTTCTTGGCCATATTGTCTCCAAAGATGGAATCTCTGTTGATCCTTCTAAGACCAAGGCAATCCAAGAATGGCCAGCACCGACGAGTATAACTGAGGTATGAAGTTTTATTGGTTTAGTAGGTTATTATCAACGTTTTGTCCATAATTTTGCTCAGTTGGCTAACCCATTAACAAAGATCACACGTAAAGGGGTTAAATTTGTTTGGAAAAAAGAGTGTGAAGAATGTTTTGAAGAACTAAAGAGAAGATTAGTCAATGATCCTATATTGACTCTACCATCGAGGAATGATGGGTTCGTTATTTATAGTGATGCATCGAAGAAAGGACTTGGTTGTGTCCTTATGCAGAATGATAGGTTTATTTTCTATGCATCACTACAGCTAAAAATTCATGAGCAAAACTATCCTACTCATGATCTCTAGTTAGCTGCTATAATCTTTTCCGTGAAGATATAGAGACATTATCTCTATGGTGAAAAATGTGAGATATATACCGATCACAAGAGTTTGAAGTATATTTTCTCACAAAAAGAACTCAACATGAGGCAAAGGCGATGGCTTGAACTACTCAAGGATTATGATTGCACGATATAATACCACCCAGGGAAGGAAAATATGGTTGCAGATGCTTTGAGTAGAAAAGATCATGGAGTTTTGAACATGATGAGAGTGGAAAGGGATCCTATTTTCATGGATCTAGTAAAGATGGATATGGGAATCACCATGGAAGGTGAAACATCAAAACTTGTTCAAATGGTTGCCAAACCATCTTTTCTAGAAAGGATAAATAGTTCTCAGGCCAATGATGAAGAGTTGAAAAAGAAGATTAAAGCTCTAAATGATGGGCGATTGAGTGACTTTGTGTATGAAGATGGAATTTTGAAATTTGGGAGGAGACTTTGTGTTCCCGATATACCTGATTTAAAGAGGGAATTGTTGGATGATGCTCATAGTTCCAATTTCTCTATACACCCTGGGAGCACTGAATTTTATAGAGATTTAAAGGAACATTTTTGGTGGGACAACATGAATAGGGAGATTGCTGATTTTGTGTCAAGATGTATAGTTTTTCAAGAAGTGAAAGCTGGAAGGCAACAACCTGGTGGAGTATTGCAACCTCTTACCATACTTGAGTGGAAATGGGATAATATTACGATGGACTTTGTCATGGGACTACCAAAGACTCCTAGAAGAAATGTCGCAATATGGTTCATTGTTGATCATCTCATGAAGTCATCACATTTTCTTGCTATAAGAGATGATATACCACTTGAACGACTAGCAAGGATATATATTAATAAAGTTGTGAGACTTCATGGAGTACCCCTATCGATTGTTTATGATTGTGATCCCTATTTTACATCAAGATTTTGGAAAAGTCTTCAGAAATCCCTAGATATTGAACTTCATTTGAGCACTGCCTACCACCCTCAAACAGATAGACAATCAGAACGGACTATTCAAACCTTAGAAGACATGTTGAGATCATGCTCACTTGACTTTCAGGGTATGTGGGATCAATATTTACCTCTAGTATAATTTTACTATAACAATAGCTTCCATTCAAGTATTCAGATGACACCATATGAAGCGTTATACAGAAAGAGATTTCGCACACCAACCTGTTGAGATGACATTGGTGAAAGAAAACTTGTAGGCCCATAACAAGTGGAGGAAACGATGGAAAAGGTGAAGGTAATCCGAAACCACATTAAAGAAGCTCAAAGTAGGCAGAAGATCTATACCGATAATTGAAGGAAGGATTTGGAATTTCGGGTGAGAGATCATTTTTTCTTGAAGGTATCTCCATGGAAGGGAGTTATACGTTTCGGTAAGAAGGGTAAATTGAGTCCCAGGTACATTGGACCTTTTGAAATTCTAGAGCGAATTGGGGCTGTAGCTTACCATTTGGCAATGCCGCCAAGTCTCTCCAAAGTTCACGATGTGTTCCATATATCATTGTTGAAAAAATACATGCCTGACCCAACGTATGTACTCACCTATGAGGAATTAGAACTGGAACCCGATCTTTCATACTGCGAAGAGCACATCAGGATTATTGATACAAGAGAACAAGTGCTGAGAAACCAGACGACTCGTCTGGTAAAAGTTCTATGGAGAAATCATACGATGGAAGAGGCAACGTGGGAACCCGAGGAACTTATGATGAAGAATCACCTGATTCTTTTCATGTGGTAGTTTTCTAGAAATTTTGAGGACGAAATTATTTGAAGGAGGGGAGAATTTAACACCCCAAGCTTCCACGGTACGCTTCTCTTTCAATAATACAATAGCTTGCATTATACGAAATTTTGAGATTCTAACACACCGCGACCAATCAAAGTAGATGTTATGAATAGTAATAACCACTTTTTGAAATTATATTAATTTTATAATTCAAAATGGACTTCATTTTTGTATTCTTAATATTGAAATTATCCTAAGTTGAATTTTTTGTAATTTTCTGAGAACTTCCAATTTTCTATGAATAGTAAAAAAATACTTAAAAACAAATTTTTAATCAAAATAATTTATAGTGATAAATTATAATATTGAGTGGTTTTAATGTATAATTAGAATATATTTTTACTATTTTATCCAATGGTGGTCATTAGAATTAATTTCACTTTGAAATTGGACACAAACAATTGTCAATCTTTCGATAGATATTGTTTCTTAAAAACACGCTATTTGTTTTGACAACGGGAATTAATTATAAAATTAATTAATCCAACTTATATGTTTTTAATTTGGTAAAATAGACATCATTTTTGAATTCGGAATATCAATTATATATTAGGGTGAATTTTTGTTATTGTTCTGAAAAACTTCAATTTTTGATGAATAGTGAAACCACTAAGTGGTAGTTAAAAAAACTGATTTCTTGTTTAAATGAAACTTTACCGCCTCTACAAATTTAATTTCAAAAATATGACATACATGGTTGTAATTAGTAAGTAAAATGTGGATCAATGGGATGAAAATAATTTTTGGTGAATAGTAACTTTTGAGTTTTATTAACCGCGATTAGAGGTAATTAGGGTAATTTAAGGTAAAAATGATATTATAAGAATATAAAAATATATTGACACATGTCCTACTATTATTGGATGAGTCATGGACGACCAAGAAAAACCATGGGATGATTTTTGGGACCCCATGGATCCACTTGTGTAAGATAATGACATTAATACCTTTTATTTAAAGTAAAAATAAAAATGTCACAAACATGTATTGTTTTACTAAAACAATTTTTAGAAGGGGTTATACAAGTCATATTTTTTACTATAAATATTCATTATAAATATAAAAATATTTCCTACCACATGGTATTTTGTTTATAGTTTTTATACATTAAAATAATAAATTTATTTATGACACCATGATGATGCATCAATTACCTCATTAACGAACGATTTAAATTAAATGAAAAGATAAGGTAAAATATAAGACTTACACTTGTCAAAAACCTATTGTATGGGTGTATTTAGAACCCTTATCACCTTATCCTCTAAATATATAATTGTGGGACCTTTGAAATCCTAAAATCACTTCATAATAATGTAACATTTTACGACTTTCCAAGAGTGCCCCTCCTCTTCTCTTATAAAAGGCCCCCAACTCTACCACCTTATTCACACCTTCAAAGCCATTTTTCTTGGCCAAACTCTTCCCAAATAATCTATCAACTTCCCTATCTTACTTCTAGAAGCATAACTTTGGGATGAAGTCTTCTCAAGGAATCCTTTGGCTCAAATCAAAAAGAGTTACCCGATTTTAAGGTAATGTTTTTTCTTATGTTCTTTTGTTTTATTTTGATTCTCCAACCCCTTAAACTCTTTTTATTCCATTCTTTTGTAAAAAAAACAGTATCTTCAATATACTAGGATGTTTTTATGAGAAGGATTTGATTTAAACTTACAAACACCTTTGTGTAATGGTTAAATAACATACTGTTTCTGTGGGTGGTGAATTACTACCTCACGAAACGATGATTGTACAAATATTCTTTTAACACCTCTCATGGTGTCCATTAAGATGTCACTATATTTATATATGATATATATTATGTTTATGTTTTCCTTATGCTTATGTAATTTTCATTTATGGCATACCTTTATGATTTCCATTATGGGTAAACGTGATAATTTCATTTTAGGAAGTGCGGACTACCGCCCCCTCAAAGTGATTTGAATCGTTAATGAAATATGTGGGATGTGTAAAGGATAGAGTAAATGATATTATATATGATATTATACTGGAATTATAATTCACCTTTATATCATTATGATTTCATTCCATTAAATATGAAATAGAAATGAAAGTAGTGTTCATGCGTACGTACGACTTACAGTCTCCATGAACGGTGCATTTCATTTCTTACCTCTAAATGTTATGTAATATTATAAATGCATGCATATACAGGATATATATGATATATATGATATATAGATCATGAATATAATTCTGGAGATAATGGATATTTTACCACATGAATAACTTGTAATTATAAGAAGTTTATTTTTGACTCAAGTACCAAAGATCGACAAGACGACCGTTATTAACTAAAATAATTACATAATGTTCATAACATGGTAATAAGTGATATAAAAGGAACAATGAACTTGAAAAAGGTTATTAAGCTAGTAGAAATTAACTCTCGTTTATTATTCATGAGGTTAAATAATGATCAAGTCAAGTCGGACACGAGGTAAGAGACTTCGTCTCAATCTCCTTTCATTGAGGCATATTTTGTTTTATAAAAAACTTTCTTTTATACGGTGTATAAACCCCTTTGAATTTTACTTTTATTCAAAAGGAATATTTTTATACGAAGTGTTTTTACTAAACGACAAAAGGAATGTTTTGTCTTATGTATGCGGCGACAACGACTTCTCCGCCTCCGTGACCATTATTTGAGTTTCGGCTTCCTATAAAAGCCATAACTTTTTTTAAATGAAAAATAAATACCAAGTTTTAATTTTCTTTTATTTTGGAATTGAAAATGGTTTTGAAAGTGTTTTTATTATATCAATGTGTTGTATTGATATCTTGTGATTGAAATGTGGAAATGTTATGTTTCCTTTATGCATGTTTTATGTGATATGATTATGTTATGGTTTATGATATGTTTACACCTATTAATATGAGGAATGCATTGGACTTAATAAGTGATGGGTGGAGACCGCTACAGCTCCTCGATGCATCGGAAGGTCTCATGAGACAAACTAGTGTCTTGGCACGAGGCCTTGACAAAATCTTACTTGTAGTCTTGGCATGATGCCTTGGATACGTGGTTATGATAGTCTGGCATTATGCATTCCATAATTATGAAAGTGGTTATTGATATTGCATGTGATTATTCAACTAGTAGAATATCCATGTGAATAAGTAAATGGAATTATTTCATTTTACTTTTTCCATATTATGCTGAAGTTCAAGTTTTAAAGGATTTTGTTTTAGTTATACATTGCCTTAAATGTTTAGGTTTATTTATTAAAGTTTCCGCTATATTGTTATCCTTACTGAGCATCTGAGCTCACCTCTTTCTATGTTTTATTTTCCCAGGATGTGAAGAAATATTTTATGACTGACCTGCAGGGATAGTCTGAAGGGGATATGAGTGTGTACTATAGAGACCATGTTATTGTAGTTTTTCACTTTTTGATGTAATATAAGACTTATGAATGTATCTAGTGTTTCCAAGGCTACTAAACTAATCAATTTTTTGAGACTTGATCTTTTGTGATCATGCCAATGTTACGTAATAATGCACCGACTCTGGGTAACTGGGGTCGGGGCATTACAACACAAGTCACTAAGAACCTATTATACACTATATTTACTACTAGATAATAATCCAACTGTAGATATCACTACTACCATCATGAATCACCATGATCTATAATGATTTTCCAAGCATCATCATGCGTTAACTCTAAATGATCCACACTAGCTTCATGTCTACCCATACCATCACCAAACATGTGTATCATCTATAAATACCCAACAAGTATAGGAATAAGGCATGGGTATAGGTGAGTATAAACATACCCTGTATGATTCCCCCAAAACTATTAAAGAATAAAAAAGAAAAATTTCTTCTATACTCCTGGTATGAGAGGTGACCACGAAGAATATAAAGAGGAAAACCATAAAACCAAGTCATCTAAAATCCCCCAGTCATAAAGAGTAACTGGATGAATGAAAGGAGATATAATCTAGATATTCTTTATAACATAGATCCTAAAGGACATAATAAATATTCCAATAATAAATAATCTAACCCTAAATAGTCATACCAAATAATACAACATAGAATCTTAGAGTACCTAAGGGTCAAAAAAGTCTAGAGTTGATAACCATTCATACGTCACATCTAGAAGGAAATTGAGGGGGTTATTGAGAAGTCATAAGTATCAAATAAGTCTAAAATTCTTAGCCTTTATAACCATGAAACCATTACTAAAAACTACATAGGGAATCCTATACATCACTGAATCAAACTTATTAGTCGAGGGAGTATCACACTCACTTGTCTATCTATAAAAAACCATCAATCAAATATTTAAACCACTAATTCCAATAAACACACATTTCCTCACATGAATCATAAAAAAATTTACACCTCACTCAAATTTACCTCAACCGAGGGAGTATGACCCAAAAATAGAATATACCGCACCCTAATGAATGAGGGGATACTTGACCCTACTTATAGGTCAAGATAGAGGATATTGAATCCCAAGAATATATGGGGGATACATGAATTTATCTATAAACAGACCACTAGATAGAAGATTATAGAACCTTGGTCAAAGTGAGGGATACCTAATATAATAGCCCAGAACCTTCACTCTTGGATCTAGTACTAAATTCATAAACTTTATGTTTTCAGTATTGATACCAAAGATAGTGAACTAATCTTTACTTTCAATATCAAAAATAAACTATTGGATCACTTATACACCCATGGTAATTATTAGGTTTAGAGTTTTAGATAATTAGGATAGATTCCTACAAAAACAACTCCCTTGACATTAAATGAGAAATTATCCCATTTAAACCATATTTTCTTATTTCACATTATGTCGTCAACATCATCATTGTGAAATCATTTATAGACATAATTTGTTCAACCTCATTATTTATAACTCAGGGAAGAGGAAAACATATTAAGGGTGAGCCCAAATACTCAATAAGGGTAAAAATAATCAATAATAATTGAATGCCATCAATGAGAATAAGAAGGGCGTAAGGGTATAATGAAAAATCATAGTGTAAGAGAGAATCATAAAATAAATCATACCCATCAATACATAGATCATAAAATATTAAAACATGGAATAGTAAAGAGTCATCATAATCAATAATCATGAGCCATGTGATATCAATCTCGATCATGATAAACATTATAATCCATAATAAGTAATTAAAAACCTTTTTGGTAACTTGTAGAATCACTTTCATAACTCATTTTAAACCTATTTCATAAGTAACTAGATCCAAATTAAATCCATAGTATAAACCCTTTGGTAACTATATCCTTCTTACATGTTAAGAAAAGGTACATTACCAAATGTATTGGAGTGATATATGGGCGTACCCATCATATAAGATATAACAGGCTAACCCAATGCTATTTGGGATACCCCATCTTTAACAGTCTCACTTAGTGCTGTCTAGGACACCACATCATCTAAGATGTAATGGGATCAATCAATGTTATCTATTCCACCCCATCATCTAAGATGTCCAAGAACCACAAAATAAATAAAACTAATAGAAACAATCATTATTCATTTTATAACTTGATTAACCCATGGTAAAAAATGGGTACTATAAAACTCTAATTGAAACATGATAATCCCATGGAAAATAAATGGGTTCCATAATAATTTATTTGAAACATGATTAACCCATGGAAAATAAATGGGTTTCATAACAATCTCTTTGAAATAATATTAATCCATCCAAGGAAAGAATAATAATGGTATTAATACCAAATATCCCTAGTGGAGGATAAGTAACAAAAAGGGTTTTTTATTATGATGAATGAAAATACCATTAAAATATAATTAAAAAAATCCATGAGGAAAATATCCTTTTTATTTTGAAAATCACTTTTTAAAACATAAAACACTGTGAAAATAATTTTCTTTGAAAACAACCTTGTAAATGTATGAATGAAGTTTAAAAAATATTTTAAAACACTTTTTAAAACATAAAAAAGTTAAAATTGTTTCCCTTGAAAATGATATTAAAATATCTTTTAAAAACATTTTTAAAACATTTTTATAAAATATTATTTTGAAATAACACAATTTTTTGACTAAAGATAGAAATGAAGTATAATTTTGCTAAAAACACTTTCTTAAACATTTTAAGTGCCAGAGAGTGGGAAAATGGTACAATTAGTTAGAAGTATCATTAATAAATAGAGGATAAGATAATTCTTGATAATTATAATATTTTATCATCAAATACGTAATCATACACAATCCCAATAAATGATTAGATTTTAACAAACGACTCTTAACACTTTTGTAGATTTGAATCATAATCACAATGAAAGAATAACATTAAGTGAAACATAGAATATAATAATAATAATAATATTAAAGATATAAAATGTAAAAGGGTAAGAATATACACCATAAAAAAGAAGTTAGGTGTATAACATAACTTATATCACAAAGAAGGCATATTGAGACAAAAATCCCTTAAAGTTTTGGTAACTTTGAAACCCTAAACCCCATGAAATAAAGATCCTAAAATGGATATGTAAAACTATATAAATTTAAGAATAATAATTATACAATAAATTCTTGGGTAGTATATACACAACATAATAAAAATAATTGGTGAATATGACATGTATCCTACAAAAATAAAAGTGAGATGAGAAAAAACCCCAACCTTGAGTCTGATTCATCTTGATTTTTATTTATCTTCTTAAATAATAAAGTTATGTTAATTATTTAATTTATTTAAAACATTTTAAAATTTTATTATTAATTTTATTAGAATTATAAAAAATTTATATATAATTGCTTAATCAATTAAGTTTACATCAAATATTTTGACTATATTCGGTTTATCTGTAAAAAACTACTTAGGTTGGTTGAATATGGTCAAAAAGATAATTATTTAAACATATAAAGAATAATAATCATGAAATAATAATCATATTTATATATTAATTATTCCTTTAAAACCAATCATGGAATATGATTATGAAAAATGAACTATCTTTATGATAATGGAGATGGTAGGTCGTACATACACATGAGTAACGTTTCCACTTCTTCATTGATCATTATGGAAAGAATTTATGTAACATTTTATCTTTATTAAATAAAAATTATATGATTAATACCATTATATTTAATTATATATACTTATATATATCATTTTTGGGATGTAAAAGGTTTCACATTGCTTTGCGGAGGCGACAGTCCACACATTCACGAACGACGTTATCACATTTTCACTGTGTGAAAAAGTAATAAGGAAAATGATATATTATATTTTTAGAAATATAATTATGTCATTAATATCATAATTATGTCATTAATATCATAATTATTTAATATATATCATATATATTTATTATCTTTACCCTTGTTACCTTCCATGCAATGCGTTAGTGAAACACGCTTCACATTGCTTCGCAAGGTGGTAGTCCGCCATACACACGAGTGACATTATTGTATTCACTATAGTATGGAATGAAAAAAGGTTAATATGATATAATTTATCCAAATGTATTTTTATATTATAAATATCATAAATATAATATATAAATATTATGTTCATAATTATGCTCAACCATGAGAGGTGGTAATGGAAAAACGAATGACATCGTTTTGCGAGGCGGTAGTCCGCCGTACACATGAATTATGATTTCATAAATAATTTTATGGAAGTGTGTTTTTAGGTCATAAAATTTACATAACAACATATGAGTATATTTAAAATAATGATCTTATTATATAATAATGGTATAAGAATAATTTTATTGGATGGATAAGGAAACAAAACAAAAATGCATGTTGATGAACGTTACCACTTATTTGAGTAACTCCTTTTGGTTTATACCAAAAACTATAAAGGTTTATTGTGTGACCAAAATAATGATTCTAGGATGAGTTTAGGTAAGTTTTGAGGTGATTTGGGTAGGTTTTGGATGATCTAAAAGGCAGATAGGTGTGAAGAAGTGGGGAGAGTGAGTGCCTTTTTATTTTTAGGGAGGAGTACCATTCTTGTAAATACTCAAAAGTATTTACTATTGGTAGGTCTAATTTACTCATGTGCCTCAGAAATTTAATAAAAATGGATTTTATGGATTCTTTTTCCAAAAACACCTCAAAAACATAAAATAATTGTTTTATAATATTTTGTTCATTAACTCTTAAGTTTCCCTTTTTTTTCATTTTGGTTTTTCATTAAAGTAACCAATTTTATAAACTATGTAATTAATCCATTAAGACTAAATTAAACTGTTACTTATTATAAAATATAGAAAAAAATATTTTAGATATTAAATCTAAATTTTAAAATAAAAATCTCATGTGTGTTAGAAATTAATTTTAATAGAAGCACATGTAACGTGCAAAAACATCACTTTAACCCTAACCGTGTCAACAATGTTTTTACTATTCATGAGTCAATATGTTCATTATGAAAGACTAATTGGTACATTAATGGAATATATTTGATATTTATTAACATTTAAAAATCAATTTATATAAGATAGTAGCTTTAATAAATTTAAATCATTTAATAAATTATCATTTTTTATAAAATAACATTAATGTCAATTTTGACATTATTTATTTAATTTGAATTCGAAAAATATCAAGGAAGTAACGAAATTAAAATATATTAATTTATAAGATCTTTTTCAAGATATATTAATCTGAAAAAATAATTTAACATAAAAATTCATTCTATTTACCTCACTTTTATTATTTTTAGTATCATTTATTTTATTTAATTATTAACTAAATAATCCATGTGTTAACGTTTCTTAAGCATTTAATGTAATTATATCATCTCTAAAAACTAAAGATTAATTATTATGATAATAAAAATTCATTTATATTTAAAAATAATATGTATAACCAAACCTATGTAGTTTTTACCTATCCCCAAATCTTTATATAAATTAAAAGAAAAAAAGGCAAATTTCTTTATCTTTTTCTTTTCTTAACTTATTATATGGGTCACTTTCATGGAATAGTGTCCAAAAAACTCATATATTTAGATAATAAGGTCATTAGGGTATAAATAAGTCTATAAAATTGGTGTCTTTCAAGTGTTGGGCAATTTTTACACCTTATTATCTAAGTTTAACCACAAAGTAAACTTGTTATTACCATAATCACAGTAAATAATTTAAACTGTTTTAACTAATCACATTGGTAAAAAAATAAGTTGAAATTATTATATAGTATAAATTATTCTTATTAAAAATATGGAATCAAAATTTTCAAATTAAATTCACATAATTAGTAAATTTTAATTTAAAATTAATTCTGTAGACATGATGAAAAAGCGGGTTTTAAAAGTGAAAAAGTTCAAAAGTTCACAATGTTTTTATATCAAAATTCAATATGAAAATTATTAAAATTTCCAATATTTAATTAATATATGTATAATTTTACTACTGTTACTTTAACACCAATTCAAAATATAAATTGACTCTGTAAATAATTTAGGTGAAAAGATAGTTTTCAATTAAAATTCAGTATTTTGTACTATTCAACAAAAATAATTTTTTATTATAAAAATACAAAAAATTCACCCTAAGATATATTATATTATACTTTCCAAAATAAATTTAAAATTATCGTATAAAAATTAAAAAATTTTAAAAAATTATTTTTTAAATAAGTGCTCTATAAAAAGGCATCGAAACAACATTTTAGAAAAAAAAGGTTTTTAATTATAAAATTGGATTTATTTTTATCTATTATCTAGAAAACACATAGGATGAATATTAAACATTAAATTTAATATATAATATATAATTTTCATTAATATAAACCAAAAAGAGTGATTTTGTAACCTCAATGTTTCATGTAACACAAGTTAAACTCGCAAGCCATAATTTTCATCTTTTAAATTCTCAGAGTGTTACATACTTTCCCCTTTAAAAAATTGTATCCTCAAAATTTTAACTTTATATTGGTAATCAAAGGTTGGAAATTTGAAAATATTTTTTTTAAACCCACATTGTAAAAAGGGTTAATAAAACATCCTCTTAATAATAGAGAAAGGGAAGTACAAAGGTTATATGGAATAACACATTACTATATTTCCTTATATGAGAACATATGTTGGAATGGAAGAAAAGTGTAAATAATTATAGATAGTGATTGTGGTCATTGATAAAAAAAAGTGAATGATCAATGTGAAGTTAAAGGCCTTAAAACCATAAATATGGGATGATCAAAAAGACCTTCGGTTCATCATAATTGAAAGTACTGGGATAATATTTTTGTTTCAATATCATTTTCATAGAGATAAGGAATTATCATTCCATATAGACTAAGGTAAGAATGAAAATATACTTACTTAATGAGTATAATTTCATCATTTTTCAATTTCCACCACAATCTTATATTTTTCTTCAAATGATGGGTATTCAAGATGATTTTTTCATACTTTAAGCACTAAAATTCAACTTTTAAAGGATCATATAACCATAAAAGGGATAAAAACTATTCCTACTATATTTAAACATTAACTAAAACAAAAATGGTTATAACCTGGTAAGATAATTACCAAAATGAATAAACCTTCATATGATACAATGATCTTCAAAATTCAATAGTGATACCCAAAGTTCAAACTAAATTATTCCATAAATAACCATACTTAAAATTCTTCAAACATTTTCGACTAAAGCTCAGAACCCAATGATTAGAGGGATTTGATTGTATATTATTCTAAGATAATTAAACCATTATTCCTTGAATAAAATCCCATATATTTTCAAAATATACATAATTTTAATAGTACAAATTTCATACTAACCGGGGCATTATGTAGGCCATTGGTAGGCGTAAAACCCATATCGCCCTTTAATCATGGGTTCAAGCCCCACTACCTTGCCAGATGTGATGGGTTGTCACCCAAAATATGAGTTGTTTCTTTTTTTCTTTAAACAAAAAAATAATTCTTCTATAAAAAAAACTTCATGTTGACCCTAGGGGTTATAAATACCTAAAACTAATAAAATGTCTCCAAATAATGTCATTAATCACTTTAGGATCTCATCACTTAAAACCTCAAATGGGTGTCCAAAATGTTGAACTTATGATCATCATAAATCTCATAGACCTATGATGCCATCCATAAATCTTGAGATAACCTCACATGAAATCATCATAATCTCCAAAGTTATCTAATCCTTTCTCTGATACCAACTATAACATCTTAGAACCTACACTCTTAGATTTGATGCTAAATTCATATAATTTACATTTTTTTATTTGGTACTGAAGAAGGTAAACCAATTTTCTCTTAAAACATCAAATGGAAAATATTTTATCACTTACATACCCATAGACCTTTTTACTTTTATAGTTTTAAATGATTAAGAGAAACTCATACATAAAAAACTCCCATGACTTTAAATGAACATTTCTCCCATTCAACCCAGTTTTTATTATTTCACATTAGGTTATCAAAATCATCCTTGTTAAATTATTTATAGACATAATTCATTCGACCTCGTTCTTTATATCTCGAGGAAGGGAAACATATAATAAGGGTGAGCTTAATTTCTTAGTAAGGATAAACATAAGCATTAAAAATTTAATTTCATAAATGAACATAAGAAGTTCATAAGGGTATGAAAACAAAATCATAGTGTATGAGAGATCATAAAAGAACTCATACCCGTCTATACTTGGATAATAAAATATGAAAACATGGAATATAAAAGCACTAAAAAAGGTTGTCATTAGAAGGGTTTTTTTTCATTTATAGGGGGTTATAACCCCTTTAAAGTATTTAGTGGCAATTATGGTGAACTACCACTGAAGTGTCTGTAATGTATTTTTAGTAGCAGTTTTCTATAAGTACTGGTATATCCAGATCAACTTTAGGGGCGGTTGATTTAGAAGGGGGTTTAACCCCTTCTAATCTATCATAATTATACTAGAAATTGATTATTTAGAGGGGTTTTAAACCCTTTATAAATAATGTTTCACTTTAGAGGTGGTTAGAACCGCCCCTAATTGATCTGTAGGCATCAACTTTAGGGGAGGTTAAAAAACTACCCCTAATCTCTCAATACTTTAGGGGTGGTTAAAACCGCTCCTAAAGGTGATTTTTTCTCAGATTTCCCCATCCCTAAGAACCATATCCCTCACCCCTATTCACCATTCATCCCCTCCCCAATGTTTTTGACTTCCCCATTATTTCTCCCCCCAAACCTTCTACCTCGAATCCCCCCATCACTTGCACCACACCCTTCCCCCTAGCTTGCTGCCTCCCATTCACCCCAGCCACTTGCACCCTACTCTGTCCGCATGCTTGCCTCCCATTCACCCTAGGACAATCCCCTACCTCTCCCTTTGTAAAATTCTTCTGAGAGGAGATTCGAAACCGCAACCGATAGTAAATCTCCTGCAGACTGACCCTAGATAACACTATGCCACTTAAATTATATGTATATATTTACACATGATTCTATTTATTTATATTTGATGATTTATTCTAATAAATATTATTTACATAATATTTTTAAATACATTGAAGTATATAATCTATATATTTATATGTATATAAACATATGTTAATATATTTATAAATATATTCATATAAATTATTTATATACTTAAATACATATTTATATATTATATACATGTTTATTTATGTAATATATATAAATAATTAAATTTACATATATAAATATATATTTATAAATACATTTATATTTATCTATGTGTGTGTGTTTATGATTTTCCATAATATTTATAGATATAATATAATTATAATATATATTTATTTAATTATTTTTATAGACTTATATATGTGTGTGTGTGTGTGATAATGATAATATTATTAATTATTTTTATTTTCATTACACATGTTTTTTAAACTATGAAAATTATATGTTGGTTTTCTAAATACTATATATTATTTTATGATTTATATCAACCATATATTATATTAAATACATTTATATTATATATTTATATAAATTATTTATATACTTAAATACATATTTATAAATTATATACATGTTTATTTAAATTATATATATATAAATAAGTATTTACTTAATATATATATATATATATATATAATGTATTTCAATACATATATTTATTATTATGTACACTAATATATATATATATATATTTGTATAAATTGTATAATATTATATATAATTTTTATTATATGAAATAAAATATATACAAATATTTATATTATATATAATTAATATTATATGAAATACAATTTATAAAAATATTTATATAATTTTATATGAAATGTAATTTCAAATTATATTTAATATAAACACCTAGACATTTTATTTTAAAAATATTTATTATTATTATTATAATATAAATTATAAAAACTATTTGATATATTTTTGAAATAAATTATATTTAAATATATATATTTATATAATGCATTTGTGCTTTTATATTATAAATAATTAATATTAAATGAAATACAAGTAGTTGGGGTGTGCCTTAGTGGCTAAGGTGCCTCATGATTCTACATCAGACCTGAGTTTAAATCCGAATGGGAGTGAATTTCTACTGGAAGGCAGTGACGCAGGCAAGCAGTGACACATACATGATGTAGGTAGGCGATGACGCAAATAGGCGGTGTTGCAGACAGGTGGTGACATAGACATAATGTAGGAAAACATTGACACATGCATGATGCAGACATGACGTTGCACTAGGCCTATGGACTAGATTGTTGGCCTTTGGGCCTTGAAATGGGTTTCATGCCTACTAGTCCTTCGAGCCATGTACTTAATAAATAAGGCTTGATGGGTGGGCTATCCCTTGGGGGTATATCCCTTGGGGGGCTATGGTCTGCCTTTCCGGCCTGTGTGTGTGTGGTGTGTGTGTGTTTAATGTAATTGTACCCCCAAGCAACTAATATATATACATATGAAATAAAATTTATACAAATAAATAAATATTAATGTACATAATATTATACAATTATATTTATGTATTCATATAAATACAATTGAATATAATCATGTAAATATTTTATATAATATGTTCATATAATGTATTTAAATAAATTTATATACTGTATTTATATATATATTATGAAAGTTTCTTTTTTATTAAAATAGTGGGGGTTCACAACCCCCTATAATCTCTTCAATTAGAGGGTGTTTTGAACCCCCTCTAATTTAAATACATTATAGGGGGTTTTAAACCCCCTCTAATCTCAAGAAATTAGAGGGGGTTTTGAACGCCATCTAAAATCCAACTAGATATTTATGAAAATGATAAAAAATTAGAGGGGGTCCATAAACTCCTATAAAATCGATGATTAAATAGGGTTGTATATAACCACCTCTAATTTTTATAGAAAATTAATTCATAGGGGGTTTATAACCACTATAAATTCGATGATTAGAGGGGGTTGTGCAGAAATCCCTCTAATTATACAAAAAATGAATTTAGAGGGGGTTATACATAACCCCCTCTAAATAATTCCCTATACTATGCTATTGTTTTTGGAGATAAGAGTCATAATAATCAATAATCATGAGCCATATGATATCAATCTTGATCATGATAAAAATTATATCCCATAACAAGAAAATAAAAACCTTTTCAGTAACATGAAGCATCACTTTCATAACCCATTTTAAACTAGTTTCAGAAGAAACTAGAGCCCAGTTAAATCCATAGGAGAAATCCTTTGGTAACTCTCTCATTATTACCTATTAATATAAGGAAAATTACCCAATGTATTAGAGCGCTATCTGGGAATTCCCATCATAGAAGCTATAACTAGATCACCCGGTGCTATCAGAGCTACCCTATCATATAAGATGTAATAGTCTCACATGACACTATCTGGGTCACCCCATTATCTAAGATAGTTGGGCTAACGCATTGTATAACACTTATCTGGAGGCTGGTTACAACAGATTACCCACTGATGAGGTCTTCCAGATGTTTGGTTTGTAGTGATGTTTCAGGTGTGTTATGTGCCATCAACATCTGGAGGATGCAGGACATCTCTTCTTCTCTTGTGCAATGGCCTAAGCCATTTGGAAGCAGGTTTTGGGTGCCTTTGATCTGGATGGACTTATATTTTAGGGACTGCAGGACCTTCTCTATTGTAGTTCGGTTATCCAAATCTCACCTTAGGTTCAGGATCTCCTCTCTGTGGCTGTTTCTGAAGTGCTGCATACTATTTGGTAGCTTTGAAATGCTACTTTGTATAATGGGAAGGGCTGCTGCTTGAAGATTTCCTTGATGCAGATTTTTGCGGCTATAAGGGACATGTCTGTTGTTTGTTTTGGTGAATGTTACAACAATATTCAGGACTTCATGATTCTTAAAAATCTGGGTGTAAAAGGGAATTTCAGACCTACTTTGGGTACTATTGAGCTGTTCTAGATCCCTCATTTCCCCCTTTGGATTAAATTCAATACGGATGGCACTTATAAAGGGAATCCCGATCCTTTGGGTTGTGGTGCGGTGTTTAGGGCTCATGATGACTCTATTAAAGGATGTTTCTATGGTTCTTGTGGCATGAAAAGTTCTCTTGAGGCTGAGATGCTTGGGATTATATATGCTGTCTCATTTGTGAAAAGGAATGGTTGGACTAATATCTTGCTTGAGAGTGACTCTTCTACCATTTTTCAGGCCATCAGAAATGGTGAAATGCTTATCTCCTGGCGGCTCATAGAAAATTGGATGCAATTCATATAGACCCTTTCAACTCTCAACTTCATCATCATGCATATCTATCGAGAGGCGAATAGGGTTGTAGATGGTCTTGAAAACATTAGGGTTGGAAAACCTATTACCTGGTATGATACCCTTCCTAAGGCTTTTCTCCCTTTTTATAGGGATGGTTGTAATAAAATATTTCATTTTCACCACTTGTATTCTTTCTATTTTTATGAATAAATGCCTCGGCCTTTTGGTAGAGGGACCCTCATTTCAATTATTATTACTTTTAGAACTTGACTAACCCATGGGAAAGAAATCGGTTCCATATAAAACACTTTGAAACATGATAATCCCATGGAAAGAAAATGGGTTCCATAACAATCTCTTCAAAACATGATTAACCCATGGAAAATAAATGGGTCTCATAATAATCTCTTTAAAACAAGATTAATCCATCTAGAGAAGGAATTAGTATGGTATCAATACTAATACCAAATATCCCCAATATAGGATAAGTAAAAACAAGGGTTTTGATGTTGATTAATGGAAACAACATTAAAATTTCATTACACACATTCAAGAGGAAAATATCCTTTTCATTTTGAAAATCACTTTTTAAAACATAAAACATTTTAAAAATCATTTTCATTGACAAAAACCATAGAAACATACGAAGGAAGTTTTAAAAATCATTTAAAACACTTTTTAAAATATAATTTTCTTTTAAAATATCTTCCCTTGAAAATTATCTTAAAATATCATTTGAAACCATTTTTAGAAAACATTATTTTGAAAGAACATAGATTCCATAATGAAGAGAGAAATGAAGGTGGATTTTCCTAAAAACATTTTCTTAAACATTTTAAGTAACAAAGAGTATAAAAATGGTAAAATTACTTAGAAGTATCATGAATAAACATATGATAATATAATTCATGATAATTATAATATTTTAACATCAGAGATGTAAACATACATAATCTCGATAAATGATGAGATTGTAACAAAAAACTCTTACAACTTTTTAATATCAAATCATAATCCACATGAAGGAATAACATTAAATAAAACATAGAATATCATGAGAATAAATATATTAATGATATAAAATGTAAAATGGAAAGAATATACACCTCATAAAAAAAGGTAGGTGTTAACATAACTTAAGTCTCAAAGAAGGCATGTTGAGACAAAAATCCCTTAATGCTTTGGTAACTTTGAAACCATAAACCCCATGAAAGATTGAAACTAAAATGAATATGTAAAACCCCATAAATTTAATTATAATAATCATCCGATACATTCATGGGAATTATATACACCACACAATAAAAATAAGTGGTGAATATGACATATATCTCGTAGAAATAAAAGTGATATGAGAAAAACCCCTTTCCTTGAGTACAATTCATCACAATTGTTCCTTATCATACTAAATAACAACCCTATGTTAATTATATAATTTCTTAAGAAAATTTTACAATTTTATTATTACTTTTATTTCACTTATATAAAATTTATATATAATTGCTTAATAAATTAAGTTTATGTTGTATGTTTTGACCATATTTAACTTGTGTGTCAAAAACTACTTAGGTAGTATGACTATGGTCAAAAAGGTACTTATTTAGAAATATATAGAATAATAATCATGAAATTATAATCATATTTATATATAAATTATTTTTTAAAAATCAATCATGGAATATGGTTATGAAAAATGAATTATCATTACGATCATGGAGATAGTAGGTCATACATATGCATGAGTAACATATCCATTTTTTCAATGATCATTATAGAAAGAAGGAATGTAATTTTTTTATCTTTAAATAATGATAATTATATCATTAATACCATGATATTTAATTATATATACTTATATATTTCATTCTTTCGATGTAAAATAATTCACATCTGTTCAGGGGGGAGTGATAATCTACACATCCATAAATGACGTTATCACTTTTTTAGTGTGTGAAAAGTTAATAAATAAAATAATAAATTATATTTTCATAAAGATAATTATTTCATGAATATAATAATTATTTCATTTATATAATATATATTTATTATTTTTTCTCTTATTACCTTCCATGTAACCTGTTAGTGAAAAACGCTTCACATCACTTTGTGAGGCAGTAGTCTGTGGTACACATGAACGACATTACTGTATCCCCTAAGGCATGGAATGTAAAAAAGAAGTATATGATATAATTAATCCATAAGAATTATTATGTTATAAATATCATATATAAATATTATTTCCATCATTATTACTAACTATGATATGTGGTAATGGAAAAATGAACGACATCATTTCGTGGGGCGGTAATCTTAAATACAAACGAATGATGATTTCATAACCCATTTGATAGAAGTTTATATGTTTTTAGGTTTTAAAATTAACATAAAAATATATAATTATATTTATGATATTGAGGTTATTATATAAGCATGTTATAGGAATAATTTAAGGTGGTAGAGAAAGAAACAAAACAAAAATGCATGTTGATGAACATTACCTCTTCTTCGAGTAACTCCATTTGCTTTATAGAAAAACTTTGAAATATTTTCATTATTCCCAAACTAAGGCTTCTAGGATTATGGTAGGTAATTTGGGAGTTGATTTGTTATGGTTTTGGATGAGTTAAAAGGATTGATATGTGTTAAGAAATGGGGAGAGTGAGTGCCTTTTTGTAGTCCTAAAGGAGTGATATTCTTGTAAATACTCAAAAGTATTTACTATTGGGAGGTGTAAATTAACTCATGTGCCTGAAAAATTGAATAATAATGTAGGGGAGTAATTATTTGGTCTATAAATACCTCCAACACACAAAAGAAATAATTTTTTTAAATATTTTGTTCCATAACTCCGAAGTTTCCTTATTTTTTCATTTTGGTTTTCATTAAGGTAACTAGTTTTCTAATCTATGTAATTCATCAATTAAGAATAAATTAAAATGAAAATTATTATAAAATTTATACCCAATTATTTTAAATATGAAATAAAAATTATAAAATAAAAATATAATGTGTGTTGGAAATTAATTTTAAGAGAAATGCATGTAACGTGCAAAAATACTACTTTAACCCTAACTGTGCCAACAATGTTTTTACTATTTAGGTGTAAATATGTTCATTATAAAAGATAAATTGGTCCATTAATAGAAAATATTTGATATCTATTAACATTTTAAAATATCTTTACAGAATATGGGATTTTTAGTAATTTTAAATCATTTAATAAAATTTCATTTATTATAAAATAATATTAATGCCAATTTTGACATTATTTATATAATTTGAATTTAAAAAATATAAATAAAATAATTGAACTAAAATATATTAACTTAATAGGTGTTTATAATGATATATTAATCTAAAAAACCCAAAAATTCATTCAATTTACCTCAATTTTAATATTTTTTATCATTTATTTTATTTAATTATTAATTAAATAATCTATGTGTTGGCATTTAATAAGCATTTAATTTAATTATATCATATCTAAAAATTAAAAATAAATTATTACGATAAAAAAATTCATTTATCTTTAAAATTAATATTTATAACAAAACCTATGTAGTTTTTCTCTATCCCCAAAGCATTATAGAAATTAAAAGAAAGAGAGCTATATTGTTTTGTCTTTTTCTATTCTAAACTTATTAAATGGGATAATTTCATGGAATAATGTCAAAAAAACTCATAAATTTCAATAAAAAGGTCATAAGAGTCAAAATATTTACATAAAATGGGGTTTGGACATGTGTTGGATCATTTTTACACCTTATATTCTAAGTTTAACCACTATGTAAACTCATTTATCCTAAATCACTATAATTAATTTTAATTTTTTTCACTAATCACTTTGGTCAAGAATTAAGTTGAAATTATTAGATAATATAAATTATTATGAATGTAAATATGAAATCTATATTTTCCAAATTAAATTCACATAAGTGGAAGAGTTTAATTTAAACTCAATCCCGCAGACATGATGAGAAAGCAGGATTTAAAAGTGAAAAGGTTCAAAATTTCACAATGTTTTTATAGAAATATTAAATATTAAAATTATTCCAATGGCCTATATTTTATTAATATATTTATAATTTAACCATTTATAATTTGAAACCAATTAAACATATAAATTAACTTTGTAAATAATTTAGCCGAAAAGAAAAATTTCATTTAAAATTCAGTATTTTCCCCTATTAATCAAAAAATGAAACTTCTCAGAAAAAAAAATTCACCCTATGATAATTTTGATATTCAGATATAAAAAATGAAGTTTATTTTTTCATATAAAAATTATAAATTTTTAAAAATTATTTTTTAAATAAGTGTGCAATAAGAAAGCAACAAAACTATTTTTTAGAAAACAAATATGTTTTTAAGCGTAAAATTTGATTTATTTTAATCTATTGATTATAAAACACATAAGATGGATTTTAAACATTAAATTGAATATATAATATATAAATTTCATTAATATAATCTGATAATATTTATTTTTTAAACTTAGTGTTTCATATAACACAATCTAAACTCATAAGCCATAATTTTCTTCTTTTCAATTCTATGGGTGTTACACTTAACCCTACCCATGAGATGAGATAGAAGATCCCATGAAAAAGTATATAATGGGATTCCAAAACCTATTAGTATTATAAGAAACTATGATCTTCATATTCAAGTCAAGCAATGGGCTCTACAAAGATGAATAGAATAAATTACTCGTATCATCTCGAGGCTTAACTTTCATATTTAAGATATGTTCCCCATCATGTTATAAGTAGAAAAAAAACTTATAATAGACTATTCACATTCATAAGTACAATTTCCAAGTAATGATATTTTAAGAACACTAAATAATACATTTTATAGGACATGCACTTTCTTGTACATGTCGTGTAGTCACTCATGGAATGCACTACTACTATCATGCCATGTATAATAGTAAACATGGTGTATTTAAAAACCTTTTTCTTTTTTCGGTGTGTAATACAACACACACCATGTATAATAGTACATGGGGTGTACTTACACACCATGTACTAGCTCTGTGTGTACTCCAGTACGCACCACATCGAGTGGAAAAACACCACATGCCATGTACTTCTAGACTACACACTGTGTAGTTTTCAAAGAATTCACCAGTGTCCATACATGAAATGTACTTATTAGTTACACTTTAAGTGATATTTCCCATATAATGTCCATATCCACCACACTTGAAAAAGTATACGACATGTTTTCATGGACTACATGCCGTGTAGTTGGAAAAATTACAAAATTTAAATTATTCATAAAAATGTTTCTACTGTTAACATCCACAGCTTAAATATAAATGTATGCTTTACCAATTTCATCATTTAAGGATCCTATGTCTACAATGGTTGATTTTAGGCTATCTTTGTCTGGAAATTGTAACACGCCTCCCAAAATCATTAGCTTGAGAAGGGGTAGATTTCCACTAGCCTTAGGTGACATCCTAAGACTAGAAATAAATGCTAAGGGATTAAGAGAACATTGCAAGATAGTTTTCCCTAAGAACCTATACAACCTGTCAATAAAGTACCACATCCAAGACAAAATAAATGATGTATGAGAATAAAACACATAACTCTGTGAAATACCATTACAAGAACAATATAAAAGTATAGTGGAAAAATGAATAAAGGTGCAAGGCTAAGATTAAAAATAGATATACCTTGACACCAAATTGGCACCATCCCTGACCAAGATATAGACACTCTCAGACTCCGGCTTTAAAAACTAAACCATGATGTTAAGTATCACTACTAGAGAAGTATAACACATGACCCTTCCCTGTATCTCAGTAGAAAATATATGAAAACACATGAAAGTTCCCAATAAGGGGGTGAATATATCACTCAGTAGGATTTCCCCAGAATACTTCCCAACACATGCCACTAGGAAAAAAATAGGTTTGAAAAATTTATATAAAATAGATGAGAAGCAGATAAATAGTTTACATCAAAATGATAAGAAATTTTCTTAGGAAACATTAAATAATTTTTTTAAACAATTTCTTAGTATTTAGCATAATCATTCTAATTACACACCCACACACCCATATGATGAATGCAACTATGAACCTCCCTATACTCACAAGCAATGAGTCATATTTTCACCAATACATTGCTTGGTGAACCCATTGGACAATGGTACATCCATCCATGATCTGTCACATATGGAAATAAACTCATGCCAACACAATTATTCCAAGTTACTAATTAAAACATTTATCTAACAAAATATTATCATTGAAAACCTACATTTTGAAATCACATCAAATAAGGGTTTTCCAAATCAATTCCACAATATATTTTCAACAAACATGAACTTTATTTAGAAAAGATCAATACAAAACGTTATAGAATGGAATACTAGGAGATAATCCACATACCTAAATTTCATTTTAAAAAAATATCTTAAAAGATTATGCAAATCAACCTCTTCCTTCTGTTACTCTATCAAAAATCAAGATGCTTTCATCACCACCAATCTATAACCATAGATCCAGTCTGACACACTGATCTAGGGTTCCATGTGAAACAACTCAAGGATATTCAAGATGAGGAATAAATAGGGGACCCTAAACTTTAATCTCATGAATTAATGCTAAAATATTCATTTCCAATGGAGTTTATATGTCGAAGTTCATCAAAACTTTCTTAGGGAATCCCAAGAAATTGAGAGGGAGAAGTTGTTGCAATAATAGGTTCCTTAGACCCAACTAAACAATTCTTTTAATTACTATACCATGTATACAGTAAGTTATACATGATGTATACATACCATTAAAATGTTGATATTTATACATCCATTATTTAACTGATAATTTCAATAGATTACTGTTTATTTCAAAAGGTTATAGTAGTTCTCAGGCTATAATTAGAACCTTGAGATACAATGACATTAATCTTCAGAAAATGTCTCATGGTCTAGATACATCATTCTGACTGGGAACTAATGATGTATTACAATTAGTTGTTGGGTGCTCAGAAAAATTGATACTTCTTCTCATTAAGTTCACATATGGTGATCTCTAGTAGGTGAGATCATGAGTACATACCCTCTAATAGGAACACCACATGTTTTGGGTGTCATTGGATGTTCCTATCTATGAATATGTGTGTTGGTCTCCTAAATTGAGATCATTACCAATGAATTCCATTTGAATTATTACATTTATGAAAAGAAAATATCATGACATTGAAGTAGTGGAGAGGTATCTTATGTTGGGTGCATCATTGGTGGTATGACATTGGTTGAATGATCTAGATTTTTTTTTTCGATTTCGAGTTGAGGAAGTGATATCATAGGACTGGTTAATTTGGATGGTAGTACCTTCATAAATCCATGGTCATGGTAGTTCATGGAAAGCCTTTCCATTTAGATTAACAAATAATAAATAAAGAAAGTATGATGACATAAGTGTGCATCCTACTTTATGAGATATCATATGAAAAAGTGATTATATTACACAGTGCGTGTTCGTAGGATGGTTGACATTACTATGACTATTACTTGTGTCTTTAGGGGGTTGGATGGGTTGATAAAATCTTCTCTTGGTCTATGAATACTATTCAATTCTGTTGAGTTAAGGGCCAATAGGGTCACATAAAATAGCATATTCAAGAATCTTCTCTATTCTGGTGAATAGTTATATAAGACATGGTGGGCCCCACCACAGGGTCTGAGATTTTTTCAAACATTATCAATAACTGATAAATAAATAAATTAGTTATTATTCTAGTATATAATAATTGATTTTAATTTATTTAATATAATTATTTACAAGTGTTTATGTAAATACGATGAATAATATTATATGAACGAATATTATTTTAATATTCGAGATTTGTTTAATATTAGTGGAAATTATGAGTTGAGTTAATGAATCTGAATTATCACGAAATATATTTAATATATATTACAAGTATGTGATAAAAATAAATAATATCTATGACATAGTTTGTTCATCATAATTATTATTTAATAATTATTTAGTAGATTTTAAATATACGGGGGTTGGGGAACCCTAACCGGGCATTTTAGACATCCTCTATATAAGTTGGGGAGAAGATCATTCCATGAAATTTTCATCAATCAGAATTGAGATATTATCTCTCCTCCCGCATCCTAGAGATAGAAACACTCTAACCGAGTGAATGATTCAAGAACACCTTCATGGATCAAAGGAATGAGATCGAGGTGATCAACACGATATCAAATAAATTGATAGAGCTCCATTCTAGCACCTAAAATTTGATGAATGACATATGTTAGATTTCTTGAAGCATGTGTGAATGATCTAGATAAGTTTAAGCTTAGATCCTTTAAGAAATGGTCACTAGAGACGTGCGTTAGAAAAACACACTTCGATTCGAAGAAGGTACTTGTTCTTTTAATTTCTATACTTTGAATATTTCACATGAGAACCTTGGACCATACCGGGGATCAGATCACCAGATATGACAAAGGTTCATCACACTAGTGGTAAATATTTTAAAATACCCAACCCACCGACTTCTTCTGTGAACCCTGATACCATCAATTGACATCATAGGATGTGCGTGAATTTTCTGATCCATAAAAATTAAATTAGCATTAAATTTAAGTAGAGGAATTTAATTCAGTTCCTATAAAAAAATGTACGTCGATTCAATACCAAATGGACAAGATGTGGCCATCTAAATTTTTTGAGACAGATCATTTAAAGTTTTTATGGGTATAATTTTTTTGAAGAACTTATTTTTATATGTTTCAAATTTACATGAATCACCAAAAAAATTAATTTATCCGACCTTGTTCTTTTCCAACTAATAACTTGCTGTAATCTAGTAACCGAATCAGTAACCCAAAATATTCCACCAGTGTGGAATCAAAATAATAATAATATTTTTAAAATTTCCTAATACTATATTATGTTTGATTTTGATGGTCAAACAAAATGCAGAATATTTGGGCAGGTGACGGTTATCCTAATGGATAAAAAAATAAAAAAAATACTTTTAAAAAAGTCTTGGTCAGGTGTTTCTTTTTGTTGAAAAAAAGAATAGTGGCTATAATTTTGTAAAAGGGTGGAAATAAAGTTTGAAACAAACAAAAAATATATTAAAAAAGTTATTGCTTCACACAGCTGGACTAGCCGTCAGACGCTGCCGGCCACTGTGACCTGTGATTACATCCATAAACCCCTTTGTCAATGCCCTAGCATCTTCACCGTGATAGACCATCATGACACCACCCTCCAACAATCCCCACGCCCCCTTAATGACTCTATCCTCACATGGCTCCCCGTGTCTGCACCCCCTTTCTAAACGACCGACCACCGAGCCCGTAACACCCCTTCAGCCTAACTAGGCGCCACACCCGCATCCCATCCACGAGGTGACCCCCTTTCATCGATCCCTATCACCCGTTACACCTCTGGGCAGATATGAAAAATCCTAAAATAGGTTGGGGTAGGTCTGTGTGGCCCAGAATAACCCCGCTCTAGGTATGTCTGGCCCTAAACAGACCTGTAGGGTTACAACCCGACCCGTAAATGGGCCTATTCAGGGTTTCAGGGCCTGGAAAAATTTTATATAATCAAAAAATAATTTAATTAATTTTTGGTTTAAAAATATTATATTTTAATACGTCAAAAAAAAAATTAATTTTGTTATTAAATTAAATAAATAATTAATCTAATTTTTTAAATTGGAATTAAATTAATATTCGAATAAAAAAAGTTAATTATTTGAATTTATTTAATTCATTTAATTAATTTAATAGCACTCATACATTAACTTTATTTCAATTTAAATTTATTGCGCTTTTATTTTACTCGTTGACTAGTCTTGAGAACTGTTTGAACTTGTTTATGTCTAGTTATTTTTATTTAATTATTTATTAAATATGTGGGATGTTTGTAGTAAGTAGTTAATTTTATGATGACCAACACATCATGTTCTTTAATTAAATATGTATAAGGATCTGCACATCCATTAGTATTTTTATATGTACATTGTGCTTCTCGCGACCCCCTCACCTGCATGTGAGTACACTTTTATTATGTCAAAGAAGATGTATGATGTAGACCATGCCATGTCTAGGTGAAAACCTAGATGAGATATTGACACACTAGACTCAGGACGAGCTGCATCATGAGTCAAGACCTGCCTCAAGTATGATACCCCTAGGTCATGGATGATACAGTGAGTTTAAATGGATAAACCATTATTAGATTCTCAAGATTAGCTGGGTAAAATCATTTCATCTATGAATTTTTTATTATCTTTTTTATCCGTTGTTTATTATTTATGTATTTGTTTGATAGTGAGAAACACATAAAGTAATAAATAAAAAAATGCATAAATAATGGTTAAATTTATTTTATTAATATTCATTTGTGAGAGAAAAAACATAATATGAACATATTTAATAGAAAAGGATTACATTCATTGAGAAATATAAAAAACCCCTCAAATAAAAATTAAGTCACAAATGCCTTCCTTTTTTTGAATTTTAACAAAACCAGGTGTTCGGGGCACTGGTCAGGCATAATTGTGGGTAACTCCTACTAAATGGGAGTTCTTATGAGAATTATGGATTGACTTAAATGAATATGGAAGCAAAGTAGTAGCCATATCTAGCTTGTTTTAACTTTATAGGAAAGTTTTTATTAAATCATGTTTATGATTTTAGAAGCTAGAACTTCATTCAACAGATCAAGGATCTATGAGTTAATGTTGTTGTCTAGTCAAAAACCTACCTTGAACTCTCTGAGTATAAGTGTATCCATAACTTGTAGACTTTGAGGACTTGTTTCAAGGATCTTTTCCACTAGAATACTCAAATGGTAGAATATTTCGATTCTAGTACAAAGGGTTTCTAGAGTTTGATAAAATAGTGCAAGATATTTAATGATTTAAATAATTGGTAATTTCTAATTGGTAATCAATATTAAATTACTAATATACTCGATTTTTTTTATAAAAAAGTGGAAATAAATACCTCGAGTACATTGCGATAGTATTAGACAAGGAAAATGCACAAATTAGAACAAGTTCCCAAAGAGTAGTACAAGCACATTCACAAAGTACTATGACATATTAAATTCAAGGTGCTGGTGTCCCTAATACCTATTAAGCCACATCAGAAGAGAGGGTGAGAAAATTTCTTATAGGAGAATCACACATTATTCATATAATGGTTATATCATAATGCTATCATCAACGTCTGATGTAAGTTGTGGATATTACATCAGGACACGAATGATATTACATGTAGTCTCATATCTAAGAATCTTTCAAGGAGAAAAAGAATCACATATATGAATAGGTGATGATTATACTAAATATGTGTAAATTGAATGATGAATCACAATATTTCAATAAATCCCTTTCTCTTATCATTTTCAATAATTTAATCCAGTTTCATTTAAGATTAAAAAATGAGAAATATGAAAAACAATCGTTACCTTATAGGCAGGGTTCTCCAAGCAATAATAATATTAATGAAAGATTAATCTTTAGTTCTTATGGTGAACAAGTTGAATGACAAGGAAGAAAGGCCAATGGAAAGTGTGAAGTCAAAATCATCTTCACAAAATCATTAAAAGAAAAGATTTATTAAACAAGAGGTTATTTGGTTCTTATTTTATGAAATAAGTCTATAGAAGTTTAAATGAAATGCACTGAATCTAAGAATCAAGTAGTTGTATCTTCTTCAGGTATATTCATCAATTTCAGGTAATATTTTTGTTATACTTATTAGGTATTAAATAAAATATACCAATAACATTTGTTTATTTGAATACAATAACTAAGTAAGTAAAGAAACATTACTAGAAGTAAGGTGTTCTCTCCAAGAGGCCGACAAAGGGTAGTTCCTAAGTTAGTAGTGAGAAGAACACAACTTCTAATTTCCAAGTAAATGGTTCTGGTTGATTTTTTTTAAGTATTACTAAAACATTTATCTCACACATCCTTATGAAACAAGGATACATTATTAAATTTTTGGAATGAATGTTTTTTGTGGTGTTTAATACTCAAACAATAGTTTTATAATACTAGAATCCTTGGAAATACACGATGAATATAAAATGTAAGACTTATATACCCAGTTGTGTTAAGATAATACTTTTTTAAGAAAAAAAATAGTTTTCAAGGATATAAATTGTATGGATTTAGAAAATTTGAAGTTAAAGACCTTAGGTACTATCAACACACTTATATACTTAGTTTTGGACAAAAAAAACCATTATAAATAATGGTAAGCCACAAATATTTCAGAATTAGTCCATCTAAAGAGCATGAACTATTACCAGGGTAAGATAGTGGTAAGTATACTTCATAAAATTCTTCTAAGTGTTTAAGTAATGTGAAAGTGAAGTATGGTATATTCATGGTAAGAAGATATGAGATTCTTTGGGCTGGTGTACCGAAATTTATATTGACTAAGCATTCATCGATCAATATAATGTATTTTGGAGTAATTCCTAAACACACATTACCTTATCCATATCAAAGATATGATTCTAATAAATAGGATTGATGATGAGCCTTACATGTTAACATTGATCAAAATAATGTAGTGTGAAGAAATTTCTAAACACACATTTCCTTATACAATTCAGAGTTATGATTTAAGTAAAAGGAGCATCAATGTTAAAACTCATGCATTGCATATAGTTATATTTTTTAGACATTATTTTCAAAAATAGACATTATAATATAGCCACATGCCAACTATAAAGAAAAATATATATCATATAAGTTTTATAATGATATAAATCCATTGTTATAATAATGTGTTTTTAGATGAAAAGAATTTGCTGAGGATATGAAAAAACTCGCATCAAGAAAAAACACAACGTGCATCGATAGTAATCATACTAATGTTTTCTAAGGATATTATATAAATACCTATGAAAAGAAGATATTTTCAATTTATAGACTATATTTCTATAGAAGGGTGCACATCTCTATTTGAGATAGTGGGAGAATGGTTGTCTTGGCTTTAGTCAATGACAGAGATGCACATATAGTTTACATAGGAACATGTTCCACAAGAACTTTTGGAAAAGGAATATTCCCTAAACACATGGTGCATAGGAAAGATAAAATCATGGTGATTGTTTTATATTAACCAATGTTGGTGATACATTATTCATCGAGAATAATAATTCCTACAAGTAGGATGTATATGGAAATTAGCTAAAATTGAAAAGTGTAATTAACATTAAATAATGGATTTCATGTATCAAAGTAAAAGGGGATTATTATTTTGAATACTATAGTAGGTATTCAAGTGATACTATACATGGATGGTACAAGCGTTGTACCAACAATTCTTGATTTGAAACACCAAGTCATTATGCCTAAATACATTATAATTTTACTTATCATATATACTTTATATAATAATTAAATTGAGCATTGGATGTCAAGACCACCAATCGTGGATTATTTCTACATGACACAACTAGAAAGGTATGGTGACATCATAGAATTCTAATAAGGGTGCAAGTTACTGAAATCTAGTTTAGGATTAAATTAAAAAACTAGATCATAGAATATTCATTTAGAATGAATTGATGCCATGTGTCTACAATAGGTTAGTGGGATAACCATGGTTTTAAAAGTGATATATTTTTTATAACATATGGAAAATAGATATTGGTCTTATAGTTAAGACCATAATGAAATTTACTCTCTAGATATTGGCTTAAAGTAGCCGCCAATGTTCTTGGGAATGAGATCTATTGATATAGATCTAATGTGTGATTAAACCAAGTCAATAGTACATATATTGACAATGTATTGAGAAATAAAAGTTGGAATAAATTGAGATAGAATTGTTACCAATGTCACATGGCATAAATCTATCCAATAAGACATGTATGAGACATAAGAGAAGATTAATTTGATGAGTTTAATTCCAAAATATTTTGAGATGGATCAATCACACATTCTATGATATGTACAAGATATGATATTTTCAACATATAATTTATAGTAGGAAAATATTAGTTATATCTAGGATAACTACAAGGGAAGTAGTTAAAACTATCTAATTGTACTTAAGAAAGTACAAAAATATATACCATTTATTTGGAGAGAAAGGGATACTAGTTACAAGGGGACACAAACTAGTATTTCTATATGGTCAATCTGATTTAATATCATAGTTAGGATAAGATAATGAGTAAGACAAGATCATTCAAGCTAGTGGAATCCATGTCTACAAATGCTAAGTACATTGTGACTTTTGATACAACTAAATAAGTAGTGTATAACATGTAATTATTTGTTTCGGTTCATGGAATTTCACATAGTAGGTAATGTTTTATTATAATATAAATTATGATACTTGTACAAAAAGTAATAGCAAACATATCAAGTTTAGATAGTGGAACAAAGGAAATCTATTTGGGATTTACATCTCTTGAATAGTTTTACTCAGGGAGGTAAATCCATAGATAATAGAATTTCCACACAATAAAAATGTGGAAGGCCCATGACTAAATACATAAATTAATAGAAACACATTGTTATCATGTGAAAGATAATAAGGTTTGTTAGCAAGTTGTCTCTAAGGCATGTGGGAGTGTTGTAATAGTGGGTGCCGTAGACTCAACTAAACAGTACTTTTGATTACTATACCATGTATACAGTAAGTTATACGTGATTTACAGTTATCATTATAGTGTTTACATTTCCATGTTCACTATTTAAAAGGTAATTTCTATATATTTTTTTGAATCAAAAGGTTATAACAGTTCCTAGGCTATAATGAGAACCTTGATATCCTATGAAATTAATCACAAAAATATGTCCAATGGTCTAGAAACATCATTATGACTAGACACTGATGATGTTTGACAATCAAGTGCTATAGGATTATAATAATTGATACTTCTTATCATGAAGTTCTCACATGGCGATCTCTAGTAGTTGAGATCATGAGGATAGACCCAAACGCCACATGTTTTGGGTGTCATTGGAAGTTCTTATCTATGAACATCTGTATTGGTCTTCTGAATTGAGATCATTACCATTATGTTCAATTTGATCACATAATTTGGTGAATGAAAAAAACCATGACATTGAAGTCATGGAGAAGTAGCTTGTGTTGGGTGCGTCATTGGTGGTTTGACATTGGTTGAACAATTAAGATATATATTTTTACTCCGGAGTTGAGTAAGTGATATCTTAGGCCTAGTTGATTAGGATGGTAGTACCTTCATAAATCCATGTCCATGGTAGTTGAAGGTTTTTCCATCTAGTTAGAGCCAAAAAATAATAAATAAACAAAGGATGATGAAATAAGTGTGCATCCTACTTTACGAGATAATTAATGACAAAGAGATTATATTACATAGTGCATGTTCATAGGATGGTTTTCACTAATTTGACCATTCCTTGTCTCTTTAAGGGATTTTTTGGGTTGCTAGACTCTGCTATTGGTCCATGAATACTATTCACTACTATCAAGATAAGGGCATAGAGGGTCACACACAATAACATATTCAATAATTTTTCATATTTTTGTGAATATGTATATAGGACATAGTCGGACCTACAACGAGGTATGTGAGTTATCCAAGAATTATTGATCATTGATAAATAAATAAATTCATTATTATTTGATTATATAATAATTTATTTGAATTTATTTATTAAAATTATTTACAAGTGTTTAAGTAAATACAATGAATAATATTATATGAGCGAATATTATTTTAATATTCAAGGTTAATTTAATATTAGCTGGAATTATGAGTTGAGTTAATGAATTGGGTTTATCACGTAATATATTTAATATATAATACAATTATGTGAAAAAATATAAATAATATTTATGATGCATTTAGTTCATCATAATTATTATTTATTACTTATTTAGTGGATATTAAATATACGGGGGTTGGGGAACCCTAACTAGGTATTTTATACATCCACTATATAAGTTGAGGAGAAGATCATTATATGCACTATTCATCAATCGAAATTGAGAGCTTCTCTCTGCTCCTTCATCCTAGAGAGAGAATGTAACATTTTGGTTCCGGGTGCCACCCAAAGGTACCCCATACTCGGTTGGTCACATAACCTCAAGCGCATTTCCAAAAAATGCCAGAGGCTAATGACTAGAAGAAAGGTCCAAGGTTTGATAATGGGGAAACTATGCCATCATTGGCAGAGTATACACAGAGGAATCACAAATAGTAAACAAAAGTGGAAGCAATAATACCATACAACAGAAGTAAAAAGTGAAAGACTGATAGAATAAAACAACTAAAACATATATATAAATAAATGATGCATGTCACATGTATCTAGGAAAGTAGCCAAACATTTCACAATTCTGGAACTAAAATTCTGAAACCAAAGTATAGAAAAACAATAAACTCTAACAACATTGCAAGCCTCATCTTGGTCCCATACTCTCTAGCTCCAGCAACAATCAAGTAACTGATGAAGAAGGGCGCTTGCCCTTAGCTATACCTGCAACCATATAATCTGTTTGGGCCCAAAACCATGACCCAAATAGGGTGTGAGACGAATCCCAGTAGTCAACCACCAAATGATCTATGCCTAACTATCAATGAATATATATAGCAGAAAATATGAAAAATGACTCAATAAACTAGGAAGTACTCAAAAGCAACAATCCTATAGTTTCTAATTAAATTTATTTACATTTATTAATTATTCAATACTTTGAATAATGAAATCTTAGGATCTATCCTAAGCCATGTATATCCTATATAATAGTAAAACCGATGTCTCAAAAGACCATCTAACAAACATGTAATACCGATTCCAAGATTGTACTTTGACTTGGCAGGCTCATCACATTCATCAAACATTCAAAAGAAACCCTTTGAGAAAGTTCTCACAGTCTAACCCCTAAGGTTTAACATATCATTAATTCAATAAATAATGACCCTCTGGGAATCTCACACAGTCTAACTCCTTTGGTAACACACAACACTAATCATTTACAGACAACCACTTGGGTAGCTCTCACGGTCAATACCCCCTTGGTCTGCATAACTTTAATAATATATAATGACTACCTAGAATATCTCATAGTCAATGACCTAGGGTCCAACATTCATTTAATAATGACCCTCTATATATCTCTCAAAGTCTAAGCCCTCTGGTCTATGAACACCCGGTAGCTCTCATTGTCAATACCTCTAGGTCAACATAAAAACAATTATACATAAATGACCCTACCTTGGGAATCTCTCACAGTCAAATTCCCCTTGGTTATACATTCACAATGCAAATCACATGTATCTCAAATAAATAGTAACTCCATCCAAATAACATGAGGCATGGAAAAAAATTTAGCCTAACCAGCATTCTAGACCAATCATCCATAATCAATCAAACATGGGAAATCCACCCATAATAAAGGTATTAAACCTTACACCTAAGAAATAACCCTTTTTAAATCAAACAAACCATAACCGGTATTAAATAGGGTTAAATTACCAAACACGCAATACCCCAAACAAGGGTATTCTGCACTTTATGCATATATAATCCAATGAAAATCAAAGAAAGGCACAAACCACCTACCCTGATGTTGTATGATGAACACTATTGAACGTCGACCCTTGAATCATCCTAGAACGACATATATCTACAAAAAGGTTAAAATAATTCAACCTTAGACAACTCAAGAGAGAGGAGAAATCAGGAAGAGAGGCTCTATGGGAAGAGAGAACTCACCAGTGGGAATCCAACGCACCCAACAAAATCTCAATCAGAGCTTAGACTAAGGAACAGGAGGAGCTTGAATTTCTTTAGCAGTATGTCACTCTCCTATACAAAACACGAGTAGAAGAAGTGTTTTCTGTAGATGAGATGAAAACCCACTCTGACTCACCAATTAACATGACATGTTCATTTATTTACACATCGTATACTAGACTCAACTAGACCCTGCTTTTGCTGGCACCCACATAGCCATGTACTCGGCCGTTGCATGACTAGTACAAAGCTACACACGACAACCGGGTAAATGACGTGTACTCAAAAGTATACGACGTGTACTAAGAAAATTTATAATTTCTTTATTTTTCCTAAAAAACAACATGAAATAAAGATTCATACATGAAATGAAGATCGAGGTTCTTATAAACTTCCCACCTTAAATCTATTTGTCCCCGAATTTCCCTTTATAGGGTAGAGAAGAAGAAACTTCAAACAACTCTGACCACTGTGATCGTATGTCAGCCTCCCTCTCCCAAGTCTCATCCTGTACTCGCCTGTGTTGGCATAACACCCATACCAGAGGAACAGATCAGCCACAAAGAACCTTCATGATTCAATCCAAAATCTGAATAGGGTGCTCCTTAGAGGATGCATCCACCTCCTACTCAACCTCCCCGAGTTTAAAAATGTGATATGGATCTGAAAAGTAATGTTTTTGTTGATAAACATGGAAGATATAATGCATTGATTGATACCTCTAATGTAACTGCAACCGATAGGAAACCAGACTGACTCTCTCCAAAACCTCAAACAGCTTGACGTATCTCAGTGAAAGCTTCCCCTGTCTCCTAATCCTTCTGTGTCCCAACCTTGTTGTGACATGTAAGAAAACATGATCTCTGACCTTAGACTCCAGAGGTCTTCTCTGTCGATCTGCATAAGATTTCTGCTCAGAATGTGCGGTATCCACCCTCTTCTGAATCAACTCCACCTGCTTAGTAGTCTAATGGACAAGACGAGGTCAGATCATAGGTGCCTCTCCTACCTATATACAATATAGGGGTGATCGAAATGGACTACCGTACAAAGCCTCATGAGGTGCCATCTGAATCTTTTCCTGAAAAATGTTATTTTAGGAAAACTTCACTTGGGGTATGTGTCTCTCCCATTAGCCCCCGAATCCAGGACGCATGATCAAAGCATGTTCTCCAAAACCTGAATCATGTGATCGTACTGGTCATCTGTCTGGGGATGGTAAGGTGTACTTAAAAGTACCTGTGTACCCAAATACCTCTATAGTCTCTGCCAGAAACAAGAAGTAAACCGGGTGTCCCTGTTTGAAATGATAGAGTGTGGAACCCCATAAAAAATAAAATCTCTCGAATTTAAAACCTTACAAGTTCATAAACACTGAAGGTTTCCTTAATCGGAAAGAAATGTGCAACCTTTGTGAGTCTATCAATAACAACCCAAACCACATCATTCCCTCAAGGTGACCTTGGTAAACCCATCACGAAATACATCATGAAATCATTCCATTTCCACTCGAGAATGGGTAACTGCTTTAAAATCCCTGTTGGTTGCTGGTGCTATGCCTTTACCTGCTGATAGGTGGGACATCTCATAACAAAACCAGCTACATAATTCTACATACCTGGACACCAATACTGACAATGTAGATATCGATACATCTTAGTGACACCAGGATGAACTACCCAAACTAAAGAATGAAAATATCGCATCAAACCCTCATGTATGTTTGATAACACAAATATACGTCCATGAAAATGTAAGATCTCATCATCGCATAAGGTCCACCCAGGATTAGGGTCCTCTCTTGACACACTCTCCCGTAGGAGTAGGACTTCGGAATCTGATAGCTTCCTCATTCGCACTCCATCCAGTAGAGTAGAGATAACAACTACAGAAGAAAGAAATTCCTACCCCTATTTGTCGTGCACATATAAATTCATCTCAGAGAGCATATCCATAAGCTTAAACTCACTACTGTCCTCCTGAACTTCCTTCATCTGAGTCCTCCTTATCAATACATTAACCACTACGTTGCCTTTCCCAGGCATGCATGGAAGATCAAATTCAAAAGATTGAACTCACTCAACCCACCTTCACTATATCAAATTTAGATCTCTATGAGTAAAGATATACTTGAGATTTTTTAGTTTAGTGCATACTACAAAATTCTCTCTCAAAAGATAATGTCTCCAACAGCGTAAACCATGCAAAACTTTAGCTAACTCGAGATCATGTGTTAGGTAATTTCTCTCATGTGGCCTCAACTACCAAGACCCATACACAATGACTCCTTCCCCCTGCATAAGAACTGTTCCCAACCCAATACCCGATGCATCATAGTAAACAGTGTAAATCTTTCCAGGATCTGATAAATTAGAATCGATGCTAAAGTAAATCTCCCTTTCAGCTTCTAAAAGAATGAATTTTATGAATTAGTCCATAAGTACAGATCCCCCATCTTAGTCATACCCATCAATGGAATTTCTGAGAGTGAAAATTCATGTATAAATTTCTTGAAGTAATCATCCAGTCCTAGAAAACTCTGTACCTCAAAGACGTTCTTCAGATTCTCCTAAGAAACTATTTCTCTCATGTTTTCTAGGTCTACTGATACAATTTTATCTAAGATAACATGACCCAAGAAGTGAACCTGGTCCATCCAAAAGTGACAATTTGAGATCTTAGCATATAAATGATGCTCTCTCAGTGTACTCAATACAATCTCAATATGGGTAGCATGGTTGTGTCGAGTGTGAGAGTACACCAAGATATCATCCATGAAGACTACAAAAAAAGAATCCAAGTAAATATGGAACACTCAATTCATTAGTTCCATAAAAAATGCTAGTGCATTCATGAGACCGAACAATATAACCAAATACTCATATAGATCATACCTGCTTTGAAAGGCTGTAAGAGGTATATCTGATGGTCTAACATGCAACTGATGATAACTATATCTCAATTCAATCTTTGATAACACCCAATATCCTCAAAGATGATCAAAGAGATCATCAATCCTTGAAAAAGGATATCAGTTATTGACTGTAAACTGGTTCAACATCCGATAATCCACATAATGTCTGTGGGTACCATCCACCTTCTTCACAAAAAGGAGAGGTGAACCCCAATGAGAAGTACTGGGTTAGATGAAAACCTTTGCCTATAACTCCTCTAACTGCTTCTTGAGCTTCTATAACCCTATTTTATCCATCCTATATGGAGGAATGGACGTTAGTGCCTCTTCTTTCATAAGATCAATAGAGAAATTTACCTCTCGCTCAAGAGGTAAACCAGAAATTTCATCTGGAAGGACATCCCTGAAATGATCCACCATTGAAGGAATGTCCATATATGAAGTCCCCTGGTCATCCAAATATAAACTAGCAATCTGGGCCATAATTCCCCCTAACCCATGATGCTCAGGTCCATCTCTGATTTCCTAGACATCCCATTCTCCTTTGTGTAGAAAATACCCTCTCTCGGGTGATGTGAAACTCACCCTATGATGATAGAATTTAAAAAAGGCCTAAAAGGAGACTAATCAGTCCATTCTGAGAATGAAATCAAATCCTGTCTTCTCTAATACATAGAGGTCCCATAATAAGTGACACCCACCAAACTCAAGAGGTAACTTCTTACACTGATGTACACTACCCATTCTAATCCCCAAAGGAGTGTCTAGAATCATAACATCCTCAGAAGTAAAGATACAAAGACTTAGGCTCCCCAAAACAGCAAAAAATATGAAAATATGGGAAGCCCCTATATCAAAAAGGGCATAAGATAAAAAAGAGGCAACTAGAATCGTACCTCTAACTGTAGAGGGTCCGAGATCCTTCTTCTACCATGTCTTCTCCATTGCAAAAGTCTAACCAACACTGTGTCCTCTGACCCTTCCTGACTACCCTGAGCTGATCCACCCTACTTCCGCTGGAAGCCTGCTGACTAGATACCATGACCATGAACTCCCCCTCGGCCTAAATGTCCTAAAAAACCCCAGTTCTCTAACTGATGAGAAACTGGTGGCCCTACTCCTAAATGTGGAGTCCTAACAGAACCCTTGTCACTCGCTGCTGGTAAGAACACTCAGAAAAAATGCTGATGGTGACCAATATTGCTGCAAGACCAGCTCTCAACTGGGTCCTTCATAGTTCATAAGGCACATCTCACATGAGGAAACTTCCTCAAAAGAAAAATGTCATGATAGATAGCTCACAGCTCATCTCACATCCAAGTTATCAACTAGGTTGGTCCAAACACCCAACTGATCATTTACGCATTGTTCTCACCCCTAGGAGACAAATGCAAATGGTAACTGGAGGAATAACCTATCCATTTAGAGAGGAAACCCCAAAACACCTATTATGATTCCTCATATTTCTCCACAGGTTCCACCATTGCTATCTACGTGGAAAACTACTCATAAAAGACTACTCATGGGTCCAAAAATGACATCATGGGATAAAATAGTAAATGACCCTCAAAGGGTACACAATATGACTAAAATACATGTATTATTCATACACGGTGTGTGAAATCATGATATTACATAGGCATGTACCCTTGCCTTCCTAGGCATCTGAATATCACAGGTACACAATGTGCCATCTTGGCACATGGTGTGTACTCAAGTCCTCCATCCTAGCCATGTCTGTCTACACGACCAAAATCACACGGGTTCTGTCTATGAACAAACTACATGGAACGTTCACCCTAGACACAATGTGTACCGATTAAGTCCCATACACCTGTGTTGTTGGTCATATGGCAGGATACACGGTTGATAGCTACACGAGATGCATAAATGAGACATGATATGTACAACCTAAGTTCCATCCACCCGTGTCATTGGTCACATAACTGGATACACGGTTCTCTACAAAATGGTGTGTACAATCTAGACACGACATGTTTTACTCAAAATTTTCCCAACCTTGTATCTCTGCTCAAAGAATCAGTCACACGGTTAAGCACTACATGGCGTGTACTCCCAATACACGACATGTACTTCAGAAAATCCAGTTTCTCCAGAACAAAAGAACACATGGCATGTGTTCATAACACCACACGCTGTGTTTTATGGGTTTCCAGACAGTATGACACTAAAAATTCTCCATAACCCTTAAAAACATAATTTTTTTTCCATGGCATGACAAATTATGACTCGTGAGAGCCCATACTCCCGTGAATCAAAGTTTGGCATCCTTATTCATCTCATAAGTTGAAAAAATTCAATTAAAGTTTAAACATGATCCACCAAATTCCAATTCAAGAGGGCCCATAACACCTCAAAAAACAAAGTTGGAATCCATCCAAATGATACTTTAAAATTTCCAATACCCTATAAAAATAGTTGGTATTCTATCACAACAACATGCATATCTAGCACAACATCTATCACAACAACATGCAATTAGTAATGCACCCTAAATGTCATGACAAAAATACGTGACATGTGATATTTATCAAGTGCCTATATGATGCATGAGATGGAACACCATAATCTCATTGGGTTGCAATAGAAATATAACCACAATGATATAAATCATAAGATCACAAAACAAGTGCGTCGCCCAACGATGAAATCAAATTAACTGTAACAATTACAAAACCAGAAAAATTACAATATTTGAGGTAACTTGGATTTTCCCTATACACAGGTTAGATACACCTGAGAACAACTTATTACCAACTACCCATTCCTTCCAATCCCTGTCTATAGGATCAAAATATTAAGATAAAATAGAAAAGAACATCCTTTTATACGACTTTGTAACATCCCAGTTCTGGGTGCCGCCCAAAGGTGCCTCATACCCGGTTGATCACATGAACTCAAGCACATTTCCCCAAATTCCAGAGGATGTTGACTAAAATCAAGGAACAAGGTTTGATAATGGGGAAACTTTGACCTTATTTTTAGAGTATACATAGTGGAATCACAAATAGTAAAGAAAAATGGAAGCAGTAATACCATAAAATAGAAGTAAACAGTAGAATACTAATAGAATAAAACAACTAAATCATATATATAAATAAATGATGCACGTGACATGTATCTAGGAAAGCATCCAAACATGAAAAAATGCTAGAAATACAATAATGAAACCAAATTATTGAAAAAAAATAAACTCCAACAACATCTCAACCCTCACCTTGGTCCCACACTCTCTAGCTCCAATAGAAATAATGTACCTAATGAAGGAGGGAACTTTCCATTATCTATACCTGCAACCATATAATATGTTTGGGTCCAAAATCATGACCCAAATAGGGTGTGATATGAATATCAGTAGAAAACCACCAAAGGATATGTGCCTAACTGTCAGCGAATATATATAGCAGACAATATGAAAAATGAAGCAATAAACTAGAAAGTACTCAAAAGTAAACAATCATAAAATTTACAATTACATTCATTTATATTTATTAATTATTAAATAAAGTGAATTATGAAATTTCAGGATCTAGCCTAATCTTTTTATCCCTTGTATAATAGAAAAATAGATATCTGAAAAGACCATTTAACAAACAAGGATGAGTCCAATCTTGTGCTTTGTCTTGGAAGACTCATCACATTCACCAAAAATTCAAAATAAACCCTATGAGAATGTTCTCACAGTATAAACACTATGGTTTAACATATCATCAATTCAATAAATAATGACCCTCTGGGAAGCTCACATAGTCTAACCTTTTTGGTCCCACATAGCACAAGTAATTTACAAACGACCACTCGGGTAGCTCTCACGGTCAATACCCCATTGGTCTGCATAGAAAAAATAATATATAATGACCACCTCGAAGATCTCACAGTCAATGACCTAGGTTCCAACATTCATTTAATAATGACCCTCTGGGTAGCTCTCACGGTCTAACCCCTTTGGTCTATGATCACTCCATAGCTATCACAATCAATACCTCTCGGTCAACATAACAAAAATTATGCACAAATGACCCTACCTCAGGAAGCTCTCATAGTCAAATTCCCCTTGGTCATACTTTCACAATGCGAATCACATGCATCTTAAATAAATGGTAACTCCATCCCAATGACACAAGGCATGGAAAACAAAGCAATCCTGACATGAATTATAGAACAAAAGAAAATAATCAATCAAAAATGGGAAATACACCCATAATCAAGGTATTAAACCTTACACCTAAGAAATAACCCTTTTTCAATCAAACAAACCATAACAGGTATTAAAAATGGTTAAATTCCAAAACATGCAATACCCCAATCATGGGTATTCAGAACTTTATGCATATATAATCCAAAGACAATCAAAGAAAGGCACAAACCACCTACCCTGATGTTGTACGATGAACAATCTTGAACTTCATCCATTGAATCATCCTAGAATGACGTAGATATACAAAAGGTTAAAATCTTTCCGCCTTGGATAACTCATGAGAGAGGAGAAATTAGGAGGAGAGGATCTACAACAAAAGAGAACTCATCAAAGGGAATCAAAAGCACCCAAAAAACGTCTCAATCAGATCTCGGATGGAGGAACATGAGGATCTTGAAGTTCTTCGGCCATAAATCACTCTCCTATACAAAACACGAGAAGATGAAGTCTAATCTAGAAATGAGATGCGACCCTGATCGGACTCATTAATTAAAAATAAAAGTACATAACTTGTTCATTTAATGTACATTCCATGTACTAGCCTCAACAGACCCCTAATTTAGGATGTCTTCTAGGTCACCCACACATCCATGTACTCGACTGTTACACGACCAGTACACGGCTACACGCGACAACTGGGTACACGACGTGTACTCAAAAGTATACCTCGTGTACTTAGAAAATTTCCCATTTCTTTTTTTCAAAAAAAAAACAACCCAAAATAAATATCCATACCTGAAATGAAGATATGGGTTCTTATAGAGAAATTATTTAACCGAGGGAATAATCCAATAATTCCTTTACAGATCGAAGGCATGAGATTGAAGTGATCGACATGACATTGAATAAATCGTCGAAGCTATTCTCTAGAACCCAACATTTGACGAACAACATATATATAGATTCTTAAAGCATGTGTGGACGAACTAGAGGGGTTTAGCATTAGATCCTTTGAGTAATGGTCACCAACAACATGTAATAGATGAATGTGCTTAGATTCAAGAGGTAATAGTTATTTTAACTTATGATATTTGAATAATTCACACGAGATACTAAGACCATATTAGGTCTCGTATCGTCAGTGACAACAATTTTTTTTCACACAAGTGATGAAAATTTTAAAATCCTTGACCACCATCTTTCAATTCATGTCCCGACACCATTAGAAGATAATTATGATTGAGAAAAAATTACACCCGTAGGCTGGGTAAAACTGGATCATCCCATAATATTCAAGATGGGAAATGGTTTAATTCTATGAATTACTCAAGGGTCCACTTACACTTATATTCACATCACCGTGACATATTTTTCTTTAGAAACCTATTTCACAACATGAATGGTTTTCATGTCTTGAATGAAGCCAATAAAACCATTAACTCTTTGAAATGTTTCATGACGCCTAATATAAACCATTCATGATGTGAAATAATCTCATGATGTGAATGGTTCCTATAGAATTTTCTACCAGCTAGACCCTGATCTCTCCTCCTCATACACCAATGAACAAATCCAGTTAAAATTATTCCAATGAATTAAAACATAAACAAACCGTCATAAAGACATGGAATACCTAAAACTGGGGGTTCTATATTCTACCCACCATTAGTCTTTCCATCCTTGGGAAGTTGGAACAAATTAGACCATTAATACCACATAAAATTTTATCGTTCCCATGTTTCCTCATGAACCTGACTATGCTAACATAGTACTCTTAGCATGGAAATAGATCTAAATATAAGGGCCTTTTCTTACTTGTCCATAACCTACACTGGTTATTGGATAAAAGTTTCATCCAACTCAAGAGTAACATGATCCCAACCAATCACATGTCATGGATCAGGATTATATTTTTTTAGTTGAGAAAACTAGAAGAAATTATGAAGAAAACTGAATCTTAGAGGTAATGATAACTGATACTCAACATTGATAATCCATTCTATAAACTTGAACGGTCCTAAAAACCATGGAATTAACTTCACTTATTTCCACATGCATTTATGACCAAGTTTCTACGACACTTTCAAGAAAACATGGTCACTGAAATTAAAAGATAAAGGTTAGCAATGATTATCTACATATGATTTCTATATTCTTTGATCCATAGACATCCAATTCCAGATCATTTGGACTTTCTCTGTAGTCTCATGGACAAGACTTGGTACAATCAAATATGTCTTTCTTTTTTCCACCCAACATAAAGGAGAACAATAATGATAGTCATAAAAATCCTCAAAAGATGGAATATATATTGTCACATGATAACCATTATTATAAGAGAATTCAACCAAATGCACATGATCCTCTCCTGAACCACTAAAGTCCATGACACATGCTCGAATCATATCCTCCAACGTTTGAATAGTGTGTTCCAACTACCCATTCATCTATGGATGATATGCTGTGATCATGGTCAATTGAATTCCAAAATACTGTTGCAATGATTGCAAAATATGAGAAGTAAAATGGGGGTCTCTATAAGATAAAATCAAATATGGAACTCCATGTAACCTAACCACTTATTAGATATACAATTTTGACATGTCCTCTACTATGTTGGATTCTCTGACAGGGATAAAGTGTGCTGACTTGGTAAATCGATCCACTACTACCCATATAACATCATATTTATGTAACATTCTTAGCAGGCCTATGAAAAAATTCATTATAATATGATCTCAATTCCATATAAGTATAGGCATAGTTTGTATCATTCCAGATGGTCTTTGATGGTCTTCGTTTACCTATTTTCAAGTTATACATATCATCACATAGTCGGTAATCTATCATTTCATACCTACCCACCAAAAATTTGATTTCATTTCCTTATAAATTTTCTGAACACCTAGATGAATAACCTATTTTGAATGGTTATACACTAAAAAAATTGTTCTTAATAAGACTGATGAACTATAATTTGATTCTAAAATCATAACAATGAGTTTTTATCTTCTATCTTGACATTAGAAGTCTCCCCACGATTTTGGTTTGACCAAATGGTGATATAATTAGAATATTATATCTAATCTTATTTTTCCAAATTTATCAAGCTTAGAAAAAGACTTACTAGAAATAAAACCACATGGCAATCCTATGCAACACAATGTAAATGAATATCAACAAACATGCTCATTAGCTTCTATTGGTCATGAGCTTGTTGGACCACTTCATTATAAGATTTCGAAATCAGTACATCTGATATAGAATTACCTTCACTAGGTGTGTATAAAAAGTATAAATAAAACTTATTAAGGTGATATATCTATCTTCATTGCCTCAATTTCAGTTCTCACTGAGAAAAGGTGTATTTCAAACTCTTATGGTTAGTGAAAACTGTAAAATTTTATCTAAAGAAAAAATGCCTCAAAGAATTTATGGCATGGAAAACCATTGATAATTTTAGGTTATGTGTAAGATAATTCTTCTCATGCACTTGCAACTGCCTCAAACTATAGGCCACAACATGGTATCCCTGTATGAGAACACAACCAAGGCCAGATCAAGATGCATCAAAATATACCACATAGTTGTTACCTGTTTCTAGAAAGATTAAGATGGTTTATGAGGTGAGATGGGTTTTAAGTTTCAAAAATCATTTTTTTACCTTCACCTTTCCATATTAATGGAACACCTTTACATGTCATAAAATTCATGGGAGAAGTAAGTCTTGAGAAAAACTGAATGAAGTGGTGATAATAGCCAGATAATCTCAGAAAATTATATACCTCAAAAAAATTCTTTAGTGTCTACTAATAGACTATTGATTTTATATTTCCAAGGTCAAATGATATTTATTCTTCAAAAATCACATGACCAAGGAAATATACTTTAGGGATATAGAAGTCACACTTAGAAAACTTAGAATAATAATGATGTTCCTACAATATAATTAGTAAAATTTATAAGTGCTTCTCATGGATATTCCTATTTCTAGAGTACACTTGAATATAATCAATGAATACAACCAATAAGGATTCAAGATACTTATGGAAGATATGGTTCATCCAATCCATGGAAACTGATAGTCTGTTCGTTAGACCAAAGGGCATGATAACATATTCATAATGGCCATAGCGACTCCAAAATGCAGTTTTAAAATATCATATCTTCTAAATCCAAGATAATGATATCCTAAGTTTAGATAAATTTTAGAAAATCACTTCACTCCCTTTAATTGATAAAAAAAATCATCTATTTTAGGAATAATATTCTGATTTTTAATCATTTCTTGATTAAAATTATGATGATCAACACATAAGTGGAGAGTACCATATGAATTCTTTATGAATAAAACCAATGAAACTCAAGTTCATGTACTAGTCCTGATAAATAATTTACTTTAAAAATATTTTATAAACACATTTAATTAACAAAAATTAGTTGGATTCATTCTATAATAAGGTAGTGAAATAGGTATTGTTCCCAGTTGTAAGTTAATAGTAAATTCAATTTCCCTTTTGGGTGTTAACTCATACAAATCATTTATAAAGATATCTGGGTATCAATACACTATTTTATAATGGGTCCGATTCCCTGTTAATTTTTATCCCTCAAGGTAATTACTTCCAAATTTCTAGAAATGGTTCCATCAATTGTCACTAAAGGTCTTACTCTGCCTAAATTTATATCCCAACCCCCCTTCAAAAGATGAAGGAATCCATATAGTGATGTAAATATTACTAGCCACTCATAGCATTTGATATGAAATTTAAATACCACCAACTACTGTATCCCAAATATTAGATCCAAAAATCCATTTCTAGGATCATTAAATCCCAGATAAATTACACTACATTAATGATAATGGAAAATGTTGGGCATTTGAATCCTCTATACTCCTATTGTCCAAGGGGTGTCTTAATACTCATGATACAATGCATCATTTTCATGTGCAATCCAATTTTTTTTTACTATATAAGGAGAAAAGAAATAATGTAATGAACCAATATCAATCAAGACATGCATAAGAGTGGAGTTCATAAGAATGGTACCTCACTCCTTGCTTCCCTATTGAGGTGTCAACTGAACAACATAAGTGTTCCTGGAAACTTCTTGTTCACCTATGTTTGTGGACACAAACAAGTTTTATGGGATTTTTCCATCCGATAATATGAAAGCTGAGGAAGATTCGAACATGTTACACCTATTAATCTATGATGTTTAATACATAAGTTCTTGATATTGTCTCTCTTTCCAAAGTGGTGGAAATTCCTAGGTGGTGTAGTATATTTTCTATTCCTATGCCTTAACAAACTAAACTAAAAAAATATGGTTTGGTATTAGATCTTAAAAGAAAATTAACTGATTCTGTAGTTTGATTATGAGGTACACTACCTCAATGAGAGTATACATCCTATAGGACCCTCTATGATAATATAGTTTTCATAATCACAAATAATGTCAATATACAAATTCTACTCTTTCTTGCAATTTTAATATCTTTAAGTAAATAAATTATGTTATATAGAAAAAAAACTTAAATAATACAATAACCCATATTCATGAATATGTCGGTTTATAAGTGTATTTATAAATGTACTTTTGGATACCACTTAGTATTGTAATGATTTGTATAAGACAGATACTTTGTAATATTTTTGATTCCCCGACACACCGAAGTCGACACACCTAAGTCAACACACCGAATATTGACACACTAAAGATTGACACACCAAAGTCGACACATCGAAGATCTACAGACAGAAGATTAACAGACCGAAGTCGACACACCAAAGTCGATACACCGAAGCCTACACACCAAAGATCGATACACCAAAGTTAACACACCGAATTTGACAGACCGATGTTACCAAAACGAAGTCAACAAACTGAAGATGACTCACCGATAGCCATAAATAACTGTTTTGATTTTATTAATTCAAATTTATTTATAATGGTCATATTTAGAAAAATTAATGTTTATGACATTATTTAATGTTTTCTGCAGGACTATCCATAGATAGTACGAGGTACATGCACGTGCCAAGATCTTTATGCCCAGTAGAACATAAAGTATAAAAGGACTGCAATCAGAGCTCAAAATATGATGGAGACACAAAGATATACAGATAAACATAGAGCTTGGAGAACATACTGAAATATAGACTGTGCGATTTCAGAATATTGAAAAGAGAGAAACTCGAAGCTTGAGCTTACCTAGAAACTATCTACTGTAGCTTGATAAACATCCTCACAAAGAAGAGTTGAACACCTTCACAAGAAACTGTGACACTCTGTTCTGAATCCATCTTTCAGAAGAGGACTCGAATATCATTTTCTCAACATCAGTTGAATCCAGAGCATTACTACACAACACACAGAGAATTGTAAACTCTATTCTCTTTAATAACTCTATTGTGTTCTCATCATTACTATTTTGAGTAGTGTGTATATCCATTTGAATATCACACACTGTCTCCTGATCTAAACTAGAGGATAAAAAAATATCCTCACTCTAAATCCCTTATTAAACTTATTTCCCATATAGAACTGTGGAAGAGATCCTGTGATATCTGTTTATTTGTTTTCCCATGAATAACTGTGGTACAGGTCAAGTGTGACTTTGACAACTATGTGCTGTTGTGAACCCCAATCCAAGGTGTGGATCAAAAGTTTATTAATATAAACGTCTTGGTGGCGGGTGATCACCAAGTGGAGAGGAATATGTCTCTTCTTGAGACTGAACCTCTTGTTTTATCCGCTGTGATGTTTATCTTATATTTTTATCTATTTTGTATTTCTAGAATTAAGATAAACTGAACTTTGATAGTTTTTTTAGAAAGTGTTTACATCTATTTTTGAATTAGTATATTTGTTTCAAAAGTTTTACTAATCCTTTGATTTGTAAAGTCAAGAACTAATCAATCTTCTCAGAACCAAGTTGAACCTCCAAGACTTTTATAAATTCACTACAAACTAAATTTGAATTTATTTTCATAGGGGGATATTATTTTGTAAATAATATTTTTAACATAAATTTTTATAGATACTCAATTCACCCCCTCTTGAGTCATCTACTCTGACCAACATTTGGTATCATAGGAAGTAAAATTTATTGTTAGTTTTTCAAATCTTATCAACTGTGATTACAGTTGTGTTTCAAAGATCTTCAAATTTATATTATTTCTAAATTTTTCTCTCTTTGAAATTCTTCTACAACCTTTATCATGGAAAACAGACTAGAAGGAGTTACTACTAATAGACCACCTTTCTTTAATGGAAGTAACTATGCCCAGTGGAAGCTTAAAATGAAAATACATATAGAATGTATGGGATTTGAAATCCGGACTACTATTGAAAGTAAATCTGCTATTCCTGAAACTGCCAGAAACACTTGGGATGAACCTACCAAGACTACCTATAATAATAATTGTAAAGTAATGTATGCTCTATACCGCGCCCTAGGAGATATAGAGCTTAACCATATCTTGGCTTGTAAAACTGCACCTGAAATTTGGGATACTCTCTCTATTTCTCATAAAGGAACATCTAATGTTAAATAAATGCGATTTAATAATTGTACTATCAAATACGATAACTTTAGAATGAAGCTAGATGAGTCGATCTCTGATATGTATCTCAGGTTCAATGAAATTTTGAATACCATGATTTATTTAGGAAGAGAAGTAACTGCCAAAGATCAGATCATGCATATTCTGCGATGTCTACTAGAAAGATAGCGTGGAACATCTGTGTCTATCAGAGAATCATCCGATACTGATAAAATGCCAGTGAAAGAATTGATTGGAAAATTAATGTTGTATGAAGAATAATTGAAGGTAAATCAAGAGGAGGATGAACCAAAATAAAAATCTATAGCTCTCAAGACAACTACAACCAAAAGTAAAGATAAAGAGACAATTCAAGCTACTGTCGAAAGCTCAAGTAGTGATGAAGTTGCTTCAGATAGTGATGAAGAAATGGCCTAGTTGGCTAGATGATTCAAGAAATTTTATTGGAAAAATAAGTTCTTCAAAAAGACCAGTTACAAAGGAAAGTATGATAATAAGGGCAATTGGAAAAAGTATTGGAAGAAAAATGATAAATCAAAAGAGATAATCTGTTATGAGTGTAACAGGAAAGGACATGTCAAGGCTAACTTCCCAAAGATGAAATACAAGAAAAAGTCTGAAAATAAGGATAAAAGGTATAAGAAAGTAATAAAGGCCACCTGGAGTGCCTCCGAGGATAGCTCAAGTGAATCCGACTCTTCTCATAATGAGAAAAATGATATGGCTAATATGTGTTTCATGAAAAACACAAATGAGTTAACCTTAGACTCTCCTGCACATAATTCTTATTATTTTGAAAGTGAGTATGAAAATATGAAAAATGATGAACTATTAGAATATTGCAACATGTTAGAAGAAACATGTAATAATTTGAAAGATTAATACAAATCTTTGAAGAAACAACATGCTCTTACTATAACTTTTAAATCTGAACTTACAACAGAAAAGGAGAAAAATTCTCAACTTCACAAAGAGAACAATGAGTTGAAAATGTCTAATGAACAATTTAAGAAAGACTTAGAAAAGTTTAAAAATGGGAAAAATACTCTTACTCAAATTCTTGGTAAAAAATAGCTCCTAAGTATACTTATGGGATATGATATCAACCCGGGAAAAGGAATTTATCCAAATAACTTTTTGTACCCAAATTTGGAAAATCTTCTACTTTTGTAAAAAATCAGAATTATCCTGAAAGTTCCAGTTCCAAAAATTATTTTATTGTATCCAATTCTTCAGGACCAAATAGATTTTATTTTTCAAACAATTTATATTATTCATATATAAAACCTATAAGACAATTTTGGGTTCCTAAGGATTATATTACTAATATATGTGGACCCAGAAAAATATGGGTACCAAAGTCGTTTCTTGGTTAAACTATTTTGTAGGTAAACTACCTAAAGAGATCCTGTAAAAAGATATGGTACTTGGAAAGTGGGTGTTCAAGACATATGATAGGGGATTTTTCAATCTTTAAAAGTCTTATCAATATTGATAAAGGATATGCCACATTTGGTGACAATGTTAATGGAAAAATCATAGGCCTAGGCTAGATTGGTAGCCCTAACTCTATTTCAATTTCTAAAGTACTGTATGTTGGTGGATTAAAGTATAACCTACTCAGCATATCTCAACTATGTGATGATGGATTTAATGTTAAATTCAAAAATTATTCATGCCATTTTTTTTATGCCAAAAATAATTTAGTATTTACTTCTTTTAGAAATGATAATGTACATGCTATAAATCTAGACACACTAGCCTCACAAAATATCTCTTGTCTAAATACCTTTCACAAAGAGTCTTAGCTCTGGCATAAAAGACTAGGAAACTGTAATATACACTCTCTTAGGAAGTTAACTAGAAAAGTCTTAGTTAGAGACTTACCCAAATTAGAGTTTATAAACAACAAAGTATGCAATCCTTGCCAAAAGGGAAAGCAACATAAAATCTATTTCAAACTAAAGAAAAAGTAACTACTTATCAACCTCTCAAGTTGGTTCACATGGACTTATTTAGACCATCTAGAGTTTCAAGTCTCAATGGGAAGCACTATGTTTATGTTCTTGTACATGATTTCTCTAGGTATACATGGACCTTTTTCCTGGCTCATAAAAGTGAAGCCTGTTCAAACTTTACCAATTATGCTAGGACTGTATAGAATCTTAGTGGACTTAAGATTAAATCCTTAAGAAGTGATCATGGCCATGAGTTTTAGAATCAAGATTTTGAAGCTTTTTGATCACAAAATGGATATAATCATAACATCTCTTCACCTAGGACACCTCAACAGAATGGTGTGGTAGAAAGAAGAAATATAAACTTATAAGAAATATCTCAGACTATGCTTAATGAATATGATTTAACCATTTATTTTTGGGCTGAAGTTGTTAATACATCTTGATACATAATAAACGGAGTCTTAATTAGACCAATTCTTAAAAAAACTCCTTATGATTTGTGGAATAATAGGAAACCCAAAGTAGGTTATTTTAAACTATTTGGATGTAAAGTCTATTTTCTGAACACTAAAGATAATTTAGATAAATTTTACTCTAGAAGTGATGAAGGAATATTTATTGGATATTTTACATCAAGTAAATCCTATAGAGTACTTAATAAGAAAACCAAATGTGTAGAGGATTCTGTACACAACATGTTTGATGAAGCAGATCCAATTGAGACTAAGACTTAACCAGAAAATATTGAAGAAGATTTGTCCAATCTGGACATTGATGATACAACCTCAAATCATCATGTGAAAGAATCTGTTAAAACTTCCAGTTCTAGAAATTTTCTACATCCTAACTGTAGTGAACAATATCAACCCGAACAACCAGAAATATCAAGTCATACTTTATCGAGACCAACTAGAACCTTTAATAATCATCCTTTAGATGCTTTTGTTGGAGATTTAGATAGAGGAACACAAACCATATCTTCCTTGAGAAATCAGGTTGAACATCAAGCCTTCTTGTCACAACTTGAACCTAAATATATCAATGATTAAATTAATGATGAATTTTGGGTAATTACCATGCAAGAAGAACTTAATCAGTTTGAGAGAAATAAAGTTTGGAAACTTGTAGATAGACCCAAGGATACTTTGACCATAGGAACCAAATGGGTGTTTAGAAATAAGGTTGATGAAGTTGGAAATATAGTTAGAAATAAAGATAGACTAGTTTCTCAAGTATATAATCCAGAAGAGGGAATTGATTATGAAGAGACTTTTTCACCGGAAGCTAGACTTGAGGCAATTAGGATCTCACTTTTCTATACAACACACTTGAATTTTAAACTTTATTAAACGGATGTCAAAAGTGAATTCCAGAATGGTTATATAATTGAGGATGTTTTTGTTGAACAACCCCCCGATTTTAAAAATCCACATTTTCCAAATCATGTGTTCAAATTATCGAAAGATTTATATGGTTTGAAACAAGATCTAAGAGCTTGGTATGAAAGGTTAAGTAATTTTCTTATTTCTAAAGGTTTTACAAAAGGGCTTGAAGATCCTACTTTATTTATAAAAAGAGTTTCAAAATAAGTTTTAATAGCCCAAATATATGTATATGATATTATATTTGGATCTTCTAAAAATTATTTATGTAATTATTTTTCAAATATAATACAAAGTGAGTTTGAAATGATTTTAATGGGTGAAATCAAATATTTTCTTGGATTTCAAATATTTCAAAATAAAGAAGGCATAATCTTAAATCAAATTATGTACAAAAAAGATATTTTGAAAAGATATGGCTTTGATATCATTAAGATTAGTGAAACTCCTATGAGTTCTACATGTAAGTTATATCTTGATGAAAATGGAAAATCAGTTGATCAAACTGCTTACAAAGGAATGATAGGGAGTTTGCTGTACTTAACAGCTAGTAGGACAGATATTATGTTCAGTGTGTGTATGTGTGCGAGATTTGAATAAAACACAAAAGAGTCACACTTAAATGATGTTAAAGTAATTTTCAAATACCTCACGTATACATCTAATTTAGAATTTTTCTATCCTAAAAGACAACCTTTTGATTTAGTTAGCTATTCAGATGCTGATTTTGGTGGATGTAAGTTAGATATAAAGAGTACCTCTGAAACTTGTCACTTTTTAGGAAAGTCACTAATATCAAGGTGTAATAAAAAGAAAAATTTAGTTTCATTATCAACTGATAAAGTAGAGTACATTTCTACAGGTAGTTGTTGTGCACAAATTTTGTAGATGAAACACACCTTATTAAACTATGGATTTTAATTTAGATATATCCCCATAAACTTTGACAACACAAGTGCTATTAACATTTCTAAAAATCTATTTTCTCATTCTAGAAAAAAGCATATTGATGTAAGAAATCACTTTTTGAGAGATCATTATCAAAAAAGTGATATAACTCTTGAGTTTATTCGAACTGAACATCAGCTTGCTGATATATTCACTAAACTCTTAAATTTTGAGAGAATGGATTACATCAAACATGAACTATGAATGATAAATCAGTAAGATCTCTTGAAACCAATCTCTTGAAACTAATTTCTTGAAACCTATCTTCTTGAAACTGATCTCTTGAAACCAATCTCTTGAAATCAATTTCTTGAATCCAAAATTCTTGAAACCGATCTATTAAAACCAATCTCTTAAAACTGATTTCTTGAAACTGATCTTCTTGAAACTGATCTTCTTCAAACCGATCTTCTTGAAACCGACCTCATGAAACTAATCTTCTTGAAACCGATCTTCTTGAAACCAATCTCATGAAATCGATCTTCTTGAAACCGATCTTCTTGAAACCAATCTTCTTGAAACCAATCTCTTGAAACTGATCTTATGAAACAAATACCTGAAACCGATTTATTGAGACCGATGTATTTAAGGATTGTTTTGTAATTTCTATTTGTTTTAAATAAAATGACGCTATTTTTGCTCTCGTTTTTCCGCTCTTAATTTTTATGTTTTATTATTTACAATCCATAAATGATATATCTAGTTAAATCCATCCCAACCTTTCACTCTATCCTCTACCGTAAAGCCTTCTACCTTTTGTCACTCTTTCTCTCGACTCTCGACCCCTCAACACAGTTGGAATCTGAAGTCTGGTCATGGAGAGGACTAAGCATGAAATGGAAGAACCTAGAAAATCTCCTACTGCTATGTGTCAGAAAGGTGAGTCTAGTGGGACTGTGAAACTGAGCATGGAAAGCCAAGTGGTTATGACTGAAAAGGAGGTGTCTTCTGAGTGGCTCATGTCAAGAAAATCATTTTTGTTTAAAGTACTAGAATCTCAAGGATGGCTCATTTGGTTCACCAATAATGAAAGACCTTATTATCCCCATATATTGTATGAGTTCTATCAACATTTTAGGATATCCCTAGATGAAGCTGAGGCAACAAATATAAAGTCTGTAGTAAAGGGAAAAGAGATAGCCTTCTCATATAAGGAGTGGACGGATTGCTTAGAAATGCCTTATGAAGGTGTCTTTGCTGACTATCCTGGTAATATTCCACGTTCCTCAATTTTTTTCTCTTATGAAGATACTATGAAATAGATAACTAGAAATGGAGAATCCAAGAGGATAGTTGCAAATGAATTCGAAGGATAAGTAAGACTACTTTTTAAGTTCATACAATATCAAATCTTCCCAAAGAAGGGAGATTTCTCTACTACGAAGTATCAAGATGTTTTTTTGATCTTTTTTTTGAAACATGGGATAAAAGTAAACCTATGTAGGTATCTAATGGTGTATATATCGGATCTAATTAAGCCATCCAAGAATGCAACCTTCTTATACTATCCGAGGATGATTTCTGCCATGTTAAAAATATTAGGTTGTGTGGAAGATAGAGATGAAGTGGTAAGTTCCTGTAGTTGTTTTTGTCTTCAAAAAGTCATTTGTAAAAGGGGGAAAATATTTTGGAACCCATGGAAGATATTTTTGGTAGGAGATAAGGAAAAGATATATGAGGTTTTTAATCCAGTTGACCACCCTTCTAGACCAAAGGACCAAGTTGATCCTAGTCTCAAACCAGGAGAGGTTCCAGTTTATTCTGATGAGGAAGATGAGCCTAAAGTGCCAAGGGAATAAGGATCTACTTTTGATGATAGGAGTGATCCTGATATTGCTAAAATTCCTAGAGATATGTCTTATGGACATGATAGTCCACCTTTGGACTTTCCCTTAAGAGAATATTTATTAGGTGATGAGGATGGGGAAAAAACTAAAGTTACTGAAGTTGAAGTCTATGTTAGTAAATCTGATGAAGATTCAGATGATGATGATGATGATGTTGACAATGGAGAAGATGATGAGAATGTGATTGACTCTATAAAAATGGGACAACAAGTGGTTGACAGATCCAGTGAGGAATCTGTATGTGGAGCTAGTGAGGGTGTTGAGAATTTTGGACAACAAGCTATTGGTCATGGAGATGCTGAACATGAGGAAAAATCACCCCTTCATAATCCTGAAAATCAAGAGATTATTCAGGAATTTAATGATCATATGGATGCTAGAAAAGACATAGAATATGAGGTTCCAATGCCTTAAACTGAGGAAGTGCCTGGTGAAGCTCATGTAGCTAGGGCACAAGAAGAACCTGAAGTTCGGTTGGTTCCTGCTCCCAGACAAGTTGTTATGACTTGAGACCAGGATGAAATAGTTGATGTTGATTATGTTGTTCTTGATCCTTATGAAAGAAGGATCAGAATTGATATTATCGAGCCAAGAGAATGGACATGTGCTAGAGAGTGGAATAATGATCCAGGTTACATTATTTTTGGTTTTGAATATGTCTCAGATGAGGAGAGAGTGCCTTCTCCTTCTACTTCACAAGTCCAAGATGAACCTGAATTTGTTTCACCTGTTCCCTCAGTTTCACTTCCAGCAGTAGAACCAGTAGCTCCCGTAGTGCCCAGTGATTATGTTACTAAAGCTAATTTGGAGGAATTTAAAAATGATATAAGTGAGTCTGTGATAGCTTCAGTTGGATCCATAAATGCAGCCTCCAGTTCTTCAGGTATCTCAGATGCTGATGCAACAAAGATTTCAAGAATAGTAATTCAATAGATTCAACTGAATCTCATTACTAGAGCAGACGCCATTATTAGACACAATACCTTGATGAGAGAAGAAGTAAGAAAGAAGAGAAATGAGTTAAATTATTTAACCTCTGACTTCAATACCTCCTTTAGTGGTGTTTTGGAAGTTCTTAGGAACTTGGTAACTCATATACTCAGTGTGGACCTAAAGAAGTTAAAAGAAGAGCTTGGGAAAATGTTGACTGGCCCATCCAGTTCCAGGAGTGGGAAAAGTGCTGTTGCCAATTTGGAGTCTCTCAAGTTTGTGATGAGAGAGGAACTTCAAAAACATAAGACTATTTCAGACAAAGAAACCTTTGAAAAAGTACATCAAAATACATATCTTGTCTATAATATGGTCAGGTAGTGCATAAATGAAGCCTCTGTAGCTTAGAATGAAATTTGGGAAAAGGTGGATAAGTATTTCACTAAGATTTATACCAAGCATGATCTCATCAATAGTTTCAACTTTCTCGTAGAAAATCATAGAATTCCTCTAGTCACAGAAGCTTTCAAGAATCAAGTCCTTCAATTGAAGGATTTTACGCCTTTGCTGAGTAAATTTATGAAAAATAAGGATGACTTCGAGAAGGAGATGCAATATGTTGGTGAAATCATTAATGATTTCATCAATCTCCATAAGACTTATCTGCATGTTCAGTCCGAGGCTATTGTGGTCCCTCCATCTAATTTAATTGGTACTACCTCTTGGCCTCCTGCTCCAATGACTGTCTCTCAGGCTCTTTCCCAGATTCGACCGATTATCACAGAGATAACACTAAGTCGAGTGTTTTAAAAAAGATGACCTACCCTTACAGCTACTATTCCTACATCTGTTGCCCTTCCTGGTGTTGTCTTCAGACTACCTCTTCCCTCTGCCACTACCAAATCTTCTCCTTCTCCCTCATATCATTCAGATATAGGAAAATCTCCTCATCATCCAAACCCTTAGTGATGGATTGTTACTTTTGATAGGGATTTGATATTTTTTGCTTGGATTGTACTTTTTTGACTCTTAATGGAAATCCTTATGGTGTCTTTATTTTATGTTATTTCTCCTTTCTAATTTTATTTTTTCTAATCCCAAAAGGGTGAGAAGATAAGGAAACCATTGTTTATCTAAGATGAAGATTCTCTAGTTTAAGACACATGGCATGTACTATGCTTAATTCATTTATTGAGGGGGATCTTTGTTTTATAAATTTCAAAAAAGGAAAAACTTTTTTTATATTTGAAAATTACATTCAGTGCAGTATGCTATGTCAAGCTATCCTTATTCTATATATTTTTGCATGTATGCCATAATTTGTTATTATCAAAAAGGGAGATATTGTTAGACCCTCTATGATAATGTAGTTTTTATAATAACAAATAATGTCAATATAAAGATTATAATCTTTCATTCCATTTTAATATCTCTAAGTAAATCAATTATGTCATACAAAAAAATATACTTAAAAAAGTATCAAACCTATATTCAGGAATATGTATGTTTACAAGTGTATTTATACATGTAATTTTGGATAGCACTTTTTACTTTAATGATTTGTGTAAGACAAACACTTCGTAATATTTTTGATTCCTCGACACACCGAAGTCGACACACCGATGTCGACACACTGAAGTCGACACACCGAAGTTAACACACTGAATATTGACACACCAAAGTCGACAAACCAAAGTCGACACACCGAAGATTGAAAGACTGTAGATTGATAGACCGAAGTTGACACACCGAATTCGACACACAGAAGTCGACACACCAAAGATCGACACACTGAAGTCGACACACTGAAGTCGACACACCAAAGTTGACACACCAAAATTGACACACTGAAGTCGACACACTGAAGTCGACACACCGAAGTTGACAGACCGATGTTACCAAATCGAAGACAACAAACCGAAGATGACTCACTGATAGTCATAAATAATTATTTCAATTTTATTAATTCAAATTTATTCCTAACGGTCATATTTAGACAAATTAATGTTTTTGACATTATTTAATGTTGTCTGTAGGACTATCCATAGACAGTACAAGGTATATGCACGTGCCAAGATCTTTATTCCTAGTAGAACTTAATGTATAAAAGGACTTAAATCAGAGCTCAAAATATAATGGAGACATAGAGATATACAGATACACATAGAGCTTGGAGAACACACTGAAGTATAGACTGTGCGATTTCAGAATATTGAAAAGTGAGAAACTTGAAGCTTGAGCTTACCTAGCAACTACCTACTAGAACTTTTTGAACATCCTCACAAAGAAGAGCTGAACACCTTCACAAGAAACTGTGACACCCTGTTCTGAAGCCATCTTCCAGAAGAGGACTCGAATATCATTTTCTCAACATCTGTTGAATCCAGAGCATTACTGTACAACATACAGACAATTCTAAACTCTATTCTATTTCATAACCTTGTTGTGTTCTCATCATTACTATTTTTGAGCAGTGTATATATCTTTTTGAATATCACACACTGTCTCCTGAGCTAAACCTGAGAAAAACAAAATATCCTCACTCTAAATCCCTTCTTACACTTATTTCCCATGTAGAACTATGGAAGATATCTGGTGAGATATGTTTATTTTTTTCCCATGAACAACTGTGATAGAGGTTAAGTGAGACCTGCAAAACTTTGTGCTATTGTGAACCCTGATCCAGGGTGTGGATCAAAATTTTATTAATATAAACTACTTGGTTGCGGGTGATCACCAAGTAGAGAGGACTAAGTATCTGTTTGAGATTGAAACTCTTGTTTTATCTACTGTGCTTCTTATATTATATTTTTTTCTATTTTTTATTTCTAGCATTAAGATAAACTGAACTTTGATAGTTAGTTTAGCAAGTGTTTACATCTGTTTTGAATCAATAGATTTGTTTCAAAAGTTTTACTAATCCTTAGATTGGTAAAGATGTGAACTAATAAATCTTATAAGAACCAATTTGAACCTTCAAGACTTTTGTAAATTCACTACAAACTGACTTTTTGTTTATTTTCATAGGGGGATATTATTTTGTAAAGAACATTTTTAACAGAAATTTTTATAGATACTCAATTCACCCCCCTCTTGAGTCATCTACTCCGACCAACACATCCCTATTTATCTTATTTACAACACTTTAGTTGAAACCTATACCCAAGAAAATTAATATACTACCTCCCACATGATTCCCAACAAGATCCCTTTATGACAATGTTTCCTTGTAAACCATCTCTGTATAATATACAATATAGAGAACAAATATATTGGATTGAATCTATCTTTGAAGGAAATATTAAATCAAATATGTGATCCTTCAAGGATTCAATTTCAACCACTTCTTAGGTGAAATGAACTAAGTTTATAAACATAGTTGTATACTCTATTAGAGAGAGGGTTTCTTACTTCAAGATAAATAAATATATTGTTCTTACTATTTTTAATGTGTGTGGGTAGAATTTTTTATTGAATAATTTCTCAAAATCCTCCCAAATAAGTCCTTGGTCGTATTTAGATTAGATATCTAAATTACACCATTGGAATTCAATATATTCCAACATATAGGTCGAAAAATTAATTTTCATCTCTTCCGGTGTACCAAGAAAATTAAATATTCTATTCATTCAGTTTAACCACAACACTGCTATTTCAGGTTTAGAATCCCCTTGAAACACTGGTGTATTCTATTTTTGAAACTTTACCAAATGATCAACTTACCTTAATTCATCATTTTGATCCCCTCTAACAACTATTTGAAATATTTGTACAATACTATTTACTAGTTGTTGGTTCACCTATGGCCTAGGTGAAACCACATTCTCATCATCTTCTTCCTACTGATTTTTTATAATGCATTCCTGATTCCATTTCTATAATCAGAAAACTAAATAATTTATACTATTTCTCTCTATCAACTGAGTGCTTGAATAAATTAAAAAACATTATAAATAATTATCATCACCATGAGAAACAACCAGTGTAACCATCATTTAAAAAATAAACAATTTTAAACTTTTTCAAAAATCATTTGAACAAAAAATGAACAATGTAGTCCAAATGGGAAGTCTTTGTACTAATGCATAATATGAAACACTCATCATCTAAACACATAGTGATGAGATAACAACACTCCTATAAGTTTCATAGAAAACCTTTTTCCTGGACACCCTGGTGTTGTAGGTAGGTTTCCACAAGCTTTCTAAACCTTTCTCAATACTCATGGAGTAATTAATTGGGGTTCAAGAAGTTGGGAATAAATTCTATAAGAAGAGTTTATTCATGTCATTCCATGTTATCATGGAACTAGGAGGGAGGTAATAAATCCATGACTTGGAAGAGTCATCTAGGGAGAAAGGTAATGCTTGATGTTTTATTTGTTCTTCAAAAACCCCTTGAGGATTTATGGTAGAGCACACCAGTTGTAGCTATTTGAGGCGAAAATGAGGATCCTCACCAACTAGCATGTGCAAATGTGGTAGAAGATGAATCAAACCCGATTTGAGTTCGAAATCTAGCTCAATGTTTTGATATTGTATACCAAGGGGTTGGTAATTTATATCAGGGGTAGAGAGTTCTTTTAAGGTTTATTCTATAGTATTGGCCACATATAGTTTAATTGGATGGGTAATTAATGGTTCTTGGGTGATTTGATTATACCCAATGCTCCTCTTAAGTTGGTGAAGTGTTTTCTTGATTTATGGTTCAAAAAAAAATACAATGGATTGTTCGGAAGGCTATGGGGAATTCAAATATATTTGTAAAGGATGATAAAGGTGGGATTTTATTTGTGTTTTTATGAGTTTTATAAGAAGGAAGGTTTTTTGTGTTTTTTTTTTCAGAATTATTTTTGGTTTTTTTTGATTTTTTTTACAAAAAAAAACTACTGACCACTAATTGCACCATCCCCAGAATTGGAACCATTTTAAGAAAGACCAATTGTCTCCTATCAACCATTCAAAGGTATGGTTCTCTTATAATATGTGTTGTGGAACTCGAGTCAAATCTTCATTGATGGTACAAATTTTTAGAGTTGATTGTTTTTAATTAATTGAATTTTGATTGGAGGGTTTGTTTGCAGAGCTTAGATAAAAGGATTTATTAATAAATATTGATTTAAAAATTTAATAATTATTGTGGTGAGTTCATAATAAGTGAGTTAAGTTTTTGATATCCTTTATCTTTTCTATATATTTCATTAAATTAACATCCAATTCACAATATGATTGTTGATCGTAATGCCCAATTATTCTGGCTTTAATCCAAGCCTCAACTAGGGTATTGATATCAATTAATTATTGTTGATTTAGGGTTCAATAGTTCATGAATACATGTGTAATTTTGGTTCCAATAATCCATGTAATCCTCATTCGAAACATAAAACTTCATTAATCCATGAAATTTTAAGTTCAACATACACAATATTAATTTAAAGAATATTAATTAAGAAAAATATCTTAATTGATCAACATCCCAAAATTATAATCAACTCCAATGGTATATTCAATCATCCATTGATATGGTTAGTAATCTGTTTTATTATGTTTATGGTTATGATTTAAAAATATAATAAAAATAATGAGACAAGATAAGAGTCGTTCACCGAACACACACATGAATAGTGAAGAGAATTAAACACAAACTTTCGATTGAATGAGAAGAAAAAGAAGGGAATGAATTTAAAATTTATTTAAATAATTTTAATAAAATTAATATTAAAAAATATAGGTTTTATAATAATTATATATTATGAAGAAAAAACATTCATTAAAATTCAAATGAAATTGAAAATAAATTACACGATTACAATTGAAAATAAGGGAAAACAAAGATAAAATGAAAAGAGGAGGAGAGGTATATCTTGTTGAAAAAATATTAAGGAAATTCATACTAGGCCCTTGTAAAGTATCTATTTATTCTAAATATCCTCCTTAAGTTATAAAATTCCAACCCCTTGTAAGGAGAAAGGGGGTGATGCATTTATATCCCAAGGTGGTGGACTGTTTGCATTCCAAATTTGCCCCTTAAACTGGATCACCAATTTGGCCATACATACAGGAAAATATTGAGATATCTTCTTCTTAAAAGTTTTATATATTGATTTGGAATTTAAACCCTCAAAGTTTTGCATCCATTGGAATTTTATACAAATTTATGGCTATTTTACTAAACAATATTAATCTGTCCATTTTCTATCGAGTTTTTCCTTGATCTAAATGTGAATGAATTTTAGGCCAAAAAAATTACCTAAAAATATAACCATTTATTCTAAAAATTTAGACCCCTATATATTTTATTTCACAACACAAAATCTCATCTCAATTGGATGATTTTTTTGGAGAAAAGTAAAAAAGGGTGGGATGTTTTTAATTCCTAGACAGAATGGTGGGATGGATTTAAAAGCCTTACTTGGGTCCCTTCTTTAGAGATTTGGGGATTAAATTTTTTATCCATTATTTATTTGTATATTTGAGAATATATTCAGGAGTTTAATAAAATTTGGGCTTTGGGATTTAGCCCATAAATTGAATCATCATGGTTTGTCCAGTTTTCTTAACAGATATGGTGGGCCTTCTTGTGTGGTCCATATGACTCTTAAAATGGATGAATTGGCCAAATATAAAGTTGAATGATTTGTATAATATTGATTTTGGAACCCTAAATAACAATAATAACATAATTTGGATAATTATTGTGTGATTTATAATTAAAATATTAAATTGACTCCAATCCGGATTAATAAAAATAATGACCCAAAATTATAATTAATATTAAAAAATGATTATTTAACACAAATTATTCACTTTTCATTGAAATTTAGTAAATAGAGTAAATATAAATTTATTAATAAATGATAACATCAGGTGATCAACCCAGAAACAACCCAAAAAAGTCTCTCAATATAAAACTAAAGAAATTGACGAGGAATGAGAATTCTATATCCATCATGACAATGATTAATCAAGAAATATTATTAGTGGTTAAGGTGGATTAAAATCAGTGAATGTTGGAAAGCATTGGATACTTGATATTGGTTTATCTTTATAGATGATCAATAACAAACAACTTATAAAATATTTCAAAATATATGATGGAAGAGTTTTTAATTTTAAAAATAAAGGAAAACTAAATTTAAATGAATTAGGAAGCATAAAAATATATTAAAAAAAGTTTGAATCCAATGATCATCTCTTTGTCGATGGGTTGAGGCAAAATATCTTGATTTTATCTCAAATTTGTAATAATAATAACGAGGTGATCATTTTTTAGATAAAGAGGTTTAATAAAGGAAAAATAATTATAAAGTGATATTGAAAAAGTGAGAACATATTTTTAATTTAAAATGAACAATATAGATACTGCTTTTGTTAGAATGAGGTTAACGATATTTTTTATAGAATATTTATCTATTTGAGATAAAAAACTGTTTCTTAACTATACAAATATGAAACTGTGACAAATTTACTAAATAAAAACCATGAAATACTCAACACATGTGATGTGTGTCATAATGGAATGACTACGAATAATATTAAGAATAATATAGAGATTAAAATAAATATCCTACTTGATTTTAAGTTCCCAGATGTGTGTGGTCTCATAATATTTAAATTTAACAATAAATATGACTATGTCATTAATTTTTTGACGATTTTACTAGAATTAATTATGTTAATTTTATGTTAATTAATTTAAATTTACTTGATAGGTTTAATCACTTTTAGATGTGTGATAAAAATAAAATTGGTTGTACTATCAATATATTTTAGATTGATATTGGATACAAACACAATAATGAAGAGTTTGTGGTATATCTTCAGAAAATATGGAAGAAAGCATGAATATTGTTCTCTATAAACACCATAGTAAAATAGAGTAATTAAGAGGAAGAACCAGAGTTTAGTGGATATGGTGAGGACCACATTATTGGATCATGGAACAATAAAATTAATTTAAATACAACCCTCCATAGGTTCTTTAAACATTTTGAATCAATTCATGCTTTAAGTTTCTTAAAGAGTGTGACTTTTGAGATATTATTTAGGAAAAATTAAAACATGAAACACTTAATGGTATTCATAATCCCATGTTAGATCAATATTAAGGGAATAAATTTGAGTAGTTTATATGTGATACTTTATGATGAGATATTCCTTGGACATACACATGGTTGAATATATTATCTATTTTATAATAAGATTAATAAGAATATCTTTGATATATATGATGTTTTTATTTTGTAAAAAAAAATTAATTATAAAAATTGTATCGAACCATTCCTTACATTATTTATTATTTTATCAATTTTAATTTAAAAATAATAATACAAATCCTAAAATCAATTAGTTTGGTATCTTAGAAAAATTAGGTTTATATAACATGAATACATGTGAAACATTAAACTTTATTTAAATACTTTATGATAATAATCGATTATATTTAATAGTATGAATAATATATATAATCATTAGAGGATATGGGAAGAATCAGAGTTTAGTGGATATGGGGAGGACCACATTATTGGATCATAGAACCATAAAATTATTTTAAAGAGAAACCACTATAGGTTCTTTCAACATTTTGAATCAATACCTAATTCAATTTTCTTAAAGAGTGTGACTTCTGAGATATTATTTAGGAAAAATTAAAACATGAAACACTAAATGGTATTCATAATCCTATTTTAGATTAATATTAATGGAATACATTTTAGTAGTTTTTATGTGATACCCGATGATGGGATATTCCTTAGACATACACATGGTTGAACATATTATCTATTTTATAATAAGATTAATAAGAAGATCTTTGATATAAATGATGTTTTTATTTTGTAAAAAAAAATTAATTATAAAAATTGTATTGAACCATTTCTTACATTATTTATTATTTTATCATTTTTAATTTAAAAATAATAATACAACTCCTAAAATCAATTAGTTTGGTGTCTTTAAAAAATTAGGTTTATGAAACATGAATACATGTGAAACATTAAACTTTATTTAAATCCTTTAAGATAGTAATCCATTATATTTAATAGTATGACTAATATATATAATCATTAGAGGTTATATATGAAATAAATGGTGAGGTAAAATCTCAGAAAGGGGAAGAATAATTGGAAGTAATATGATACATTATTCAATATAAGTACATGGATGAGAGTAATAATCATCATTATATCATAAGAATCTGATAATGATAATGTGTATATTAATTTAATTTGTAGGAGACAAAAAATGTGGAAAATAAATAATAATGAAACACCATATACATAATATAATTCGTACAACTAAGAAATCATAACATTATGGACGAAGCTAACTATACCATGTCTATGAATAACACTATAGGAAATGATAACTGCATCATGTCTTTGTATAATGATATCATTATATATAAAAAATTATATAATTAATTTAATGGATCTACAATTCTAGTCCCACCCATCAAATTATATTATTCTCATAATCACTAATGCCATATATAACCAAAACTTATTTTAATTATTCACATGAAACAAACCCATGAGAAAATAATTTGTTTCATATTGATGTTGTAAGGAATATATCAATGAATAATCTTGGTTATTCCAAAAATAATAATTAAAGAAATTAAATTTTAAATTTAAGGGAATCATAAATAGAGATAGGAACATATTTCATGAATATGAGAATAATAAACAAGAGAAAAATTAATGAGTCCTTTTAAGAAAAAAACATTATAAAAAATATAGAAGGTGGTTAATAATGTATCCTAATGAAATAAATACATTAATATTCCTAAGATAATAAAATGGAAAGTTAAATAGAATAAATTTATAAAGTATTTTAGAAAAATAATAAGTAATAAAGAGAGAAATGGAAAATGAACCCAAAAGAAAAGGGAGTAATTGAGAGTCCCCTTACCTTAGGTCATATTTTATTTCATCGAATTTTTAAATCCTATATAGTAAACTTATTTTTATTAAAAAATTAATTAAAAAGTATATTTTATTCATTTTTTGTTATTCTTGATTAATTATAATAAAAAAATTTATATATTAGTATTTTATTAAAGATTAAATGGTTCAATGACATGTTTGTTTAAATTATTACATTTTTATTTTAATTTCATGATTTTTATTCATTATTATTTATATATTATATAAATCATCCAAACAATAATAAAAATTAGAGAAACTTACATATTTATATATTATATTTTTGATAAAATATCTAACCATAAATATAATGATAATTAAAGAATTGACATTATCCTCATAGGCGGTAAACTGACTATTGATAAGACATTACTAAAAGAGGGAGAGATATAATATATATACATTATAAATAGTTTATAATAAAAATATAATATTATTATAATAATTTTATATAGATATTTAATATACACTAACCATCCATAAAGATGGTGATACATAAATAATTGACAATGTCCTCATAATTGGTTAAACTAATCATTAACATAACATTTTCAAAGGAGAGAGAGATATTATATATCCATTATATAAATATTATAATTTTTTTATTTTATAATGACATTAATGTCATGTTAATATAAAAATAAATTGATTTTGGTAATATAGGTTTATATAGGATTAAGAAAATAGATGAATGGAAGATAAAAATTGAAAGGAAGAAAGAAAAGAATGTTACCTTATTTTTATGTTGCTCCTTTTCCAATACCCTTAATGACTCAAATGATTAGAGATGGATGAGACTATAAAATATCTAGGGATATAAGGATGATTTTTATGAATAAATAGATAAATTATTGGACCATGAAATAGATTTGGGAAGTTTTTTCCTTGGGGCTGGGAGAGGATATTTTTATTAATAGGGGTATTCTAGGTAAAAATAACGAATAAAATATTATTTCAAGATTATAACTTGAAATATTAGTATTAATTGAGGAAATGAATATTATTTAATAAAAATATAGTTTCTTATGAATTTAGAACCATTTAAATAGTGAATTATTTTTTTATATACAAAAAAAGAAGAAAATTTGAAAAATTGTTTTTAATGTTATAGTTTATCAATATAGATATTGGAAAATATTTTTTAGTTTTGATGATTATTTTTTAAAGGAAAATTTTAACTTATAAAAACTATTTTATGTTGTTAAAAACTTTTTTTAACTTTTTTCCCTTATTTCATCAATATTATGTCATAAAACATGAATTACTAGAAAAACTGAATTTTCACTATTACGGAAAAAATTGAATATTTTTGTAAAATTTCCCAAAATAAATCATTTCTAATTTTTATGTGCTCATTAAAAAATTGAAATTAATTTTCTAAAGATAATTTTATAACTTATTTTATTTTAATATTTAAATAATAACATTAAAATTATGTTTTTTACAAAATATGTTAAAATAAAATTTATTAAACTATACACTTATACTCTCTTTGAGTTTTTAAATTTGAATATTTATGTTATGTTATTTAAGTATTTATATTTAAAAAATTTAATCATTTTAAATATTATTTACATGTCATTTTATTATTTCAATTGTCAAAATACTATTCTAATGGTCAAATTACTATTCCAACAATCATATAACTATTCCAACAATCAATTTTATTATTCCAATAGTCATATTGAATTTATAAAAAATATAAACACCTATAATTTTTTTGATTCATTATTCAATTAGTTTCTCTCAATTTTCTATACATCCTTTAAAAAATGTCAAACAAATTTCTAATGAATTTTTTATACTGTTTTTTCACAAGTATGATAATTTTAGGAGACTATGATGCTTCATAATATTAAATTCTTATTATGCTACTTATTTTTATTTATTTTTCTATTATAATATTTTTAGTTTTATTTGTTATATTTATTCTCCATATATAATTTTATATATTAATTAAATAAAGTAGGGTTGTTTTTTATTATATGGTGTATGTGTTTTGTTTTATATATTATACCTATATATGAATAACATCTATATTAAAAAAGGAAAATTTCATTTAGAAAATTATAGGCCATTACATTATACTCTCAAAAATTTCATCCTCAAAATTTTAATCCACAACCTTGGTCAATAATAAATTAGGGTACTTTTATTTCATTGCATCCTAGGTTCCCATGATGCTTCTTTATACTTATGATTTCCCCAAAGTACATTAAAAAGGTAGTTACCTTATTTCATGAATCTTTGTCTATATATTCCAAGGTTTTCACAAACTACTCCAAAAAGGTACTTTATACTCTAGTTATAACACTTCAAGATTTAGTGCATGTGAGGGATTAGGTAAGTGCTTTATAAGGAGTGATATATAGAACAAATAATTTACTTGATCTGGGATAAGTGGAAGTACTAGTAGAAAGGGAATAAATCCAAAATAATAAAGGATATTTAAAGAGATAATGTAGTTAGGGGTAATATTTCACTTCTTTATAAACCTCATGACTCTCTTCCAAGGAGATATTCAAATAAACACTTTATCTTAAACAATATACTCTAGGTATCTTAAATTATTATCAACATTTCTCTTTTATTGACTTTGTGCTGCTTTAATGTGTTTTAAAATGGTTTGTAACTTTTATATAATTTATTGCACAAGTTATAGTCCCAATATATTACATTAACGAACTTTATCCTACTATATTTGAGTTCTGTATCTCTTCTATATAGAGATTTATATAGGGCTATATGGACACTTTAGTGGATACTATTATTGAACAAGAACCCAACCAATGGTTGATGTTTGTCCAAAAATTCTTTGAATTACATTGAAAAATATCTAATAATCTATTCTATAGTTTGAATAGTTATTTTTTATTAATAATTAGTACAAGGGTAAAAATTTATATTAATTTTCCACTTATTATTCACAATATATTAAAGAATATTTCAGACCATAGAGTTAAACCATATATATTTATTTCATACAATCTATTGTAGTGCCCTATGTTTTGTCAAAAATTCCTTGATATATATATTGTCAAGCTGGTTGGGTGAGAAATATTTCTGAACATTGATCAAGTGAGTAGTCTTGGTTTGTTAATCCACCTCAACCTATATAGAATTATTTCTTTTAGGTGTATTGTAATGGAAAATGATAAATTACATGGTGAGGTTCTCATATTTACAAGTTGGTATAAGTAATATAATGACCCTAGATTTTCATACATAAATATTACATATTTTGAGATGAATATTAAATATATTTGAAAAATACATTCCCAAGAACCATAATTTTTTAGTGCCTTTGAAAACTAGGTACAAAATAATTTAATTTAGTGAATGAACATTAAAATCTCCCATAAAGATCTTCCCCTTTTTTACCCTTCATAATCTTAACCTACTTAAACCCTTTATTTATAACCTATGGAAAGCAAACCTAAGAAATGGTGAACTTAGATTCTTAGTAAGGTTAAACATGGGTGATATCATTCTATGATCATATGAAAGCATAAGATAAGAATAATGATATGAGATAATGAACGCAACTTACAAATTTCATACCCAACCTATCATAGATCATAAATACAAGTTATGGAATAAAGCATCATTATTCCAAAAGATATGATTTATAATATCATGCAATCATCATAATTCTTTAACCATAATCTCATTTCAAAATATTGTTGAACCAAAATAGGTTTAGAAACCATTTCATTTGTTGAGGTTAAATACCAAGACCATAAAACATAGTGGATAATGCCTCATCACTTGTTTCCCATTGTGGATCAATCCCATCAGTCTATTTCTCATTATGGATCAAGCCCATCGTCCTGTTTCTCATTATGGATCAAGACTGTCAACTTATTTCTCATTATTATGTCATTATATATAAAACTTTACCCAATTAATTGGAGGGATATATAGATCCCACCCAAAAAATAATTCATATATTTATGTGTAATAATATCATGAAACATTCACTATAACATAAACTATATAAATGAAATGGGTTTCATAAATTTTTTGTCATATCATAAACTATAGTAACAAAATGGGTTTCATAAACATTTTATAAATCCATCATAGAATAACCAATGGAAAATGAATAGTTTTAATAAAAATATATTCATATTAATCATAAAACATTCAATAAAAGGATGAGAATGGTATGTTTGGATCATATACCTAGTGAAGTATAAGTAACTTTAAGGGTTTTCATTTAAGATGTAAAATTATTTTGAAATATCTCTTGGAATATTTCATGAGGAAAATATTATTTGTACTTTGAAAATCACTTTTTAAAAGACATAAAACATTTTAAAAATAATTTTATTTTAAAATAACTTTGAAAACTTCTAAATGAATATTTAAATGTAATTTTAAAAAATTATTTATGAAAATAATAGTTCACTTTGATTTTTTTAAAATATAAAACACCTTCAAAATCATTTTATTTGAAAATAAACATGGAAGCTTATGGAAGAATCTTTAAAGATAATTTAAAAAATTTCTTGAATAAAATATCCTTTCGACTTTGGAAAAAACTTTTTAAAACATAAACTTTATCAATATACCTTTATTTTATAATAACCTTGAAAACTTATAAAAAAGCTTTAAATATCATTTAAAACATTTCTTGAGAAAAATATCTATTCTACTTTGAAAATTTTTTTTTTAAAAATAAATTTTTTCAAAATAATGTTATTATAAGATAATATTAAATTCTTATAAAATAAACTACAAATAAAATAATGGTTATGAATTTGGGAAATTCCATTCATGTCGTACACGTTACAATAAGCATTCCTTTCAGATTTTCAGTAAAGGACCAACATGCCTTGTTTGTAAAATGACATAAAGATTCATTTTAAAAAACTTTTTTAAAAAGTAATACATGGGTAAAAATATCTTTAATAAATAATTTGGAGAATTTTAAACTATTTTTTGAAAACATGGATATGGAAGAAAAATGGGTTTCGACTAAAGAGAGAAATAATGAAATTTTTTATTAAAAACATTATTTTTCTATCTTTAATACTTTAAGAGAGGAAAATGAAAAGAAAAAAATTTATTCTATATAAATAAATATAAGACAATAAAATACATGTGTTTCTTTAGAGGTGGATCATAAGACTTTATCATTGGAAAGAAAATCATAAACATGCCCGATAAACAGTGAGATTGTAACATCAAACACTCACAACTCTAGTAACTTATGAATCGTAAGACCCATAAAGAATAACATTGAATAAAAAGTTAAATATAGTTAATATAAGTATATTAATTCTATAAAAATTATAAGGAGAAGTATATTCACCTTTAAAAGATAATTGGTGTATAAAATAACATATGTCTTAAAGAAGAAAAATTGAGATAAAAATCAATTACCACTTTGTAAAACTTCGGATCGTAAGATACATTAAATAATGAAATTAAATGAAAATTTAAATATAATAAAAATAAGAATATTCAGGATATAAATTTTCAAAGGTGAATTATTTATAACACATAAAAGAAACAAATGGTGAATATGACATATGTCTCCCAAAAATAAAAGAGAGATAAAAAATCCTTTACCTTAAGTACTAACGTCCATCATACACATTAGAAAATATTGTATAATAAATATAGTTTTATTATAAATATATTAAATAAAAATAATTATATGTATCATACCATATATTATTTACTTACGACCTTTTATTACCTACATATTAACAATTCCTTATTAAAATCATATTTTAGGAAATAACTGGTTCATTTTTCATGTATGTTTTGATTTGGTATTTTAGGTTCTATTAATTTCTTCATGGTTAAATCATATAAATAATTTTAAATAAGATATAAAAATATTATATATTCATTATATATTTATTTATATTAATCTATAAAAGTTACAGATAGAAAATGAAATACACTATTCATGGAGATGGTAGGCCGTACATACGCATGAACCTTGATTCCGTTTTCTTAATGGATGAAATTAAATAAAGTTATTTAATAAATTACCATTAAATAATAATTTTTATGACATATATATCAAATATTTTAATTAAAATTATCCTTATTACTTTTCATGTAAACCATAGGTGAAGAACGAATCACATTGTTTCGTGAGACGATAGTTTTCTGTACACACGAACGACACTATCGTATACCCAATGAATGGAAATTAAGAAGGTATAAATGATATTATAATTATATAAGTATAATAATATTTTAAATATCATATAAATAGGTTAAATACATAATTATGTCCAGCCGTGAGAGGTGGTGATGGAAAATGATTAAAATCTGTTTGTGAGGCAGTAGTCGGCCGTACACATGATCGACCATTTCATTTACCCTTTTATAGAAGAGGAGATAGATGTAGGTCATGAAATTAAAATAATAATATCCTAGTATATTTTATATAATGTTATTATTATATTATAATTAATATAATATGAATGAATGTGGTAATATAATAAGTAATAAGAAAGAGTTTACTGAAGATAATTACCTTTGCTTAGAACAACCCCCTTCAGATCTATTATTATGGACCATAAGGTTGGTATTTTGTGATGTAAATAAGATATATAACATGGATTAGGATTTTGGGTAGGTATTTTAGTATGGTTTGGTCATGATATAGGGATTAAGAGTTGTGAATAAGTAAGGGGAGGAGGTGACATTTTATAATGGGGGTGGAGTGGCATTTTTGTAAATACCCAAAACTATTCAATAATGGGAAGTCACTCTCACCCCAAGTCCCTAAAAAATTGAAAAATAATGGATTTTTGGGATTATATGTCCATAATTACCTCCTCCTCAAGAAACATAAGTTTTAAACATGTTATAATTTATCCTCTAAGTTTACTTAATTTTACAATTTTAGTTTTCACTAAGGTAATTTGTATCTTTTTAATTACCTAAGTAATCTATCCTTTAAGAATAAATTTAAAATGAGCCTTATTAGATAATTTGTAACCAAAAATTAAAAATATTAAATCAAAGTTATTAAATGAAAATACTATATATTTGAAAAATTAATTTTAACACAAGCATATGTAATGCGCAAAACCCCGTTTTAACATTAATCACAATAATTAATTTTTTATTGTATTTATTAATATTTATGAAAACATATCTTGAAATTATTATATAATATTAATTATAATAATTAAAAATATGGAATCTATTTTTAAAAATTCGATTCACATTAGTGGAAAAATTTAATTTAAAATTAAATCCACAGATGCGATGAAAAAGGGATTTCCAAAGTGATAATTTTCAAAAGATTTAAAAGTTTTTATATAATGATTCAATATGAAATTGATTAAAATGGAAAAAATTGGATAAATTATAATAAAATCGATCTTATTTTATTTTTAAAACCATTTTAAAACAAAATATAACCTTATAAATTCTTTAAACAAAAGGTAGTTTTTAAGAAAAACCAGTATTTTACCCTATTCATCAAAAAACAATCCTTTCCAAAAAATCAAAAAAATAACCTTAAGATAATTTTGACATGTTTATTCAAAAAATTAAGATATTTTTTTCAAATAAATTGTCTAAAAGTGAAAAAATTAATTTTATTATTTTTTCACAAAATGCAATAAAAATAATTTTTTTTGAAAAAGGTATTTTCGAAGCACATTAAGACTACTAAAAATTATGTATTTTTTGTCAATATGTTTTATTTATATAAAACCATTACACTTAATATTTAAAATGTGGTTATTAATATTAATATCACCAAGTTTAGCAACTAGGTTATAATGGTTGAGTTTAAGTAATAATTTAAATAGTATATTACAGTTCGTTAAAACTCAGTGTTGAGTGTAATGAAAACTATGGAAGAATTTAAATTTATTAAAAAAATCATAAAATCTTGGGTTGTTACATTATACCAACATAAAATAAATTTATCCCTCAAAATGTTTCACACTAATGTAAATAAATGAGGATACTTCTGCCGCATCACATCCTCATATTCCCATGTAGCATCCTCAAGCTGGTGCTTTCACCACAAAACTTTGACTAGGTAAGTGGTCTTGTTTCATAGAACTTTGTTTCTAAAATCCAAAATCTCCCCCAATTTCTCCTCAAAATAAATATAATTCTTTAGTGTTATGACCTATGATTTCAGTACAAGTGATGGATCTGGTATGTACTTCCTCAAGAGAGATACATTGAACACATTGTGAACCTAGAACAGGTTTGGTGGAAGAACCAAATGACAAGCCACCATCCCAATAAAATCAATAATTGTTTTCCATTATTAATGAATATAGTTACCTTATTAAATAAAGAAATTCATAGAAAAATCTTCTCACCAACCTTAAATTCCAGATCACGTCAACTATCTTCAACATGACTTTTTTTCTAAATATTTTCTGACCTTATGTGTGGACTAATAACTCTAACCTTCTCTTCCATTTCTTCATCTAGTGTAAGTGTAACACCCTAAAACTAGTTACCCAAAGCCAGTGCATTATTTTAATACATTGGCATGATTACAAGGAATCAATTCTCGAAGGACTGATCAATTTAGCAGTCTTGGAAAATAGATTACATATAAGAACTTTACATTATAATTTATAACATAAAAAAGGCATAAATAATCCTTTGATAACTCCATTATTCCCCTATATTAAACCTTCATATCAATCATAATACACTTCTTGGCATCGTTGGAAAATAAAACATAAGAAATGGGTGAGCTCATATGCTCAGTAAGGGTAAATAATTTAGGGGAAGCTGTAAACTTTTAAGGAAAGACGTATAATAAAAACAACAACATTTTAAACATAAACTTGAACATAATATGGAAAAAATAAATCAACATTACCATATGAACATGCACATGGATATTCTACTAGTTGAATAATCACATTTAATAACTAATTTCATAACAAGGGAATGTATAATGCCGGAAATAATAACTACTATGTTAAGGCTTTGTGCCAAGACCATTCAAAAATATTCTGTTAGGGCCTTGTGCCAAGACACTAGTTTGTCATGTGAGACCTACCGATGCATCAATGGGTTATTGCGGGCCCCAACCATCACTTACTAAGTCCAATGCTTTCCTCATATGAAGTGGGTGAAACATAACATAATCATTTGTATTAAAACTAACATAGGAAATATCAATACAATATTCATAAATCATGAATGGTATAAAAATAGCACATCCATAGTCAAAAAAATCATAACTCATTCAATACAATATAAAAGACTGTATAATAAATCAACCTCAATCATGACTAATATCTTGTAAAGGATGTTAACGTAGTTGAAAATGATCAGTAAAACTCTTTGAGAGAAATATCTCTTTTTCATGAAATCATTTAAAAGTCACACAATTTATAAAGGAAGACATTTAAAATATATTTTTGAATCAAAGTGTCCCATACCACTTTGAAACTTTTGAAAGTAAATAAAATTTTAAAAAAATCATACCCATATAAATAAATCCTTAAAATAATTTTGAAAACATGGACATTAATTAAATAGATTTAGAAAAATAAATCTTTAAAACAATTAAAATGATGATCTAATTAAAGATTCCCTTCCATAAAACCTTACAAGATTCCATTTGAAAACATTTTTATGAAACATGTACATGGATGATAAATATGTCCCAGTAAATACTTACACATAAAAAATCTTAGATAATAATGAGATTGAGGAATTAACCCTTAACTTGTACCTTCTTTTGGTAGAGGGTATGTTTAACCTCCTGTATAGTGACCATAATATGTTATTAAATTATACCAGAACCATATTCATATTTATGATATTATACATGATTCATTTATGACTTTATACTACCCATTTAATAATAATTTTCATGTTAAAGTAACATTTCAGGTAATAATCGCTTTCTTTATCGTACGTATTTTAACTTGTTATTCTCGATCATATCACTTATATCATGATTTAATTACTTCTAGAACATAAAAATTTATTTATATATCATATATATTCTGAATATAAATATGTATAATATATAGATATATGAAATGGAATACACTGTTTATGGAGACAGTAGGCCGTACGTACGCATAAACATTGTTTCAGTTTTCATATTGTATTTAATGAAAGTAAGTTAATGAGATATATGTAAATACACACACAAAAACACACACATATATTTCCAATAGAATTATTATATAATATATTACATACTTATTAGTAATATAAATTTTTATAATCATCTTTGAATGGTGAATGCGGAAATGAATCTTATCGCGTCCCGGAGACAGTAATCCGTACGCACACACGAGTGACGATATCACTTCCTTAATGATAAAATGGTATAAAATTGGATGGTATATTAATTATAAATAAAAATTATCATGTTATTTTCATTATTTATATACATAATACTCATCATTATATCCATCCAAATAACATAATGTTGAATAAAAAATTACACCATGACGTGGAGACGGTAAGCCGTACGTACACACGCATGGTGACATTGTTATTAATAGGATATATATAATAAGTAATATGGTTGTACCATAATTATAATAACATCATAGAATTTATAAAGTACTAGATTTATTATTTTAGTATAGAAACAACTGATAAATAGGAAGTAAAATAAGAAAAGAATATTGAAAGAGGTGATAAAATAGTTACCTCTTCTTCAGTTGTTTCCTTTTTATTTGAACAAAAGGGCTCCTTAGGTTGCCTTTATGCTAAAATTAAGGCCTCTAGGTTGAATTCATGGTATTTGGGAGGATATTTGGGTGGTTTTTGGCCAATCCAAAGGGCATGGTAGGTGTGAATTAAAGAGAAAGGAAGGTTCCCTTTTATAAGAGAGGTGCATGGCACTTTAGGAAAAGCTTGAAATACTAATTTTTTATAAAATGATTTTCGGATTCTAAAAGATAAATATTGATTTATTTCGAGACTAAGATGGTTATGGATAGAAATAATCTCATAAAATAGGTTTTATACATGTTTATATCACCATTGTAACCTTATATTTTAGATTCAACCCTTAGTTAAATAATTTAACTTCTACCATGTCTTCTTGTATTTTTATACTACATGGTTAATATAGTTACTATAAAATGCCAAGATAACCTAAAGTGATTCATTAATGACATATGTATAATTATCTAAGTAATTTGAGAGAATCTTATATTTTTAGGACTATTATATAATTTAAGAATATTGTATTTGTTTTAAAAACTCTTTTATGTCAATTTTGACACTATTTAGTATTTGGTTTTTGTGAAAGTCATAAAAACTTTATTACTTAAAAATAAATACATATAATCAACCCTAAAATGTCATATTGACCTATAAAATTCTTTTATGACATAAAAAGTTTTAATTTAAGTTTATTTTAATATTTGTAATATCAATTGTTTAAATCTTTCATTAATAAGGTAATTACTGGACCATCATTGTGTCATAAATAAATTTAATTATTTAGTTTATAAAAATTATAAATAAAATAACATGATGTGTGAAATATTTTTAGATTTATAATGAATAGTTATAGTCTAATTTATCTTATGTATAACCCTATATTAAAAATAGTTTAGTTATTAAAATTTGAATTTATCAGTTTTGTCTCTTCTTTAAATAAAATATAATAAATGTCCTAATGTAACCCAAGTGAATAAAAAAGGATAAAATTTTTTTCCTAAGGTTTATTTTGGTAAAAAAACACTTATTAAATAGAATTAGGACATGTGTTGGGGTAATTAAATATTATTATAAGATTATTTTTACCTTTAATTACCCTATTTACTTTTAACCGTCGTAAATAAAATTCAAACGCTACTGTTAAACAAAAATTATTTTAATAATATTGAAATACATTTTAATTATTGATGAAAACTATGTGAATCATATTTTTTAAATTTAATTCATAGAAGTGGAATAATTACATTGTATACAAATTTGCAAATGTGCCTAGAAGGTGGGTAAAAGATGCCAAAAAGTTCAATGAGATTTTATATATCTAATATTATTATAAAATGAATCCAATGAATTACATTGGAATAATATATGAATTATATATCTATTTTTACTTTAAGATCAATTTTAATTAAAAATAATTTTTTAAATGAAAAAGTCGGTTTTTATGTACTATGCAGTATTTTTTTTATTCATCAAAAATTGAATGTTTTCTAAAAAATCCAAAAAATTCACCATAACCTAATTTTTATATTAATAATTCAAAAATAAAGTCTAATTTACCAAATTTAATTTTTAGGTGTGTCTAAAATTAATTTTATTATTGTTCACAAAAGGACATAAAAAGTAGTTTGTTTAAGAAAATAGTTTTTATAAATATATAACTATTTTAACAAAACATATACATTTAATTATAAATATGTTTTATTTATGTGAAAACATTATAAATAACATTTAAAATTTATTTTTCACTATTAATATTACAATATTTAATTGATAAATAAATATATCATTTAAATAATTATAATACTAAGGTGTTGTTTTGCAAAAAACCGATATTGCGTATAACACAAGCCATGTCCGTATTGCGTGAAATATAAACTATTAAATTAATTGAAATATATAAAATACTATGAAATATTGGGGTGTTAAATTCTACCCTCATTTAATAAATTTCAACCTCATAATTTGAAATTGTTCTTCGAAAATAAAAGGTTAATAATAGAAAATACCTTTGTAGAAAACCCACACCGGAAATAGGGTTAATAAAATTTATTCTTAATAAGAGGTAAAGGGAAATGAAAAAGTCACAAAAAATTTAAGATTTAGAATTGGAGAATATTAGTGTAAATTTGAGACACATTATTAGAGGAAAAACATAAATATTTATAGAGAGTGATTGAGGTCATAAATAAAAAACAAGTGAACAAGAAATGGAAATTTGAGGGCCTCAAAGCCATAAATATATGATTATTTAAAATATCATTGGTTAAAAAAACATAAGGTATTAGGGTAACACATTTTTTAGATACTTTATTTTTTTGAAGAGGAGGGATTAATATAATATCAAGATAAAAACTCAAGAAAAACATACTTGATTTAATTACCTATCATAATCATATTCTCATCATTTAGTTGTGCTTCGATCTATTTTCACTTCATCCCTTACACTAGGAAATGAATGTCTAAAAATGATTTTTTTGCCTGAAGCGCATTTGATAAATCATATGGTCCACATGTATTCCTTTAATCGTATAAATGTTTACTGAAAACCAAAAGGTTAGGTCAAAGTATCCAATGAATCATACTTTAACCTCAAAAAAATTATAATGTGTTCAACTTACTCAATTCCAAACTTTAGTCTCATCCAAAATACTTATGTCCAAAATCATAGTCTGAATATTTATAAGTATGGTCAACATAACATAATGAAGATCACATTTGTCACATAACAACATGTGAATACCTTTATCATGTATTCTATTAAAACATGGTAACAACCTAAATTACCATAAAAACTAATTTTAATATGTATGTATATTTTTATTCATTTTGTAAAACATATAATACTGGATATATTCCTTAAATCCATAAATGTTAAAAAATCCCAATAATGATGGTATAAAATGCTTTTTAAACAAACCATTAATCGGTTCCAAGGTTATAAATAATATCCCATCTACTTTATCCAAATCAATTATCTCTTATTCCGAAATCATTATCTCAGTTTCTGAAACATATTAAGGGTTATATTTCCCCCAACCATATAATTTCAAAAATGTCTAAATTGAAACTATGTCACATTACTTGGTACCATAAAATCTCAAATACTTAATTAAATAGTACCATAATACAATCCTTATATACTCTATAATTCTTATAACATGTACATAATTAATAAAATAATCAAATGAAACAATTAATTAAGAAAAATATAAGAACACTAATTATTCCTCCTCACCTGAGTTAGTATCATAACTTAATTATTATCCAATAGCATCATTTGGGGTATACTTTGATGATTGGTACATTGATTCGCGTACTGTCCCATCTCCTTGAAGATGAAGTATTGTACATTTGAAACCTTTTTATGACCCTTGCAATCACGAACTTGGTATCCATTTTCTCCACACTTATAACAAACTCCCATTCCCTTCAAGAATTTACCAAGGTGATTTTTTCCATAGTTATCACATGTGGGAAAATCCTTCTTTCCCTTCTTCCCTTTATCCATCTTTTTCTCTACCATTCTCTTCTTCTCCTGCTTCCCTTCAAATCCATAGGACTCAAAGAATTCATTACTTATCTTATTAACACATGATATTATTTCTTCATATGATGAGAATATGTGGGAGACTATTTACCTTATAAATGTTGTCTTAAGACCATGAAATATATGATCCTTCTTACTTTTTGGATCATGCGTATTGCTGGAGTTCTCATTCCTTCTACTGGGAACCATTTCTAAATAATGACATACACTAAGTTAGATCATATCATAATTTATAATCCAAAAACTAGAAAAATTCTCAAAATTAATTGAATATTTTCACACATATAGTCTCATAATCATAAAAATGGTTTTTTTGACATATTTACTTATAAATCCATCATAATTGTTTGTAAAAAATGTGAATTATTCTAATTATATCCCCCTAGAGTGTAAAACTAGGTGCGCAATATGACCCGTTTTCGTGTACCAAGTTACCCCGAGTCAGGATCGAAACACCTTATCGGAGTTATTACTCCTCTGTAAATCTGTGCCAAAACCATGTCCACTTGTAGTATCCATATAAGGAATCATTTTTTAGAAAACTCACAAAAATATCCACATTACAAAAAATCTAGGAAGTTATTCTATACTAATCATCAAGGTCTATCATAGGGTAATGTTACCTAATCAGAGTTTATCTAAATCTAGTTTCTAAGGTTATTACTAAACTTCCTCTGATATCAAATATAATGCCCTGACCACAGTTACCCAAATCCGGTGCATTATTTTAAGATATTGGCATGATTACAAGAAATCATGTCCTGAAGGATCAATCAGTTTATTAGTCTTGGAAAATAAATTACATATATGAACTTTAAATTACAATTTCTATCATAAAATATGACATAGATAATCCTTTGATAACACCATTATTATCCTAGCTTAACCCTTAATATCAATCATAATACACTTCTTAGCATTATAGGAAAATAAAACATAATAAAGGGCTGAGCTCAGATGCTCAGTAAGGGAAAATAATTTAGAAGAAGCTATAAACTTTTAAATAAATATATATAATAAAAACAGAAGCCTTTTAGACATAAACTTGAACATAATATGGAAAAAATAAATAAACATTACCATATAAACATGCATATTTATATTCTATAAGTATAATAATCACATGTAATAACTGATTTCATAATGAGGGAATTCATAATGCCAGACATAATAACTACCACATCAAGGCCCTATGCCAAGACCATTCACAAATATTCTATCAAGTCTTTGTGCTAAGACACTAGTCTGTCTCATGAGACCTACCGATGCATCAAGAGGCTATTGAGGGCCCCACCCATCACTTACTAATTCCAATGCATTCCTCATATAAAAAGGGTGAAACATTACAAAAATATTCATATTAAAACTGGCATATAGAATGTCAATAATTTATTTTTAAATCATGAATGGTATAAAAATATCACATCCTTAGTAAAAAAATCAGAACTCCTTCAATACAATATAGAATATTGTATAATAAATCAACCTCAATCAGGAATAATATCTAGTAAAATATGTTGGCATAGTTTAAAATGAGCAGTAAAACTCTTTGAGAGGAATATACCTTTTTTATGAAATCATTTAAAAGTCACAAAATTTATAAAGTAAGACATGTAAAAAATATTTTTGAATAAAAGTTTCCCATACAACTTTGAAACTTTTTAAAGGAATTAACATTTTAAAATAATCATTCCCATATAAATAAATCCTTTAAATCATTTTGAAAACATGGACATTAATTAAATAGATTTAGAAAAATAAATCTCTAAAACATTTAATTGATGATATAGTTAAAGAGTCCCTTCCATAAAACCTTAAAAGATTCAATTTGAAAACATTTTTATGAAACATGAACATGGATGAGAAATATGTCCCAGTAAATACTTAGACATAAACAGTCTTAGATAATAATGGGATTGAGGAATTAACCCTAACGTTGTACTTTCCTTTGATCAAGGGTACGTTTAACCTCCTGTATAATTACCATAGTATGTTATTAAATTATAAAAAAACTATATTCATATTTTTGATATCATACATTATTCATTTATGACTTTATACTACCCATTTAATAAACATTTCTATGTTAAAGTAATATTTTGGGTAATAGTCGCTTTTTTTATCATACATGTTTTAACTTGTTATTCTTTATCATATCACATATATGATAATTTATTTAATTCTAGACTATAAAAAATTATTTATATTTTATATATATTCATAAAATAAATATGTATAATAGATATATATGTGAAATGGAATACACCATTTATGGAGACAGTAGGCCGTACGTACGCATAAACACTGTTTTCATTTTCATATCGTATTGAATGGAAGTAAGTGAATGCAATATATTGAAATACATATATAGATACACAAATATATATTTCCAGTAGCATTATTATTTCATATATTACATTATTATTAATAATATATATTTTTATAATCATTGTTGAATGGTGAACGTGGAAATGAATCTCATCGCATCGTGGAGATGATAAGCCGTACGTACACACGAGTGATGATATCATTTCCTTAATGATAAAATGTTAAGGAATTGAATGGTATATTAATTATACAGAAACATTATAATGTTATTTTAATTATTTATATACATAATAATCATCATTATATCCATCCAAATAACATAATGTTGAATAACAAATTACACCACAATGTGGAGACGGTATGCCGTGCGTATGCACGCATGGTGACATTGCTATTAATTGGATTGATAGAATAAGGAATATGGTTGTACCATAATTATAATAACATATTAGAATTTATAAGGTAATTTATTTATTATTTTAGTATGGAATCAATAGATAAAGAGGAAGTATATGAAGAAAAGAACATTGAAAGAGGTAATAAAATAATTATATATTCTTTGGGTGTTTCTTTGGATTTGAACAAAAGGTATCCTTATAGTGGATTTATGATCAAATTAAGGCCTATAGGTTGAATTTAGGGTAGTTGGGAGGGGATTTGGGTAGGTTTTGGCCGATCCAAAAGGCTTTTTAGGTGTGAATTAAAGTGAAAGAGTGGTTCCCCTTTATAAGAGAGGTGAGGGGCACTTTAGGAAAAGCTTGAAATATTAAATTATTATAAAATGATATTTGTATTATAATAGATCCAAATTGATTGATTTAGATAATAAGATTTTTATGGTAGAAATAATCTCAACCAATAAGTTTTAGACATGTTTAGGTCTCTATTTTAACCTTAACTTTTAGATTTAACCCTTAGTTAAATACTTTAACTTTAACCAAGTCTTCTTGTATGTTTATACTATATGGTTCATATAGTTACTATAAAATGACAAGATAACATCAAGAGGTTAATTAATGAAATTTGTAGAATTATATAAGTTATTTTACTGAATATTATATTTTTAGGACTATTATATAATTTAATAAAATAGTATTTGTTTTAATAACTCATTTAACTCAAATTTGATACTATTTAGTATTTGGTTTTTTTGAAAGTCATAAAAACTTGATTACTTAGAAAAACATACATTGAATAAACCATAACATGTCATATTCACCTATAAAATTTGTGTATGGCATCAAAAGTTTCAATTTTTATTTATTTTAATATTTATAATATCAATTATTTTAATATTTTTTTAATAAGGTAATTACTGAATCATCATTGTGTCATAAATAAATTTAATTATTTAATGTTTAAAAATTATAAATAAAATTCTATGATGTAGGAAATATTTTTATATTTTTAATGAATATTTATAGTCAAATTTATCTTATGTATAACCCTATATTAAAAATGGTTTAGTTATTAAAATTTGAATTTAACACTTTTGACTATTCTTTAAATAAAATATAATAAATGCCATAATCTTACCCAAGTGAATAAAAAAGGATCATATTTTTGTAATAAGGTTTATTTTGGTCGAAAAACACTTATCCAATAGAATTAGGACATGTGTTAGGGTAATTATATATTATCATAATATTATTTTTACCTTTAATTACCCAATTTACTTTTAACCGTGGTAAATAAAATTCAAAAGTTACTATTCACCAAAAAAATATTTTAATCCTATTAAACCAAATTTTACTTAATAATGAAAACTAAATCTTTCATATTTTTGAAATTAAGTTCAAAGAAGCTGTAAAATTACGTTTTATGCAAATATGCAAATGTTCCTAGAAGGTTGGTAAAAGACGTTAAAAATTTCAATGAAATTTTATATATCTAATCTTATTATTAAATGAATAAAATGAATTACAATGGAATAATATATTTATTATATATCTATTTTTAATTTAATATCAATTTTTATTAAAAATAATTATTTAAATGAAAAAGTCGGTTTTTATGTAATATGCAGTATTTTTCACTATTCATCAAAAATTGAATGTTTTTAGAAAAATTCCAATAATTCACCCTATCCTAATTTTTTTATTCCAAATTAAAAAAATGAAGTTTATTTTTCCAAATTAAATTTTTGGGGGTGTCTAAAATTAATTTTTTTATTATTCACAGAAGGACATAAAAAGTAATTCATTTAATAAAATAGTTTTTCTAAATATATAAATATTTTAACAAAACTTATAAATTTAATTATAAATATGTTTTATTTTTGTGAAAACATTAAAAATAAAAATAAAAATTTATTTTTTTCTATTTAGATTATAATATTTTATTGATAAATAAATATATCGTTTAAATAATTAAAATACTAATGTGTTGTTTTGTAGAAACTCAATCTTACGAATAGCGCAAACCAAGTCGATGTTGCATGAAATATAAGATATTAAATTACTTTTAAGAGATAACATATTATGAAATCTTAGGGTGTTACATTAAGTCCCAATATATTTATTTCTATAACTGTATTAAATTACCTTTAAGTTCTATACTTCTTTCCATAGAGGTATTCATAAGGATCCATTTGAATGCTCGAGTGAGATCTATTTTTGTAAGAAAACTCAACTAGAGGAAGGTGTTAATCCCAAATACCTTTGAAATCCATAGAATAAGATTTAATCATATAGTGAAATGTTTTAATTATTATCCATTATTGAACATCTATATGAGGATGACACATAGTTCTGAAACTAAACTCTATATGAAGATATTGCTGAAGACTTCATAAGAACTTTGAGGTAAACCTCGGATTATGATAATATACAATGGAAAGAAGTATTCTTTGAAAACATAACACTTTATAAATATATATCCTAGAAAGATGATCCAGAGAGAAATTTTCCTTGATAGCGATGATTTAATATAGCTTTGTAAGGCAATCGAATGCTACCCATATAACATTATGTCATTTATATATTTTGGGGAGTCCTATGAAAAAATTCCTTAGTGATGTTTTCTTATTTACATTCTAGTATGGATAATAGTTGTAGCTTCCCAAGATGTTTGTCTCTCAGTCTCAACTTTCTGACATATGAAAAAACATGATACACATTCATTAATATCTCTCTTCATGTTTTTACACTAAAAATATTCTTTCCCATAGTTCAATGGTAGGCGATTCTTGTCGTCCTTCTATTATGGATTCACACCCCACAACCTTGCCAGATATGATGGGTTGTTTCCCGACATGTGGGTTATCTTTTTCTAAAACTGTATTAATATAATTCCTATAACATCATCAAATTTAAATAATCCCATAATTACTTCAATATCAATGATAATACAAACCCCAAAGTTGACCAATAACTTTAATCTCATGTCTACAAAATGTAAAATCATTCTCTCTAAAATAATTTTTTCATTAAAACATATATAATTCAAAAGGTTTATATTTCCATAAATGTCTCCCAAAATGTCCTTAATATTGATTAACACCCACCACATAAAACCTCAAAAAGGGTTTCTATGACTTTGAACTTATGATCAACCTTAATTTCATACAACCATGATGGTATCCGTAACTTTTAAGTTTTTCTTGCATGAATATGTATATTCTTCCAAAATTAACACAATTTTAAAATGTTTCATGATTATTATAACTAAAATACCATTGTTCAAATACTTATACAATATAATTTGTGAATCCAAATACATACACACTTCAATCCTTTCACTTCATCAGTTGGAATAACATACGTCTTTCCATGGTCTTGGGGTTGACCCTTAGTTTAGGGCATTAACTTAGATAATACCAATGTTTCCCACATATAAGACATTTAATTCCTTGTAAAATAATTTCTATATGACCTTTATTCACACATATAAAACATATTACCCTCTATTTGAAATATTCTTATAGGTGCTTCTTCCCACCTTCTTGACATGTATGAAGCCAGATCTTTTGTCTTGTATGTTTTTTACCACACAAACCTTCATAAAAGTAAATTTTCATCTTATTTAACACATTAGGAATATCACCAAAGTTCACGTTGTTAATAATATATCATGATATATGATTATACATAATTAACATATATTTATCTTCAGTCATCAACTAATTTTCTTTCTCATAATCCCTGAATTATCTATCACATCTAGTGTTAACATGATTCCTCTTGGTTCCAACCATTGAATTAAAGAAAAAAATCATAACATGAATAACAATAATCATAGTTAAAAACTACAATATAATGAAAAATAATTTATTGGATATATAAATCATGACACATTATTTTTAAATATATGACACCTTAGGATTATCTTTGGAGATTCAGAGTCATCATCTATTTAAATATTTTCGATGGTTCTTAAAGAGTTTGTGAATTTGTATGGAATTTACCCTAGGAGTGTCAAACTAGGTGTATAAAAAGGTATATTTTTTTCACCATGTGATGATAAATTCCAGGTCAATGTTACCTTTTTAGAGTTATTACCCCTAGGTACCTATATTATAGTGCCAAATACACTTGTAGTATCCAGACAGAGATATAATTTTTTGGAAACCACTTTCTATATACATTACCAAAATTTTAAGAAATTTTCCTATACTTTGACTCGTACTTATACTTATCCTTATACATATACCTATACATTTCTCTAGAAATATCCTTAGAAACATCCCTAGACAAAACCTTAGACATATATCTAGAAATATCCTTTACATATTCATAGGGGGTATCACTAAAGTTTTCTCATCCTAGTTTATAAAGGTTAACTAAACCTTTCTCTGATACCAACTCAAATGTTCATGTATTTTCATACATAAAATGTCATTTATTTTCAGATTAATATTCAATAAATTTAATAAATATATACTAAAGGACTATAATGGTTTAGTACCTTTGGAGAATAGGTAAAAAATATTCTTATTCAGTGAAAGATCTTTAACATATCCCATGAAGATCTTACCCTTTTATACTCTTCATAGACATACCCTACTAAAAACCTTTCTTCATAACCTAGGGAAAAGGAAACATAAGAAAGTGTGAGCTCATATGCTCAGTAAGGGTAAACAAGGAAGATATAATTCTATGATCATATGGAAGTATAAGATACACATAAGGGTATAATATCAAGAACATAATTTACAAATTCTATGCCCAAACTATCATAGATCATAAACATGATTAATGGAATAATGAATTGTCATTAAAAATACATGACTCATAAGAGTGGTAAATCATCATAATTCATGAAACATAAGATCATTTTATAAAAGTGTGGAACCAAAATAGGTATAAAAACCATTTTATTTATCAAGGTTAACTACCAAGACCATCAAAATAGTGGATCATGACTCATCACATTTTTCACATTGTCGATAAAGGCCATAAGACTATTTCCCTTTGTGGATCAATCCCATCAGCATATTTCCCATTATAGATTATGTCCATTAACATTTTTCCCATTGTTATATCATGAGATATAAAGCTTTACCCAATGCATTAGAAGGACATATAGGTCCCACCAGTCATATAACCCATGCATTTATATAGCACAATATTATAAAGAATTCACTATAACATAACCCAGAGATATGAAATGGGTCTCATAAAAATTTCATTATCGTATCACCCATATAAATGAAATTGGTTTCATACAAATATCATCAATCCATGACAACATAACCTGTGGAAAAGAAAAGGGTTTCATAAACATATTTTCATCTTGATCATAAAACATTTAGAGAAAGGATAAGAATGGTATCCTTGGATCATATCCCCAGTAAATAATAAATAAAATCAAAGGATGTTATCTTTGATGGAAAATGATTTTGAAATATATCCTAGAATAATTCTTGAGAAAAATAGCATTCAAAATTTTGAAAATCAAATTTTAAAAAACATAAAACTTTTTATAAATCCATTTCATTAAAAACAACCTTTAAAACTTATAAAGGAATATTTATATATCATTTAAAACATTTTTTTGAGTAAAATAACATTTTCACTTTGAAAAACACTTTTTAAAACATAAAAAATTTTCAAAATACATTTACTTGAAAATATCCTTGGAAACTTATGAAGGAAGTTTTAATGATTGGTTAATTTTTTTTGAGGAAAATATCCTTTACACATTGAAAAAAACTTTTTAAAGCATAATTTGTTTTTAAAAATCATTTTCTTTGAAAAACACCTTTAAAACTTATGAAGGTATTTTTAAAGATAATTTAAAACATTTTTTGAGGGAAACATCCATTATACTTTGAAATAAACTATTTAAAACATAAAAAATTTTCAATTTTTTTTAAAATAACATTGAAAATATATAAAGTAAGATTAAATGTAAATAATTGTTATGATGGTGGGAAATTTCATTCATGTTGTAGATGTTAAATCACAAGTTCTTTTTACATTTTCTATAAAATCCAAACATGCCTTGTTTTTAAATGACATTAATATTCCTTTTAAAACACTTTGTAAAAATTAATACATGGGTAAAAATGTATTTAATAAATCCTATGTATAATTTAAAAAAAAATTAAAACATTTTTAGAAAACATGGATATAAAAGAAAAAGAGTTTTCGACTGAAGAGATAAATAAATATGATTATTTTTAGAAACATTATTTTGGTGTTTTTAAAAAATTAAGAGAGAAAAATAAAAAGAAAAAATTTATTCTCTAGAAATAAATAAAGGAGAATAAAATAAATGATTTTATTAAGTGGTAGATAATAATATTTCATCTTCGAAAACATAATCTTAAATAATCCCGATAAACAATGGGATTGTAACATCAAAAAATGTCCACTTTGGTAACTTATGAATCATATTAACCATGAATAATAAAATCAAATGAAACTTTAACTATTATTAATATAAGGATTTTCATGATATAACATTTCAAATAGGAAGTATATACACCTCATAAAATAATATATGTTTATAACATAACATATGTATCAAAAAAGGAAAATTGAGATAAAAATATCCTACCACTTTGGAAACTTTCAAATAATAAGACACATTAAAGAATAACATGAAATTAAACTTTAAATATCATGAAAATAAGTATATTAATGATATAACATATTAAATGAGCCGTATATATATCTCATAAAATAAATGATTGATGAATACGACATATATATCCCAAATAGAAAAGACAGACTAGTAATCCATTACCTTAAGTATATATTTAATTCATACACATTCAAAACTAATTTATAATAAATATATGATTATTATATATATATTATTGAAAAATAATAATATCTATCATACCATATATTTTTTACTTATGACCTTTTATTACTTTTTTATTAACAATTCCTTGTTAAAATCACGTTTTGGGTAATAACTATTTCGTTTTTCATGTATGGTTTGATTTGATATTTTCTATCCTATTAAATTGATCATGGTTATATAATATCCAAAATTTTATCAATGATATAAATATTATATATATTCATTATATATTTATTTAGATCAATCCCTAAAATTTAGAGATAGAAAATGAAATGCACCGTTCATGGAGACGGTTGGCCGTACGTACATATAAAAGTTATTTTTGTTTTATCAATGGATTAAATCAATAAAGGTAAATAATATATTACCCTTATATAATCATTAATATTTTATATATATCACACATTTTGTTATAACCTATCCTTATTACTTTACATGTAAATCATTAGCGAAGAACGAATCACATCACTTCTCGAGATGGTTGTTCTCTATACCCACGAGCAATGTTATCATATTCCCACTAAATGAAATGTAAGAAGTTATAAGTGATATTATAATTTATTAAGTATAATAATATCATAAATATAAAATAAATAGGTTAAATACATCATTATTTCTAGTTGGGAGATTTGGTGATGGAAAACGAAAAACATCAGTTCGTGAGGTGGTAGTTCACTGTACACACGCCTGACAATTTCATGTCTCATTTGATGGAAGAGGAGATATGTGTAGGTCATGAAATTAGCATAATAAAATATTATTATATTTTATATAAAATTTTTTATATTAAAATTAATTTAACATGAATGAAGGTGGTAAGAGAAGAAGTAAAAAAGAAAGATTTTAGAGAAGATAATTACCTTCACTTAGAATAACCCCAAATGGATCTCTTATTAAGGTCTATAAGGTTGGTATTTTAGAATTAAAATGAGATTTATAAAATGGAAATTTATTTTTTGGAGGTATTATTTTAGGTTATTTTTGACAAAAAGGGATTAATAGGTGTGATGAAGTGGGGGGAGGAGGTGGCTTTTTATAATGGGGGAGGAGTGATATTATAGTAAATACCAAAAAATATTCAATAATAGGAAGTAAATATTACCCTAAGTCTCTAAAAAATCAATAAATAATTGAGTTTATGGATTATATGGTTGATACACACCTCAAAAAAAACATACGTTTTAAACATGTTATTTCTTAGTCTTCAGGTTTACTTAATTTTAATATTTTAGTTTTCACTATTGTAGTTTGTATTTTTTATTTACCTAGGTAATTTATACATTAGGGATAAAATTAAAATGATCATTATTATATAATTTTTAACAACTTATCATAAATATTAAATCCAATTTATTAAATAATAATCCTTTTTTGGGAGATTAATTTTAACATAAGTGCATGTAATGCAAATCTAATTTTAATTTTATTTGTGGTAATTACTTTTTTATTGTATGTATTGATCATTATAACTAAAAATTAACTTTAAATTATTATATAAAATAAAATAATGATGATTAAAAATATTGAATCCATTTTTTAAAAATATATTCAATTAAGTAGAAAATTTTAATTTAAAATTAAATCCGTAAAGGCAACTAAAAAGTGGTTTTCCAAAGAGAAATTTATGAAAAGTTTAAAATTTTTTATATAAATATTCAATATTAAATTGATTAAAATGAATAAAATTTTATTAATTATAATATAATTGATCTAATTTTATTTTTAAAACCATTTAAAAAATATGAAACTTTATAAATTCTTTAAACAAAAGGAAATTCTCAATAAAAACCAATCTTTTTCACCATTCGTCAAAAAAAAATAATCTTTTTATAAAAATCCAAAAAATTCACACTAAGATACTTCTGAAATTTTTATTATAAAAATAAAGTTAATATTTTAAAATAAATTTTATAAAAATGTAAAAAATTAAATTTATCAGTGTTTCACTAAACACATTAAAAATATTTTTTTTGAAAATGGTATTTTTGAAGCATATAAAGTCTTTAGTAAAAATTAAGTCCTTTTTTCTCAATATGTTTTTCATTATATAAAACCATTAAACTAAATATTTAAAAGGTTTTTATTGATATTTATACTACCAAGTTTAATGGCTATGTTATAACAGTCAATTTTAAGTACTAATATAAATAGTATATTACGGTTCGTTAAAACTCGATGTTGTGTGTAATGTAAGCTACCAAAGAATTTTAATTTAATAAAAAAATTCCTAAAATAATTTTGTGTTATTGGTAAAAAAATTAATTATTTTCATTTTTTAACACCCTACCTTAACTTCCTAACATAGAAATCACTTTGAGGTGTACACCACAATATCCATCTTCATGTTGTCTCACCAAACATTCTTTTGAAGATCTCAGAATTTTTTGGTAATTATTTTGCGAATAGATAAATATGATCTATTTTAATAATTAATTACATTTTTTTATCTTTGGTGTTCATTTTATATAAATAGTAGTTCCAAACTAAATGATTTTGTCATTATTGATGTTTAATTTTGGAAGCATCCCTTTTTGGGTACATATCACTTTTTTTATTCTCTAGATCCTCCCTTTGTTCCTCATTGATTATCTCTAGAATAAATGTCTATAAAAACATTTGGGAAGGGTAGGATGTTTTAAATTCTTATATGTTTTCCATATTTATAATTTACAATTTAATGAATATAGGGTCATTTTCAATCCTCATCATGGATAATGTAACATTTTCAATCCCTTTAAGGGTATTAAATAACTTATTTTCCTTTCCATGATTATGGTTTATTGAGTACTCATAGTCCTTGATTAAATCCAACCATATTAATTGAAACATGTTCAACTCCTTCCATGAAAATATATAAATTAAATTAGTATAGTCAGTATACTTGTCACACTTATCTACATTGTGGTAATTCTGATAAAAAGTTGTTGTATTGTTTAAAATAGCTAAATTGAGACCATGTATACAATATTTATATTCACGGATCATTGATTGACTATGGTAATAGTCTATAAATTTATCATTTTACTTGAGTATGAAACCATCACCTTACATTTAATTATCACTATATATCACAAATATTTCTCCCCTTGAGGTTAGTATGAAATAAGTGTCATGAATGGCCTCCTCTTGATATATTTAAATATATCTTCACATTATTTCATATATTCTTTATTTATTATATTTAATGTTCATATAGTCTATGGTTGAAAAAATCTTGAGAATACACACACAAATAATTGGTAGTACAACTCTAATTAAAGAAATTTTTGATTTATATGAGACTTATTATTTGGGTAAATTCCATAATCTCTCTTTTTATTAAAATATCCAAGAAAATTCTTTCACTTGTGATCTCATTTCTAAATAATATTACTTTATTCCTCCAAATTTCACACTTTTTGAAATTCGTATAAAACTTCCCCTTCTTTGATGTTTTCAACAAAATCCATAGGTGTTCCTTAAGTTTTTCCTTTCTCTTGGGACATATAATAATATATTCTTTAAAAAGCATCATTTTTTGAGATAGTCTTTCAAGACTCAATTAATTAAGTACATTAATATTTATATGGTATTTTTAAGTCCAGCTGGAATCACTATGAACCCATAATGTCCATATCCTGTATAAACTAATTTTTTAGATGTCTTCTCTATTATCATTCAATCAATTATATATAGAATAAATATCCACTTTTGAGAATTAATGGGATATTTTATGTTGATTGAAGATGTGTATACTTGTTTATTGTGGTAATCATAGTGACACCTTGGTAGTCTATATAAATCCTTATTAACCATATTTATTAATGAAAAATATAACCTATAAACCCTAAGGTGATATAGTAGGGTTTGTAAACCCTTTGTATAAATATTCTTTCAGTTTATTCATTAACTAATCTAATTCTATCAGGGAAATATTATGGGGAATTTGGATAGAGTTGTCACATCGAGTATGTGTTATATTGAGAAATATTCCACACATTCTAGGGTAGTCTAGGAAATTATATAGCAAATATATAAGTATATTACCTTATAATGGGAATTAAATCATGGTTGATGTTTTTATTTATCTTAGTTATTTGAGTGAGACATGATTATTTATTGGTTATCATTGCACATTACTTTGATGGATTTTCTAAAGGAGGTCAATCGATGAATCTATATAGAATCATGGGATGTATATGTAAATGTAAAGTGATTTAATTTTCCCTATAATAGATATGATATCTATATAAAGACATACAATCAATTCCATGTATAATATCAAATCTCACCCAAGGAAGAATTATGAGATTCATAAGAAGTGTTATCCTATATATTCTAAAGAAGATTCCCACAAATTGGTTGTAATTTTTGAACCACTAAGTATTTTTATTGATATCTGTACTTTATGATATTGGGGGGAGATTTAATAATTCGATAAAAATTTTATGATGTAAAGGAACATGCTGAACCTACATCAAAAAATCGTTATCTATTATATAGTTAAAAGTAAATTCACCATTAGACATTGAATATTGTACCAATTATGATTTTAAGAGTATTAAAGTGATATTAATTGAATTACATACTCATATAAAATTATCCTAACATATTTAGATGAAATTAGTTTCTATAATTCAAACTTTTTATATGGTTTTCCTCATTGAAACAACATTGGTTTTCAAGAAATTTTAAATTCATATTTAAGAACTATTTGAAAAAAGTATCATATTTTCTATCTAAGCCTCAAATAGTTTTTATATAATTGAAATTATAGGCATGGTGATTTTTTACATTAACCTCAGACACTTTATTCTATTTTTAAATTCAATATTTTTTAACTTCTCCATAATATTTTTAATTTTTACAGTAATTTTGCATCTTAAAATAGAGCATCCATTTATAAATACTTTCATGAGTTTATTCGTGGAAGGGCGATCTTTCTAAATTTTATCATATGTTTTCAAATATCTAATCAATGATTTTTTCTCTTTCATCTTTTGGTATGAATATAATTAGGATTTTATTTTATTAAAATACCTGAAAAGACCATAAATTTTCATCATAGATGTATTATTGATATTATTTTTTATATAGGAGAGTATCACACTAGATTGATTCCATTTATTATTTTATATTGACAATTTTTTACCCCGAAACTCAATTTCATCAGACACATATTTGGAACATTCTCAATAGTATCCTTATAACATTATTTAAATGAATGATTTTGATAATCATTTTTTTAGAAAGACTTATTATTCCACCATATTATACTATTTTCCTTTAATTTAATCAATACAATTCCTCATGAATATATCCATTTTGATATATCTAATTCGAAAATTCTATTTATGATTTAATTTTTTATACTTTTAACCATTAACATTCATTAATTCACTTCCTCAAATAATGATATATTTTTTTATTTTAGTTCAATAGTTTCTAACAAGGTAATTTAATGAATCTTAGTTATATATTCCCCATGGAGTGAGGTTGTTGATTGATTATGAACTTTTATAATTTATAGATAGTTTTTAACATAATTTCCTTAGTTTTTTAAGTCTTTAATATCTTTATTTCTTTAATCCTTTCTAGATTATATTCACATATTTTTATCTCCACATTAATAGCTTCCATATTTAATTATAAAACATGAATAATATATTTGGGTGTTATTTTTTTCAATAAGGTATTCATTCATTCATTACTCTATATTTGTTTCTTGGTTTCTACTTTCTATATATAAATTAACAAGGAAATTTTACCTGAAAACTAAATCCATACATTGCTTATTCCCCCATAACATTCCATGATATGTTTCTCCTTCTTCTCAATCTAAATTGGGGATTTTTATCCATCAACCCTAATTCATATACTAATGAATTTTGATCATAATTCATAAAAATAAATCATTAATTTTCAACTATAAAATCATATAAATAATAAATTTTAGAGAAATTTTGTTGTTATTATAACATTCTCTTTTTATTCATAAAGGTATTATTTTATTATAAAACCATATTCAATTATACCAGATCCCCATTATCTATGTTTATTTTTATCAACGTTAATATTTTTATAATGAATAGTGGTAGTTTCGTGGTGATTTTCTCATGCGAATTATAAAACCCTAGCCCAAACCACCTACTCTGAACCTAAGTGCCACATGAATTCATGTGCACCTCCCTGTATGCAAGAAGCTCTAAACTAGAAGTGAGGGTATAAGTTCATTAGTGGGGAGACTATACACTCAATATCATGTCATGAAACAAATGATAATATTAAATCATATAATAAAATATAGTAACTAGAGTAAACATGTGAAAACTATGTAGATAACATACCAGTCATACAATAAACAAAAAGGGCTTCCAAAGTGATAAGTCAAACTAGTGTAAACGTTCGATAGGTAATAATAAATAAAAATGCATAATCATCTGAAGTTTTTCTTAATAACACTTAAAAATCCATGCTCATTAGATCAACCATCTTATATGATAACCTTTTCTTTCCTTGGAATCCCTATTCAGGAAGTTTACACACACATCAAAATGCCCATACATGGTGTGAGTAATAAAACCCAATAGGACACCACTAATTTATCCTTAGGATTTGTTCACATTTATAAAAAGTGTATTCCATGATAATAATAAATGTGTAACAAGTATTAAAGTCAAACAATCAATACCAAGCTATTATATGATAACCAAGCCACCATAAACCGCTGGTCGTAGCTGATTCAGATCCATTCTGTAAAGATAAATGAAGATTTCAATAAAGGTCAGAACTATCCACAAGGTTGTTGATAAGAAACTTAGAGTCTATAAGGTTCATCAAGTTATCAACATTCTACTCGGTATCCACAAGGTGCATTGAGTATTAACATGTTACTCAGTATCCACATGGTACATAAAGTTATTGAATTTATACTTAGTATCCCTAAGGTGCATCGAGTATTAACATGTTACTCGGTGTCTACAAGGTGCATCATGTTTTAGGATGGGACACAAGCCTCTCATGTTATCCTGTCATCATCACCCCACATCATGTACACCCCTCCTTTAAGTAGTTATCATACCACAGTGGACACCTATCACTTATACCACAAACCAAGCCTCTAAAGGAAAGATAATACACAAAATGGTATAACATGATAAGAAACATTACATAACATCATGATATATATAATAGCACCATAAATCAATATTTTAATCGATATCAAGCATTTCATCAAACTATTATAAGTATTTTCATGGAAATAAGGGTCATATATGGGTATCATGACAACACACACAAAAATAAGAAATAAAAATCAATGGAGAACAAAAACCAAGCTAACACATGAATTATACCATGGAAACAAGTGTATATCAGGGCCCCAAATGGCAAGGATCTTCTTACTTCATGGATGTCGATGTCAATGTTAATGTTAACCAAGGAATCATTACTTAAATCACATCTATGTATTAGTTGTTTCAAAACAATCTCTAAGTACTCTTATAATAGATTATAATTATTTTATTTCTAAAAGAAATAAAAACATTACATGTGATGATATCTTTCTATCTCTAGAATAATCCTAGACAAAATCAAGATAATAATTCATTATCACACTTCAATAATTTAAAGATTATCATCATTTTAGAGATATTTATTCAATTTCTCTAATATTAAAAGAATAACTAGATTATTAGTCACTTATAAAAATAAAGAAACAAAATCTAAATTCCTACATGAATATTTTTACCTTTTAAGACACCGCACCCAATAGAATAGTTGAACAATTGGTTCTTCAATGCCTGGAAACCAGTTAAGGACTTGGTTTTTTCAAAGAGGAATTTATAGATCTTTAATAAAAGAATTTATAGATTTATCAAACTCAAATGAATATCCAAAACAAATATAGGTTAAGGTTGGAATATATTATTAAAAAGTCCAAGGGTGGATCACAACATTGATATTCCCAAATTAAATTCACCATTTAATTTGGTCATTGAAGCAATTCCTGAATGTATAGTGTTTAATTTCATCCATAAAAACTACTTTAATCCTAAATGAGTCAATGTGATAGATTTCTTAAGATTTATGGCTTTTGAAATCCTCAAAAGGGGTTATAGGCATGTGCTGAGGGATAATAAATGAGAAAACAGGGTGAAGATATTTTTTTTGAAAAAGTGTGATGTGTAAGGGTAATATTGTTTTACCCTTATGTATATCCTAAGTGCCATATTAGGGTATACGGTTACCCTTACAAAACCCTTCTAAAGGAATTACCCTTACGCAACACAACCCTACCCTTATAAACCCTTTTAAAACTCCAAGAGTACCTTTATTAATCACTTGTAAATATATATATCCTTATGCAGTGTATAGAAACCCCAGATACCATTATGTAGTAGTAGGTTACCCATAAAAAATCATTATAAAACTCATATTACCCTTACACATTCTATAGATAAGTGAATTTAACCTTAAAAAACTTAGGAAGAACCACTCCACTATTATGCATAGGCTTGGTAAGCCATTTTACCATTATATAACCCTTAAAATATATGAGTAAGGGTAATATTTTTTTTGGAAAATTTTTATTTTTACATAAGAAGACTTATTAATTATAAACAAAAGATAATTTAAATATAATTTAAAAACTAATAATGATATAATTATCCAAATCTAATGACTTATCATCATTGGGAAGTGTCATTATTAGTCATGCTCAAACAACTCAGGACAATGAGCTCAAACATATGAATCCCACTCTCATGCATTCTCCTGGACCTGTCTATGATACCATAAGATTTGAAAAATTAGCATTTTCTATAACACATTAACTTCTCATTTCAGTCTATAATATATATTGGATGATCTTCATAAGATGCATTGGGCTCTAAGTCAACATCCTCACAGTCTATAGCATGTGCAGGATTATGAATGTACCTTAGAAGCTGAGAAACATGGAACACATAATGCATGCATAAATAATGTGTAGTAAGGTCCTACCAGAATGCCACCATCCCAACCTGTTCAGTGACCATGAAGCGTACAATAAACCATGGTGCTATTTTCCATTTCTTCTGTAAATATTATTCCCCAAAAGAGGTGACACTCACAAGAAAACCTAATTTCTAATAGTGAAATGAAAAGGTCATCTCCTCTAATCTGCATATGATCACTACCCACTCTGAGAATCCACAAACTACTTCCTAATCAAATACACCCACTTTTATGTATCCTTCACCATAATATTCTCAACAAATTCCAACTCACCTACCTTAGGCCAAAATAGTAGTGGGAAGAACAATCATCCATAAAGATCCTCAAACAATGACATCTATATAGACTTATGGAAACAATAGTTGTAAGAGAACTCCACCACGAGTTGGTTCTCATCGAAATATCCACAAAAATAATGAACACAATAATAGATCATATAATTTAATATGAGAATCATTCACTATAACTATCCATCTGTTTGAGGATGATACATTGTGATCAATCTTAGTTGAGTCCCTAGGAATTTCTATAATCCATTCCAAAAGCGTGATGTTAGACATGAATCCCTCTCAGAAACAATGATCTAGGTAACTCCATGTAAGTGTACTATATTTTAGACTTATAACTTCCCCATATCGTCTACTCAGTGAGTCTCTCATATTGGTAAGAAGAGTAAAACTTTCATCAGATGATCAATAACTACCTAGAGAACATCACAACTTTTCAGGGTCTTGGGTAACCCCATAAAAAAGTCCATCATGATGACATAACACTTCCACTTGGGAACTATAAGTGGTTGGATAAAACCAATAAGATTTTGGTGTTATATTTTTACCCTATGGCAGGTAGGGAATCAAGAAACAAACCTAGTGATGTCCCTCTTTATCACTAGACAATAAAATGTTCTCCTAGAGATGTGGAAAATATTTTTCATATTAGGATTTAGCACCCATATAGAGTTATAGAAGCCCCTAATCAAATCACCTCTCATAGAAGCAAGGAATAATACTCTCCTATGAACATGGACCACACCATCATCACTAAAAACCCACTTGGGTATTAGATCACCTCCAACTAGTTGTTCCTAAATCACATCACACTTTTGATCAGTGTTCTATCCAGCCTTTACCTAGTCTACTAAAGAATATGTGACCACCAAGGGATAACAAGTCATTTATTTTTGATCATAGGGATCATCCATCCTCCATTCATCCAACAACCCCATCGAGCACCACATCTCATTTGAAGTCCACTAACTAAGATCCTGAACTACTTGCATCACTACAAGAAAACAGGCATTTCGCGGTGGTTTTTTCGCAGCGGTTTTTAAAACCGCCACGAAAAAACCGCCGCGAAATGTGTAATTTTTTTTATTTTTTATTTTATTTTTTCGAGGATTAGCGGCGGTTTTATAAAATACCATCGCGAAATAGCGGCAGTTTGGGTAAAACCGCCTCAAAATGAAAATAAAATTATAAAAAAACATGAGAAACCCCAAAATCACTAAAATGTCCATAACTTTTGATCCAGGCGTCCGTTAGAGCGCCACAACCAGTAAAATCGAATCTCATGAAGAGATATAGAGGAACGTGTAATCAAAACCGTGAGACGGTCTAATATGTGGAAGATATGAGTGTTATAAGAAAGTTGAAAAAAGTTCTCCAACTTCAAACGACCATAACTTCGCTCTGGGTGTCCGTTTGGGCTCTAACACATATCAAATAGAAGCCAGAAATAAGATCTATGCACAAATTTAACAGAATCAAGCTTAAGTCATGTTTTTACGACCCCAAAAACCCCTATGAATGCCTCTGAACCCCGTTTCCGTCATTGTTGTCCCGTCAAACTTGTATTCAAACAGACCTAACTTTTGATCCACATGTCAGTTCATACTTCTCCGCCTGCCAGATCGTAGCTCGTTCCATGATCTTCAGTTTGACTAGTCGCGACACCCACATGGACTTCTGGATCATAAGTTATTGTCTTTTTAGTGGGTATCGGGTTTGATATGTTTTTCGATGCCTCGTTTCTAGCACCCGTTCCCCGTCAGTTTTTTAAATGGTCATAACTTTCGATCCACTAGTCCATTCGGTCTCTTTCACCTATCAGCTCGAAGATCATTTCAAGATATTTGATTTGACTGGTCACAGATCTGGAACGAACTCTCAGATCATAAGTTATCTCCGTTAATGTGAGTCCAATGTTTTTGTCTCTTTATGACCGTTTTGACGGGTTTTAACGGTTGCTCCATTTATCACTATTTATTTGGGTTTCCATGATTTGTTATCTTTATCAATGGTTTTTTGTGGGTTATTATAATGATTATGTTGCATTCTTAAGGGATTTCCAGAGTTTTTATGAGTTTTCATGCGTACTCATGTTTTTTAATGCTCCATTCTTCATGTTTCTCCATCTGTTTTCATGCATTTTCATAAATTTTCATCCCTTATCACGCCTTTTCATAATTTTTCACGTGTTTCATTTATTATTTATAATATACTTTAATTTATTTATTATTTATTATTTATTATTTATTATTTATAATATACTTTAATTTATTTATTATCTATTATTTGTTACTGGTTATTTCTTATTTATTATTTATTTATTATTTGTTATATATTATATATTATTTATTTTTTATTTTTTATTACATATTATATATTAATTATTATTATTAATCATAATATTTGTTACTGGTTATATATTATTTATTATATATTATATATTATATATTATATATTATATATTATTTATTATTTATTATTATTAATAATAATATTTTATATATTGTATATTATATATTATATATTATATATTATATATATATTTATTATTTATTATTTATTGTTTATTATTTATTATTTATTATTTATTATTTATTATTTATTATTTATTATTATTAATAATAATATTATATATATTATATATTATATATTATATATTATATATTATATATTATATATTATATATTATGTAAAATTATTTATTTATTATTTATTTAGTCTTGTTTATTATTAATTATTAATTATTAATTATTAATTATTAATTATTAATTATTAATTATTTTTATTATTTATTGATATTTTTTATATATTTATTATTATCTATTATTAATTGTTTTTTATTATTTATTATTTATTATATATTATATATTATATATTATATATTATATATTATATATTATATATTATATATTATATATTATATATTATATATTATTTATTATTTATTATTTATAATTTATAATTTATAATTTATAATTTATAATTTATAATTTATAATTTATAATTTATAATTTATAATTTATAATTTATAGTTTATTATTTATTATTTAATACTTTTCTATTTAGTATTTATTATTTATTTATTATTTATTATTTTTTGTTTTTTATTTATTATTATATATTATTTGTTATTTTTTATTATTTATTGTTTATTATTTATTATTTATTATTATTTATTATTATTATTTATATATTATTTATTATTTATTATTTATTAGTTATTTATTATTTGTTTATTATTATTTATTATTTATTATTTATTATTATTTACTGTTTATTATTTATTGTTTATTATTTAATATTTAATATTTAATATTTAATATTTAATATTTAATATTTGTTTATTATTATTTATTATTATTTATTATTATTTACTATTATTTATTATTATTTATTGTTTATTGTTTTTTGTTTATTGTTTTTTATTTAATATTTAATATTTAATATTTAATGTTTAATATTTAATATTTATTGTATTATTATTTTATTATATTATTATTTTAATTTCGTAATTTTATTATATTATTATATTATTTTCATAATTTTATAATATATGTAAATATTATTATAATTTATTTGTTATTTATTATTTATTATAATAAACAGTAAATAATAATAAATCAATAAATAAATCAATAAATAACTAATAAATCAATAATTATTAATTATTGATTATTGATTATTGATCATTAATTATTGATTATTGTTTATTGTTTAATTATTATTGAGTTTATATCTATTAGTTATGTATTATTTGTTTTTTCAATTAGTATATATAAGTATGTTAAATTTTGTTTATTAACCACATGGAGAGCTTGCCGGAGTGGTAAAGTCTTTGGAAAATATGCAAGAGGTTAGGGGTTCAAATCTCATCAAATGCATTATTTCTTTATATTGCATGGGCATGTGCATGTGCATGGGCATGTGCATGGGCATGTGCATGGGCATGTGCATGCATTGATAAAGTAAATAAAGTAAATAAAATAAAGAAAATTAACGAAATAAAGAAAATAAACGAAATAAAGAAAATAAAAGAAATAAATACGAAATAAAATAAATAAATACGAAATAAAATAAACAATAAACAATAAATAATAAATAATAAATAATAAATAATAATAATAATAATAATAATAATAATAATAATAATAATAATAATAATAATAATAATAATAATAATAATAATAAAAAATCTAAAAATAATAATAATAAAAAATCTAATTTTTTTTAAAATAATTCAAAAAAACCGCCGCTAAAAAACCACTGCAAAACATTCTATGACGGTTTTGAAAACCGCCGCGAATAGTTTTCCGACGCACAATTTAGCGGCGGTTTTTCAAAACCGCCGCCAATCGATTTAGCGGCGGTTTAAACCGCCGCGAAACGGAAAAATAAACCGCCGCTAAATGGTCATTTTTCCGTAGTGCATCTTATAGCTAAGATCATATACCATGGTGTATACTCCATCTCCAATAAAAAATTATATAGATAGTCCACCCAATTCCACTACCTCACATTCATGCCCTGTTTTGTGAAGATGTAATATAGGATCTTGTGGTCAGTGTAGACAACAAACCTCTAACTGAAGGGACAATGTTTCTATCACCTCAAAGCATAGACCGTGGGAACTAGATCCAAGTCAAGAGTAGGGTAGTTCCACTCATGGGGTCACAATTTATGTGACCCATAAGCTATTACCATCTCCCTCTACATCAATAATACTCTCAATCTAATTCCTGATGCATCATAGTATATAGTATAAACAATATAAGGCTTGGGAAGTATCAACCCTGGACCCATAGTCAACCTCCTATTTAGCTCATGAAAGCCTCTTCACACTAGCTCACCCACTATAACTTCACTTACTTCTTATTCAATATAGTATTGGGTGATGATGGATGAGATAAGTCCTATATAAAATGTTGGTAGTATACAAAATAATCAAGGAATCTCCTAATCTCAAAAAGGTTTTGAGGATATTTCCAGTACATTACTATCTCCAATTTCTCTAGGTCTATGAATATAGATACCTTAGACACCACATGCCCCAAAAAATTACCTTTTGAATCCAAAAGTTACACTTTAATAGATTTAAATAAATCCCATGTTCTCGAACCATAACCAGGACCATCTAAATATTTTTGGCATGTTACTCTGGTTTTAGGGAGTAAATGAGGATTTCATGAGTAAAGACCATGGTGAATGAGTCTAGGTAAGGGTGTAAGATCTTGTTCATGAGATTCATGAATACTTTCGACATATTCATAAATTTAAACAAAATCACCAAGTAATATTATAGCCCATATCAACATTAAAATACAGTATTCAGGATGTACACCTCTCTAACTGACATATGGGGGTATCCCTATTGAAGAAAAATCTCAGAGAACCATCGTTCTCCACATAACTGATTGAAGAGATTATTTATCATGGGTAAAGGATATCTATTCTTCACAATCACCTAGTTTTACTTCAATTAATCAATGAAAAGTAAAAGACTACCATACACCATCATGGAAAACAAGATAGGTGAACCCCACCGTGAAGTGCTCGGCCTAATAAATACCTTATACTCTAAGTCCTTGATATATACCTTGATCTTCTTTAGCTCAACTGGTGCCATATAATATGTGGTAATTGAATTGGGATACAAACCCGACATAAGATTTATCTCAAAGTCAACTCCTCTCTGAATAGGAAGTACTATGAAATCACTAGGGAATAAATCTTGATAAATATTTGTGATTAGAGTAAAAATCTAGCGGGATACCACTAATCCCACAAAAAGATCCACGCTCACCATCTATGTTGTGATCATCCCGAGCTAACTCAAGTATGGATCAACTCTTCCTACTCCTAGTTTCCATTCTTTGGCCATCAAATAAATCTCAATATTTGGTGAAGTAAAAGATACCAATATCTAATAGAAATAGATGTATGCTTGGAAGTTAGTTATTCTTTCCATTCCAAGAATCACATTGAAGCTTGTCATCTCAATTATCATAAAGTACCACAAATTTCCATAGACAGTAATGACTATACGACATTCTGGGTGTCACTAAAGATAAAATACTTTTATTCCTAATGGTGTATCAAGGGAAAGTAACTTAAAGTATAACTTGATTGGTATGTCATGTCTAGCCACAACTTGTGGAGATATAACGGAATGAGTAACACCGATAGCAAGAGAGCTTCCAGATTAACCTACCGACCCTTCATAGTCACTACTAGGTCTAAGATTCCCATAATGATTTCAACCCATTTGTCATCATTCTAAGGGCCTCTGTTCCCCTAGAAGGATGAAGAATAATGGAGTTCAGTTTCAAGGAATATTTAACCATAGTTTTAAACTCCTATTCATTGGATAATCACTAAATGAAAAACTTCTGGTTGAAGTGGTCCTACTGTCTAAACCACATAACATGTGTGAGAGCATGATCAACTACATCTTACACATCCAGTGGCATAGTAGGAATATCCTCCCTTATGGGATGATTCTAGTACCACTATGCATGTTGTCCCATAAGACTATATTGAGGAGACATCTTCTGTAGTGTGAAGGGACACTTAAAAAATTTTATCGATTAGGATAAATCCTAATTAGTCTATGGGATCACATAAGGTTCTCCTAGGTGTCTATCCACAACCTAGTGTATACACATCCTAGCACTAACCATAGTCTTGTACTTTCATATTTGTCACAGTCACATATATACAAACATAACATAATAGCATTTTCAGTTCAAATAGTTAATGCTAACAAAGATAGTTTAAAAAAACATGAAAAAATAGGTATATCAAACAATAGATAAACTATCTTGAACAAATAGCACACATCAAGGAATTAAATTTAAGAACCAATATAAAACCTAAAAATAGGTATATATAAGTCATGTGAACCTATGTACTTAATAATTATCCATGAAAACACCCAAAATATCATAAAAATAGTAAACAAAATCCCATATATGGTAACTTGGAGCTATGTTACACAAGTGATAGCTAAGCACATTGAAACTCCCCTACCTAAGTCCCACAAAACTATCTCCTTTCTACAATATCCTATGTTAGTCTAAAAATAAAAGAAGAAACTATCCTATGATACCATTTTGTAACACCCTGACCTAAACGGCTAAGTCCAAACCAAAGTGTCACATGACCTCATGTGACCCTCCTTGTATATAAGAGGCTTTCAACTAGTAGTGAGGGTCTAAGTCCATCAGTGGGGAGACTATACCCTCCGTATCATGTATCAACAAAAATGATAATATAATAGAATACAATAAAATATAATAACTATAGTAAAAAATGTAAATACTAAGTAGATAGAATAGTAGTCATACAATAAACAAGAAGGTATTCCAAAGTGTCAATCCAAACTTGAGTAAATGTGTGATAGGTAATAATAAATAAAACTATATTAATCCTCCCGAGTTTGTCCTATTACCACTACCATTTACATGCTCCTTGACTATAAAATTTTATATGGGCCCCTTGACCTTGCTCAAATATCTATTAATGATGTCTCTAAGAACATAAGAATTCTCATACAGGGTGTGAGTAATAAAAAACAGTAGTACACAAAAAATGCATCCTTAAAAAATGTGCACATGTAACAAAAGTTTATTGCATGATAATAATAAATACATATAAAGAATAATAATTACAAAATCATGTATCGAGAGGTCATACACCAACCAAGACACCACAAACCCCAACTGTACTAGCTTCATCTCAATGCTGGAAGGTTAAATGGAGATATTGGTAATGATCAAGACTACCCATAATTACATTGACATGAAGTCACGACCCATCCACTGAGGCCCGTGTTGTGACTACCCTAAGATCACCTCTCAAAGTCTAGGGGCTGGTCACTAGCACCAAAATCATTACCCCGCAAGTGGGAGGAATTTTTCTGAGTACCTTTACACACGTACACACACCCCTAGCCCACAATGCTGAAAAGTAAACATGCATGCCACTAAGACAACCACTGAGAGTAATAGTAAAAAACTGAAAGTAAAGGGGCCAAAATACAATCCCAAATAAGACAAGAACAAGGTCCTAAAGTCTGTCTGTGGTAAAACTTACCTGAAGGGTGGGTGAAGGGGGTTCCACCTGAAGCCATAGAAGTACACCTCGTCTGTCAGATATCACTAGGAACCACCTGGTCCCAGACCACCAAGGTCTCTATTGAAGAATCTATCATCTGTAAAAGAAATGACAGGTGCGGGCGGATCCCATGAAGGGGTGAGTAACACAATACTCAGTAAGGACCCCAAAACACAAAGGTAAAATCACAACGGAAAGTATGTACAAAGGGTTGTCAGCTAACATTGGTATAATCTAAAGTATGTAAAAAAAAGACTATTAGTCATAAAAACTAAAAACCTTGTAATAATGAGGAAATCATCACCGATGAGTCACTGAGGCTCACTGGGTCACCTAGACCCGCTCATCATTTAGGCCTGGTGGGTTACCTATACCCGCTCATCACTTAGGACTGTTGGGTCACCTAGACCCACTTGTCACTTTGGTCTGCTAGGTCACCTAGGCCCTCTTTTCACTTTGGCCTACTGGGTCACCTAGGACAACTCTTCACTTTGGCCTTCCTGGTAACTTAGACCCTCTCATCAATTTATCCTACTGAGTCACCTAGACCCACTCTTCATAGTCATCTCGTCATATCCATCCATATGATTCCCACTCGTAGAACTCTTGATTCTAAGAGAATATGATCCTCAATCCATTGATCATGTCTCAACTTCCATGAAAACCCACTTAGAGTATATGAAAAGGACCAAATCATCGTGAGGATCCCAACACCATAAAAAGTTCTTCAATCGAACATACAATTGAGAAGATATGGGTGTTTTAGTGAAAAGGGTGTCAGTTGGGTCCGAAAGTGGTCAGATCCGGTCGAACTGTCCTAAATCGATTCAGCTGACCCGACCTAACCCAGTCTAACCTGGCCTAAGGGCAAGGAAAATTGGGCCGCGAGTCCAGCCAACTAGACTGCTCAGCAGCCCGGTCTTCGTCCGGGCTGACCCGCATTGGCAAGATGGACTTGTCGAGTCAGGACGCGGTGAGTGCCATGTCCGTCTGAGTCATGTGGTCCACTACATAACTACCCCATGGTCTAGTTAGACCATAACCCTACTCCATGTGATGCGGCTCCGAGCTGACACCGACCGTTGCCAGTGGCCCATGTCCGCCACCCGTGGCGGTTTCTATGGGCTCCTTCGCCGTCGACCTTCGCACCAGTGGACCTTTCCACCAATCTTTCAGCTGACATCCCTTTCCATCTCCATAGACCTTTCTACTACCATTGCCCTTGATGCTATCACGACCCTCTTGGATGCATAATTCCATCACCGCTATAGCCCTCTTGGCCCCGAACTTCTATCGCTACCATAGCCCACCTGGAAGTGACCCTCCGCTACCACTGTCTTCCTTGCCAGCAATCATTCTCCTGGTGCCACCATCTCCTACGACCTCCTACCACTGGTTGATCTGCTACTAGGGTCCCTTATGGACCACCATTTCCATCATGTCATGAAGAACAAAAAAGAAAAAGATAGAGGAGAATAATTCACCGAGAACACATGAATAACGGACCACAAACTTTATTTGTGTCGGCATGATTTGTCCTTGTTAGAAGGTTTAACAAAGGATAGAATCAATAATTGGATCTAACATTTGTTAAATACCTACAAGGAAAACCCATCCCAAATATGCGATTGATATGTGGTTCAACCTGTTCGTGGGTTGATCCTCGTTCGTCACTAAATCCAAAAAATTGGGAAAGAATAAATTCATGTAGAATTAAACCCCTTACACGGAGATCATATCTCTCATCAAAGGAAATAATTCTTCACTAGTGGAGATACATCCACAAATGTCCACAATCCATGTATTTGGTACATCCTCATCCGACACATAAAGTTGATGACAGATAGACCTGAGGTCTATATTTGAGAACCACCTCTCTCCCTTTAGTTGGTCGAAGAGGTCATCAATTCTTGAAAGTGGATATTTATTCTTCATAGTCACCTGATTCAAGCACCAATAGTCCACACATATTATCGATTTCCCATATTCCTTCTTGGAAAATAGCACTGGGGCCACCCAAGGTGAAACACTGGCCCTTACAAAGCCCTTCCTCTATAGGTCCTCGAGCTATACACTCAACTCAAAATTCTTTGCTAGAGCCATCTGATATGCTGGTGTGGATATCGGTGCCATCCCAGGGTATAGGTCAATGCCGAAGTCAACCTCCCTATTAAGAGGTAATCCTGGAACATCCTCTAAGAATATTTCCTCGTACTTGTCCACCACTATAGGAAATTGAGGACTCCACCTGTCCACCATACTGAGGGTCAGGCTAGACAACTAGTGAGTGATCGAATGAAACATTCTCCAAGAAAGACTATCCTGTGCTATAAGTGTTCTTTTTTTTTTTCAGTAAAGGAGAACCTAGTCCATATCTATGATCAAACCACACCCTGCACCAAAAAACAGTCAATCTGAGCATGGACAGTAGATAACTAGTCCATACAAATAACGAAGTCATAATGCCTCGATGCCACAACTAGGAGATCCTAGCCAAATCATTCACCTCCAAGACTAATCTCACACTATCAGCACCAGTGTGTGATCATAGAATCCCCTCTCGTAGGACTCTCTAATCGCAAGGATCGAGCTAACATATCCACTAGAATCTTTGAGCTCCAAACAAGGTCTGTGGCAAGGAAAGAGTGACTGGAACCTGTTTCTATAAGAACTGTAAATACGGTGGATAATACACAGATCATACATATAATCATCTCTAGAGCGTCTGAACCATAGGCCTTTATCGCTTGAAGCGGGGCCCACCCCCATCCACCTACTCTTGGAGCCCATGGTGGACCACCTGGGAGTGGTGGAGGTAGTACCTATTACCTCCACCCACTGCCTGCCACTCTACCTACTCCTCTACCACATCCACCTCATAGTAGAACACCATGCTTGACCCTCTGTGTCTACCTCGGCGGTTCCTCGACCATCTACTAATCATCTGCATGGTGAGTCAGGCAGTCATGAGCCATGTGTCCCAGCCCGTCGCATGTGTAGCACAACCTACTCCTATACTAACTACCTCTACCTTAGGAGCCTCATACCACCGAACCTATGTCCTAGGGTCATCTTCTAAAAGGTTTGACCCACTTGGGTCCCCATGTTTGTTTCCTGCTACCCACCCCTGAAGACTCCGCCGCCTGGTGTCTACCGGTAGCTCCTCTTGCTGGTGCCTGCTCCACTAGGAATCTCTCCACGAGTAGAGCTCGCTTTATCACACTAGCCTAGGTTGGTATGCTAAGTGATACCTTGGAATCCTTGATCACCCAGCACAATAAATTCTCAAAAGATCAAGCCTTGAAGAATGGGTCTTGCACCGTGTTTGTAGAGTAGCGATAAAGCTCGGTGAATCTCGATGAGTACTCAGCTACTGTCATGCTACCTTACTATAGGTGCATTAGCTCTTGGATGCATAATAAGTCAAGAGTCACCAGAAAGAATTCCTCCCTAAACAGTTTCTCAAAATCATTCCTAGTTAGGGTATCCTCATCATGCATCGGAATCGTCAAACTCCACCATATCCCCACTAAGCCCTAAAGAAGTCTTGCAGCTAAGATCAACATCTGGTCGGGCAGTTTCCTCACAAGACAGAATATGCGCGTGACCACATCTTGAAAATATTAAGCTATGAGGGGGTCAGTCTCATCCCTAAATGTGGGAGGTATTTACCTTTGAAACTCATATAAGGCATTGAGCCTACATGTGTCCTCCACCAATAATGCTAATAGGAACTGCTGATCGATGGTTGGTGGTAACACTAGTGCACCACCCGGTGGGGCCACCTCTAGTACTGTTCCTTGTACTGATTCTTTGTCTCTAGTCATACCATACTCATGGTCACACACCATAATCCTTGCTAGCTATCTGCGTGGTGGCATCTTGTAACAGATCAAGATGGACCACATTCCATAGATTATACCTGGTGAGCTTACTCAAGAAGGACACAGTAAATTCCTATATGATGCAGGCAACCAATGTTTTCATGTTTCAAGTCGAAAAGTAGGATTTAAGGGTCCTTGTGTATGGATATGTTGGCCACTGCACCAATACTGGACTCCCCGAGTTTGAAAGTCAAACTCGAAACATTCAACACTTCTGCCCCAAAACAAAACCAGTGAGTCTTGGTCCTTAAGTTTGAACTGTCCGCCTCTGATACCACTCTGTCATGACCCGTCCCCCAGGGCCCCTTCCATGACTACCCAAATCCCACCCCCCAAAATCCATGGGCCAATGATTTTCTCCAAATAAATTATCCCTCAAGTGGGAGGAATTTTCCCTAGTACCGTCACACACACACAAACATCCCTAGCCCACAATTCTGAAAAGTAAACATGTATGCCACTAAGACCACCAATGAGAGTAACATTAAAAAAATGAATGTAAAGGGGCCGGAATACAAGCCAAACTAAAGAAAAGTACAATCTTCCAATGTTCGTTCGTGGTAAACCCTACCAGAACGGTAGGTGAAGGGGGTTCCACTTGAAGCTGTAGAAGTACACTTCATCTATTGGATCTCACTGGGCACCACCTGGTCCCAAACCACCAAAGTCTATATCGATGTTTCTATCATCTTCAGAAGACATGATACATGTGGGAGGAGCCCATGTAGGGGTGAGTAACAAAATACTTAGTAAGGACCCCAAATCATAAAGGTAAAACCCCAAAGGAAAGTATGCACAAATTGTTTTAATATCACACAGGTATAATATAAAGTATGTAACGTAACACTATCAGTTATAAACACTGAAAAACGTGTACTATTGATGCAGTCTTCCCCGATGAGTCACTTAGGCCTACTGGGTCACCTAGACCCTCTCATAATTTAGGCATGCTGGGTCACCTAGACGCGATCGTCACTAAGTCCTGTAGGGTCACCTAGACCCACTCATCACTTAGGCCTATTGGGTCACCTAGGCCCACTCGTCACTTTGGACTACTGGGTCACCTAGGACCACTCATCACTATGTCTTGCTTAGTCACCTAGACCCACTCATCACTTTCTTCTACTAGGTCACCTAGAACCACTCGTCACAGTCTTTTCATCACATCCAGTCACATGATTCCTACTCATAGCGTGCTTGATTATGGGAGAATATACTCCTCAAGCCATCAGTTGTATCTCAACTTCCACTAAAACCCAATTAGTGTATATCAAAAGGGACACCTCATCAAGAGGGTCCCAACTCCGTAAAAATATCATCAATGGGATGTACAATTTAGAAGATATGGGAATTTTAGTGAAAAGGGGGATGGTTGGGTCCAGACCTGGTTTGACCCAGCTTAACCGACTCGAACCAAACCAAATTTTCCAACCCAACCCGACCCGGTTGGGCCAACTAGACCTGACCCAGTCAGGTCTGGGCCCACCTGGTCTGCCTGTTGGACCCATTCGGTGCTGGCTGGCCAATTTTGTCTAGCCGGTATGCAGCGAGCGCCACTTCCATATGATCCATGTTGGTTACGAAGTAACCAACCTGTGGAAAATACATGGGGTCCTAGCCCATGATGTGGCTTCCAGCTGCATCCGGCCGAGTCACCACTAGCCACTACTAGTGGCCCTATCCACCTCCAATGGTGGTTTCCACGTGCCCATCCACCAACGAAATTCGAGCCAGCAACCCTCCTGGCTGCGTCCTTCCGTCGTCGCCATAACCCTTCGCCCCTGCCGACTCCCATGTCAGCAGTCGTTCACCTGGTGCCGCTATCTCCTACAGCCTCCTGCTGCAGTTTGATCTGCCATTGAAGTCCCACATAGACCACAATGGCCATCGCGTCATGATAAAAAGAGAGGAAAAAGGCGTAGGAGAAGAACACATCAAGAACACACGAATAACAGACCACAAACATTGTTCATGTCAGTGTGATTCGTCCTTGTTAGATGGTTTAATGAATGATAGAATGAACAAATGGATCTAACATCCATTTATTCCCCGCAAGGAAAACCCAGCCTGAATATGTAATTGATCTATGGGTCAACCTGTTCGTGGGTTGATCCATGTTCATCACTCAAAGCAATGAACGGGGAAAGAAAGAATTAATGTAGAATTATACCCCTTACCTAGAGATCAGATCTCTCATTGAATGAAAGAGTTCGTCGGTGGTGTTTATCTATCTGCGAAAATCCTCGATCCATTGTCGTGGGAAAGATATTTAAAAGAGGAGGGGGTGCTTAATGTTGTTGGTGATTTATCATTAATCATTTTCTAGTGCAAATCCTCAAAAGCCTCAGAGAGATTCTTGAATTGTGCCAATGATCCCATATCTCTATTAAATAATTAAATATAGGAAACATGTTTTTGAAATTCTACTACCCTAAGTTGTCACATCGTTATGCTATTTCATTTATGAAATGAAACAGTCAGCTCAAAGATGCATCATAGCGAAAAAAACTTTAAATAAAAAAACTTTCTTAATTTTATTTTATTTTTATCTTAAACGTTCAAAAATTAACTTTTACTATCGACCTGTGCCGGTCGAGGTTAGGTACTTTCTTAGGTAAATTCTTCATTCTAGATGAAACAGTTCCCTTAGATTTTTAATCTGGGAATCCATTTAGAAGTTTCCAAAAATGTTCATGTGTTATATTTTAATTAACTAAAAAAAGTTCAAAATTTTATTTCAAACTCACTGGACATCATAATCACGTGCCATCTCTACACTTGGTCTCGAAATATTCTCATATAATTAAAAAAAATTACATTGAATTTCTGGGACATTACACATGGAAATTGGTATACACAAGATACATCAAGTTTTCTACAAACTCCTTGGTATCCCTAATGTGAATTGAGTATCATCATGTTACATGATATCCGAAATGTGCATTGACTTGTTGAATTTCTACTCGATATCCAAAAGGTTCATCAATTATTGACACATTACTCAGTATCCACAAATTGGATTGAGTTTCTGGATGGACCACAAGGCTATGATGATCTACCATCTTCATTATTGAACATCATGCACACTCCCCATCTAAGGGTTAATAATACCATGACATCCATATATATTGTGAACCAAGAACCAAATTAATAAAGGAAAGATAATACATAACAAGTTATAACTTGATAAATAAGCATATAATGACATCATGGGATATATAATAGCACCACAAATCAATATGTGAATCAACATCAACCATAGAATCAAGATATTATAATTATTCTCATGGGAACAAGGGTCATATAATTTTATCATGAAAATTCACACACCCACAAGAAATTACCATCAATAGAGAACACAAACCATGCTAACAGAAGAATCATACCAAGTAAACAAGTATATATGAGATCCCAAAATGGTAAGGAACTTCATACCTCAAGGTTGTCGATGTCAATATAAAGGTTCACCAAGGAATCATTACCCGAAATAAAAATTTTATATTAGTTGGTTTAAAATGCTTGCTAAGGACTAATATAACCGATTATAATTATCTTATTTCAAAAATAAATAAATAAATTACACGTGATGATATTTTTATCTCTCTATAATAATCATGGATAAACTCAAGATGATAATTCTATATCACTCTTTGAGAATTTATAGATTATTATCCTTTAAGATTTATTTATTAAATTTATACAGGATAAATGCAATAAATAGATTCATAATTACTTATGAAATAAAGGAAAAGGAATATAAATTACAAACTAGGTATTTTACCCTCAAAGACACCATACCTAATAGAAGAGAAGAATAATTGGTTCCGCTATGCCTAGACACTAGATGAGAACTTAGTTTGGTCAAAGAAGACATTATATATCTTGTGAAAAGGAATTTTTGGACTAACTGAATTCAAAGGAATATAAAAACAAAGTTAGGATAAGGTTTATGTATTTTTCTTAAAAGGTTGAGGGTGGCTCTCAACATTGATATTCACAAATTTAATTCATCATTTAATTTGGAATTTTAAATAATTCTTCATTTCAGAGTATCTAATTTCATCTATAAAAGGAATTATAAAACTAATTGAATAAATGGAATAGATTCCACAAGATTTTAGGATTTTATTGTCATAAAAATGGGTTATAAGTTCATGCTATGGGATATGAAATGAGAAAACGGGGTAAAATAATTTTTTCCTAAAAAAGTAACTATGTAAGGGTAACATGTGATTACACTTACACAGATCCTAGGTGTCACATGAGGGTATGGATTTACCCTTAAACAACCCTTGGAAATAAATAATTACCCTTATGAAATGTATACCAACCACTACACACCTTTTGAAAACTCTAGGTTACCCTTACATAGTGTATATGTTACCCTTAGGAAACTTATATAAACAGGGGGTTACCCTTGCATGAATCCTTTCTTACCCTTATGTGAAGCTAAGAAGACCCTTACACAGTGCATGGAATTCCACCTTACCTTCACATAAGGGGTAACTTTACCCATCCCCTGTAAATATATAATTACACTTATGTAGCATGTATAAATTTTAGGTACAGTTACGTAGCGGTAGTTTACCCTTATTCAATCTTTATAAAACTCAGATTACCCTTATGTATCCTATGGAAAATTTTATTTTACCTTATGTAACTTATGGAATAACAACTCCACCCTTACAAAAAGGCTTGGAAACCCATTTTTCCCTTACAAAACCCTCAAAATATATGAGTAAGTGTAATATCTATTAGAAAAATCCAATTTTCACATAAGAATACATATAAATTATAAACAAAAGAGGGTTTAAATATAATTTAAAAACTAATAATGTTACACTAATATAAAAATTTCAATATGTCTAGAAAAATCTATATCACACTTAGCACATGTGCATTAATATAATCTTCTATAACTTTATTCACATGAAGAATCATGTAACTCATCTACTAAAATTATAAATAGTTTTTTAGAACCAAATAAATTATCACAAAAGTCACTAAAATTTTATTTGAATTGATTTTTTATTGGAAGGGTTAATTTAAATTATCATAAGAATGGAAAGTCAACTCAAAATTTCTAATGGATATTTTTTTTATTTTACAATTCACTATTAGGGTTTTCTCACCTTCCTAGTTTCTTAGTGACATTGTACTTATCTTGATATCCATCTTCTCTAGTATATTCTTTAGCATAATAGTTAATTAATAATACATTAATTTCTCATTTATTCTTCTCTTCTTAAGCATTGAAATACATAATGCAAAATTCTAAATATACAAAATTTATTCCCATATTTAATTTTTGACTTTCCATTCATGAAACTCATAGAGGGAACTTCATTAAATATTTTATACCATTTAATGTAAACCTAAAATAAGGAAAATAATCATAGGAACTAGGATTCTCTATTGGAATTTTGTAACTAATCAAATATGTTTCCCCTGATATATTCAAGGTTAACGATCAAGTGGGGGTGAATGAACAATTATGAATATTTAAAGAAAATAATGCATATAGATAAAGGATACAAAGTTTTTATAGTGGTTCAAAAATGAATTCCTACTCTATTCTTTACTTCCACTATAACTATTTGAGATATATAGATCACACTATAAGACAATCACTTATGAAATGGAGTTAGAAACATTATATAAAATACCTTTCCTATTATAGTTAGAATGTAATCTTTCTAAATTTTATTAATTTAATAGAATTAATTATGACCCATTATTGTTATAAAGATATCAAAAAATATAAAAACCCTGATTTTTTATAGAAAACATAATTTTTTTCTATTTATTCACCTTTTAAATGAAGAAAAATTTATAATATAATTAAGAACTAGTTTTGATATAGTATAGAGAAATGTTGTTTCAAACTCTTAGTATGAAAGATCATAGCTTCATTGTGGCCAGATCAATCAATAAAATCAATCAAAGTAAAAATCAATAAATTTATTTTATATTCTCCTACTTCCTTCTGTTATAAATAGATGATGATAAATAGTGATATATTTCAATATTAAAAAATTAAATATTTCTAAATTTCCTTTAATGTTAATTAGTTTTGGGTTTCCATATTTGAGTTTTCCATTGACATGCTAGTGAGACTTTTCTTCCCATGACCAAGCTTAAAAGATCATTGTGTTTTTAATGCTATGTTCATAAAAACCATAGAAGGATGATAGATGAAATCAAAATCCAAGGTCATACCTAATATGGGGTTCTTGTATTTTTATTATTCATATTTAATTATAGTAAAGCATTTACAGTCTATCATTGAAAACATTTGAGTGTATATAAAACATTAACAGTTAAAATCCATTTTTATTAATCAAAATAATATAAAAATTTAATGAAAATACTATCTTATAATAATTATTCATAGTTTATAGTCTTGGTAATGTTTTTCTATTATAATAATAAATAGGTTATCAGTATGAGTTCATAGTATGTGTCGACTTACTAGAAAAAAATTCTCGAGTTTACTGCCTATGTCCAATCACAATACTTCATTAACATCAAAAAATTACCTATCCTAAAATAAAACAGAAGGAAATATAAAAGAACACATAGTTGATTTTGAAATTTTTTTTAGGGAAACCACAATGAAATGTTACCTTGTCCATGTATTTTTAGGCTAAATGTTCAACTTCCACAATAATTTTAAAACATTATGAAATTAATAGTTCTTCCATAAAACAATTTTCTATCAATATAAATTAAAACATTAATGATAAAGGGTATAAACATTAAATAATGTTAGTAAAAAATGATAAAATATTAATATGAATGTCAATCAAAGAAGAACTAAAATAATGAATTGCTAGATATGGGAAAAACATCAGTGTCACTATTATGAGTCATGGAATAATTTCCCCGCAGGTTTTTCATAGTGTTATGGTGAAACTCATAAATAATTCTCATATTAAAGAACTTATTGTAAAAAAATAAATATAAATAGAACTATACACATATTAAACATTCATAAATATTGTTTTTCATATAAAAATAATAAATTATTAGATATTTGATCTAATAATATCTTAATTTTTGAAAATGAAAACATATGCTATTCATAATTTATTTTTTTAAACAAAAAAAAAATTATCAAAACATATTATTAGGGAAATTTAATATATATAATTATTTAAAAACTTATAGTACAATTAATTCACTACACCTATATAAGAAACTCTCCCCCTTTGTGAAAAAGTTGACCTATGTATTATAAAAATATCTCTCCTTTTAGATATATGAAAAAAACTAAAAATTGACATATAATAACATAATTGAAAATTAATTTTGATTTAAAACAATAATTTTAAAAAATATTATAGTAAAATAATTTAAAAATATCAAAAATAAGGAGTTTAAAATTATAAATTTTCATCACATTTCATAGAAAAAATTTCACTCTAATTTATTATCTCTTATTATTTAATAACTTGTTTTACTTTTTGAGTATCTCGAGTATCTTTTACCTTATTCATGTTTCTCTTTCTCAATAGACTATTCTGCATTCAAAATATTTTTTAAGAACTATAACTATTTTTTGGAAACATTAATAGGATTTTAATGACATTACTCAATAATATTCTCTATGATTTCTACCATAGAAGGTATACCTTCTCTAATTTAAAAATGAGATATAATTTCTTTAGTTGTTGGATGAAGTGCAATCAATATTTGTGTAGAAACTGGAATTAAATATTTAAGTGAATATGGGGTGAGCTATATTATGGAAACATGTAGAGGTTGTATACTTATTGGAATATCCTCATCATTATCCTGAATGATGGATACACAATTATTCTTTTTTGGATAGTAATATTGATATTTTTAATATCAATTTCCTATAAAGATATTTTTATATTGATGAGTTTATTTATCATACTCATACTCATTCACTTAACTAACATTTTATATTTTGTTATTATCTATTTATTTCAATGGAAAATTTCATTCATGAATATCTTTTATAATCTACACCCCTTCTATAAATTAAGGTTGAGATGGTTTTGGTTCTTTAATATTATCCATTTGAGGTAATTTTCCTTCCTCTATGATTATTTTACCTCAATTGGAGATGCTCCATTAGTTAGTTTAAGAGTCTTAAATGGTATGATCCTCATATTTTCTTAATAAAATGGTGTAATGGTAGAACTTTATTAAATTAATTCATGATGAGAATTAATAAAATTACCAATTTTTTACATTCATCTATACAAATTTTCTAAATTGAGATTACATGTGGAAGAAAAATATATGCAATGTATTATAACATTCTTGTCCATCTAAAGAATAAATATTCCAATATTTTTGAAAGATAAATATTTCTTAGCCTTGAACTGTCAAATCTCTCAATTATATTCTTCATTAAAATCATAAAATATTCTATAAAAACATAAATTTGAGATAAATATTTTTTAATAATTTGTTCTTTATTTATATTAATTTTGGATCCTTATCCATGTGATTATGAGAGGAAATAATGATTGGTTTTTGTACGTTACTAGGAAGAAACTCTACTATACTTTCTCATTTAGTTGTAATTAGATGATCCATTGGGTTAATTATCTAAAAATTCCAAGATTCTTATCTTTATATTCTTGTAACTATAGATCTCATGAAATTTTCATTATTCATAATTTTCCTTATCTAATGTAGTGATCTTTATGAGATATTTTCTCCTTCCTATTATCAATTATAATACCCTTTATATGAAAGATTCTACAAATGAATCAACTATAGACCAATACACATTTTTATCCCCCTTTTGAAGGTAATAACATTGATCATACTTTGAATCATCCTTATTTGGTTAAATTGATTCTCCAAAAACATAAAAAAGTAGATATATATATTATATCTTATAATTTTCATAATCTTATAAGCATGGAACACTATTCAGTTTTATAAATTTTTTAATGAATATTTATTGATCATTATGTTTGAATATTATTACATTCCCAAGTATAAAATTTCAAATTAAAACTTTTTGAATATCCCTAAAGATAAAATACTTTTCATGTGAGAAATATATTGAATTTATATGACAATTTCCAATATGATCCATATTGAACATGCCTATATTTTCAATAGTTGTCAATGCCAATACAATAATTTTAGATGATAAATTTTATCATTAATACTAAAATTTTCATAAAACCACCATACTTTCTTATAAAACACCAATTCATTATCAAAATCGTTGAAAATATATGTCTAATTATAAAACCTATAGATATCCATCAAAATGAATTGTTCATTTCATAATCATTAAAGGTAAAATACCATAATAAAAATAATCTTTAATTTTCATATTTATAACTATATTATTCTTTGATAATATAAACATCAATAAATTATGATAGCATCAAATATTTAGTCATTTCTAATCTCATCTTAATAAAAAAAGAAATATAATCCATATATATTACTACCTATTTCATTATAGAATGAGAATACACCTTATAAGTTTTCTACGGGTCTCAAATTATAATACCATTTTCCATTTATAGTTCTATTAAAAATATAAATGATGAAATTTTAATAAAATATAAAAGTTTATCTTATATACTTATTTCACCATCAATAAACTATATAAATATAAATCGATATCATTGATATTAGAAACAATTATTATGTAAATGGGTATTCAGAATAAAAAATATTTATAAAACAATGTTTGATATTGGTTTAAAATTATGAGAATAAAAAATAGGCCTTGTATTTAATGATCAATGATTTTATGATGCTCTAATTTTATTAATAAATAGACACATTTATATATCGGTTGATAACAAAGATTATTTAAATTATAATTCAAAATTATTGGTATTTAATACAGTGTAAATGTGTTGATATATTACCAATGGAAAATAATCCTAGAGGTTTCATCCAAATAAAATCCATGTTCTGGATTCATTTTTATATATGAACTAAAAATATATAAAAAATTTCCTTAAGGCGTGTAAATGATTTTTTGATATCATGAGTTAAATAACAATCTATAAAATCTTTCCTCATAGAGTGTTAATGATTTTTTGTTATCACGAGTTAATTATTTACAACATTTCTATTATAATTGGAGTATGTTTCATCATATATAGTCGATGTAAGTAGTGATAGAAAACTTGATGAATTATTTTGGTCTGATATATAATACATTGGAATATTTTACTATATCAAAATATAATAAATACAACATCCATGAGATATCTCCACATTGAGACCTACCACTTGCACTATCCATCAAATTTCAGTATAAAGTTAATGACACGTACAATGTTTAATTATTTTAATTTTTTATGAACTCATAAAATGTTCTATTGATTTGAACATAATAAGAATCAATATAAACTATATTGAATTGTTGATACCAAAGAATAAAAATTCCATAGGACTCTAAAATTTAAAATTTTTTATTTTTAAAAAAGAATTAAAGTTATGTTTCCATAAATCTAAGGTTTCATTTAATGCTATCAAAATATATTACTTCTATATTTCTTTTATAGATATTAGTTAATTATTTATCTATAAAAATAATTCTCAGATATTGTTTCATTTTGACACATGATATATGATAAATTGATTTCTCACATCAATAATATAAGGTATTAATCAAATAGACACCCCTAAATATTTATAATACATAATGGTAATCTCATTATAAAATATTCTAAAGTCCAATAAAGTCTGTCTTACATATAATATTGAGTACAAAAACTTTAAACAACAAGGTACTCAACTTTTTTAGTAGAAAATGTAACATTTTTATCTCATTGAACTTTAATAAAATAATATATTTCCATTAAAATGGAACATGATATTAGTTATATCTTGATCAATAAAAAATCCTCTATTATCCATGTTAGAGTAACTCAACAACTCAAATGAGGATTCATGAGGATAAAATAGTCCAAGGATTTATATTCCTTTGGAATATTTCAGGATTTCTATTACATTAGTCATGTGTGTCACCTTCAAGTAATCTCTAAATCTTAAACACATGTATAATTTGAATAGTAATTTATATCTTTATCCAATAAATTATAATATTCTTCAAATAATTCCTTGATATTTTTGTTTTTCAATAGAACTTCCTCCCATATATTCATCTAACTTTAAATAAGTACTCATCTATGTTTTTCCTGATCTCAAACCAAATCTTATAATACATTACATATATTACTTAGGCAGATTTATAGTGATTAAATCATCCCTTTGAAAAATATGAAATCCCATAAAGAAATTTAATTCACCCACAAGGCTCATCTCAAAATTACTAGCCACTAGTTTAAAAAATTCATTAAGGAGGGATTGACTAGATAACCCAAAAAATATATTATTTATATATATATATATATAATGAATATATATTTATTTTATTTTAATTAATAATATAGGACCATCCTTACCCTTTTAATCATATTCTATAGTATAAATATGAGAAATATCTCACACCAATATTGAGTTGTGTGTTTTATTCCATATCATGATTTTTTATGTTTGAGCACATAAATAGTTTTATTATCTTTATCTAATATGGAAGGTTACTTTACATATATATTAATATAAATGAAACCATTATTGTAGAAATATTTATAGATATTAGGTGAATAATATAATCTTAGTGTATTTTATAATTAAATATAATTTTTATTTATTTCAATGTGGAAATATTTTCAAAAATATCAATATAATTGAATCATTATTTTTCTCTATAACCTTGAGAAAATAATCGTTCATTATTTTAGAAAAATTAACTAGAACAGTCTACCTTGTTCTTGAAAGTACATTTAGTTCCACTAACATAATGATCCGAATGAGGTCTTAAATATATTGAACCATTCCTTACATTCATGATTATTAAATAATTTTTCAGGAAAGTAAAATAATATTACTCTTAAAATTGATAGTATTAGTGTCATTGGAAAATTACATTCATATAACATCAATACAAATAAAACGTTTAAAAATTATTTAAACACTTTAGTATAGTCTTCTGATTTTCTTTCATAATCCTTTTAATACATGTAATCACTTGGAGATATACATCAAATAAAGGGTAAAAAAAATCCTAATAAGGGGAGGAATAATAAGAAGGAATATGAGACATTAATCAATATATGTAAATGGATGAGCATAATCATCATCATTATATCATAATAATTGGACAATCATTATGATAAAATGGAATTAATTTTATGTATATATGAAATGTATCACATTCATAATAATGAAACACAATAAGTATAATTCAATCCATTCCACGAAGAGATCATAATAGTATGGACAATGCCATATGATTCATGTTTAAGAAAGAAATTGTAGACAAATATAACTACATCTTAACTATACATAATGATCTCAAGAGATTTGAAATTTTACCAAATTCATTGAAGAATAATATAATCCTAGTTCCACCAATCATGTCATAATATGATAATAATCATGCATTCCACAAAGAAAGAAAACATTTACTAATAAAAAACATGAAAAAATCCATTAAAAAATAATGGTTTTCATAATGACATTATAAGTAACATGTTAATGAATAAATTTGGTAGTTTTTAAAAGAATATAGGGAAATATTATTTTTTACATTCCAGGGTAGTATAAGTAAACATAAGATCATATTTCATGGATAGAGGAAGACTGAATATATAAAGAATTAATGAAATATTTCCAGAAAAAGTATATTAAAAACCATGAATGTGGATAATAATTCATTACAATAGAATAATGAAATTAATATAAACTAAATAATAAATGTAAAATTTAAATAATATAAATTTAAAGGGTAATTTAGAAGAAAAATAGAGAAAAGAGAGAGATAGATGGAGTAAATGCAAATGCAAAGGGATGATTTGAGAGTCCCATTACCTTAGGTTCCATTTTGTTTCATCAAATTTTATCCTCATGTATAATAAACTTATTTTTATTAAAACATTTATCTAAAATTTTATTATGTATATTTTATTCTTGATTATTTATAGTCATTGTAAATTATTTATTATAATTTCATTGAAGAATAAATGGTTCAATGACATGTTTGTTTAAATTATTCCATTTTAATTATGATTTTATAGATTTAATTCATTATTAATAACCTCTAATTACTTAAAATTTATTCTATAGGAAAATAAAAGAATAAATATACCCAAATATATTTTATATATTTTTTACACTGAACAATCATCAATGTTGTGATAAATAATTAAATGAGATCATCCACATAGGTGGTAAACTAAGCATTAATAAGACATTTCAAATACAATGAGTGAGATATAATATATATATATATATACATTATTAATACTTTATAATAACCACATATTATTATAAAAGAAATTATATATATATATATATATTTAATATATATTAGCCATTCATAAATGTTGTGATACATAAAGAATTTATAATGACCTTGTAGGTAGTTAAACAAACCATTAATAGGATATTATAAAAATATGGTGTGAGATTATATATACATTATGGATTGAATATAATATTTTTATAGTATCACAATGATATTAATATCGTGGTTATATATAAAATAATTTTTAAGAATATTACTCTATATAGGAATTGGATAATAAAATAACTAAAGAAATAAAATTAATGGAAAAAATAAAGCAATATTACCTTGATTTTGATGTTTATCCCTTGCTAAGACCCATAATGCCTTGAAATAATCTGGTTCGGTGATATGAAATAATCTTTACGGGTTTAAGGATTCTTAATAGAAGATAATTTATTATGTATTTGGAAATAAAATGGATTTGGGAAATGATTTTATAAGGGAGGGAGTGGGGATAATTATACATTAAGGGGAGGTGTTTTTAGGTAAAGAAATGAATAAAATACTATTTCAAGGGTAAAACCTAAAATAATTGTCTTCTTTGAGACCATGAATATTATTTTATTAAAAATATAAGTTAGTATTACTTTTAAACAATTAATGTACTAAATTTATTAATTTATACAAAAGAAATAAATAAAAAATACAAATACCTTTTAATAGTATAATTTATCTTTTACTACTTTTTTAAATACTTTTTAAGTTGGAAAGTCAAGTTTATTGTTTTTAAATAAATAAGTTATCTTATTAAACTTATTTTTATCGAGTAAAATATTTTAGAATTTATTATTTTATTATTACATTAATATTATGTCATAACAAAAAAACACTCCTATACAAATTTGATTTTCTAAATAAAAAAATAATTTTTTTATAAAAATAATTTCTTCACTTAGTTAATTTTAATATATAATATTAACATTGAAATTATTATTTTTAAAAAATATTTCCCACAGTTCATTTTTTTTATTTTCATAATTTTTTTTTGTTAAGAGTGAACCTCACAAACCACTCAATAAAATACATCAAACATGGATAAAAATTATAAAAAGAATCAAACAACCAAATTCAATCGGCACATCCTAAAGTGGCAAGCGGAGAAATCTAGATGAGGCCCAATGATGCACCTAAGAAAATCCATGGGATACACAACCTCATATTTTTAGGTCACTCCTTATACTAATCAAGGTCTACCTTACATCCCCATCACCCCTAAATATCCCCAACAAAATCCATATCCTTGCCTATAAATGAGCCCAACCGCTCATTGATTCACCAACACCACCAACCATCACTTCCAAGCAGTGAAACCACCATAGATTCATTACATAACCATTTAAAAAATAATAAACCATCATAAAACATAACAAAAAATTCCAGGAACATCTTTCCCCCTAATCATAAACTAAGCCACTCAAAATAAGAAACCATTCATCAGAGCTCACCTAGATTCAGAACCCAACCCTCTACTGCATAACATCACAAATTCATAATGCTATCCTTAAAAAAACATGCCAACACCACCAAAGAAAAATCTTCATTATACTTATCTCACAACTACCTTAATAGTGAGGTTACCATTCCACTGGCTATATCACAATTTCAACAACTAGGTTTAATATTCCAATGGTCATATTGGATTTATAATTCCTATAAATACCTTATATTTAATTAATTCATAAATCACTTAGTTTTATTTAAAATTTTCTTAAATCCTTTACAAAATTAGAATCATATTTCCCATGAATTGTTTTATAGTGATGTTCAAGATTTGATAATTCTAAGAGATCACGATACTATATAATTTTAAATTATAGTCATGTTATTTTTTTATTATTTTATAATTGTTCTATTTTTAATATTATAGTGTATATTTATTCTCTGAATATATTCTTATTTATAAGTGAAATAAATTTGTATTGGTTTTTCTTACATTGTGAATGTGTTATGTTCTACATCTTAGACCTAAAAAAGATAGACATATATATCATGAATGAAAATTTCTTATAGATTTTTTTATCATTACATTATTCTCCTCTTAAAAAATTTTACCCTTGTAATTTTTATTAATATCCACAATCAATAATAATTGAGGTCACTTTTATTTCATTGGATCCTAAGGTTACCATGTTTCCACTTAATACTTAGGATTTTTCTGAAGTACTTTGACATGGTGAGTTGTTTTACTGCAAAAAAATTATTTCTACTATCTATCATTTTCATTGGTTTCTCTTTATAAGATTGTTTGTTCTATAATTGTACCAATTTTAGATTCAATACTTATGAAATATCATAGATTTAATTCCTTAGGATGGACACATGGAATACTAAATGTACTTAAACTAGGTTTGGTTGATGTGTAAGTAGATAGACCATAGCTCTAACATGATCAAGGATTGTGATGGGACCAATGTACATAGGGCCATGCTTTCAATTATTTACAAATCTCATGAATATTTTCATAGCATATATTTTATGGAACAAATTATCTCTAACATCAAAGTCCGAGTATGTTTGATGATTTTTTATATAGTTATTATATCGACTTTATACTGATTTAATATATTTCCAAATGAATTGAACCATATATATCAATTCTTTCACAAGTTTGGGTCCCAAAAAATTATATTCACCAAATTAATTTCATAACATTGATGTTTAATATCTTTTCCCATTTAGTGATTCATTTAGGGCCATCTAGATACTTGAGTGGAAACTATTGATGTATGTGAACTCCACCAATGGAAGATGTTGGTCATAGAATTTATTGAAGTTCATTGAGTAAGCTCCTAACAACTATCTAAGAGTTTTAATGGTACTTTTAAATTTACCATAAGTATATGGGTGATAGGTTGTACTAAAGTTCAACTAATTATTTAAATCATTATGAAATATCTTCTAGATTTTAGAGGAGAACCTTCAATCTCAATCAAACACAATCAAAAGTGGATCCCCCAGAAACCTCACAACTTTTATGAAAAATAACTTTTCAATATAGTAAAGAGATAAATCCTCCTAAATGGATATAAAGTGATAAATCTTGGTAAGTTGACCCACCATAACCCATATAAGGTTATTTTATTTATTTTTCATTGAAATACCCATGAAAATGTCCATGGCGATATTATCCCATTTTTATATTAGTATAATTAATGGTTGCATCATCCTATTATATTTATAACTCTATGCCTTAACTTACTAAAATACGAAGAGGTGTACTCTGCAACCTTCCCCTTCATATTATCCCACTAGATATTCTATCAAATATCTTAGTACATCTTGGTACTTCCGTGGGTAAACAAAAATGATGATCTATGTGAAACACCTAGTATATCATTCATTATCTCTACTATTTATGGTACACTGATCGTAGTTCCAAACTAAAAAAATAAATCTTTGATAAGGATGAATTCATAAATCTTTCCTACCTTGGTTCCTCAAATTCTTTCAAATTCCCTAATAATTCCGTTGTGTATCCTTGATTATTCACATATATATGTTTGGAAAATCATTTTAAAAATTTATTATTTCTTCCATAAATTTATGATTTCAAAATACATCCATTGTATTATATGAATATAAGGTCATTTTAAATCTTCTTCAGGGATGGGGTATAATGTTTATTTTTCTCTAAGAGAATTAGTTACCTTATTTTCCTTTCCAAGAAGGTTGTGCATTGAGTATTCATTGTTTTTTGATGCATATTCAGCTCCTTATGTGTAGATATATACTATAAAATCATATTGCTAATATATATATCATATAATTCTCTCCATAGAGGTAGCACTTCCAAATATTGAATGAAAATATCACAACTACTAACATGAGATCATGTATTGGGTATTCCTATTCATGGATCTTTAATTTTCATCAATAATAGGTAGACACTTTTTTTCATGTGATTGAAAGAAATTCATTTTTATAAATCATATCTATATATTACAAACACTTCTCTAATTGAGGGTAGTGTAAGTATATGTTCCACGACTGGCCTATTCCTAAGATCCTTAAATATCTCTTCCAATTCTTCCATTGATACATACTTACTCCCTTCATTATTTAAAAAGTTAATGGGAATGAAAATTGGGATAAGTTTCTTATAAAGAACTTATAATACCTAGATAATCCATAAAAATTATGGATATTGGTTATAAGTTTTTGGTTTATGTTATTCCTAAATTGCACTTTTCTTTGAAGGATCCATGTAAATTCCTTTACTTATCATCACATACCTTAGAAAAGAGAACAATTGGAACTAAAATTTACCCTTTACATGTAACTCCATGACCCCAGTTACCTAGAGTCAGTGATTTATTTTAATAAATTGGTATGATTACAAGGAATCAAGTCCCAAAAGACTGATTAGTTTAGCAGTCTTGGAAAATAGATTACATACATGAACGTTACGTTAAACATTAGAAAATAAAACACAACATAAATTATCATTTTATAATTCTGTTAATATCCTAGATTAACCCGGCTTATCAATCATAATACACTTCTTGGAATCCTGGGAAAATAAAACATAATAAAGGGGTGAGCTCAGATGCTCAGTAAGGATAACAATATAGCAGAAACTTTCATAAATAAGCATGAACATTTAAGGCAATGTATAAGATGACAAAAAAAGCCTTTTAAACCTAAAATTCAGCATAATATAGAAAATATGAATCAAATAATGACATTTACTTATTCACATGGATATTATACTAGTCAAATAATCTCATGTAATATCAATATCCAATTTCATAATGATGGAATGCATAATGTCAGACTTCACAACCACATAGTCAAGGCCTTGTGCCAAGACTACAAATAATATTTTGTCAAGGCCTTGTTCCAAGACACTAGTTTGTCTCATGAGACCTACTAATTCATCAAGGAGATATAGCGGGCTCCACCCTTCACTTACTAAGTCTAATGCATTCATCATATGAAAAGGATTAAACATAACATAAACATTCGTATTAAAACTAGCATAAAAAATGTAAATACTTTATCCATAAACAATGAATGGTATAAAAATAACACATCCACATTCAAACATATCACAAAACCTTCAATACAATATGGAATATTTGTATCATAATAAATCAACTTTAAACAAGTTTTAAATTCGTCAAGGGATGTTGACATAGATGAAAATGATTTGTAAAAATCTTTGAGAGAAATATCAATTTTTCATGAAAAAATTTAAAAGTCACACAATTTAGAAAGGAATACATTTAAAGAAATTTTTGAATAAAAGTGTCCCACACCACTTTGAAACTTTTGAAATGAATTAAAATTTTAAAAACATTCATGTCCATATAAATAAATCCTTAAAACCCATTTTGAAAACATGGACATTTATGAGAATGATTTAAAAGAATATATTTAAACCATTTAAAATGATGATAAAGTTAAAGAGTCCCTTCCATAAAATTTTAAAATATTCCTTTTGGAAATATTTTTATGAAACATGAATTTGGATGATAAAGAGGTCCCATTAGATACTTACGTAAAAATAATCTCGGATAATAAAGAGATTGTGAAATTAACAATTACCTTGCACTTTCCTTTGGTCGAGGGTATGTTTAACCTCTTGTATAATAAACATAGTATGTTATTAAATTATACTAGAACTATATTCATATTTATTATTTCATACATGATTCATTTATGATTTTATACTACCCATTTAATAATGATTTCCATGTTAAATTAACATTTTGGGAAATAATCGCTTTCTTTATCATACGTGTTTTAACTTGTATCATTTAGATCATGATTTAAATACTTCCAGAATATAACTCTTGATTTATAAATCATATATATTTATAATATAATTTTTTATAATAGATAGATATATGAAATGGAAGTCACCGTTTATAGATACGGTAGGCCGTACATACGCATAAACGCTGTTTCCATTTTCATATCTTATTGAACATAAGTAAGTGAATAAGATATATGTAAGTACACACATATATATATATATATCTCCAGTAGAATTATTATGTCATATATTATATACTTATTAATAATATATATTTTTATAGTCATCATTGAATGGTGAACGTGGGAATGAATCTCATCGCGTCGTGGAGACGGTAATCCGTACGTACAGACGAGCGACAATATCATTATATTGATGGTGAAATCGTATGTAATTGGATGTTATATCATATATAAATAATAATTAATATGTTTTATTTATTATTTAAATCAGTTATACTCTTTATTATACCCATCCAAATAATAAAGTGTTGGAATAACAAACTACACCACGACATGGAGACGGTAAGCCGTACGTACGCACTTATGATGAAATTTTCATTTATAGGAAAAATAGAATAAAGAATATGGTTGTAATATTTTTATAATAACATCAAAATATTTAGGAGGTACTAGAGTTATTATTTTGGTATGGAAATAACAAATAAAGAGGAAGTGGAAGAAGAAAAGAACTTGCAAGAGGTGATGAAATATTTACCTATTCTTTGGGTTCTTCCATTTGATTTGATCAAAAGGGCTCCTTAGGTTGGCTTTCTGACCAAAGGAAGACCTATATAATGAAGGAAGGAAATTTGGGAGGAATTTTGGGTAGGGTTTGGCCGAGTCAAAAGGCTTTGGAGGTGTGAAATTAAGATAAGGGGAAGTGCCCTTTTATAAGAGAGGTGAGGGTCACTTTAGGAAAAGCTTGAAATATTATTTTATAATAAACTAATTTTCGGTTTGTAAGTGCCTAAAATGATTTATTTAGAGTCTAAGGTGGGTATAGGGTGAAAAAATTTCAACCAATAGGTTTTATACAGGTTTAGGTCATCATATTAACCTTATCTTTTAGATTTAACTCTTAGTTAAATAGTTTGACATTTACCATGTCTCTTTGTATTTTTATATTATATGGTTAATAAACTTACTATAACAAGCCAAGAGAACCACATGTGATTCATTACTAATATATATAACCTTATCTATGTTCTATTTCCAAACCTTATATTTTTAGGAATATTAAATAAATTAATAATATAGTATTTTTTTAAAGAATCAATTATGTCAATTTTTACACTATTTAGTATTTGATTTTTTCGAAATCCATAAAAACTTTATCAATTCAAATAAAATTTATTTAACCAACCCCAACATGTCATATTAATCTAAAAAATAAGTGGAATTCATCAGAAGTCTCAATTTACTTTTATTTAAATATTTATAATATCAATTAATTTAATCTTTCATTAATAAGGTAATTACCGCATCATCATTGTGTTATAAATAAATTAAATTATTTAATGTCTAAAAATTATAAATAAAATACCATTATGTACGAAATATTTTTATATTTATAATGAATATTTATAGTCGAATTTATATTGTGTGTAACCCTATATTAAAAATGGTTTAGTTATTAAACTTGGAATTTAACTCTTCTAACTCTTCTTTAAATAAAATAATAATAAATGTCCTAATCTAATCCACGTAGACCAAAGAGGATAATATTTTATTCCTAAGTTTGTTTTTGGTTGAATTATACTTATTCAATAGAATTAGAACATGTGTTAGGGTAGTTATGATATCATTTGTATCCTTAATTACCCTATTTACTTTTAACTGTGGTAAAAGAAAGTCAAAAGTTACTATTCACCAAAAATTAGTTTCATCTTATTGAACCAAATTTTACTTACTTATATTAACCATGTCTCTTGAATTTTTTAAATTCAACTCGTAGAAGCAGAAAAGTTAAGTTTTATGCAAATTTGTAAATGCTCCTAGGAGGTGGGTAAAAGAGGTTAAAAAGTTCAATAAAATTTAATACATCTAATTTTATTATAAAATGACTACAGTGAATTAAATTGAACTTATATAGGTATTATATATCTATTTTGACTTAAAATAAATTTAAATAAAATAAATAATTATTTAAATAAAAAGTCAGTTTTAAATAATAACAGAGTGTTTTTACTATTCATCAAAAATGGAAAGTTTTCAGAAAAATACCAAACATTAATCCAAAGCTAATTTTGAAATTATAAATTGAAAAATGATGTCTATTTTAACAAATTCAAAACATTGAAGTTGCATTTATTAATTTAAAATTAATTCCTGTTTTAAAACCAAAAAGCGGGTTTTTAAAAAGTAAAACCTATCAAAAGATTGACATGTGTTTTTGTCAAATTTAAATTTTAAATTACTTATAATGACCTAAATTTTATTAAATGGTAAAATTATAATCTAATTATACTTCAACACCTTTCAAATTCATAATTTAACACTATAAATTATTTCGATTAAAAAATTTGTTTTCAATTAAAATGTAGTATTTTTCACTATTTGTTAAAATATTAAAGTTATCATAAAAGTAAAAAAAATTATCAAAACTAAATTTTTATGTCCCTTTCTAAAGAAGAATTTGATTTCATTAAATTGAATATATAAAAGTTTCAAATATTGGTTTTAAAAAATGGTTCGCCATTAAAAGACGGTAAAGTTGCATTTTAAAAAAAATACCTCTTTTATCTGAAAAAAATGAATTTGTTTTTATATTATGTCTAATAAACACATAATATAGATGTTAAAATTATATAGAGTATATAAGATTCAAAATTTAGTTAATACTATTCATAACTACTTTTTTAATGACTAGTTTGGTAAGTTGTGGTGCGCTCGAACTCGGTGTTGCGTGTAGCGCAATCTATTGAATTACTTTAATGAGATAATGTACTATAAAATATTGGGGTGTTACATTACAAAAATAGCATATAAAACATTCTTATTTAATATATTATACCCAATATTTAGGTGTTCTCTATATTCTTCCTTTATCTTGGATTATAAGAGAATATCATCAATAAAAAACATAATAAAATTTTCAAGGTAGTACCTAAAGAATCAATTAATCATGTCTATAAATACTATTAGGGTGTTTGTATGTCCCAGTTTAATCACTATGAACTCATAGTGTCTATATATTTTACAAGAGGATATATTTTGAATATATTCTCTCATAACCTTCAACTTTTTATCTGAATAATAATGATCCACTTTCAAGAAGCACTGATCTCCTCAAAGATGATTAAAAAGTCATAAATTCATGGAAGTGGATACTTTTTATTTATGGTGATCTTGTTGAGCTCTCATTAATCTATGAAAAATCATATTGAATAATCTTTCTTCCTGATAAATAGCACCGAAACAACCCATGATGATGCACTAAGGTGTATCAACCTGTTAAACCTATAAGGGTTAATGTTGGATTTATTGACAATATGTGATGAGTGTTTGTTATGAATTTAATGAAAATATGTGTTGATTGGATTTGTTAATAGTATACGTTGATTGGAATTATTGGGAATGTATTAATATAAGTAGTGATAATTGGAGGATTGTCATGGATTCATTAAATCTATAATGTTTGATGAAGAAGTCTAATAATATTTTTTAGGACATCTATATGGAAGATAGTCCCTATGACACAATACATATGGTTTTATTATAGGATAAGTTTTTTTGGAGTAGACACTGTGGAATATTGGACTTGTCTACACCGTAGTAAGATACAACACCAAAAATCACTATATTGTGCCACAAAAGATCAAAAGTAAAAGTTTTTTATGCCGCAATGCAATGAGATACACCATAAAGAAAGGTTGAGTAAAGGTAAGTAAATAGGCTATATAAAGGTAAAAAAATAAACTATGTAAAGGTTATTCCATTGGATGACCTCTAAATAGGTACATAGGGATGCACATAAGGGAAACTTTATATTTCCATGGGTATGTAATGGTGAACATAAGCTATGTAAGGGTATCTCATAGAAGAGAAATTTGTTGTCGTAGTCTAGTAATTATTTGTTTTAATGACCCCAAACCATAATTATTGTAATTATAATAAGTTATGTGTATTTATTATAGTATTCTGTTTTGATAAAAAAAATGATAATTGTTGGATTGACCACATATTTCACTGGATCGAACACAATTATAGTACTTAGACTATATAGAAAAAATATCGACTGCATGATAAAATATTAAAAATATTCAAGTGATCATGCAATAAGATATAGACCACATAATGATAGATGATTTACCATGAAGAAATTTATCTATGTATCAGATCATCATATTATACCGACAAGAGATTGTGTGATAGGCTATTAACTACATGAATAAAGAAAATTTAGCATGATAGCTACAGTTGAAAATTTTCAAATGGCTAAAACAACCACACAAAGAAAATTATCGAATACAAAAAGAAGATATAATTGATCATAGAAATATATTAACTATACCAAATTTTTTGATGTCTTGGATCAACCAAAAATTTTTCTAACCAAATGAGCATTGAATTACGACATGTTGGGGCTACTTTAAGTCAGAGTTAACTTCCAGGATCTACCATGCCTAAGTTCCCAATGACAATATTTTATCATTTAATGAAGGTATCCAAGTAGTTGGAGTTTTTCATTACAAGGATATCATTTATTATTTTCTTCCTATAACTATTTTAATAGGAGTATTATTCAAATATAATGAATCCTCACTCATGAAGATACAAGACTTATGGCTAATCTTCTTCCACTTACATGATTTATGATTTTCATCAACCAACCCAAGACATCCTTTTATTGGAAACTTGGTATGGTTCATGATAAGTCTTGAAGGGAATTTCTAAACCCCATGATCTAACATAAGTTCCTGGTCATCATGGGAGCCCAACTTAGGAATGATTTTTTCTGATTAATAATAAGGAAAACAAGCAGAAGAAAATAAATAAAATTTTTACATGTCCTGTCTGTACATCAGATGTCCACACTAGAGAAAAAAAACCTAATATAAAAACAAGGAAAGCAGTAAACATCAGTGAGCATAAACAACTTCCCCCACTACCCAGGTATCCCTCTCTTATAAGTAAAATATACCCACAAAATCTATATCATTAGCCACCAGATTATCTATACACCTCTGACCATAGAAATAGGTAAAATCCTAAGTATCCAATATGATAAAAAGAACTAAAATAAAACTAAAATACATACATACCCACCTCCTTATGACTATACCAGTTATCAACAAAAAAATAAGAACCATAACACACCATGAGTGAGAATATAAGATAAGTGAAACCTACAAATAAAATAATAGATAGGCATGAGAAATAAGATCATTGGGGATTATATAAGAGATTACATGCCCTATGCATACTTTTAAAGAGAAAAACATTTCAAAACATTTTTAAAATATAGATATATGAGAATAAGGTTTTTTGTTTCCCTTAAAAACAAGTTAAAATATAATTCTTTATAAAACTATTTTCTTATTGGAATTCAAAATCCATTTTCAAAAGAATGATATATTTTTAAAATAAATGGTGTATTAGAAGGAAAATACTAATAAAGAAATAGTATTAGTTAGAAATAATAACAGTAAAATTATATTACAAGGTGCTACACACTGAGAAAATTATAATAATATTTTTTATTTTTTTTCATAAAAAAGAAACTATGTAAAATAATATTTAAAAATAGTACAAATAAATAGGAGTAAATGAGAGCAAGAACAATGGGAAATCCCTAAGAAACTAGGTTGATTGTTGTCCTAGGATCCTTATCTTCTCAACATAAATAAATATACATATATCTCTTCTCATGCATGATCCATTGGAGGGGATGGACCCAAGGTCTAATGGTAATTAATCATCTCATGTTGTTTTATCAGTATTGTAGTGTAATCCTACCAAGGAGACCAAGCTGAGGCCCTGCTAGCTCGACGAGCACACTAGGCCTAGTCTACCCTCCTAGGTACCCAAGATTACCATGTTCCATGCTCATTTCTAGAATACAGAATGGAGGTGTAGTAGTAAAAACAAAATATCAATCACACAAAAATGAAAAATAAACACACAATAACACCTCAATTCTCTACACTATCAATGAAAATATCATTTATTTGAATCATAAAAATATTCCAATCACATAAATACAATTAAAATAAATAAATAAAAGTATAATATTTAATTATAGTGAACCTCATTTTACAAAAATCATTACAAAGTTCCAATCATTATCATTTTAAAACAAATACTATTCATTCAGAAAATAACTTAAAAACCATGACTTCTCAAATTCCAATTAAAATCTTTACAATTAGACACATATGTACCTCAATATATATATAAATAACCCTTGACCAGATGCACATACTCAACCAACCTTGTGTGAATGTGTAAAAAGAGGATACATATATATATATATATATATATATATATATATATAAGGATACGTGAATAATTCATATTTAAAAAATAAGGAAGATAATTAAAAACCATTTATGAAGTTATTTGGAAACAAAAAATTACACTATTAGTTTATAGAAAACTAGAAAAAGGGAAAAAAATTATTATATTTTCTATACCAACACATTTAAAAAAAATTAATGAATAAATGAACACCCAAGGTGTTTTTCATTTCAATCTAGCCCAAAAATATGATTTAGTAAAAGAAAACCCTAGATAAAACTTAAAAATATTATAAATAACAAGATTGTAACCCATTAAAATCATCTTAAGCATTTTAAAATATATATTTAGATTATGATATAATAAAAAACCCCCACAAAAACCATCAATAAATTATAGTTTTAAAATTAAAGGCTCAGAAAAAGGGTAACATACCACAAACTGAAGAATAAAGCACTAACATAGATGATCAACACCAAAAACTACTTCTGCAAGGTCCAAGTATCCTCATAAGAAAAAAAGGAACCCTAAGGAAGAAAAATAACCTATTAAAATTAGACCAATATATAAATAAGACCAAAACCAAACCTAAGGTTCAGTTCATTGTGCGACGTAGTGATAGAGAGAAAGTGATAGGTAGAGAAGAAAGAATGAGATGTGGAAAGAGGTTGAGATTCCTAAAACTAAGAAGATCACATATGAAACCAGATGAGAAAATTGTGAGGATAAGAGGCCATGAGAAGATGGTGGATTATTTGAGGTGGAATCCCCATGGGGTTTGGTCGACCATGAGTTAGAGAGGTGAGGGGAGAAAATACCTTATAGGGGTTTCAATTTCATTAGGGAAAAATGAGTATTTTTTCCAAATATTTAATCCCTATACACTATGCAGGGTTGGTCAAACCATGCACTAACCATAACCCCCCTAGAATCCTAGACACATCATAGGGTATGGTTCATGATTAGAAAAAATATGAACCAATCATATGGTTGGATTTATAAAAATTACCTAAGCCATTGCATAGTTTGGAAAATTGTGCTCCTTAATAATGGACCATGGAATAAATTACAAAGACTCATGATTTTGGATAAAAACCCACCCAAAAGGGAAAAATAAATAATAAATAAATAATAAATAATATTGGGTTAGGGTATGATAAGGATCTTCTATTTTCTTCCTAATATTCCAAAAACAAATAGGAAGCTTGATCAACCAATCCATCTGCTCTCATACATACTGGACAATCATATAAGGAGAAAATATTCCTAGTGATCAAATGAACACAATTAGAGAATATTTACATCAAATTTATCATCAAATTTTGATATCTCTTTGTTTATATTTAGATTTGAGTTGTGATTTGATTTTCTATATATCTATTTATCACATACCATATACTTTAAAGAACTGCACCCTGATATTTTTTTGATCATTTACATTTATCTCCCATGAATAACTAGAGAAGTGGATTCATATTTCTTATATTACTTGTGTATACTTTTATTTTTGTAACCTGATACATGTTTTGGATCAATACACATGATCTAGGTTTTATATTAGTTTATTATTTTTAATAAATATTATTGATAGTGACATAATTTTAATTGGATAAGACTATGTAATATCTTGTAACTAAAATCTGGTATTAATTATGCCATGTTTTTTTCTTTTTTTCTTTCATCACTTTTTTCTTCACTTAGTATTTTCAATGCATGTTTTTAAATTAAAAATCTAAAAGTTAGTATTTATTTGTGATATATTTATATATACACAATTTGGTCTGATTAGAGTAATTCCAAATGATAAATTAATTTAATTTATTTTAACTGGGTATTGATCATGCCTTTGAGAAATTATTTTAAAGTATAAAATTATATATATATATATCTATTGTATTTTTTATATAGGACTTATATAAATTGAGGGGATTTTAATTTAAATTTTCACAATAGAATTTATTTATTAGAATATCAATTAACCCCCTCTTCTGCATTTCACTTGGACCAAAATTTGGTATCATAGCATGTTATTTTAGGTTCTCTATTTTTACTTATTTAATAATTTTGTTTACTTTAGACTTTGATAAAGTCCTGAGGGTAAGATATTAATTTATATTGTTTTTAATATTATATCTATAAGATACCATACTTCATTTTAGGCGAATTATTATTTAAATTTTGTTTTAAAACCCTTCATGTTGGTTAATGAAATGTTTCCTGAGTTTATGAGGAGGCTTGGTATGTTCTCCAGGACCGAGACATTAAAGAAAGGAAAATGGGGCCATCCAATGCGTGTTGCATAGTTTTTCCATGGTTAGTAATAAATGTTTTCCCTTACCATTATTTTTAGATGTTGTGGTTCAAAATTAGTAAAACCATGCATGAGGAGGGACCAAACCATGAAATCTTAGACAAAGCCATCCCATACAACCACCAGATGGTTTTTCAAACCGTGTGGCTACCCAAGAAACTGTACGACCTAAGCCTCCTCTTAGATAGAGAGGTGGCACATAGTTGGCACAATAAATTGGCCAATTGTGCATCCAAACCATGTGCCTCATTAATTATGGTAAAATTTACCATTTACCCCTTGGGTTTTACATTTTCTTACACATTTTTCTTCCCCATTCTTTGTACAATAGCCAAGGGTGACAAAACCTTCCCCCCAAACTTCCCAAGGACCAATCTATATAGTTTCTAAGCCATAGGGAGTGTCATTGGGTGTATATCAAAGATACGGGTGATTGTAATAATCAATTTTCTCTTCTTTTCCAGATTAGGTCTTTTGGAATCGTTCTTCATCTTTTGAAGCTCTAAAAACATCTTTTTATTGAGGATTCTAGGTTAGGTATTTGAAGGTGGTTTGAGACCGAATCAAAGTCCATGGTTAAGTGAGATATCATCTTTATAATTAAGGTAGTATTTATAAAAGTTATATCTTATAGTATCGTGGTAAAATTTATGTGTATGTGGTTGAATGCTTGTTCCATTATGATGCCCATTTAGTTTTACTTGCAATAAATGATGAAATGTTTTGTTAAATGATGAATGGAAACCCTAATTATCCCCATGGGATGCATTGAGGTTGATAAGGTTTGGAACAGTCATGAACATTGGATTGGGTTATTAAATTAGAGATTGATAGGTTTATGAGATAGAACCTATGGTTGTTATGTCTATCATGTTAACATGGGTTTATGAAAGGAAACCAATGAGAATTGTGTTTATTTTGTTAACTTGGATTATGAAATAAAATTGATGTTAATTGTGTTCATTTGATAACATGGTATAAGGGGGAATTTGGAATAATAGAAATGAGCTGTGTGTGTGAATGATATATGGGTTAAATGGGTTAAGGCATGTAAATGGTAAATGTTTTAATGGGTTAGAGCATGGAAATGGTATATGTGTGTGGGACGAACTACAGTTTTCAAATGGTAAATGTGTTCAATGAGTTATAGAAAGTAAATGGTATGTGTATTAAATAGTTAAGGAAACATGTTCTCATGGATTAGTGGTATGTGTGGGGTAATGGACTTGAGACTCTACACCCAGGGTTCGGGTTAGACTAAGGCTCTAATCCCCACCCCAAAATTCATGGGTTAGGGAGTCAGACTGAGGCTTTATGGCACATAATAATGCATGTGATGTGAATATCTAGACTGAGGATCCTAGGTATGTGTTATGTATTGTTTTTTATAATGTATTCCCTAGTGATGTATGAAACTTTTTATCTTCCCCTTATGCACAATTTATATGACCAACATAGACTGAAGGGCATTTGATGAAAATGGCTAACCCATGGAATAAATGATGAAAGTGGATATAGTAAACCTTGATAATTAATGGAACATAGTTTATCATTTTTTATATTATTATTCATTCTATACCAGCATAAACTCTCTATTTAGACAGGATATTTTATAGACACCATTTATGGTTTACTACTGAGTTTTACTCACACCCTGCTCGGGCTGCCATTGGGTAATCAAGCATCCTTAATGGTTGAAATTCATGACAAGGTAAAAGGATCTATTCTAGATGGTTGATTTGGGCATGGTATATACATGGATGAGGGATCTGAAATTGAAGTGGGGATCTGTTATGGAAATTCTCCATCCTTTATTTATTTTCGGTTTTCATTAAACTTGGAACTGTGTGACATGACATAGCATATTTACTATTTGGTTGTGGTCTTAAACCCAATTATGGGAAATGCATCTGTGATGCATATTTATTGTTTAATTGTTTCTTTTATTTCATATTTTATCTAATGTGAATTATTCTGATAAAGATGTTAGAGTCTCCCCACATGTTCTATTAAAATTTCTCTACTATTCAGCAACCTCTAGCATATGGGGAGGCATACTTGAGGTTATGTGGTGACCTGACTCAGGGCACCAGATATAGTGGCTACTGGGTTGTGGATGTTACAAAGTGGTATCAGAGCGGTTTTTATTTTCTATTTTCTTACTATTTGGGAATGATATATGGGATATTAGGATTCATTTGGCCATGTCAATGATCTCTTGCATGGGAGTATCTAACCCATGTATGAGAGAAAACCAAAGTACCTAGGGTGGGATTATTGTTCTTGTATTTTGTTATTATGGTTGGATAATATTTCACTTTATGAGATGAAATTGTTGGGTGATGTGACTAATTTGTGATATTTTTATCATAGAAAAAATGGTATGATGATGTGCGTACATGCATAATTTTGGGTACCTAAGGATTAAGTATGACATGCATCATTGTAGGCACACATGAGAATGATATGTGGGATATTAGGGGTAAAATGAATTTTATTTTCCTAGAAATTTGAAAGAAGCGGTGTCTAATGAAAATGACGAAAATAGGTAAATGGAAGGAATGTGGAAAATATTTTTTAAATAATAATTCCTAATGAATATTCATAAATGGTTTAAAAACTTGTTGTGACAAGTTGGGAAGATAAAAATGTGCCTAAATGACGAAGTTATTTATCGTGAAGGTAAAATAGTTAAAAGGGGTGTCTGATGAATGGGTTGTGACTATATAAGTTGGTTTACCCCATATTAACCATGAACCATGGTAGTTATGGATAAGGATAGTGATAAAAATGTTAATATATCGGTCTGGATAGTGTATGTGAAATGTGTTGTTTAGGGCTAGTAGATATCCTTATTTTGGACAAACTATGGAAGTTTTATGTTATGTGTTTTGAGATGCGCGTTTCACATTGTAAGAAGATGCCACCATGATTATGTGTTCCAGTTGGGAGAAAGAAGAATATTTTTGGGAAAAATCATCTAGTAGTGGTGTAGGAAACCATGTTGATCCCAGGTAATAGAGGGGAGGATAAGTTCTGTGATAACATTTCTCATTTTAGGAAAGTGAGGGAATAGAACATAGGGAGGGTTGTGCCGAGTATTTTTAACTTGACTAGAGAGTTTTAGTTTTATAAACCTCTGATGTTTTCTAGAAAGGGTGTAACTAAGGGAACCAATTTCTAGATAGATTGCATACAGATGATTCTGGATCACTTAAAGACTCCTCCTAATAATAGAGTCAAGTTGGTGACTTACATGTTACGAGGATCAGTGAAGCACTGGTGGGATATCCTGGTTTAGATGGACAGTTAGATGGTTTTTCATGGAAACATTTACCGTAAAGTTTTTAAAAAAATTCAATCCAGAGACCTTAAGATAGGGGAAGGCTACAGAGTTTATGAGGTTGACCCAGGGAACTATGATAGTGATGGATTATGCTAGTCACTTCACCGACTTTCACTACTTTGTTCCAGTATTGGAAGGGGACGAGGTAGCAATGAAAAGACATTTTTAGGATAGAATTAGACATTATATAAAGTCCAAGGTGAATATCTTTCATTTAAAGAGGTTTTATGTGGTGGTAGATCAGAAATTTATTTCATAAGGGAATATGAAGGAGGCTTTTCATGGTGGAAATGAAGTTCTTGTTGGAAAATCTATTGGTGTGACTTTTGATGGTAGGGAGCACTATTTTGAGAGTATTTACTAGGGTGGTGGTCGAAATAGTGTCTAGGAGAGATTTTTGACCTCCTATTTTGGTAACTAGGTGTATTGTTATCAGTGTGAAAGGCCAGGACACATGCATGGTCAGTTTCCCTAACCACCAGTTGAGTGCTGAGTGTGTGGAAGGATGGGACATGTGTAGTGGTTCTGTCAGAACCCTCAATTGATGGGTAGTGATGGAGGATCATGATCAATGAATACTATAGGAAGGGGGTCCACTACCCCATATCAGACATCTAGTTGGAGTTATATTGTCCTTATAGGTCATTGTAGTGGATATGTTACTTCAGGACAAAGGTATCCTTATCATCAAGGCAGTGTAGTGGTAGGTACTTAAACCAGATCCCATGGTAGAGGGATAGGTTAGGTTCATGTAGTTCATCCTGGACCTGGAGGTGGTGAGGCTAGATCATTAATAGTTCAAGGTATGATTTTATAGATTCCTTTATTTCTAGTGATTTATTAGATATAAGTGTCTCAAATTCTATTTATATCTAATCATTTTGTGGATTTGTTGGGTCTAGTAGTGGAACAAATGTGAGAGGTTATATTGACTGATACACCATTATAGATATGAATAGAAAATACCTGGAAATATAAGGAGTGTACCCTTGAGGATGGCGGGCGCCATTTCTTGTGAGACTTGTATGTGCTTGATATTTTATGTTTTTATTTGATTTTGGGAGTGGATTGGATGGTGTTTTATCATGAAAAAATTGTATGTTACCACTATAGGGTACCATTCATGTCCCTTGAGTAGAATACTTATATTCCCCATGGGGAATGAGATATCCAGGTAGGATGTGCAAGGACTATTCATCAGTAGTTGGGTGAGCTCACAGCCTGAGTGGCATGTCTTTTACTTGATAATGGGGAATTATGGCAGTGTGTCTCTCATGTGGTGGGGGATCAGTTTCATGATGTGTTTCCCGAGGAATTCTCAGGGTTGTTTCCTGAGAAATATTTTGAGTTCACAATTGAGGTGCTACCTAGAGTAGAACATGTGGCTATTATTTCATATAGGATGGCACTGGAAAATAATCTTGAACATAAAACTTAGTTGGAGAAATTAGATAATAAAGGTTTTATTTATTCGAGTATGTCACCTTAGGGATCTATAGTTTTTTTCGAAGAAATTTGATGGGATTTTCGGTTATGTGTCGATTATTTGAGTTAAATCAGATGAAAGTTAAGAATTGAAACCCTCTTCCATGAATCAATGATATTTTTGACTAGTTGAGAGGTGATTCTATATACTCCAAAATTTATTTGAGATCAAGGTATCATCAGTTGAGGGTGAGACATTCTAACAGACCACATACTACTTTTATGAGTAGGTATGGGTTCTACAAGTTTGTTATGATGCCATTCGAGTTGACCAATGTGCCAGTAATGTTTATGGCCTTAATTAATCTAATCTTTCACCTGTACTTAGATCAATTTTTTGTCATTTTTTTGGATGACATGTTGGTGTACTCTAATATTCAGGAAGATCATGCCTATTATCTTGACATCATCTTGAGGACACTAAGAGAGTATTGGATATATTCCAAGATATATAAGTGTAATTTATATATTTATATGTTACATTTCTTAGGTCACATCATCTTTGAGAAATGTGTGTTAGTGGAATTAGAGAAAGTGCAACCAGTTGTATCTTGTGAGTAGCCCAAGAATGTTTTTGATATCCGAATTTTTCTGGGTTTATCTAGTTATTATCAAAGGTTCATTAAATAATTATCCCTTTTGGAAGCACCAATATCAGGATTGAAAAATATGGGAATCGAGTTTGAATGGTTTGGGGAATGTGAGAATTCCTTATAAGAGTTAATGAAATGGTTGACTACTGCATCGGTTTTGGTCCTACATGAGCCAGATAATGAGTATACCTTGTTTTGTGAGGCATTTGATGTTGGGATTGGGGCAGTGTTCATGCAGGATGATCGAGTTGTGGCATATGGGTCACAGTAGTTGAGGCCTCATGAATGAAATTATTATACACATGATCTTGAGTTGTCTATAGTGGTTTATTCTTTTAAGTATTTGAAGAACTATATGTTGGGTGAAAGGTATATTGTTTATACCAATCATATGATCATAATTACTTCTTTTATCAGCATAATTTGAATCTTTGGAAATGAAGATGGGTTGAGTACATGATGTCCTTTGTTTTTGAGATGGTCTACATGTTAGTAAACGGAAATAGTGTCATAAATGCTTTGAGTTAGAATACTCAAAATTTTGTGGTTCAGGTATCCAGTTTCAAGTGGACGATGATGGCATTGTTTGATGAGATTAATCTTGAGGTATGAGATGGACAAGGGAAGTTGAAACTTATATCCATGGTAGTTTATTCCATGCTTCTGATCCAGATCAAGGAAATACAATATGAATATTTTGAGTGTTTAACCTTGATATAAATCCTTGAAGGTGGGGAATCACCTTCTGACTGGAATATCGATGAGGATGAGATCATTTATGTTAGTGTCCTTATTGTCATTACAACTTGTATGTGGGAAGAGTTGATGCATGAGTTTAATACTTAGAAGTGGGTGGAAACTCTTATTTTAAACAAAATGTATCGTGATCTTCATAGACAATATTGGTGGTCAGGGATGAAGAAATAGGTTGTAGGTTTCATGATGCGATGCTACACCTATCAGTAGGTGAAGGATGAGAATCAGAAACCAGGTGGTCTATTACAACCATTGACCATTCCATAATGGAAATGGGATGATGTTACTCTAGGACATATGGTGGGTATTCTAAGGAAACCTCATAAGAATGATGATATATGGGTATTTATAGATTTTTTGACCAAGGTGGTATATTTCATACTTATATGAGATACCTTCACCATTGACCAATTGTGCGAGTTATATGTTCAAGAGATAGTGTAGTTACATGGGGTGACATAGAATATAGTTTTGGATCATGATCCACATTTTACTTTTCACTTATGGTAGGGGTTACAAAAGGTTCTTGGTAACCATGTGTTTTTGAGTAATAATTTTCACTAATAGACATATAGGAGTCAGAGAATACTTTCAATGTGTTAGAGGACATTATGAGAGAATGAACCCTTCTTTTTAGTGGATATTGGGAGCGACACTTGGTTCTTGTTGAGTTATCTTACAATAATAATTAATATATTACCATTCAGATGACACCATATTTGGAACTCTATGTTGGGATGTGTAGCCATCTGTTATGTTGGATGGAGGTTGGGGAATAGAGTTGTTGGGACTGAGTCTCATTTAGGAGACATCAGAGTAGGTTCAACTGATTCAAAAATGTATATAGATTAGAGTATGAATATTTCGTATACTAATAACTGTTTTTAAAATTTGAGTTTATGGTGGGTGAATATGTTTTCCTTTGAGTGTTTCCTAGGTTATGTCACCGTTAGATTCAGAAATAGGGTAAGTTAGTGCCCAGATGTGCGAGGATTGTTGAGATTGTTGAGAGTATTAGACCAATGGCATATTGACTGGCTCTGCCATAGTGGTATAGTGGCATGAATGATACTTTTCATGTGTCACATCTTCATCCGTATCACCCCAAACCTTCCCATGTGATAAATGTTGATGATGTTATGCTTGAGGCTAATGTTTCCTTTAATTAGCATTCTGTTTTTGTTATGGATCACAGTGATACGGTTTTTCGAGGTATGGTTATTCTGATAGTTGGAGTATTTTTTCATCATGGAAAATTTCAAGAGGATACTTGGGAAAGGGAGGAAGATATTTGGGCTAGTTGGTCTGGTATTTTTACCTTGGAGACTTAGTGATGCTTGGAAGTATGGTTTGAGGATAAGACATTATAAGGTGGGTAGGTTTTAATATCCTGTACTTCTTTTCTGGTATTTTCTTGTTTAAAATTTGGTTTAAACCCCTTTAATATGATTAATGAAGTGTTTCCAGAGTTTATGAGGAGTCTTGGGGGTGTCTCAGGGGTTTGTGACACAAAAAATGGAAAACGGGTCCATCCAGTGTATGTTGCACACTTGGCATATGGTTAGTAGTAACCGTGCACCCTAAGCATGGTTTTCTAGATGTGGTAGTGCACAGTTGGTAAAACTGTGCATGGGGAGGGACCAAACCTTGTGGTCTTGTAAAGAGCCATCCTATTTGGCTATTATATGGTTTGTTAAACCATGTATCCCCCTAAGAAACTGTGTGATCTAGGTTCCCTCTTTGATAGAGGGTGGGGAAAAGTTTGTCCAACTATGTGGCTAAACCATGCAACACATTAAAGGTAATGAAATTAATAATTTTTATCCCTTATGATTTAGTTTTTATTACCCTATTTTCCTCCCCATTCTGCATAAAACAGCCAGGGTAGAAAAAAACTTCTTCCCAAACTTCCCAAGGATTGATGTCTCTCATTTCTAACATGTTTAGAGCATCTTTGGGTGTAGATCAAAGCTCTAGGTTAGTCTAACACTCCACTTACTTCCTTTTTCTAGATTAGGTCTTCTAGAATCTTTCTTCATCTTATGAATCTATACAACCCTATTTTCTCCTATAGATTCTAGGTTGGGGATTTTAAGGTGGTTTGATACCGAATCAAAGGACAACATTAAGTGAGTGATCATCTTTAGAATCGAGGTATGTGGTTACAAGTTATATCCCATAGTCATTTATTTAAATTTATGTATATGTGGTTGTGTTCTTGTGCTGTTGTGTTGTATTTTTGGTTTACTATGGTAGAGATGATGAATTGGTTGGTTAAATAATGAATTTAACCCCTCATGATCTCAGTGTAATGTATTGAGGTTAATTAGACTGGGAAGGTGGCCACCCATGGGGTGTGTTTCATTTTTGAACATGGGATTGGGTTATTAAATATTAAATTAAATGTTTTATTAGATATTACATATGATGGTTATGTTTAGCATGTTAACAAGGGTTTATTAAAGTAAACCAATGATAATTGCGTTTAGTTTGTTAACATGGATTGTGAAATGAAATTTATGTTAATCGTGTTTAGTTGATTACATAGTATAAGGGGGAGTTTGGAATAATGGTAATGATTTATTTGTGTGAATGATATATGGGTTAAATGGGTTGTGGCTTGTAAATGGTAAATGTGTTAATGGGTTAAAGCATGGAAATTATATATCAATGTGGGACAAACTATGGGATTCAAATGGTAAATTTGTTAAATGAGTTATGGTTAGTAAATTATATATGTGTTAAATGGTAAAAGAATAATGTGAAAATGGGTTAGTGGTGAGTGGAGAGTATTGGACTTGAGGCTCTATGATCATGGGTTATGTTAGACCAAGGATCTAATCCCCAACCCTAAATTCATTAGTTAGGGAGTTGAAATGAGGCTCTATGACCCTAATGGATGTCACGACCCGTCCTTGGGGCCCGTGCCGTGACTACCCCAAGCCCGCCTCCCATAGGCCAGGGGATGGCGACTAGCACCAAGGCGTAAATCCCGGTAAAAAGGGAAGGCATTGCCTTTGTAAAGTAAACAAGCACCACAGAGTAAGCAAGCGGAAAAAGTAAACACTAAGTAAAAGCTGGTACAACAGTAAAGTGCGGAAAAGTAAAGGGGGCCAGAAATACAAGCCCAACTGTAAAGTAAAGTACAACTGGAAAGGAAAAAATAGCAACTGAAAAGTAAAGCCGCAACGTCGTGCTGTCCACTGAAAATCCCACCTGAAGGGTGGGTACAGAAAGCCTCCACTGCTCCTCGGGTCCAGTCGACCGCTCCGAGTATGTCCCGCCCAGTGGTCCACCTCCAGGTACCGTCTTGCTCCGTAAGCCTCAACCACTATCAGCACTGTCCGTCGTCTGCAACCAACACAACGTAGTGCAGGCGTAGCCCGTGCCGGGGTGAGTATAGGCTACTCAGTAGGGACCTCGAGACCCTTAAGGTCTCACTAAAACCAACAAGGATAACTACAAAGAAGATCTCAACAGATAACCTCTACTTAGGTATATGCCCATACATATACCTAAGTTATCAAGTAACCCGTCTCAATCATGAGGAAACACAAGGGTTATGAAATCAACGGATAACCACTACCCAGGTATATTCCCATACATATACCTAAGTTATCAAGTAACCCATCTCAACCATGAGGAAACACAAGGGTCATAGACTCAGCTCAAACCAAAATTTTCATGATCGAAACCGTAACTGCTGAAGAGCCCTGTCTCTGGAGTGTACAGTGGTCCTGTCACGACTCCGAGGTACTACTCACTAACCTAAGACTGCTGAGGTACTCCTCCTGTCGAGTACTGTGGGCCTGCTGCTACAACCAAGCGCTTCCCACCATGGGTCTGCCGCTATAACCAAGCGCTCCCCCTCATAGGCTCAAGAAGTACTCCTTCTGTTGAGTACCGCAGATCTACTGCTACAACCAAGCGCTCCTCTGCCGTGGGTCTGCCGCTACAACCAAGCGCTCCCCCTCATAGCCTCCAGAGGTACTCTTTCTGTTGAGTACCACGGGTCTACCGCTACAACCAAGCACTCCCCCTCATAGCCTCCAAAGGTACTCCTTCTGTTGAGTACCGCGGGTATGCCGCTACAACCAAGCGCTCCTCCGCCGTGGGTCTGCCGCTACAACCAAGCGCTCCCCACTGGGCTATCCGAAACACACCGAGTCGATCGGTCAAGCAGTCGTCAGGTCTCAACCGGCTACACGGTCTCTATACTCCGCACGCTCGTCTTCGGGAGGGTCCGCTCCACGAGCTGCTGGCCGATACTACAAGTATCACAAAGTCCCACGAAGAAGTATCACAAAGGACCACCTCATCATAGGGATCTCAACGCAACAGACGTCGCGTCAATCGGACGCCCGGTCTGTGAGTTATTAGCTTTTTTATCCCAAGGGCCCAGTTGGTTTCGTGAGAGAATCAACCTGACCGTATCTCAACTGTACCCCGAACTCTCATAGGGTATACTCATAGAGACCATTTTTCAACGAGATCACCAACGCCGCTAACGGTTCGTCAAACGGACGTCTGGTCTGAAAGATAACAGCTTTTCCGTTCCAAGGGCCCGATTGGATTTCAGGTGCAATCCAACCCGGCCACTATCCAACTGCAACCAAAAATCAGGCGAAGTATGCCAAAAGTTCCGACTCAACAAGAGGAAATCAACGAGATAGACGGCGCGTCAATCGGACGCCCGGTCTGTGAGTTATTGGCTTTTTTGTTCCAGAGGTCTGGTTAGATTTCGTGAGCGAACCAACCCGACCGCCCTCCGACGACATCCAAACCTCGAGCGGAGTAAGTCAAAAGATCCGTCTCACTTAGATGAATCCATCAAAGTCCACGACACGTCAATTGAACGTCCGGATCTCAAGATATGAGCGTTTCCGCTCCGAGGGCCCGGTTGGTTTCGTGTACGAACCAACCCGGCCGAATCCAAAGTATTCCGAAACCTTGAGTGCGATATACCGAAACGACCTTCTTGATCCAAGGATCGCATCGCCGCTGATGACACGTCATTCTTAGGCCCGTAGTTCAAGTTATGAGCAAAAGACCGAAAAGGTCCGGAAACGGGGGGTCTGGGACCGGACCGACCCAGCCCAACCCCCCCTGGGTCGACCCGAACCGGGTCGACCCGACCCGGTTGGCGCGACCCGGCCCGGCCTGGGCGCAACCCGGCCCGGCGGGTCGGCCCGGCTCGGCTCGGCCGAGCGTAGGAAGCCGCGGGGCGCTGCCCTCACGGGATGAAGTGTCGCGGCCCCTCGTGGGGCCGCGCTGGGTCAGCGGACGCATATTTACCACGTCCCGTGTGTCACCGGACCCGTGGGATCACGGGTCTGGTAGGCCGATGCCGCCGCGGCTTCAGCCGCGGCGGCTCCATCCGGCGGCGTGCCGGGGCGCCGGCGACCCGCGCCGCCGGTGGATTCCGCGGGCCACCGGAGTTGCTCCGATGGTCCGAATCCACTTCCGTCTGTGCCGTGGCTCCTCCCGGGATCCAATCTTCACTGCAAGGCCCTCAAATCGCCCTTGCGGCCCCGTTTTCCGTCGTCCGCCATTCCACACACCAACGAAAATCTGCGGAGGGTTGTCGGGCTGTGTTTTTTTGGCCCGCACCCTCCGCGTTAGGTGATAACAAACGAGAATAAAATATTCAACACATGAAAACAAAAAGGCACAATTTTAATAAAATTAAAATTGAACTTTGATCCGGGTTCTTTGTTTTAGTTGAACAACCATGGGGTTAAAATATTATTCTCAAATAAAATCCCTATCTCACCGTAGTCGTCGAGAACGCGTTCTTCGCATAATTGATCGTCGCGAAAGAAGAGGATCTCCACGTCGCGGAAGAGCGTCGCGTCGTCGCGGTATACGGCGTCGCGTCGACGATCTACGAGGGGTAAAGAAAACATACAGATTTAATTATAACAATTAAATCCTTGTTGTTGCTATAAACCACAAAGAATTAAAAGGTCCGCAATCTCTTACCTCAACGGATGATCGAAGATTTGTCGCGGATGAAGGAACGTCGCAGAAGAACGTCGCGGGAGAAGAATCGTCGGCGTCTCGGTACTTGGCGTTGCGTCGTCAATCTCCGAGGGCTCGGCGTTCTTCGTCGCCCTTCGCCGAAGGCCGGCGTTCTTCGCGTTCTTTGCATTCTTCGTGTTCTTCGTGAAGGAGGTTGAAGGACTTAAGGTTCTGTCAAATCCTCTCAACGAACAACACACAAGACGAAGAGTGTTGGTCTTATTTTATTAACATGCCAACAAACGAAAAAAAGATAAGTTAAGTAACAACCCAATAATTCATAGAATTAATTCAAAGAATAAAACCACCCAATTAAAAGGAGTGTTTAATAGATTAAGAAATGCCCCAGCTGACTTTCAATTAATAGTGGTTTTCGCGGGTGCGTTACTTAGCGGAAAAGAAACGGTGGGGCTCGTGCGGGCCCCACCTCACAAATATCCTACCAAGAGTGTATGATATTTTTGGGTTCCACCCTATCTGCTTCAACTCAGCTTAAGCAGATTTAAGTGGCTTTTAAGTGGCTTTAAGTGAAATAAAAATAAAGTTGTCGCACCACTTTATTTTATTTCTTAACTTAAAGCCCAAAAATTTAAAAACCACACCCGAGAAAACGAAACTCCGGAAGAGGCGTTTCTAAGCAAAAACTGGCGTTGCGATTCCATCGGTGCCCTCAGAATTCGATCCCGAGCACCAGTTCAAAATTTAGAAAAACCCGCTCGTTCGTTCACTGAACGTACCAGAGCCAAACTTCGGAAAATAATTTCGGGCACACCGGGCCTCGGAATCAGGTGCTTTCAGAAACTGCATTCTTGTAAAATCGCAAAGAAAATTAAGAAAAAAAAAATTTCCTTGAAATTTATGGGTCTTTACATCACTCCCACCTCAGGGCTTTATGTCCTCGTAAAGCTTTAACACAAACTAGGGTTACAAAAGCGGTACTGAGCACGCATCTGAGCCTTCTGCTCCCATGTGCTCACCTGGAGGTTCCCGTGATGCCAAAGAAAGTGCACAAGAGGAATCAAATTTCCTCCTAGGATCCGCTCCTGTCGATCCTCGATCCCCACGGGAACCTCCGTGGAAGTCACCTCATCGCCATTTTCCAGCTCCTCATGGTTGAGGATATGCGAAGGGTCGAGCACCTATCTCCTCAGTTGAGATACATGGAATTCGTCGTGCACCTGGTGCAACTGAGGTGGATGGGTCAAGCGGTAAACCACCCCGCATACCCAGCTGAGGACCTAAGATGGTCCGCTGAACCTCGGAGATAACTTGCCGCCATGGCCACATCTCCATAAACCTCGTCGAGGTGAGACCCGTATAAGGACATGATCGTCATCCTCGAACTCCAGAGGTCTCCAACTCCTGTTAGAAATGGAACTCAAAACGACTGCTGCCACGAGGGTAAGGTTGACCGACTCAAGAGTGTTCGGTTGCACCCCCCCTGTGCATGAGTTTATCGTGTGCTGCCTGGGGTTTCCTTTTCGCCGACGAAGGAAAACCCATCCCGACGTCGTAGTTAAACCACAACCTTTTTGCCTAATACCGTCAATTTGTGTATGAACTGTGATTTCCCAGTCCATACACAAACCAACGTCGTAAGTCCTCGACGCTGCCACCAAGAGATTCCAACCGAAACTCTCGCCTCGAGGTTCTGACCACACCGTCGGTGTAAGTGTGATTATCGAGTCTCCTCCCAAGGTATCTCTAGATGTGAGGGTCAAGTCCATGGATTATCGGAAACCATAGGTTTGGAACAAGATTTGTGAAAGCAAGGAATAATTCATATAAACATACATTACTACCACAGCTAGTAGTGGACACAGACTGTCCCTTGAATCATTTTTAGAGCCATTGGGTCGCACTCCTTGACCGCATGCAGCTGTACTCTTCCTCCGCCCTCCAGCTCCCTGAGCCTGGTGGGGATAACTAAGGCGGGTGGTTGTAGCATGTTAAGATGTACACCACCTCATTATACTCTCCTAGATCTGCCTCTACGTCTTCTGCTTCGCAGACTCATCTCTCTTTAAAGATTCCTCTTATGGAAACTTTTAACATGCCCGAGTCTCCAAGACTGGTGCCAGTTTCCTGTTTCTTACCGCACTGTGCAGTCTTCATCCGCTCCTGGATGATCTGCACCTTCTTTGCCTACGATCTGGAAGAGCTGCTAAAATTTCTCCTCTGATGAAAAGAGAAACTCGGTCTCATCCCCTGGATGAACCACGCCCATTGCCTAATACAGTCAATCCCGACATGAATGATTCATTCATGCCATGGATGACGTCGTAAGGCCTCGACGTAACTACCAAGAGATCCAACTGTCACTCTCACCTCCAAGGGTCGAGTCACACTGTCGGCATCAGTGTGAGGTCACTAGGTCTTCTCCAGTAGAAATATCGAAAGTGAGGGTCAAGTCAACAGTCTTAACCAGGACCACTCAGTATCAACCAAACAAAAAGGGCAGGAAAGCAAACATCACAAGATAAGTGTCTTTTTATTATTGCAGCTCATAGTACAAAGACACGAATACAACAGTAACATGGAACTAGAAGTACAAGGGACGTATCCACTAGTTCCACTCCTGTCCACCTGCTCCCGGAGCTCTACTGCCTTGTCCACTGCTCAGCTGTTGCTCAAGCACCTGCCGCTGCTTCTGCCTCAGTGGCTCCTCCAAAGCCTGCTGATCAACTATACGAGGAGTCGGACAGTCACTTGCCAGGCGACCCTTTCCGCCGCATTCATAACACTTCCTACTCCTCGTAAGACTGGATCTAGTCCTCTTGGACCTCTGCATCATCTGTCTACTACCCACAGATGACTCGGCTACTGATCGAAAACCCTGCAGCAAAGGCAGAAGCTCCTGTACACGCTCGGGGTATAGAGCTACTGGCACAAACTCCACCCTGAAGAAGGTCTCAAAGTCTTCCCATATGAAGGTCATCCCGTCGCAAAACTGGAACAAGTTGCTCCACCACCTGCCTACTGCTTCCTGAAGAAGGCTGGCAGCAAAGATCACCATGAAGTCTGCATGCGTCCCCACTAGCCTGAAGACTCTCACCACAGCCTCCAGCCAATCCTCAGCTGCCTGCGGGTCCGTCTCTCCCCGGAACCTGGGTGGTCTCTGGCACTAGAACTCATGCAGCGCGCTCAAGTGGCATGCATCGCCTACTGCTGGGGATGGTGGCATCGATGGCCCAACGTATGGTAGTACTGCTGGTGCCTCAACTGCAAGAGGGCCCTGTACCGAAGCCTTGTCGCTCGGCAGGCTGTCAGTACGCACATCCCTTTGGGCTCTAGCTGGTCGTCCGTGAAAAGTCATACTGAAAGAAACAACGTGACACAGTCAAATGATTATACCTGGTGAGCTGACCTGGTTTGAGCTGACATTTAAAAACTTCTGGAAACACACACACAATCAGTTTTTTCGTGCACAAAGTCGGAAATCAGTTGTCAGGGTCCTGGTGTATGGATATGTCGGCCGCCGCACCAACACTGGACTCCCTGAACTGATAACCACACCCAATATGCTAAACACTGTTGCTTCTCATAGAAAAAGATCAGATTCTTGAGTTATGTGGTAGAACTGAACTCCTTTGATACCAATTTGTCACGACCCGTCCTCGGGGCCCGTCCCGTGACTACCCCAAGCCCGCCTCCCATAGGCCAGGGGCTGGCGACTAGCAGCAAGGCGTAAATACTGGTAAAAAGGGAAGGAATTGCCTTTGTAAAGTAAACAAGCACCACAGAGTAAGCAAGCGGAAAAAGTAAACACTAATTAAAAGCTGGTACAATAGTAAAGTGCAGAAAAGTAAAGGGGGCCGGAAATACAAGCCCAACTGTAAAGTAAAGTACAACTGGAAAGGGAAAAACAACAACTAAAAAGTAAAGCCACAACGTCGAGCTGTCCACTGAAAATCCCACCTGAAGGGTGGGTACAGAAAGCCTCCACTGCTCCTCGGGTCCAGTCGACCGCTCCGAGTACGTCCCGACCAGTGGTCCACCTCCAGGTACCGTCTTGCTCCGCAAGCCTCAACCACGATCAGCGCTGTCCGTCGTCTGCAACCAACAAAACGTAGTGCGGGCATAGCCCGTGCAGGGGTGAGTATAAGCTACTCAGTAGGGACCCCGAGACCCTCAAGGTCTCACTAAAACCAACAAGGATAACTACAAAGAAGATCTCAACAGATAACCTCTACTTAGGTATATTCCCATACATATACCTAAGTTATCAAGTAACCCATCTCAATCATGAGGAAACACAAGGGTTATGAAATCAACGGATAACCACTACCCAAGTATATGCCCATACATATACCTAAGTTATCAAGTAACCCATCTCAATCATGAGGAAACACAAGGGTCATAGACTCAGCTCAAACCAGGATTTTCATGATCGAAACCGTAACTGCTGAAGAGCCCTATCTCTAGAGTGTACAGTGGTCCTGTCACGACTCCGAGGTACTGCTCACTAACCTAATACTGATGAGGTACTCCTCCTGTCGAGTACTGTGGGCCTTCTGCTACAACCAAGTGCTTCCCACCATGGGTTTGCCGCTACAACCAAGCGCTCCCCCTCATAGGCTTAAGAAGTACTCCTTCTGTTGAGTACCGCGGGTCTACCGCTACAACCAAGCCCTCCTCCTCCGTGGGTCTGCCACTACAACCAAGCGCTCCCCCTCATAGCCTCCAGAGGTACTCCTTCTATTGAGTACCACGGGTCTGCCGCTACAACCAAGCACTCCCCCTCATAGCCTCCAGAGGTACTCCTTCTGTTGAGTACTGCGGGTCTGCCGCTACAAACAAGCGCTCCTCCGCAGTGGGTCTACCGCTACAACTAAGCGCTCCCCACTGGGCTATCCGAAACACACCGAGTCGATCGGTCAAGCAGTCGTCAGGTCTCAACCGGCTACACAGTCTCCGTACTCCGCACGCTCGTCTTCGGGAGGGTCCGCTCCACGAGCTGCTAGTTGATACTACAAGTATCACAAAGTCCCACGAAGAAGTATCACAAAGGACCACCTCATCATAGGGGTCTTAACGCAACAGACGGCGTGTCAATCGGACGCCCGGTCTGTGAGTTATTAGCTTTTTCGTCCCAGGGGCCCGGTTGGTTTCGTGAGTGAATCAACCTGGCCGTATCTCAACTGTACCCCGAACTCTCATAGGGTATAATCATAGGGACCGTTTCTCAATGAGATCACCAACGCCGCTGACGGTTCGTCAAACGGACGTCTGGTCTGAAAGATAACAGCTTTTCCGTTCAAAGGGCCCGGATGGATTTCGGGTGCAATCCAACCTGGCCACTATCCAACTGCAACCAAAACTCGGGCGAAGTGTGCCAAAAGTTCCATCTCAACAAGAGGAAATCAACGAGACAGACGGCGCGTCAATCGGACGCCCGGTCTGTGAGTTATTGGCCTTTTCGTTCTAGGGGTCCGGTTGGATTTCGTGAGCAAACCAACCCGACCGCACTCCGACGGCATCCAAACCTCGAGCGGAGTAAGCCAAAAGATCCGTCTCACTTAGAGGAATCCATCAAAGTCGACGGCACGTCAATCGGACGTCCGGAGCTCAAGATATGAGCGTTTCCGCTCCGAGGGCCCGGTTGGTTTCGTGTACGAACCAACCCGGCCGAATCCAAAGTATTCCAAAACCTTGAGTGCGGTATACCGAAACGACCATCTTGATCCAAGGATCGCACCGCCGCTGACGGTGCGTCGTTCGGAGGCCCGTATCTCAAGTTATGAGCAAAAGACTGAAAAGGTCCGGAAACGGGGGGTCTGGGCCCGGACCGACCGAGCCCAACCCCCCTGGGTTGGCCCGAACCGGGTCGACCCGACCCGGGTCTGTGTCCGACCCGGTTGGCGCGACCCGGCCCGGCCCGGTGGCCCTGCCCGGCCTGGGCGCGACCCGGCCCGGCGGGTCGGCCCGGCTCGGCTCGGCCGAGCGGCCGAGCGGAGGAAGCCGCGGGGCGCTGCCCCCGCGGGATGAAGTGCCGCGTCCCCGCGTGGGGCCGCGCTGGGTCAGCGGATGCGGACTTGCCGTGTCCCGTGTGTTATCGGACCCGCGCGGTCACGAGTCTGGTCGGCCGCTGCCGCCTCCGGCTGCCGGCGCTGCCGGTGGATTCCGCGGGTCACTGGAGTTGCTCCGGTGGTCCGAATCCACTTCCTTCTGCGCCGTGGCTCCTCCCGGGATCCAATCTTTCCTGCAAGGCCCTCAAATCGCCCTTGCGGCCCCGTTTGCCGTCGCCCGCCTTTCCACACACCAACGAAAAACTGCGGAGGGTTGTCGGGCCGTGTTTGTTTCGCCTGCACCCTCCGCGTTAGGTGATAACAAACAAGAATAAAATATTCAACACATGAAAACAACAAGGCACAATTTTAATAAAATTAAAATTGAACTTTGATCCGGGTTCTTTTTTTTAGTTGAACAACCATGGGGATAAAATATTATTCTCAAATAAAATCCCTACCTCGCCGTAGTCGTCGAGCACGCGTTCTTCGCGGAATTGATCGTTGCGGAAGAAGAGGATTGCTGCGTCGCGGAAGAGCATCGCGTCGTCACGGTATACGGCGTAGCGTCGACGATCTCCGAGGGGTAAAGAAAACATACGGATTTAATTATAACAATTAAATCCTTGTTGGTGCTATAAACCACAAAGAATTAAAAGGTCCGCAATCTCTTACCTCAACGGATGATCGAAGATTTGTCGTGGATGAAGGAACGTCGCAGAAGAATGTCGCGGGAGAAGAATCGTCGGCGTCATGGTACTTGACATCGCGTCGTCGATCTCCGAGGGATCGGCGTTCTTCGTCGCCCTTCGCCGAAGTCCGGTGTTCTTCGTGTTCTTCGCGTTCTTCGCGAAGGAGGTTGAAGGACTTAAGGTTCTGTCAAATCCTCTTAATGAACAACACACAAGAAGAACAGTGTTGGTCTTATTTTATTAACATGCCAACAAACGAATAAAAGATAAGTTAAATAACGACCCATTAATTTATAGAATTAATTCAACGAATAAAACCGCCCAATTAAAAGAAGCATTTAATAGATTAAGAAATGCACCAGTTGACTTTCAATTAATAGGGGTTTTCACGGGTGCGTTACTTAGTGGAAAAGAAATGGTGGGGCTCGTGCGGGCCCCACCTCACAAATATCCTACCAAGAGGGTAGGATATTTTTGGGTTCCACCCTATCTGCTTCAACTCAGCTTAAGTAACTTTAAGTGGATTTTAAGTGGCTTTAAGTGAAATAAAAATAATGTTGTCACACCACTTTATTTTATTTTTTAACTTAAAGCCCAAATATTTAAAACCACACCCGAGAAAACGCAACTCCGGAAGAGGCATTTCTAAGAAAAAACCGGCGCTGCGATTCCATTGGTGCCCTCAGAATTCGATCCCAAGCACCGGTTCAAAAGTTAAGAAAAACCCGCTCATTCGTTCACTGAACGTACCCGAGCCAAACTTCGGAAAATAATTCCGGGCACACCGGGCCTCGGAATCAGGTGCCGTAAGAAACTGCGTTCTTGTAAAATCCCAAAAAAAATTAAGAAAAAAAAATTTCCTTGAAATTTACGGGTCTTTACAATGGATGCATGTGATTTGAATACCTAGAATGAGGATTTGAGTTATGTTTTATATACTATTTCATGTAATTTATTCCCTAGTTATTTTGGGAACTTTTTGTCTCCCCCTTATTCATAGTTTATATGATTGGTATAGGCCAATGGGTATTTGAAGAAAATGGATAACCCATGGAATAAATAATAAAAGTGGCTAAAGTGAACCTTGATAATTAATGGAACCCAGTTTATCTTTTTTTATCTTGTTATTAATTATATACATGTATACACTATCTATTTAGACTGGATATTTTGTAGACACCATTGTTTGTGGCCTAATGAGTTGTACTCACAGCCTGTTTGGGCTGCCATTGGGTACCAAGTAGACTTCATGTTTATAGGTTAGGAATAGGGAAAATGACCTATGCTAGATGCTTGATTTGATCATGGGATGTTCTTGTATTAGGGATCCAAACATGGAGTCTGGACACATTCTGTGAATTCTCTATCTTGTCATTATTTTGGGTTTTCCTTACACTTGTCACTATGCGACATGACATAGAATATTTACTATTCAACTAGGGTATTGTACCAAGTTTTGGGAAATGGATTTGTGAGGCATGTTTATTGTTTAACATTTTTCTTTATCATATTTTATTTTCTATACCTTACTTCGATAAATAGGGTATAGTATTCCCACATCTTCTATTAGAACCTCACTTCTAGTCAACAACCTTTGGAATATGGGGAGGCACAACTAAGGTCATGTGGAGACCCGACTTAGGGCACCAGATATAGTGCATACCAAGTTGGGGATGTTAAAATAACTTTATGGTTGCTTTTAGACTTGAGAATCATGGTACCAATTCACCTACCATATTTAAAGGTCAAAATAATTATTACGTCATAATCAAAATGAAAATTTATTTTGAAATCATGGGTTTTTATATTTTGGGTATTATTACAGGTAAATATGAAAAACCAAAAACACCTAGGAAATACATGAGTGATTCAACTAAAGAAATGTATTATTTTAATTGAAAATATAAGAATAACTTTTTTTACATCAGGAGAGGATGAATTTAAAGTTATTTCACTATGTGTTATTTCTTTTAAAATCCAGGATACTCTTGTAGTTTCTCATGCAGACACCTTAAATGATAAAGGAACACACTTAAATAATTATACTATGAAATATGACACTTTTAAAATAAAATATGTTGATTATATTTTTGAAATGTTTTTAAGGTTCAATGATATCATTAATAAAATGATTTTACTTAGACGAACTATGGATGATAAGAAGTAGTTTCTAAGGATTTTAAGATATCCACCACAAAATGGTGGAGAACAATTGTTTCCATCAGTGATTCATGTGGATCTAGAATGATTCATGTCAAGGAACTAATTATAATGCTAATTGTTTTTGAATATGAACTTAAATTAGACAATGGGGATGATAGACTAAAGAATAAATATGTAGAATTGAAGACATACGAGTCAATATCAAAATAAGTAATCAAGAATTATTCAAGTAGAATTAAATATAAATCTCATATTTATGTGGTGATGGATCATCTAGAAAATAGATTTATGAAATTATATAATAAGAAAAAGTTTTCCAAAGGATATAATTACAAAGAAAAATAGGACAAGAAGGAGAATTGGAGGAAATATAACACATCTAGATAAATTATCTACCATGAATGTAGAAAAAAAGGCAACATCAAGGTTGACTGACCAAAGTTGAAGTGTAAAAATAAATATGATAATAAATGAAAGAAATATAGGAAAGAAATGAAGGAAACTTTTTGTGATTCAGAGGATAGATCCAATGATTTATACTATTTGAGGGATGATGTAAATTGAAAATATAATCTATGCTTTATGGCCACTATATCTATGGTACAAGATTCCACTTTTACCTTTTTTTAAAATGAATCTCAAAATGATTCCGAAATGACTAATGCATAATTATTTGATTACTGATCTATTCTTAAGGAAACTATAGATGAACATAAAGATAAATATAAAAATCTTAAAAAAATTCATGCATTATCTTCTAACACAAAAGTGGTCTTACTATTGAAAAAGAGAAAAGTGAAAAATTATTAAAAGATAATAATGAGATTTAATTATATAATGAAAAACTTATAAAATAGTTTGAATGATTTTATAATGGAAAACATTAATTGAATATAATGTTGGTGAATAAAAAACTATGTAAATTTTACACTAGTATAGTATATCAGTCTAGAGAGTAATGATAGTTTTACAAAAATATATCTACTCCTAGTTCTAAAAATATGGCATTAATTTTCAATACTATAGGTACTTATAGATATGGGTAAACCCATTTTGTACCTAATAATACCATTTTCTTAAAATATGTTAATTTTGTTGCCACGAATCATCCCATTGGGGCCTGTGCTGTGACTCCCCAAGCCCACCTCCAATAGGCCAGGGGTTGGTTACTATCATTGAGTAGGAATATCACTAACTTGGGAGGCATTTCTTATATACCTATACATACACACACACACACACACACACACACACACACACACACACATCTCTAAGCCCGCAAAATGTTGAAATCTAAAAAAATTAAGAACCAACTGCATCGATACCACTTTATCCCAACCAGAATATGATAGGAAAGTAAAGTCTAGTAAAGTAAACCAGGATAGATTACAAGCCCCCCAAAAGATTTATGTAACCAAAATTACAACCTATAAGAAGAGATACTGGTACTAAATTCTATATCCATAAGAACACCTCATCCTGCCTGATCTCACAAGGCACTATCTAGTCCTGGTCCACCTAGGACTCCATCAAAAGGTCACTCATCTATCCAAGAAACGATCCGTACAGTTAAATACTGATAGGGGTGTGTATAAAATTACTCAGTAGGACACCCCAAAACCACAAAGAAATACAAAAAGGAAAGATACAGTCATCTCTATGCTGTATATGTCTATAACACATATAACAAGAATATCAAGATATACTCAAACCAAGACATGCAGTCTAGATTTAAGTCAAAACTACTGCATACCAACACTAGGGATTTATCTTGAAGATTACATGAATCACTCATCTGGGAGAACACACACATGATTCTGATAGCAATGATGAAATCTATCTGAGAATTACTATTCTTCAGGAACCTTCATGAGAGAGATACATTGAAATATCTGAAGAAAATATGATACCACATATGAGGATCATAGCCAGGGCCATGGGGTGATACCGAAAACTCCATCTAGATTAACCTTATAAGTAGAGGATCAACATCCTATAATGTTGGTCATGTTAATACCAAAGACTGTACATTGGGCACAAAGAATGAATAGAGGATCCTAATTTGGGCCTCTCAGGGGATTCCAATAACTGTATCCCAGAAGTCAAACTAAAGGGATTATAGTTCTATGAGTCGAAAATGATTTGTACCTACCTTCATGGAATAGATAAGGGAATGAAACCTAACAAAACTTTTCCATGATATAGAGGAAAAGAGAATGAAGCCATTTAGAAAGGCATACACAACGTGTAGTAGGGTCACAAGCCATGTCCCTTGACCCAGGGTACTACCTGTGTACAATGGCCCATGTCATTTCAAACTGTGTCATGTAGAAGATGGGTATGCAGAATGTAATAGAATTCACACACAACGTCCTTCCATTTTGGGTCCACTTGTATACTTCGTCCATTTTCCATAACACAGTGTAAAACCATGTATCTATTCCCATGAACCATTACATGGGGTAGTCCATCTACCTGGTCCAGGACAAGTCATGTGGTGTGGTACACAATGTGTAGGCAACCCGAGTACTCCATGCTGTGTCCCTGTATCTCTTGAGATACATGCCAAGTCCATGGAAAGGTATTACACACCGTTTGATTGGGCCACACACCGTGTGACATTTAACTATCTCCCAAAACCCTAACTGTCATTCAGTGGGGTCCACATGCCGTGTAACCCCATGTTACACACTGTGTTCATCGAGATTTTCTAGAATCCCATGTTCTTCCTCTACATGCCTCGCCTGATGATCTTTATCTCGTTCCGGTGATTTATTCACCTCTAAAATCTATATCTTAGATCATTTCATCACCCTAACACTGAATTGACATGTTTCAGTCCTTCAATAGGCTTAAAAAACAACTTTAAATCCATCTGATGAAAATTACCCTAAGAAAGATATCTCATGAATCACTTAGATTTTCCCTTCATTGTCATCATTGCACCTCCTATAGGTCTTCCTGGTGTCAGATCATTAATTTCAGATCATTTCCCCATGAAATGAAGGTGAAATGATCATTCATTCATAACCCCACGAAGAACAAAGAACACATATAGAAAACAAGCTAGAGAATTTCACATAGAACAAACCAAAGGAACAAACCTCAACCTTTGTTCATTCCATCCTTGATCCATTATCATAACAATGACCAAGAAATTAAAATAATGTAATAATAAACCCCATAAATCCCACCATTAAAATCCATCCCGCAAGAATGATCAAACTGTGAATCAACCTATTCATTGGTTGGTCTGCGTTCTTCATTGAACCTAAGAACGAGGAATTTTTTTTCAAAAAAACACACCCTACTTAGTAATTGGATCAATTTCTATTGAATATTGATTGCTACTAGAGAGATCTATCAAGAATGTATCTTATTGATCTTTGATCCACAATTCTATCATCGTCCACTGAGAGAAATCTCTAGGGTTTCTCTCTAGAGACTCCAAGAGATTTATATGGTTACTAAACTAACCCTGGATCCCTTCCTAAAGGATTACTTAAAAGGAGAATCATTGCTTCATGGCTGCATCAATGAAATGGTGAAATAAAATAAATTCGTATTTTATTTTATTCATTAAAACACCTAAAACTACTTTTCACAATCAACCCACACCAACCAATTATAAGACGTGCCTTGGGTAAAGACACCTCTCTAAACATAATGGTCCCCTATTATATATGATATGGGAACCCATTTAGAATTTATTCATATTTTTATTGAAATATGCTCCAATTTTCAATTTAATATTTTAATATTAGTCAAACATTTATTCTGGGCACACCGGGCCTCAGAATCACATGTCGTCTTAGAACCTAGTATCAAAATCAATCCATAAAATATTTAAAAATAATACACATAAAAATTCAGGACATTAAATTCTCCCCACCTTGGGGCTTTACATCCCCTAGAAGCCAAAACAAAGGCTACTAAAAAATATGTGGGTATGGAGCACATATCTGATCCTCCCACTCCCAAGTGATCTCCTAGAGATTCATATGTTTCCACCAAACATGCACTAAAAGAATAAATCACCCATGAAATATCCTCTCCTATCGATCCTTGATCTCCACTGGGTACTCTACAAAAGTTTCTCCATCATCGATGGACAAATCTCCCCAATCGATGACGTGCGATGGGTCATGTATGTACCTCCTCAAATGAAACTTATGGAAGAAATCGTGTAACTGGTCCAACTATGGGGGTAGATCTAAGTAGTATTGCACCTTGATAACTCTACAAAGTATCTAAAAAGGGCTGAAAAAACATAGATATGACTTTCCACCCTGACCAAATCTCCATAATCCTTGTCGACGTGAAACTTATAGGAACACGTGGTATCCTTCATCAAACGCTAAAGGCATCCCTCGATTGTGAGAATAAGACTTCTGACAGCTTTGTGTAGTATTCATCTACTTCTAGATGATATAAACCTTCTCTATTGTAGCTTGTACCAATTCTGGGACCATTAGTGCTGAATCTCATGGGTTATTCCATCATAGTGGTAACCTGTAGGGCCACTCGTACAGAGCCTTGAATGGTTCCATACCAATAGTGGAATGGTATATTTTGTTCTATGTGAACTCCACTAGTGGTAAGTGATCCTACCAAATATGTCTAAAGTACAACATGTAAGTTCGTATCATGTCCTCTAGAACATGAATTTTTCGCTCCACCTGGCCATCTATATGCGAGTGAAACAATGTGCTCAAGCTTAACTGGGTCCCAAACGCCTCCTATAATTCGTTCCACAATAGAAATGTAAAACAATCATCACTATATGAAATAATATTGATGTAACTCCATGGAATCATACTATCTTATGAAAATAGAGGTGTCCCAATCTCTCTATTGAAATCTGTTCTCAGATAGCTAGGAAGTGAGCCAATTTGGTGAGTCGGTCAATGATCTCCCAGATAGAATTGTTTCCCCTGGATGTATGTGGTAAACCCATCAAGAATCCAATAAATATTTCATACCACTTCCATTCCAGAACCTCAAGGGGTTTGAGCTAAACCCGCATGAACATGGTTCCCAACTTTCACTTGCTAACAAGTAAGGCATTGAAAAACAAACTCTTCAACTATATTCTTCATTTATAGCCACCAAAACTGACGTCAGAAGACTTGTTACGTCTTCTCCACACCTAGATGAACCACAAAATGGGACTTATGAAACTCTTGTAGAACCTTCTCCCAAAACTCCACTGGTACTATTGTGCATCCTCTAAAATGAGCGATGTGCTCCCTACCTTTCAAATATTCATCAGGATCATTCCCTATAGATATCTGAGCATATACGGTCTCACAGTCGGTATCCCCAAGATATGAATCCCTGACACACTGTAATAGTGGAGTGGTAACAACCATTGACTGGAGGTAATCTAATTCATCTCCATCCATAATGGAAAACTATAATGAGGCCAATAACTCTGATGCCTTGTTCAACAACTGCGGACTAGATCTCATACTTAGAGCATATTCCACCACATTCCCCTTACCAGGAGTATAGAAAATCTCAAAATCATTATCTTGGAGGAACTCTATCCATTGAATCTATATCATGTTTAGATCCTTTTTAGAGAAGATGTACATGATACTATTGTGCTTGGAGTGGATGATAACCCGCTTTCCCATCAGGTAGTATCATTGTATCTTCAATGTGAAGACTAATAATGATAACTCAAGATCATGGGTCATGTAGTTATGCTTATGTGGTCATCATTGGCATGAATAATAGGAAATAACTTCTTGCCTATGCATAAGGAGACAACCAAGCTTGATCTCTGATGCATCGCAGAACACTACGTACTTGACACCCACCTCCGACAATGTCATGATTAAAGTGTTGGTCAAAATCTGCCTCAACTACTGAAAAGCATACTAAAAATTTTCTATCCACATGAAAGGATTTCCCTTTCGAGTCAAAGATGTCATTGGTGTTGATATGTTGGATAAATCAGGTATGAATCTATGATAATAGACTACTAGCATGAGGAAGCTCTTAACCTCCTTCACGCTCCTAGGTGACTCCCATGCTAACACTACTTAAACCTTGGTCGGGTACACAACCACTCCATCTGTTGAGATAAAATATCCTAGAAAGTGGACCATCTTAATTCAGAACTGGAACTTCAAGAGTTTCCCATAGAGTTAGTGCTATTGGAGTACTTGTAGAACCATCCTTATGTGTCTCGAGTGCTCCTCCTCCGACACCGAGTACACAAGGATATCGTCAATTAAGACTACCATGAACTAATCTAAGTAAGGATGAATGATCTGGTTCACTAGTCCCATGAACACTTATGAGGAGTTTTTCACACCAAATGTCATCACCAAGTACTGATAGTGACCGTAACGATATTTGAAAGACTTATTTGGTATATCCTTGTCCCATACTCGTAGTTGGTGATAACCTTTTCTAAGGTCAACCTTTGAGAACCATCACACCCCTCTCAACTGATCAAAAAGGTCATTGATCTTTAGTAGTGGATATTTATTATTCTTGATCAAATGGTTAAAGAATTGGTAGTACACACACAACATCAAGCTTCTGTATTCCTTTTTTTAATAAAAGTAGGGTCGCCCAGGGCAAAACACTGGGTCTCACAAAGCCCTTCTTATGCAAGTCCTCCAACTACACCCACAGATTGTAAAGTTCTGTGGGATCTATCCAATATTATGGTGTATATATCGGTACTTTACTAGGGTGTAAATAAATGCATAAGTGTATCTCTTGGTGGGGAGGTAATCCTAGAACATATTCAAGAAATACATCCTTGTACGCCTCCACCACTACTGGAAACTGGAGGCTCATAACATCTACTTCACTGAGGGTCAGGCTAGCCAACTTATGACTAATCTGCTACACCCTCTTAGGTAGGAGTCTATCCCATGCTTCATGGGTTTCCTTTTCATCAACAAAGGAAAGCGTTGTCCCATCCTTGTGGACACACCACACCATTTTCCTAAAACAGTCAATCTGGGCATGGACTTTGGATAACCAATCTGTACCAAGAATGACATCGTAAAAATTCAATGCTACCACCAAGAGGTTCCAAATGAAACTATCACCTCAATGGGTCAAGTCATACTATTGGCACGAATTTGTGAACACTAAGTATTCTCTAGTAGGTGTCTCCAAGAATAAGTTTCAAGTCAACAGTTCAACCATAATCTCTAAGTCTCGAAAAAGATACGTGGAGAGAAAGGAATGAATAGAACCTATGTCTATCAGTACTGATGCTAAAGTATAAAAGACACAAACAATACCTTGAATCATTCCTAGAGCCCCTGGGTCATATGCTTTGACTGCATGCACCTATCCCTGCCCCTGTCCTCTAGCTCCCTGAGTCTGGCATGGATAACCTGGGGGTGGTGGGGGTAACATATCAAAACATTGAACACTTTTTGATTCTCTCTTAGATCTTCGACCACATCATCCACCCTATGAATCTTCACACTCTTATTAATGTATCTATCTTTGTGGTCCATCCATTATCTCCCTATCATTAGCATGACGGGTCAGATAATCATGATAATGATTTCCCCTACCATCACATGAATATAACCGCCTCTCCCTAAGATGACTGGACCCACCCAGTGAGCCCTGAACTAAAGATCCTCTATCCTAGGACTTCATCCTAAAATTTATCCCACATCCAGATCCTTGAGATTGATTTCTAATCACTGTTGTCGAGGTATCTGTACCTATTCATCCACTGCTAACTACCACCGGGTGTATCTGCTTAGCCAAGAACCTTTCAACCACCAAAGCTTTCTCAAGCACCCTAGAATAAGTATGAATTCATAGAGGGATAACACTAGACCATATGTCTCTACGTAGACCTTATTCGAAGGTCCGAGCCCTGATGTAAATATCTCTAACCTTATCCATTGAGTACCTGTAAAGGTTGGTGAACCACAATGAATAATAAAACACTGTCATGCTACCCTACTAGAGATTAATAAGCTCTTGTATATGCACAAATATCAGTGTAACCGGTGAGAAATCCCCTTTAAATAGATTCTCAAAATCATTCTATGAAAGAGTCACCCCATCATGAGTCTGGAGAGACAAACTCCACCATATTCTTAATGAACCCCATAGAAGGCTCGCTGTCAGGACCACCATTTGATCTAATGATGTCTTGACGAGATGAAAAACTTGGGTCACCACCTCAAGATATTCCTCAGCTTCATGAGGGTTTAGATCACATCATAACCTAAGGTATCTCTATCTCTAGAACTCGTGAAGAACACTCATCTTGTGATCCTCATATTTTGGTACTGCAGGTACCACATGATGCTCGATAGGTGTTGGTATTGATGGTGCACCACATAGAGGTAACATTTGGTGAAATAGTCCCTATATCGAAGCCTTGTCACTAAGGGGATCATCCTCATGATTGATCTGTTGAATCCTAGATGGTATGCATCTTGGGGACATCATGTAATAAAACAAGATGTACCACGGTCAATGATTATATCAAGAGACATGACTCAATAAGGACATGGAACCACAACCCATTCCTATATGATGCATGTACCATTGTTTTCCCTATGACCAATTTTATTATGTATCAAGTCAAAAAGTAGGTTATCAGATTCTTGGTGTATGGATACGTCATCCACCCACTCCTACTCTGGATTCCCTAAACTGAAATCCTAACTCAAAACACTTAAAAATGTTTACCCAAACCAATCTCATAGACTCCTAGTCCTAGAGTAGAACCGAGCACCCTATGATACAACTCTTTCATGACCCATCCTAATCGGGCCTAGGAAAAAACTCCCCAAGACCACTTCTAATAGGATAGGGGCTAGTGACTAGCACTGAGTAGGCATATCACTAACATGGGAGGCATTGCCTATATACCTATATGTAGGAACACATATCCAAGCCTGGAAGATGATGAAATGTAAAAACCACTAAGAACCGAATGCATGCATACCACTATATCCTAACTAGAGAATGATAGGAATGTAAAGTGCAATAAAGTAAACTAGGATAGAATACAAGACCACCAAAAAGAAGTCTTTAACAATAAGTAAAACCTATAAGAAGAGGTACTGTGACAGCTGTCTATCGCCTTAGGAAAACCTTGTCCTGCCTGATCTTACAAGGCACTATCTCATCCTAGTCTACCTAGGAATTTGTTAAAAGGTCGCTCATCTACACAAGACACAACATGTGAGGGAAAATCTCATGCAGGGGTGAGTATAACAATACTCAGTAGGACACCCCTAAAACCGCAAAGAAATACAAAAATAAAAGATACAACCATCTCTAAATAGTATATGTCTACAACACATATAATAAGAATATCTAGATATACTAAAAACAATACATGAATTCTATAGGTAAGTCACAACTACCACTTACCAATACTAGGGATTCAGCACAAAAATTCCATGAAGCATTCATTTGAGAGAACAAACTCCTGAGTTTGATATCTCTAATGATGTCCGTCCGAAATGTACTATTCATAGAGAACCGTCATAAGAGAGATATGTTGATAAATTTGAAGAGAATATGATACTATAGATGAAAATCACAATAAGGTCCATGGGGTGATACCAATAAATCCATCTAGATTAAAATGATAAGTATAAGATCAACACCCTATAAAGTTGGTCACGCCAATTATAAAGATTCTACATAAGGAATGAAGAATGAATAGAGTATCTTGCTCTAGAAATCTTCAGGGATTCCAACAACTCTTTCCAGGAAGTCCTATTGAAGGGATCATATTCCCATGAGTAGGAAATGAGTCATACCTAACTTTAAAGAAGCAATAAGGGAATATAACCTAACAAAAATTTTCCAAGATATAAAGGACACGAGAATCAAGCCATGTTGAAAGGAATACACAGTGTGTAGTACGGTCACAAATCGTGTCCCTTGACCATAGGCACTGCTCGTGTACAATGGGTCGTGTTATTTAAAATTATGTCATGTAGAAGATGGGTACATTATGTATAAAATAAGTCACACACCGTGTCCTTTCATCCGGGGTCCACCTGTGTACTTCGACAACGTGCCAATACATGGTGTCAACCCATGTATCTCTTCCCATGTATCAGTACACAGGGTAGTTAGTGTACTTGGTCCAAGAAATGTCGTGTGGTGGGGTACACTCCATGTAGGCAACCCATGTACTTCACCCCATGTTCGTGTATCTCATGAGATACATGTTGAGTCTCTGGGAAGGTCCTACACACTGTGTGATAGTGTCACATGCCATGTTACATTTAACTATCTTACAAAACCCTAGCCTCTACTCAATGGGGTCCACATGCCATGTAACCCCGGGTTACACGCCATGTTCATTAGGATTTTCAAGAATCCCATGTTCTTCCTCCATGTGCCTCACCTGATGATCCCGATATCATTTTAGTGATCCATTTTCCTCAAAAATCCAGATTCTAGGTCGTTTCATCACCCTGACACTGAATTTAGGTGTTTATGGCCTTCAACCATCTCATAAAAAAACATTAAATACATCCGATGAAAAGTGACCGAAGAACAATATCTCCTGACTCACTTCAGTTCGTCCATAACCATCACCGTCATAGCTATTCTAGGTTACCCAGTGTTGGATAATCAATTTTGTATTTTTGCAACATGAAATTAAGGTGAAATGATCATTTGTTCACAGCCCCATGAATATTGAAGAACACACATAGAAAACGGGGGAGAGAATTTCACATGAAAAAAACTGAAAGAATGAACCTCGACCATTGTTCATTCTAGCCTCAATCTATTCCTATAAGAAATATCATCAAATCAAAACAATATAATAATCAACCTCATAAATCCTGCAATTAAAACCCATCCCACAAGAACGCTCGAACCACAGATCTACTTATTCATTGATTAGTCTATATTCATCTTCAAATCTATGAATGGGGAAAATGATATGAAAACAACATGCCCCACATGTGTATTGGATCACTCACTATTGAAGATCGATTTCAGTTGGCGAGATCTATTAAGAACATTGCTCATTGATCTTCGATCCTCACTTTCATCATTGTTTGCTGAGAGAAATATTCATGAATTCTTTCTAGAGAATCCAAATAATTTATAAGTTTATGAGACTAACCATGAATCCCTACTTATATACTTATATAAAAGAAGAAGCATCACTACGTCGTTGCATCAATGAAATAATAAAATAAAATAAATTCACAATTTATTTTATTCATTAAAAACACCTAAAACTAATTTTTATAGAAGACCTATGTCACCCAATGTTAATACGTGACTAGGTTAAATCCACTACTATGAATGCAATGGTGTCCTATGATTTTTGATTCGGGAACCTGTTTAAATATTATTCCACTTTTCAGGAAAAATACATGCACATGCTATTTAATATTTTAATATTATTAAAACATTTATTTTGGAAACAAAAGGCCACGTAATTTCACATCGTCTTAGTGCCTGGTCTTGAAATTAATCCATTTAATATTTAAAAATAATACATGGAAAAATTAGGGACATTGCATTTATTGTTAGCAAACAAAAGAAATAAATATGGATATCCAATGATTTATTAGCTAACTTTTTGGGTCCCATGAATTTATGGGTACCAAAATCATTTCTTGTATAATTGTGTTTAGGTAAAATTCATATAGTTCTCTAGTAAAAGTATATGGTATCTGGATAATGGATGTTCTTTACATATTACTGTAGACTACTCAAGCTTCAAAAATTTGTTAAACTTTTATGGTGGACATGTCAATTTTGGTGTCAATGCTAATGGAAAAAAATTATCCTTGGAAAAAATGGTAACTCTGAAATTGTTCTCATTTATAAAGTATTACTTATGGTTTAAAATTTAATTTTATTAGTATTTATTTGTCATGTGATTATGGTTATTATTTTAATTTTGAGAAAAATTATTTTAAAATTTATTATTCTAAGAATGATTTAGTTTTTAATACTTTTAGGAATGATAATGTTTATTTTGTAAATTTAGATTATTTTTTTCTCAAAATGAATCTTTCTTAAGTGATGTTTATAGATAATATTGGTTGTATAAATTGATACTTTTTCAATAAAATGTTCACTCACTTAAGACGTTAATTAGAAAATGTTTATCTATATTTCAACCCAAACTTGAATTACCAAAAAACAATGTTTTAAATACCATTCAAAAGTGAAAATAATAAAACAATTCTTTAAAACCAAAGAAGTAGGTGTGTTCCACTCCACCCATAAAACTTTTTCACATGTATTTTTTTTGAAATTTTATAATTTCTAGTCTAGGTGGAATGAATTATTATCCTTTCATTGTTAATGACTTTTCAAGATTCACATGGGTATTTTTCTTATCTCAAAAAATCAAAGCTTGTTCAAAATTTTCAAATAATGAAACATTTGAGAAAGCCATAGTATACTGACCATTATGACATTGAGCAGTGATCATGGTATTGAATTTTAGAATCAAGATTTTGAGACTTTAGGTTCATAATGATTATATTGATGAAATTTATCTTCCCCAAAGAACCTTAAAAATGGGGTTGTTGAAAGGTTCAACAAAGCTCTATAAGAAATTTTTGGGACTATGCTGAGTGACTATGACTTACATATATATTTTTTGGTAGAAGCTGCAAACACAAATTTTTATGTAATTAATAGGGGTATGATAATAACTATTTTAAAAAATAACCCCTATAAATTTTGAAATGGTAGAAAACCAAATGTAAATTACTTTAGAGTTTTTGGTTATAAATTTTTATTCTTAATATAAAAGAGTATAAGGAAAAAACATCATCAAAGGGTTCTAAAGGAATTTTTCTAGGTTATTCAACCTCTTGTAATTCTTATCATGTCTAATAAAAACTATAATATTGTGGAAGAATCTATTAATGTCACTTTTGATGAGATAGATCCACATAAACATAAAGTTTTATTACAATACCCTGAGGAACATATGTCAAATTGAAATATCAATAATACCTATAATACCTTTAACCATGCCATTGATTTACTTACTATATCTCTTAGAAGAGACCAATTAGACCACCCTAACATTGAGGTTTACTTGGAATAACCATGATTTTCAATTACTAGAACCATTAATACTTACATGAACTATTATTCCAATTTTTTTATAAGGGATGTTGATAAAGGAACTCAAATTAGATCACCTCTTATAAATAGGGTTGAATATTAAGCTTACTTATCTTAGCTATAAGCTAATAATATTCTAAATAAATTAGTGATGAACAGTAGGTAATGTATATAAAAGAAAAATTAAATCATTTTGAAAGAAAAAAGTCTAGGAATTAGTTGACAGACCTATATAATAACTTACTATTAACACTAAACATGTTTTTAGAAACAAGGAAAATGAATTAGGAATATTATTTAGAAACAAATATAGATTTTTTATTAGGTTATAATCAATAATAAGGAATTGATTATGAAGATAACTTTATACCTATAGCTTGGATTAAAGACATTATAATACTACTATCAGATAAAACTTATATCAATTTCAAACTATATAAAATGTATTTAAATAGTGAATTCCTAAATGGTTATATCGATAAAGATTTTTTTTAAAAACCCACTGGGTTTTCAAATTCATTTACCTAATATTTTTTTTTAAAATTTCAAAAACTATTTATGGTTAAAAATATTCTCTTAGATCTTAGTATGATATGATCAACTCTTTCTGGATGTCATTTTTTTAAAAATTATAGATGATCCTATAAAATTTAGAAAAATAATTTAAAAATATGTTTTAGTTGAATAAATATATATTTATGATATTATTTTTGGTTCATCTAAAAACTCTATTCATTTTGAATTTTTTAAACCCATGAAAAATGAATTTGAAATGACTTTAATGGGTGAGTAAAAATTCTTTCGTGGTTTTCATTTTTTTTAAAATATGGAATTGTTTTAAGTCAATGTAAATACACAAGAGATATTTTAAAACATTTTGTTATGGATAACACTAAAGGCCATGATACTCTAATGAGCAGTACTTGTAAATTTGATTTGGATGAAACTATGAAACCAGTTGACCAAACTATTTATAGAAGGTCATTTAGGAGTTTATAATACTTAAATTCTATTTAGTTAGATATTATGTTTAGTGTGTATATATGTGCTCATTTTTAATCAAATAACATAGAATCACATTTAAATGTTTCTAAAAGAATATTTAAATATCTCAAGAATACAACTAATTTTGGATTGTTTTTCTATGAAGGCCATTAATTTAAATTAGTGAGTTATTATGATGCTGATTTTTATGGATTTAAGTTAGATAGAAAAATAACCTCTAGAATATATCACTTTTTGGGTAAGTATCTAGTATCATTGTGTAGTAAAAATTATAATTCAATTTCATTGACTATTACTGAAGCTGAGTTCATAATTGTATGTAGGTACTGTGTACATATTGTGTGGATAAAACACACTCTACTAGACTATGGATACCAATTGTAACATATAACTATAAAATATATCAATAAAAGTTCCACTATAATTTATAATAATCCAATTTCTCACTTTAGGGCAAAAAATTATGATATAATACATCATTTTTGAGAGATCATTTTCAAAAAAGTGTTATTACTCTTAAATTCATAGGCACTAAGCAACATCTTACTCATATTTTCAAAAAGCTTTCAAATATTGAGAGACTAGGTTATATTGGACATGAATTAGGTATGATTAATTATTCTTGATTAATATTTCATGTTTAAGATTAAAAATATGATTTTCTTAGTCATAAGGATCACAAGTGACTGTAAGGCCTAAGCTTCTAGAAACACTAGTCATGTGATAGGTCAAGCTACAATTACTATACAAGGTGTCATAAGATTTTTCATGTGGTAAGTAAACATACTATGATTTTCCTGAGTGACCAAAATTCAAGTCAATTCATTAGTTAAGATACCATGAATCTCTAGGACGAATTCTTAAAATTCAGAAAATGTTTCATTTTAATTTCCCTTTATTTATTTTGTTTTCTATTTAGATGCCCTAAATGAATTAAAATTTCCTGATTCAAAATCAAATTTGTTTCTTTCAAACCCTCACAACCCTTTTCTACCTTCACTTTTCTAAAACTTATTTACCTCCTCACCATTAAAAACCTCTCAAAACCCTCTAAAATGATGGTGTGTGGAAAAAGACCATTGAATTTTACTAATATTCTTGATGTGTATCCTCCTATGAAGAAAATAAAATCTAGTTCAAGTACATATATTGAGTCGTGGGGCTCATATATTTCAAATAAAATTGTAATACTATAGAAATAAGTGGATGTTGAGTGATTGAAATCAATAAAATCACTATTCTAGAAACAAATCAAGCAACAAGGATGGAGTGAATAGTTTCACAAAAATTGTTGTACTTTTTATAAGATATTGGTAAACGAGTTTTATCTAAATTTTGATTTCAAAACTGATATAAAGAATGATTTTATATAAACCCTAGAAAATGTATATGAGTTGGTATTTTCTTTGAAGAAGTGGGAAAAATGTATGAATGTTACTCACAAAGGTAAATTCTTGGACTTCTAAATTTATTTTTCCATTGGTTATGCGATCTTTGACATTGATAAAGATCTTAAGGATCTAAATGGGAATTTTAATCCAAGGATACCAAAACTAATAAATCTAAATGAATTGTATAAACTATTACTAAATTTCATTAAACACATATTTTTCCCAAAGAAAGGAGACTTTATCATTCTAAGACACCAATATCTTTTCTTTTTTTATCCCATGAATAATGGTGTGGATATAAATTTATAGTGTATTGATGAGTGACATAGACAAACTATGTAATCCCACCGCTTAGTTCAACTCTATTACTTAACCAAATATAATTTCTTTTATACTTGAGTCAAAGGGACATGTTCCTTGAGGGGATGGAAAGTTAGAATCTTAATATGGGATGTGCTGTATCTGATTATTTTCAAGATAATGAGATTAAACTAGAACCCTTAGATAAATACATTTGTATGTGGCAATGAGAAGTTGTATGAAAAGTATAATCCTATCAAAAAATATTTGAGGAAAAATTATAAATATGACCCTGGTATAGAAACTAATGAATTTATAGAGTATTATTATGAGGAATAAATGGGTGTTGCCTATGCAGAATCATTAAGGGAATTATAAGAAAAAATAACTATCAATCAATATGAGATAGTGAGGAAATCAATAAAAAGGAGTTCTAATCATGAACTGATACAAATACCTATAACCCAAAGTGTTTCTTATAGACCAACTGAAGCTCTTAAGTCTCTTTCCAGAAGGGAAGAAGAGTTTGATTCTATTGATAAAGAGATTCAATCTTCATTGACTGAATGTAATGGAAGAAAATATTTTTTTATTCTGATGAAGATGATTCTAATAATAATGATTCTTGAAAGGTTTTTAATTATTCAAAATAAGTTTAATGATAGTACTGAAAATAAGACCATTATAGTGGATTAGGTTGTGTTACAATCTCTCTTTGATACTCCACTTTCCATGGGGGAGAAGTCCCCTAGATCTTTTCTACTGATTATTGATTACCCTGATTTCGATGATGCTGATGATTATAATAGAGTAAGTCTTCCTGATCATGGTGGAATTTCCATCTCAATTACACTAAAACCTATTGAAGGATATATAGTGGAATAAATAAATATTAAGGAAAGGCTTGTATTAATTTCTCTTAGATCTAGTATAGCTAATGAATAATAATTATTAGATAAAACTATAAAAAAGTGCTAGAAAACATGTTTAGACTAATTGTTATGAATCCAGTTGAATTACTACAATTCTAATATGAACTAGTTAAGTTTTTTGAGTTTGGAAGTGGTGGGTTTTTATTTTAATATTCCATGCCGAGGAAAAAATACCTTTATTAGAGATAGTTTATGTTAATTAATCATAATATAGTGAAAAAAAACCTATTAAACAAACTATACATTCACCATATACTTCATCTTCTTTTGTGACAAAATATGACTTGAATGAGTTCAAATTTGATCTACTGAATATAATGACACATATGTTTTTTGATTTTGGAATTAGATTTGAGACTATTAGAGAAGAAGGTTTATACATTCCTATATTCTTCATTATGCATCACCTAAAACCTAATGTTTTTTGTAAAATAGATCTCATGGATAAATAAATTCAAAGAATAAATGGACAAATGAGAGTTCTTCAAACAAAATTTTAAGATTTGATGATAGGTCAAGTACACAGATATCTAAGTTTATTTTCCTAGGATTTTACTTCCAAATCATTTTATACTTACTACTCATCAAGTAATACTCATTCTAATACTACTTCAATTTATTAATATTTGATTATAAAAATTTAAGGGATGAGTTTAAATCCATGCTAAATGTTTTTTTAGAAACACGAGAGCTGATGAAATCCTTATATGCAACCTATATTGATAATATGTTGTATTTTCTCTGATATAATGATAAAATGATTAATAAAGATAGAGAAACTATAAAATAACATTAATTATTACTTTTCTAGGATTATTGCAAAATATGATCTGAAATCATTATTTTATAATTTCTCTAATGATCATAAAATGGATCTAGTGACTAGATCCTTCAAACTGAAGTTGACCAACTGAACATTAATTTACATTTGTTAGATATCTTTTAGAAGTAAAAGAACTAGTTTTTTTAGATGATGGATCATGAGTCACATGCCTTAGGCGACCTTACTATAATGATGAAATACTATTTATATGATTCTGACTCTACTCTAGTGACACCATTAACAATTCCGTTTAAACATCCTGCTCAACCTGCCTCTTCAACACTCACACCTAAAACACCCACCACTACCCCCTTTATATTTTTCCTACTCAGGGAGTAAAGAACATTAGACTTGTTTCATGGTGTTTAGTCATTATTGGATCTTATTATCCTCTTCCCAAACCCACAACCAAGATTTCGAAAGACATAGAAAAGTCACCCATCGATCCAAAACCCAATAGGGAAGCTAATTATGATTCAGATTCAATTTCCTAATAGAGAACATTTTATATTGAGTTGTAATGAATTTTTTGAATATATTCGACTTTTTTATCTTCAATTATTTGTCTGTTGATTATTCTTTATTTTCAGATTCATTAATTATTACATGTTTTATTAATTCATTTCAACATATATATGCTCTATTTTATTTAACCTTTTATACTATATTTTTTAATAATTAATAAAGGTGGAGAATAAAAATGGAAATTATTATTTTTCTTGAACTTAAAATGAAAAATGATTTATGTCTTAATTTAAGTCGTAAGTAATATTTATTTGAATTTTAAAAATTTTCTTCCATGATTTGTGAACAAAAAAAAAATAGATAGATTTTCATCTTATCCCAAAAATTACTTAATTTTATGACCCCAAACCACATTTATTATAGTTATAATTAGTTATATGTTTTACGATAATATATTATTATTAATGAGAAATTATAAGTGTTGAATTGACTATAAGTTGCACTGGATTGATTGCAAGTATAAAGAATTGACTATATTGACAGACTATCGACTGCTTGAAAAAATTATTCAAAATATTCAAATGAAAATGATAAAATATATCAACCGTATAAAGAAAAATGGTCAAATATGAATACGTTCATTAAATTATTAGATCAATCACATTATATAAAAAATTGGCCATATAATAGGTTATTGACATCATTAAGACATTCAAGCTACCATGCCAAACACAATTGAACATTTTCTAAGTGTTGAAGATACCACATGAAGAAAATAGACCAGATAAAGAAGTTCCAATAATATATAGCTTTCTATCAACCACAAATGAAATTCTATGAAGTCTTGGACCGATTAAAAGTTATTCCAATCGACTTCACATTAACTGAACTCTTGTTAGAGCTACCACAAGTCAAATTGAATTTATAGGATCTACCATGACTAAGTTCCAAATGACTATATTTTAGCATTTAATTAAGGTATAATAGAAATTGATGTTTTTCAGACCAAGTATATCCTTTATTATTTTCTTCAAATGGATTTTTGGAGGATATTATTCTTAAAATATTATGAAGCCTCACACGTGAAGCTACTCGACTGCTGGCTAATCTAATTTCAATTACTCAACCCATGATACTCTATTTTATATAGGACATTGAAAAAAATAAATTAATCTTTACAAACCAATACATTTTCTTCTGAACTTATTAGATGATCATATAAGGATAAAAGACCCTAATAATCAATAGAACACAACGAATAAAAGATTTTAAATAAAATCTTCCTCACACTTTTTTTTCTCTCTCTCTCTCTCTTTCTATTTACTTTCATGTTGTGATTTAATTTTATATATGTATAATTATAACTTCTCCCATAAAATAAAAAATAATACCGAGATATTCTTTATTTTATTCATTTACATTTATCTCCCATGAATAACTATGGAAGTGTCTTGGTTTAGCCTAGAATGATTGGGTGTAGCTATCTATTAGTAACACGATCTAGTTTTAGATCAATAAACTTAGTTTATGATGTGTATTAGTTTATTATTTTTATTAAATATACTAGGAAATGTCTTACTGTCAAGTAGTGAGGACTAAGTTAAAGCTTGGAACTAACCTCTTATTTTAATTTCATCGTATGTTTTTATTCTCTGCCTTCATTTCTTTGTTTTTCACTGAGTATTTTCAAAGTGTGTTTGAAAAGTTAAACTTTGAAAATTAGCATTTATATGTGATATATATATTTATATATAATATTTGGTTTGTGTAGAATAATTTGAAAATATAAAGTAATTTTATTTATTTTAACTAGGTATTGATCGTGCCCCTGAGAAAAGTATGAAATTTTATATATCTATGATATTTGTTTACTAGATAGTATTTAACTTGAGGGAATTTTAATTTAAATTTTCAAAATAAAAATATATTTTTGGAAGCATAGTTAAACCCCTCTTGATTATTCCACTTTGACAAACACATTTTAATAAAATTAACTCTAAAATACTCAAACTTGTGTAATGGTAAATATGGAATAACATAAGGGTAATGAAAATCCCTTAATTTTCATAAAGGTAATTATATGAGTTGCGTAACGGTAATACTTGATTAGTGTAAATTTTAGTGCCTTTATAGAGGATAAATCAATTCCATAGAATGATATAGCAATGCAGAGGATTTTATTTAATTAGAGTAGATGATTTATGGATTCTCTATGTATATAGGTGTCTATGATATAGTAAATGGACTATACCACAACATGTCTAATTTTCAAATAGGTTTTAGGAGATCATTCCATGATCTTGGGAGAGTAATGGGGAAGTTAAATGGTGTGATAATTGTGTATTTTGTTAACTAAAGGATGCTATGACATAGGGATGCATTCCACACTATATTTTTTTTATTAAGATCTATTTATAGACTGTAGTAGATTGTGATACACTATAGAAAAATCATGAAAGAGGATGAATATGTTGTGGAAGTACAGATCTTATTGTAGTCAAGTGGTTTTCTATACAACCTTGAAATTTGATAAGGAAGTTATGACTTAAGAATTTAGGCATTTAACATAGTTCTAATGGCACTAAATCACAACAATAATTTTTTGGTACACCTAGAGAGATATCAAGTAGAGAAGATGAAAGATGATTCATCTCTATGGAATCCCACATTTTTAATATATGAATTTTTATGTAATTACTTAACATGTATTACATTAATAACTTCTAAGAATACTTTTAGGTATAATGTATGGGAAACTAGGTACATAATACATGAATTACATAAGTAAAACATAATCATAAACATTATTTAATGCCTTTTGAATGAATCCTTTATTAATCCTTCATGGGTTACCTCACAAGAACACTAGAAGTAATTTCCTGGGGAGATACATCAATTTAAAAGAGTGAGCATAAAGCTTAGTAAGGGATAACAAATGAAACAAAACATGAAAGATCATCATATATAAAACAAGAGGCCTAACATGAGAAAATAATCATAAATAATCGAAAAACATGAAAATATTGTTACAATATAAAAATAAAAGATTCAAAATCATATCACCAAGGTTTATCACTAAGTTTTATCACTAAGGTGTCATAAAACATAATTACCAATGTTATTCACCAAGATATCATAAAACATAACATATCTAGAAATTAACTATTTACCCAATGCATTGGAGCACAATTATGGATCACCATTTAAATGTATTAATTCATGTGATACACATTTATCATAATAAATTATTTCATTAATAACCTAAGGATAATAATAAATGGGTTCTATATAAAATCATTGAGTACAAAAGTTTTTAAAAATTTGAACATTAAATAATTTTAAACCAAAAAAGGGAATGGGGGTTTCACACATGTAAATCCATTAATAAATAAATTATTTTTACAACTAGGTTAATTTTCATGGATAAGTAAGGTATTTGGATATTCTTAATATAAGAATACTTCACGTAAAAGAAGAAAATTCATGAAATTAATTCTGCAATAAGATGGTTTACAACATAGATTAAGGAAAGGTCATAACAAGAGGGAAAAAGGTCTCCTATTTATAAAGTATTATTGTTGAAGTAATGGGATAAATAAATTTTAGTTAAAAGAATGTAATTCAATATTTATAAGGATTACTACCAAGAGATACTTGAATGGAAAAGAAAAAGAGTATAATTCCATTACCTTGAAAAGTTTCTTCCAAGAACTTTAGGATGGAGCCTTCAGACCTTAAGGACACCATGGGGAGACTTTTTGGGAAGTAAAATGATCATAAATTTATAGATAATGGATTTTTAGTGGAGAGGAATGTTGGGATTGGAGTGTATTTATAGTAAATAAGGAGGAATTTTTTAATAATTTATAAATATTGGTCTTGGAATTCTAGGTTGTGTAAAATGAAAAAAACAATGGATTACCCAATATTTTTACTCATATTCTTCAGAATTTAAATGATGAATAATAATATTTTAATCCATTATAAAAAAAATTCATTTTTTAATATTAATTTGGACATGGAAAATCAAATTTTCCAAAAGATATTGTTTTGGAAATCACAATTTTCATTTTAGACTTTGAAAAGTCATTTATAGGTTTGAAAATTAATTTGAATCCATTAAAATATATAATATTAATAAAATAACTTATTTTTGGTCATGAATCCTATTTATTTAATTATTACATTATTATTATGTGTAGATTATGTCATAAAACATACTATAAACATAAAATTGTCTTTTAAATATTCACTAAAAAATAATGTATTTTAGAAAATTATCAAAATTTCACCCTAGTATAATTTAAATATAATGATTTCTGATATAATGATTATTTTATTAAAATAATTTATTAAATATGATAATATTAACTTTTAATTTAAAAATAATTAATTTATTAAAAATGATATTTTTACGATATAGTCAACATTCTAACACCTAGAGAAATTTATGAGGACATAATAAAATTATATTAAAATTTTTAGTGTATTAAATTATTATTTTATAAAATTAAATTTCATTTATAATACTTGAGTATATAATAAAATGTATACATATTAGGTAAAAATTCAATTATGTTTTATCTATATCCAAAAATATTTTAATCAAATTTATCTTATATTCATGTGTATTATAATAAAGAAAATAATACTAAAAATGGTTTTGATGAAATAAAGATTACATTTATAAAAGGAAAATGAAAATTTTATGATACTAATTTCTAGATACATAACCCTTTATTACATAAACATATTACCTAAGGATAATGTGTTTGATGTCAATAGTTTCATGCGGTGGATTATCTAACAATGACCTAGTGGTTATCTCTAATAAATTTAACTTTTCCTAAAGGAGATATCATTCAATACTGACTTATTAAAGCTCTTATTGAGATTAGTTATGGGGGAACCCTAGTGATGCTACCTCACTCCCAAGTTTCGACAAATGGGATTCAAAATAAATGACTATACTGGCCAAGGCCTTGATTTATCATTTATTCATCAATTATCATTTTTCATTACCCTTTAAAAAATAATTCTAATGGTAACATTATTACCAATGGTTATATTACCCAAATGTCATATTGAACAATATTCATACTGACCAATGTTCATATTGATAAATGGTCTTATAGGAAAACAATCATGTAATGATCATATCCCAATGACCACTTATCCCTTTATACTTTATATATAATCCACTATTCATGAACATTTACTACTTAATTTATAAATGTTTTTAAAATTTCTTTGATAATGTCAATTATATTTCTACTGATTCATTTTCTTTTAATAGAATTTATGGAAGGTTTAATCTTCATTGTACAGTTCAATCCTATGAAGTACACTATTTCATGTTCCCTATTTTTTGGTTTTATATACTTGTAATAGTCTTAGATATTATAATCATCATTATAAAATGAAATATATATATATATATATATATATAATATTATTACTATTCACATCCATTTTGAAATATAATAAAATATTCATTTTGAAAACAAAGTTCATTTATTATTCCTAAAAGAAATTTTATAGCCTTCAAATTATCCCCATAATGAAATTTTTTCCTTGAATTTTGACTCTTGGATCCAAAATAAATAAGGGTATCTATCCTTCATTATTTCATTAGGTTTCTAAGAAGCTTATTCAAACTTGTGGTTTCTCCATAGTAGTTTCAAAATTTATATTGTCTTGTTCCTCAACACTTATTACCTTTTGTCAAGAATCTAGATAATTTAATCTTCATAAGACATGTTAGGATCCAATTGGAATACATTAATATCAAGTATATGTGTTGTTTCAAACATATAATTTATTAATAGAGACATATGTAAGACCTCATGGGAATTAAAAATATTTAAGGGTAGTGTTAATTGATAAGAAACTGCTTCAAAAACACCAATATATCAAATGGTATAATGTACCTTGGATTAGATTCCCCTTATTTTAAAATTTCATGACCTATTTCTATAGAGATATCATCAGAAATATATAATCCATAATATGAAACTATAAGTCCTTCCTTCATTTTTAATAATAAATTTTCAGTTGACTTTGAGCATCCTTGATATGTTTCTGAATCACTTGTATCTTTTCTATTGTCTGCTTCACAATGTTTGTTCCCAACAATTTCCCTTCTCCAAATTTATCCAAATATGTTAGAGTTCTAAAATTAGTTTCATGGAGTGATTTAAAAATTTCCATTTGAATGCTTGATTAGAAACTGTTGTTGTAGAAGAATTTGACAAGTGGAAGTTGTTGATCCCAAATCCCTTTAAATTCAAGTGAGCTAGCTCATAACATGCCTTCTAATGTTTGAATAGTTCTATCAGACTGACTATCAATTTAAGGATGATAAGATATTCTCATATTTACTTCTCCATTATTATTATTTTGAATTATCCTACAGAACTTACAAGTAAATCTTAGATATCAGTTAGAAAAAATTAACAATGGTACTTCATAGTATCTCACTACTTATTCAATATAAAGCCAAGTTATTCATTCATGGGAGAAAACCTATCTAATGGAAATTAAATGGGATAACTTTACGAATCTATCAATGATTACACATATATAATCATTACCCTAGAATTTTTTTTAATGCTGGTGAAAAAATCAATAGTGATGTTATCCCACTTACATATTGGTATGGGTAGTGGTTACAACACACCTTTAGGAATTTGTCATTAATTATTCACTTTTTTACACCCCAAAAAACATGTAGTAAATTTGTTATTCTCCCTTTTTATATTATCCCACCAATAATGATAATGAAGTATCCTATACATCTTAGTACTTCTAGGACGTATAGAGAATATAGAGATATGCACTTCATCTATCATATCCTTATTTGTCTCAGGAATAGATGTAATACATATCCTTGTACCAAATTTCAATACACCATATTTATTAATATTGAGTTCAAGAAGCTTCCCATTTTTCACATCCTTTATCTTCTATTGCATCAAAGGATCATCTCTTTTAGTTTTCTTGATATTATATAGTAACGATTTTTTAGAAATAATTTGGGATTATATTGATGATGTAACTTCCCCTATATTTTCTATTCCCAACCTTACCAGGTCCTTGATAAATGGATCTCATTCAATCCTCATCATTTCAAGAACACAAAGATCCTCTTACTGAATGCATATGCAACTTATTTACTTTTCTAGGGTGATAATGAATTGAACAATAATCATATTTGAGAATCTCCAACCATGTAATTTGTCCCATGTTCAATTAATTTTTTACGAATATATATTTTAACCTTTGGTGGTTGGTGTATATATCACACTTTTCCCCATGAAGATAGTGTCTCTATATATCTAGAGAAAAAATGACTGAAGATAACTCCAATACATAGGTAGTATAACTTTTATCATTTGGATTCAACTGTAAAGATTAATAGGTGATCACCTTTTCATTTTTCATGAGAACACATCCAAGCCCTTCCAGAGATACACCTCTATAGATAGAAAATCTTTCTCTGATAGAGGGTAGAGCTATCATAGGTTCACTTACAAGCCTTCTCTTTAGTGTTGGGAAACATTCATCACACTCCTTTTCTAGATAATATTAACTCCCTTTAGAGTTAAATTGGTTAGTGGATTAGAAATCCATGATTTTTTTCACAAACCTTCTATATTATCATGATAGACTAAGGAAACTACAAATATCACTTATAATCATATGGCATGGACCCTCCTCTATGACCTTTTTATTTTTTAGAACATTGAGATTATTTAATTGGTTATACTTTTTCTCAATATTGAAACTTATTGAAATCATAACTCATATTTAATGATTTTACCAAAAAATTATCCTTCCATATAGTTTATAATATTACCCTAAATTATCTTCATTCTCTAGAATATATTATAATATCATCAGTAAAAACCACAAAAAAATTATCAGGGTAGTCCTTAATAACTCTATTCATAAAATCCATAAATATTCTAAGAGGATTATTTAATCCAAAGGGCATAAAAAAACATATAATTACCATATATTTTTTGGAAGGTAGCCTTTGAGATATATTATTTCCTCGCTCTCATCTGATAATACCCAAATTGGAGGACAATATTATAAAACGATTGATCCCCTAGAATCCAGACAGACAAATAATCATTCCTTGGAAGATAATATTTTTTATTTACTATGATCACATTAATCTCTTTACAATCAATGCATAACTACATTAAACCATCTTTCTTTTTAAAAAATAGAATGGGTTCTCCCCAAGGAGACACACTTGGTCAAATAAAACCTTTTCCCAAGAGGTACTTTAGTTGATTCTTTAATTCATATAATTCCACATATTTTATTCTATACAGGGTCTTTGATATTGGCTAAGATCTAGGTATGAGTTCAATTGAAAATTACACCTATATTTATGGGGGAGGTCCAAATAACTTTTTATAAAATACATCAATATCTTCCCAAATGATGGGAACATCTCCAATATTTGGTCATTATATTTCTTCTCCATCTTCACCAATCATTTCCATAAATTAGGCAATATGAGGTAGTTCTTGGTGAAACTGGGGCTAGAATATATATTCTATAAAGATAAATATAGGTTATCTTTTAAATATTACATAAATATCCTTACTTATATAGTTTATCATTTCATTATACTTTGATAACCAATCCAACTCAATTATTATGTAAAATCCCACCATAAGTATGACCACTAGGTTTGTGGAGATATTTCATTCCCCAATTTTAATAGGAGAATCCATATATATGTTCTATTATTGAATAGATCCTATAATAGTTTTAATAGACAACTCTAACACTAGTATTTTAGGTCTTAACATGATGTTATTTTAAAACATGCATAAAATTATGGAATGCGTAGAAACATAACTAAAAAATGTACTTGATAGCTTTGAGTATATGACGAGAGTACCCACCACAATATAATTTGGAGCATCTAATTTATCCTCCATGATTTACAATACAATAACTTATGCCCTTGACTTATAATAAGGTTTATGGTGGTCACCCTATATTATCTTTTTATTTGGAAATCTATTAGTAAAGTGTCCATGCTCCCCACACTTGAAGCATTATAGGATAGGTTATTCTTGCACCAATTTCCCTATTTTATTGGTATTCATATACTGAGGCATAACATCCACATGAAAATTTTGATCTATATTTACATTTCTTACATAATTTTGTCACTTTAAACATATTTTTAGATAATTACCCAAATGTTTCTTCCCTTATTTGTTGCACATGGGATATTGCACTTTCTTTCTGTTTAGATTATTTCCAAAATTTTACTCCATTATTATATTCTTGAAATTATATCCTTGAGTATAATGGTCATATTATAACTCCATTTAAACTTTAAGATCACATTTTAATATCTCTTAATAACTATAAATGTCTCATATTTTAAATTATTTTTATAGATGTGGTCTCAATTCTCCAAAGAATCGACCGGTTTCCCATTAGAATCGATGACAAAGAATATATCATATTTTTTGATCTGTGAAAATTTAATATCATAATTCCCCATTGATTCAATTTATCTTTGTTTAAAATAATGTTATTATTTATATATATTTGTGTGGAGGGTATGATAAAAATACTTTTTAAAAAATAATTTTTTGAAGTCTTCTATTTCTTGGCTTCCACCTCATCCCTTGGCTTCATATTCTAGATTTGTACCAACCATTGATTAAATTATCCCTCTAGGTGATATACTACCCAAATAACATTCTCTTGGTCAGAAAAATTGAGTATAGAAAATAACATTTATGTAGTATTGATTCATTTTTCACAATTAGTGGATTATAGGATCCACTAAAAATTGGTGGTCATTGAAACATGAAGGATTCAACTACCATTTGTTCCTACCTTAGTGATTATGGACACTCCACATGACTTATGTTTTTATTAATGACTCAATTTAACTGATTCATCACCATCATAAAGTTTTCAACTCCATCTACACCCATATTTGGAAGCTTTTCATTGAATTCTCTGTTATATTCATTATTTAAATGAGTCTTATTTCCTGACATTTTATTAGAAGAAGAAAACCTAAGTGAGTAATTTGTTACTAATGGGAATATTATAATAACAACTCTAAAAGAATTATTAATCTTAAATTATTCTCATATTATTATTATAGGATGATATAAATCAAACTTATAAAGTTTACATTATCTATATATATCTTTCATTGTGGTTTTTAAAAAGCACGTGACTACCCAAATCCTATCCTATGGGAGTGTCAAATTTGGCATGCAATAAGGCCTCTATGCATTTCAATAGGTTATAATCAAGTTTAATACGAATTTTCCAAGTTTATATTATTATCCTTATGTACCACTATTCTAGATCCACACCGACTTATAATATCAAAATTGGGATTTCATTACTTGAAAACCACTAACTTTATAATTCACAAAAATTTAAGGGTGTTTTCCAATCATTAGACTTTATACATAAGTTTTTTAAAAATATTTTATATTCCTAATTTCAATAAATAACTAAACCCTACCTTTGATACCAACTGTGGAATCCTTCCTTTTAAATACACGTCTTTTAACATATTTCCTTAACAAATGTCACATTAATAACTTTGAAGGATATTTTGAGAGCTAGTGTCTTGGAAACTAGGAACATAATACATGAATTAAAAAATGAAAACATAATCAAAAAAAGTATTTAATACTTTTTAAATTCTTATTTTTTAATCCTTCACATGTCACCTCATTGAATATAAAATCCTAGGGACATACATCAATAGAAATGGGTGAGCATAAACCCCGGTAAGAGATAAAAATGGAAAGATAATATGACTTATCCTCATGGATAAAATAAGAGGCATAATATGAGATAATATTCACAATTGAATGATACATAACATGAAATTGTGGATACAATATAAAAAGTACACCTTCATAAGCATATCGCCAAGGGTTATCACCATGGTGTCATAAAAATTAATTACCATATTTATTCACCAAGGTATCATAAAAAATATCATCTTTAGAAGTTAATTCTTTACACAATTAATTGGAGCACTATTAGGAAACACCCTTTATATGTATTAATTATTGTCATCCATATTGATAATAACATATATTTTCATCAATAATCCAAGAAAAAGAAATAATGGGTTTCATATAAAATCATTGAGTATATAAGTGATTAATTTATTTTGTCTTTTGGACTTATGTATCCCCCCTTTTACCTTATATAATAATGTATGCTTTGGTACTTAACCAAGTAAAATCTTATTAAAAAAAATAAGTTCTTAAAAAATTGAACATTACATCATTTTTAACCCATGGAAAGGGAATGTGGATTTCAAACATGTAAGTACTAGGATCAATTAATTTTTTTTAATATCTATGAGAACTCCCATGAATAAGGAATGGATTTGTGTATTCAAAATATAAGAATATTTCTTATAAAAGATGGAAATTTAAGAAATGAATTCAACAACATGACGATATACAACATGGATTAAGGAAAGGGAATAATGCAATGGAAAAAGGTTCCACATTGATAAAAAATTATTTTTTATGTAATTTGTTAAAAAAATTATTTGAAAAAAATTTAATTCAATATTTAGAAGGCATACTACTAATAAGTACATGAATTGAAAAGAAGAAGATGAGAATTATATTACCTTGATGAGTTATTTACTAGAACTTTGGGATGGAACCTTGTGAGCTTAAAAACACCATGGAGGGACTCTTTAAGAGGTAAAATGACCTTAATTTCATGGATAATGGATTTATTGTGGAAATTAATGGTGGTATTTTAGGGTATTTATAATAAAATAGGAGGAATTGTTTAATAATTTCAAAATATATGTCTTGGAATTATAGGTTTTTGAAAATGAAAAACTAATGGATTAGGCATGTATTTTGATCATGTTTTTGGGAATTTAAGTCATTTTTTATAATATTTTAAATAATTATAACTGAAATCCATTTTTTAATACTACTTTGGACATAAAGAATTAAATTTTCAACAAAATATTGTTTTTAGAAATCATAATTTCCATTTTAGACTTTGGAAAGTCATTTATAGGTTTGGAAATTAATTTGAATCCATTAAAATAAATAATACTAATAAAATAGCATATTGTTTTTGAATTCTATTTATTTAATTGTTATATCATTATTAAATAAATATGAAAAAATACCAAAAATAAAAAACAGTATTTTGACTACTCACTAGAAAATTTTGTGTTTTAGAAAATTCCCCAAATTTCCCCCTAAAATAATTTTATCATACCGATTTCAAATATAAATTTTATTTTGTTAAAATAATTTTCTAAATAAAATAATTTTAAATTTTAATTGAAAAATCTTTATTTTTTGAAAAATTATAGTTTTCAGGACATATTAAACTTTCTTACACCTATAAAAATTTCTAAGGACAAAACAAATTTATATGATCATTTATATTTATATAAAAAATATTTCAAAAAATTTATTTAATAAAAATAAATTTTATTTTTAATACTTGAGTTTATAATAAAAGGTATATTTTTTTTTAAAATTCAATGATGTTTTATTTATATCCAAAAATATATTTATTAAATTAATATTATATTCATTTGTATTATATTAAGAAAAAGAATACTGAAAATGGGATTGAAAAAATAACTATATTTATGAAAAGTAAATTACACTTATATGGTATTAAGGTCTAAATAAAAATCCCCTTATTACAATAGAATTCACCATAAGGGTAATGTATGTGATGGTGGTAGTTTCATGGTGTGGATCAGCTAACATTGACCTAATGGTTATCTCCACTGACTTGAACATCTCATGTATGTGATTTTTTTTCTAGCATAGATTGTTAAATATTTGTTTGGTCTTGGTTAAGGGAAAACCCCAGTGACGCTACCTCCCTACCAAGCAATGACAGACGAGATTAAAATGGTATTACTCTACTAGTTGAGGCCACCATTTCTCCTTTTTACATAAATTATCATTTTTTATTACCCTTTATAAACACTAATTATAGTAATATTATTACCAATGGTCATAATACCAAATGGTTATCATAATAAATAGTGATATTGACCAACATTCATATAAACCAATGGTCAGGTAATGATTTTATCCTAACTATCAATTTCCCCTTTATACTGTATATATATTTCACCATTCATCAATATTTACTACTTGATTCCCAATGATTTTTACAATTAATTTGATATCATCAATTATATTCCTTGTATTTATTTTGTAACACCTTTCATTGAAGGTTTAATCTTCTTGGGAGAGTTCCATCCTATAGTGTACACCAATGCATGGTTTAAATTATTAGGTTTTTACATCCCTATACCAGTATTAGCTATTATAATTGGTATAATTACACAACACACACACATATATATATTTATAATATTATTACTATGTACATACAATTTAAAATATAATAAAAAATTCATTAGGAAAAAGGGTTTTTTAATTGACAATAAAATAAATTTTCAAGATGTTATAATATGAACCATCATATTAATGGATACAAGATTTTAAAACTATGTATATCAGTTCTGTGAAACGAGAGACCTGAGAATATATATTATATTGAAAATATAAATTTCAAAGAGAAAATGGAATTTCTACTATGAAATAAATAAGGAATAGAGAAAAGATTTTAGCACTCATTGAATACATTTCCAATAAAGAAGAAAAAAAAGATATCATTGTAGTGTAATGAAGAAAGGTGTTTCCATGACCTCTCATGGAAAGTAGACACTTCTCATAGTGATATTTATGAAAGGTTATGAGGGAGTAAGAGAAGATAAAAGGAACCTACATCTTTTTAGTGAAATCAAAAAACAATAGGTGATATTGTTCCTATCATTTGATCCAATTTGTTATACTTTCTTATAATACCGAGAAAAGAGAGAGTAATTGTGAGGTAATTGATCCTAATGAGATAATGAATCTTCTTTAAACCTTTATATGTAAAATTTTATTAGTATGGAGTGAAATAGCCTAGAATGACACAAGAAATGAGCTTAGTGATTCGGTGAATAAACAAATTATTGATCGCATGCTCCTTAGATTATCCCAGAGTGGTGAACCACATAAAAAACAATGTATCCCTTATGATTTATTGTTTATATTTTTCACATCATATAACTGGTTATGGTGAGGTAAAGTGAAAATTGTTAATTTTTTTGTAAATTATAGTCAACTAATCATATCAAAAAAGAAGAAAAATGAGCAAAATAACAAAACATTAAGGTTAACTGTTCAATATAACTTAGGATAGTGAGGAGAAAAATAAAAAGTGTTTAAAATGGGAATAATTTCCTTAACCTGATTTCCCCCCTCCAATGGAATCTCTCACCTAATCATCCTCAGGGGCCCTATAATTAGTATTATAGTGACGAAATATTCTATTTATTTTTTAAATATGACTTATTCTAATTTTTTTGAAAGTTTATACATTTATAGTGAAATATTATTTGATAAAAATAATTTCAAAATTTAAAAGATGGAGTTTATTACATACTTGTAAGAACAGGTTCTAATTCCTTACAAAGTTTTATTAGAAGTAATTTTTTTGTTAAGTTGACATGGAATAGTCTTAGATACAGATCAAATAAATTTGGATATTTATGCCTAATAAAATAATTAATTAAAGGATACTCTAAAATAAATAGTGTTCAAGATGATTTCTCACTAAAAGTTTTCAAAAATATATATTTAATAGTGCTAAAAGATTCATTTGAAAAATAATCTATGTTCAAAGAGATACATAAATAAATACATAATAAGAGGCATGCAGACAAATTAGATGAAATTTATCTTATGTATACAGTAAAAAATATAAAAAGAAAGAGGAATTATACCTATAAAAGGATCACTCCAACCAAGGGAAATATGTTTCTTCCTTTAACAATATCCTTGGTTTGGGAGAATCAAGTGAACTATAAAACTAAGTATCACTTTTATTGTGCAAAAGAAAATATGATTCTGATAAGGAAATAAAAAAATAAGCTTTCAACCATGAAGTTGTTAAAAAAAATAAATAGGAGATCCCAGCCTTAAAATGGAAGGTGGATTAAGGATAAGTCATGTATTAAGTGAACAATTCTTTTATTGAAGAATTTTACTTGAAAAAAGGATAAAAAGAGGGTAAGTAGTATTGAATTTTGATATAAAAAAGATGATCACATTAATGAAAGATAAAATTGATTCTCTAGAAGATGTTTTTTAAGAAATAAAAAATAATATAGCCACTAAAAAGGAAATAAAGGAAAGTACTACCCCTCTCAACTCAAATGGAAGAGAGTATATGGTTTTCTATGGAATCTGTCTCAAAAAATGAATGATTTGGCTATCAAGATGAAGGATAAAGATGAAGAAATTTGGAAACATGAAAAGAGGATAAAAAATATAATTAATGAAAAAATATTCCCTTTACGATAAAACCAAATTATACACAGAAGATAATTTTATATATAAATTATAAAAATAAGGGGAATTTGGAATATGCAAGAAGAAATGATGACATTAAATTTGAAAATAATAATAATATTCTTGAAAATCCAAGAATATTAGGCCCACAAAAGAAGTAATAAAAAGGTGTTATGATTGTGGAAGGTTTGTGCACATAATTAGAATATGTTTTGAATCATAAAGGCTCAAGTGTGTGGTATAACCTACTACATCATCTCCTAATTTAAAATGAGATCCTGTATGGTATGGTTTTTTTGGGAAACTAATCTATCTATTATTACCCCATGAATTTCATAAGAATTAAAATAAGATCAATTATATATCCCCCACTCCTATGATATACAAGTAAAGACTTTATCCTGTAAAATAACCATTTTATGATAAAAAATGTTCACTATTTTGGAGAAAAAACATAGAGATCAAAGAAGGATAACCCAAGAACCTAATTCACTATATTCTCTATGAACCTATTAAAAATAAAGTAACAATATATGTAGGATAGAGAGCAAGGAGTAATTTAATATAGTTATGAGAAAGGTGGAAGAACCTAAGTAGAAGGATCAAATAAAGAATAAGTCCAAGATGGAACTGATGATCATCAAGGAAGATACATTACTTAGTTATCTCAAAAAAACTATTATAAGGTAAGAGATTAAAACTAATATAAATTTCTTCAAATCTAGAAGGAATATGTATGAAATATCCATTAGTGTTACATCCCAATAGGGCATTTACACAAGTGAGATTTTATTCCACAGTTGTGGGAAATCCCAAAACAAAGAAGATAAGGTGTACTAACATCCAAAAATAAATTTTATATGTGGTATCACATATATAAGATTCTTTGATAAGGGGATGCATAAGTTTTACATAACAGATGATTAAGATAAAAAGGATAAAGTTGAAAAAGTATTGGATTTCATTCCCAAAAATCTAATAAATGGAAAAGAAAAGTGTAAAGATGATGGGTTAGTTCATCATGTACAACCCCATTAACCAAATTTAATAAATATAAGGGATACATATCCCCATATTCTTTAAATGTTTCTAACTGTGGTGTAGAAAATTGGGCTAGATAAAATCCATAGGGAAGTCATCCAATAAAATTACGTGATATTGAGTTGATAGATAGATTTTTTGAAGCTAGAAAATGCATGAAACTAGTGGAGTAAGATGTTTTTCTATCCCCATTTAGTATCATGACTGGATAAGAGTATCAAGGCTAAGTCAGACTCTAAACTAAATATTAAATATGGATAGATTTAGAAATAATTTTGAAAAGAATTTGTGTCAAAGACATATAGAAAACAAATAGTGGGATAACATTGAATCATTTTGTATAAAAGGTGATATTAAGATAAGGAGTTAGTGTAATAAAAATAATAATGAATATTATAGATTAGGAAGAATATAGAAGAGTTAATTTTATATTAATTTATTTATGTTCTGAAAACTAGTATTAGCTACTTATTTTATAGGATACTAAAAGCTGTTATCAGAGAAATGTTATTATCAATATAAGATATTCCCAAGTTGTAAAGTACCACAATAATTGGTTTAAAAAGTTTATTCTATAACTCATTGGGAGTTGATGATAAAATTTCAAATTCCAATAAACCACATCTATTAATGATGATTCTTATGAAGTCTTTGAGGTTCAAGTAGTATCACTTGTTCATTTTAACAAGTTGTGTAAATTTATTATTAACGTCATACTCATTTTTTTAATATTTATACTATAATATTTTGGAGAATGTTATTTAGATCACAATTTTAGTGTTTCTCATTGAAATTGTTATGATTTTGTTAGTATCCATGAATGACATAGATGGATATATGGTGGTTAACATAGGCTATTATTTCCTAAATTAATTATATGACTTAGTATGATTATAGTACTTGTTATCAATCCAAATTCTATGTATTAAATTCACTGGCTGGATATAATTTATTTAATGTAGCTATCATGAATATTGTATTAAAGGAATATCATAAAGCTGGATAGTTCAAATAGAAATTGTTTAGAATAAACAAATAGAGGATTTGGTCAATCAAAAAGTGGTTGAAGATAGAAGATGAAGTATTTTAAAAAAGGGAGATATATCAAAACTGAATCATCAAAGTCAAATTTTAATACTATGAGAAATAAATAAAATATAATAATAGTGGGAGTGAAAAATCCAGTGAAAGAAAATTATTTCCAAAGGTAGAGTATAAAGGATGAGTACAAAATGATGTGGATACTGTAATAACCCGAATCTTCTTTTCAGGTATGTTTTTATTTCTTTTCTAGAGTTATTGAGAAAAGAGGAGTTTCTGGAAAATTTTGAAGTACACACTGTGTACTTTACGAGTACATGCTGTGTAATCAATTTCTGTGGGTAGCCGTGTGCTGGCCGTGTAGCGGCCATGCACACATCCATGTGGGGGTGACCTGGAGGCCACCTAAAGAGGAGTACAAAATTGGAAGGTACACGCCATGTACTCCAAAAGTACATCCCATGTATTTTTTTTCATTGAACGCACCGGGGTCACGTCTGACAGATAGAATACTCATCTTCTAGGTCTCGTTTGTCTGAGAGAGTCCATATGGCCGCAGATCTTGGATGATCCCCCAAGCCTCCTTCTGTTCTCTAAATCAAACACCACTGGTTGCGTTGGAATCACATCGGTGAGTTCTCTCTTCTTCTTGATCCTCATTTAATGATTTCTCATCTTTCATGAATTATCGTGGGTTGAATGTTTTATATGTTTTCATAGATCTACAATGTTCTAAGGAGATTCAAGCTTCGAGGTTCACATATATCGATCTCCTAACCCTGAGGTAGGTGGTTTGTTACTTTATATGGAAATTATTTGAGTATTATGTGCAAATTCCACCAATACTCTTGAACGGTGTATTGCATGTTTACCATTTTACCCCTATTGTTTTCCTACCATGCTTGTATGATTGTGTAGAAGTTAACTGGATATGGTTAGGGTATTTTTACATGCTTAGATGTATTTTGACCACACATGTTCTGTTTATGACCGTTTGGTCCTATTTTGCCTGTTTTCTATGCCTATTGCTATAGGATGGAGAGTTTGTATTATGACATTCTTGATGTGCTGTGGAATATTTAGCCAAGTAGTTTTGTAGGTTTACTTTGTTCATACTGCATTTCTATGCTCGTTGACCTACAAAGGACCGTGAGAACCTGGTGTAGTAGGCTATAAGGGGAATTGACCGGGTGGGCTTCCATAGAGAGTCCTTGAGTACTTCAGACTATAAGGGGAATTGACCGAGTGAGCTTCCTCAGAGAGTCTTTGAGAATTTTAGACTATAAGGAGAATTGACCGTGCGATCTTCCTCAAAGAGTCTTTTTTAATCTGAATTACCTTGAATGCTTTAGACTATAAGGTTAATTGACTGTGAGTTCTTCCTTAGAGAGTCTATGAATGACCTGAGCTATATGGGGAATTGACTGAGAGAGCTTCGTCAGAGAGTCCATGACCTTGGGGATATAAGGGGAATTGACTGCGAGTGCTTCCTCAAAGAATCTTTACATACTGAACCACATGGGTTAGGCCGAGTGTACTGCCTAGAGGATGTCTTGTACTTGTTAGGTAGGACCAGAGGGGAGGGTTGTGAGTACTTTCCAGAGGGTTACCTATTTGTTCTTAGATGTTTGATTAGTTGTTGCTTGATGTTGAAACTGTGGATTGTTTAATACTGAGTACTTTCCTGGTTGCTGTTTTTTGTACCTTACCTTCCATATATTCACTGACTGTTAGGCACAGATCTTTGGGTGGTTTCCTACTTGGATTCAGTCTCATACCCTATTTGGGTCATGCTCTTGGGCCCAAACAGATTATATTGTTACAGGTATAGATAAGGGCAAGGGCCCTTCTACTTTAGGTACTTGAATTTATGTGTAGATGGAGAGAATGGGATCAATCTTAGGCTTGCGATGCTGGGGAGCTGTTTATATTTTTCTTTTGCACTTTGGTTTAGCAGTGTTTGTATTTCTAGCATTGTGACTTGTTTGGATGTTTTCCTAGACATATGTATCATTCATAATTATGTATATATATATATTCACTTCATTTGTTTATTATTTCAGTCTTATGTATTTACTGTTGTTGGATATTTACTACTTTCACTTTTGTATGTATTTATTTACTTCTTCTGTGTACTCTACTATTGAGGGCATAGTTTCCCCACTATCACACCGAAGGCCCTCGCTGCTAGTCGGCAGCTTCTGGTGTTTGGGGAAATAAGCTTGAGGTCATGTGACCAACCGGGTATGGGGCGCCTCTGGGTAGCTTCCGTAATCAGGATATTACAATACCCTATTTTTTCAATTGGAAAAGGTAGAGTGTGCACCCAAATATTGTTTTAATTTCATCCTACGGAACTCAAATATTTATGGGGAGAAAAGATGAGGTTTCATATGAATTAAGTAGACCCTTTTCTGTTTCATTTCTAATAAGGGGGATAGGGAGGCCCCCCTAAATATATCCATATGTGTTCTTAAAGATTCATTTATTTTTTTTGAAATTTGACGGAGTTTGATTTAAGGGGATATTTTATAAAAAATCAAAAAGGGGAGATTTTTAAACCCCTAAGGGGATTTTATGGTGTTTTATTTAATGTTATATTGTCAAAAAAGTATATAAGGGAATATTATTGAATCCATAATAGTTTATACTGCATTTTTTTGCAATATATGATGATTATTTATTAAAAAATTATTGACAATACGTGTTTGATTGTATATATTAGAAATATGTCTGGGTTTAAATTGTTGATATTGTTTAAAAGGAATTAGTGATTTTTAGAGGATTTTTATGGATTCATTAGACCCATAGTGTATAAATAATAAGGATAAGAAGATTCTAGAGAGAAATATGTATAAAAGATAGGCTCTATGATGAAATAGATAAGGTTGCACCATAGGATAAGTTTTCCTGGAGTATACTTTTTTTATTATTGGAGTTTTCTATGCCATATTAAGACACCACCTTGAAACTCACTAAATTGTAATAAAATAATATCAAGAGAAAAATATTCTTACATCATAGTGCAGTGGGATACACCATAAATAATGGTCTAGTAAATGTATATAGACTTTATAAAAAAGTTAATTGATGACCTATATAATGTTTATTCCTACAAATAACCTATGTAATGGTATATAAGGTTACACAATAGGGTGACTCCATATTTCTATTGGTAAAATAAGTAAACCTAAATACTTATAAGGGTCATCTCATAGAAAATAAATTTATATAAAGGTAACTCTAAAGTCCTCAAGCATTTATAAGGGTATTAGGGACTCACATAAATGTAATGAAGCTACCTTGATTTTAATTAAGGTAATCATACACATTTCTTTAAGGTAATACGTGATATGAATAAATGTTAGTGCCTTTTTAGAGGAGGAATCGACACTGTAGAATGATCTTGCAATGTAGAGTGTTTTATTTCGAAAATGTATATGATTTTATGATTCTATAAGCCTAAAAGTGTCTATTCTATATGAAATTAACTTCACCATATCCATTATGTTATTTTAAGAGGATTGTGGTGATTATGTAGTGATTGTGGGAGAGTAATGTGGAAGTTAAATGGTGTGAGAATTATGGATTTCTTAAACTATATGAGGCTATACCTTGGGAGAGTTTTCCATTCCATAATTTATGATACATATCTATTTATACACAAGAGTATATGAGGCTATGAAATAAAAAAGTCATGGAAGAGGATGACTACTCCATGGAATAATAGATCATGTTTTAAGCAGAAAATATTCCAGATGTAACACCCCATGCTTCCATGGTACCCATCTCTTTGAATAATTCAATAGCTTGCGTTGTATGAAACTTCGAGTTCTAGTACACCACGACTAATCAAACTATCTATTATGAATAATAATACCATATTTTTAAAATTTTATAAATTTTATTTTTCAAAATGGAAATCATTTTTGGATTTAGAATATAAAAATTATCTTAAGGTGAATTTTTGGTATTTTTCTCAAGACATTCAATTTTTGATGAATAGTGAAAAACACCGCGTTATTGATTAAAAATGACTTTTATTTAAATAATAATAATAATAATTTAAATTTATTTTAATGTAAAAATAGATATATAATACCTATATTATTCCAAGGTAATTCATTGATTTTATTTTATAATAAGATTAGATATATAAAAATTTATTGAACTTTTTACCGTCTTTTACCCACCTTCTAGGCACATGTGCAAATTTGATTAAAACGTAATTTCACCGCTTCTATGAATTAAATTTAAAAAATTTGAGAGACATGGTTGACATCTGTATGTAAAATGTGGTTCAATAATATGAAAATAATTTTTAGTGAATAGTAACTTTGATATTTTATTTACCACTGTAAAAAGTAAATAGGGTAATTAAAAGTAAAAATGATATTATAATTACCATAACACATGTACTAATTCAATTGGATAAGTGTTTTTTCGACCAAAATAAACCTTAGGAATAAAATATGATCCTTTTGGTCAACTTGGATTATATTAGGACATCTATTATTATTTTATTTAATGAAGAGTCAAATGTGTTAAATTCAAAGTTTAATAACCAAACCATTTTTAATATAGGGTTATACATAAGATAGATTAAACTATAAATATTCAATTTAAATCTAAAAAGATTTTATACATAAAATATTTTATTTATAATTTTTATATATTATATAATTAAATTTATTTATGACATATTGATGATGAAGTAACGAACTTATTAATGAAAGATTAAAATAATTGATATTATAAATATTAAAATAAATATAAATTGAGACTTTTGATGCATTTCACGAATTTTATAGGTTAATATGAAATCTTAGGGTTTATTAAATAAATTTTTTTGAAGTGATAAAGTTTTCATGACTTTCACAAAAACCAAATACTAAATTGTGTCACAATTGACATAAATGAGTTTTTAAAACAAATACTATTTTATTAAATGATTTAATATTCCTAAAGATCTAAGGTTAATCCAAATGACTTATATAAGTTTATATATGTCAATAATGAACCACTTGGGGTTTGATTTTATTTTTATAGTATGTTTATTAAGCATTTATTATAATAATACAATAATTCATGGTAAAATTTAAACTATATAACTAAGAGTTAAATATAAAAGATGAGGTTATTATGGTGACCGATACCTATCTAAAACCTATTGGTGGAGAGATTTTCGACCCGGAACCACCTTATCCACAAAATAAATCCTTTTGGAGCCATTATAAACCAAATATGATTGTATAATAAAATAATATTTCAAGATTTTTCTAAAGTGACCCTCACCTCTCTTATAAAAGGGTACTTCCCCTTATCTTAATTTCACACCTACAAATCCATTTGTCTCGGACAAACCCTACTAAAATATTCTCCCAACTACCCTAACTTAAACCTAGAGGCCTTACTTTTATCATAAATCCAACCTAATGATCCTTTTTGATCAAATCAAAAGAAAATGCCCAAAAAAGAGGTAATAATTTCACCCACTCTTTCAAAGTTTTTTCTTCTTCCACTTCCTCTTTATTTGTTGTTTCCATACAAGAATAATAACTCCAGTACCATATACATACTATGATTTTATTAAGATATGGTACAACCATATTCATTATTCTATCCATCCTAGGAATGACAAGTCACCATACACACGTACGTACGACTTACTGTCTCCACGTTGTGGTGTAGTTTGTTATTAAAAAACTTACTTATTTTTATGGGTATAATAATTATCAAAACTAATGTAAATAATAATTATTACATGTTAATGATTATTTATATATTATATACCATCCAATTACATAAAATTTTACCATTAACAGAATGATATTGTCGCTCGTGCGTACGTAAGGATTACCATCTCCAGGAATGCGATGAGATTCATTCCCCATCATAATCATTCAAGAATAATTTTAATTTTATGATTAAAAATAATTTTTAAGAACTTAATATCATTATAGATATGAATAAAATACATCCTATCGATAAACAACATGACTTATGTAACAAAACATATAAAGGAAAATGGATTAGGTAACACCCAAAACAATGATACTGCTGAAATATTATTAACAAATAAAAATAATAAGATCATATATGTGATATTAGATTTATGTATATGGTTTTTGTGTAATTTAATAACAATGATTTAACTATTATATAGGAGGTTAATGTACCCTCGATCAAGAAAAAGTACAAAGTAAGGATTAATTTTACAATCTCTTTATTATCTAAGGTTATTTATATGTAAGTATCTAATGGGACCTCTTTATCATCCACATCCATGTTTCATAAAAATGTATTTCAAAACATTTTTACTATTCCTAGAATATGGGTTAAAGTCATTTATACCTTTTTTTTGCTTTTTATTAAATGTTTTTATAGGAATATTTCTGTCTTTTTTTCAAACAAGGTACTTTATGACCTTTTCAACAAATTAAGGTAAGAATATTTTTTTAACTTATAAAGTGGGTGTAGCTATTTTCCACCATTATAAAAAATTTAAAGCTTCCCTTAAAATATTATAATAATATTTTCAAAATAATTTTTTTTCTTTTATAATTATGTGAATTTTAAATTATTTCAAAATAGAAATAGGTATTTCTCTAAAATTGTTTTTCTTTCATCTATGTCAACATCCTTTGATGGATTTTAAATTTGTTTGAAGATGATTTATTATGATACAATCTTCCATATTGTATTGAAGGTTTTCTGATATGTTTGACTGGGGATGTGTTATTTTTATACTGTTCATGGGTTATGGTTAAAGTATTAACATTTTGTATGCTAGTTTTAATATGAATGTTTATGTTATGTTTTAATCATTTCATATGAGGAATGCATTAGACTTAGTAAGTGATGGGTGGATCCCTCTATAGCTCCTCGATGCATCAGTAAGTCTCCCAAGAAAAACTAGTGTCTTGGAATAAGGCCTTGACAAAATATTATTTGTAGTCTTGGAATGAGACCTTGAATATTTGGTTATGATGTCCGACATTATGCATTTCATCATTATAAAATTATCTATTGATATTATCTGTGATTATTTGAATAGTATAATATCCATGTGAATAAGTAAATGGAATTATTCGATTTATCTTTTCCATATTATGATGTTGTTTAAGTTTAAAAGGCTTGTTTTTTAGTCTTATAAATTGCCTTAAATTTTTATGATTAATTATGAATGTTTCTACTATATTGTTATCCTTAATGAACACCTGATCTCACCACATTATATGTTTTATTTTTCCCAAGATTCAAAGATTTATATTATGACTGACTTGTATGGATAGTCTAAGGGAGATGAATGTGTTAAAAGTAGACACAATTTTGTTGTTTTTCATTTCATAATGTAATGTAAAACTTATGTTTGTATCAAGTACTTATAAGGTTACTAAACTGATCGGTATTTTGGGATTTAATACATTGTGATCATGACAATGTTATGTAATAATGCAATGACTATGGGTAACTAGGGTCGGGGAATTACAATTAGTATAAGAGGAATTTTAGTAAAAACCTTTGAAACAAGATTTAGAAAAACTCTGATTGGAGGACATTACCCTAAGATAGACTTTGAGGATTAATATAAAAGAACTTTCTAGAATTTTGGTAATGTAGAGATTTTGTGAATTTTACAAGCAATACATCCCTATGTGGATACGAGCAGGTAGAGGTGGACCTGGAACAGATGTAACTAGGAGTGAAAACTCTGACAAGGAGTTTCGAGCTTGACTCGGGGTATCATAGTACACAACAACGAGCCTTTCTGCACTCTTGGTATGACACTCCAGGGGGTTATGCATAGGATAATTCACATTATCTTTACAAACCATTATAAAGGATTTATGAGTTAGTACCACCTCAAAGAATTTTTTTTTATGATTATGGATTATATGCATAAACTATTCAATTTATGTTAGGTATTTTATTAGTTTAGAATTATGTATTGCGATTCATAAACTAATCTAATGTTTGGCATTGTTTATAAATGGTGACTAGTTGAAGGAATAAAAACCATATCAATGCACATAATAGATGTCGAGATTTCCCTCATACTTAAGATAATTATATTAGAGCTGGTGATGAAACCGATGCTGAACAACTTATAAACATGCTGGGAGAAGTCACATAGGATATGAGTAATAACCTTACCCGTACGGAGCACCCTAACCCACAATGCAGAGGATCAATGTTAGACTACTTCATGAGGAAACAACCCCCAACATTAAATGGGACTATAAATCCATTTGTAACTGAGCAATATATAAGTTCTTTAGAGCAAATATTTCATGCTTTGGGGAGTAGTAAAAGGGAAAAAGAGTTCATGGCAATTTATCACCTCATGGGAGATGCACATAAATGGTGGTCATTAATTCAAAACACAAAGGAGGATGAAAATGTATCAAATATGGAATGGATGGAGTTTAAAGTACATTTATTAGAAAAATACTTTCCTCGTGACCATCAAGTAGATATGGAAAGACAATTTCTAAGTCTTAGGAAAAAGGAGGATGAGAATGTCACAATGTATGAGGATAAATTTACAAGGTTAGCAAGGCATGCATCAAATTATATATGTAACTGAAGGAAAAATATTGATCGATTCTTCGATGAGATAAAACCATTTCTCCATCGAGAATTAGTCTCACAATCCTTCTCATCGTACAAAGATATTGTCTCATGTGCTATCAAAATAGAAAAGGAATTCTTTATGTCTTACGACTTTAAAGAAAAGTAAGAGAAGAAGAGATCTGTTGAACACTATGGAAAGAAAAATGAGGGGAATAAGGGAAAAGTTGAATTTTCATCCTACAGTAAATGTGGGAAGAAACATCCTGATAATTTCCTAAAGGGAATGAGATTTTGTTACATGTGTGGAGAAAAAGGCCACCAAGCTCGTGATTATAAGGGGATGAAAGGGTCTGTCAATATGGAATCCTACAATTATAGATTAATTGAGCATTATGAAAATGAATGTCGTAAGATCCAAGGAAACTTACCTCAAAAAAGGCCAAGGGAGTAAGGCCAAGCATATTCCATCACTACTGCTGAGGTTGAAGCACTAAATGATGTGGTGTCATGTAATTTAATGGTTTCATCAAATTTATCCAATGATTTATTTGATTATAGATCATCACATTGTTTCATATCTTCCCAATTTTCTAAGAAAATTAGATATTTCCAATTTGATTTAACATGTGAGTTTTCATTCAAAACTCTTAAGGGAAGTATCATTGCAACAAAGTTTTGAGAATCAGTTACCATTAGGGGATATAAACATGCTTTATCTACTGATCTCATTGTCATACCCATGATTTAATTTGATATAATATTTAGTGTGGATTGTATTTCAGACCATGCTGTAAAAATTTATTGTAAGAAGAAGGATGTTACAATTTTTGATGATGATAAGGAGTACCTTATCTTTAGAGCAGAAACATCACCATCTGATTCTTATCTAGATCCACCCCAAGTAGCTCTACTAAATTCAATTTTTGGGGAGGAAGAGAATGAAATAACTATGGGTGAGGAAAGGAATGTTAAAATAGAGAATGTACCTATTGTGCCAGAATATGTTGATGTGTTTCTAGAGGAATTACCAGGACATCCTATAGAACACAAAATTATGTTTTCCATTTACTTAATTCTTGGTTCAAGGCCCATATCGAATACCCCTTATAGAATGGCCACCATGGAATTAGTTAAACTAAAGAAACAACTAGAGGAATTGAGTAATAAAGGATTTATTCACCCTATTGTTTCTCCATGGTAAGCCCCTATTTTTTTAAGAAGAAAGAGAGATATATGAGGTTGTGCATTGAATTTAGGGAGTTTAATGATATAAAAATAGAGAAAAAGTATCCCCTACCTCTAATTGATGATTTATTCGATCAACTTTATGGAACTAAACATTTTTCAAAGATTGAAATTCGATATGGATATCATCAGTTGTATGTGAAGAAGTAAGACATTCTGAATACAACATTTCATACCAAGTATGGGCATTATGAGTTTACAGTAATGCCTTTTGGACTGACTAATGCACCCTCTGTCTTCATGGATCTAATGAATAGAGTTTTCAAGTAATATATTGATGACTTTGTAGTGGAATTAATTGATGATATCTCGATATACTCCCAAATCTACGAATATCATAAAAATCACTTGAACACTATTCTAAAGACTCTTAGAATAAATGAATTATATGGTAAATTTAGCAAGTATGAATTCTAGATTTAGGAGATTTCTTTTCTTAGCCATATTATCTCTTAGGATGGAATCACTATTGATTCTTCAAAGACAAAGGAAATTCATGAATGGCCAACACTGACGTGTATAACCGAGGTATGCAGTTTTATTGGTTTAGATGGTTACTATCTATGTTTCATCCAGAATTTTTACCGATTGGCTAACCCATTAACCAAGCTCACACGTAAAGGGGTTAAATTTGTTTGGACAAAAGAGTATGAAGAATTTCTTGAAGAAATGAAGAGAATATTATTCAATTTCCCTATATTGACTCTACCATCGGGGAATTATGGGGATTTTATTTATAGTGATTCTTCAAATAAAGGACTATGATGTGTCCTTATGAAAAATGATAGAGTTATTGAATGTGCATAATGAAAACTAAAAATTCTTGAACAAAACTATCCCACTCATGATCTTGAGATAGCAGCTGTAATCTTTTCTCTGAAGAAATGGAGACACTATCTATGTGGTATAAAATGTGAGATATATACTGATCAAAATAGTTTGAAGTATATTTTTTCATAGAAAGAACTCAACATGAGGAAAAGGTGATGGATTGAACAACTCAAGGATTATGATTTCACTATACACTACCACCGGGGGATGGAAAAAAGGTAGTAGATACTTTGAGCTGAAAGAATCATGGTGTTTTGAAGAAGATGAGAGTTGAAAGGTATCCTATGTTCATGGATCTAGTAAAGATGGATATGGGAATAATCATGGAAGGTGAAACATCAATACTGTTTCAAATGGTTTCCAACCCATCTTTACTAAAAAGGATAAAAATTTATCATAGTGATGATGAGGAGTTTCAAAAGAAAATTAAAGCTGTGAACGATGAGAGATTGATCGACTTCATATATGAAGATGTGATTTTAAAATTTGGGAAGAGAATGTGTGTTCCTATCATACTTGATCTAAAAAGGGAAATTGTTGGATGATGCTCAAAGCTCCAATTTCTATATACACCCTAGTAGCACTAAGATGTATAGATATTTGAAGGATCATTTTTGGTGAGATAACATGAAGAAGGAGATTGTTGATTATGTGTCAAGATATATGGTTTGTCAACAAGTTAAGGCCGAAAGACAACATCCTAGAGGATTTATGCAACCCTTTACCATACCTGAGTGCAAATTGGATGATATTATTATGGATTTTGTCATGGGGATACCAAAGATTCCTAGAAGGAATGATGCAATATGGGCCATTGTTGAATGTCTTACCATGTCAGCACATTTTCTTGCTATAAGAGAAGATTTACCACTTGAATGTTTAGCAAGACAATATATTAATGAAGTTGTAAGACTTAATGGAGTACCCATATCAATTTTTTCTGATCGTGATCCTTGTTTTACATCAAGATTTTGGAAAAAAATTCAGAAGGCCCTTGATACTGAACTTCGTTTGAGCACTTCCTACCACCCTCAAACTGATGGAAAATTAAAAGAGACTATTCATTACTTAGAAGACATGTTGAAATCTTTATCACTTGACTTTCAAGGTATTTGGGATCAATATTTACCTCTAGTAAAATATTTCTATAAAAATATAATCCATTAAGGTATTCAGATGACACCATATGAAGCGTTATATGGAAAGAGATGTTACACAATAACTTGTTGGGATGATGTTGGTGAAAGAAACCTTGTAGGCCCTGAATTTGATGAGGAAACAATGGAAAAGGTGAAGGTTATCCAAACCCACATCAAAGCAGCTCAATGTAGGAAAAAGAGATATGCTGATAACTGAAGGAAAGATTTGGAATTTCAAGTAGGAGATCCTGTTTTCTTAAAGTTATCTCCATGGAAGGGTGTTTTATAATTCAGTAAGAAGGGTAAATTTAGTCCCAGGTACATCGTACATTTCAAAATTATAGAACAAATTGGAGTTGTAGCTTACTGTTTGAAAATACCACTAAGTCTATCCAAATTTCATAATGTGTTCCACGTAAAACTATTGAGAAAATACTTGCTTGATCCAACGAATGTAATCTCCTATGAAGAAATAGAACTGGAACCCGATATGTCTTATTGAGAAGAGGCTATTAGAATTTTTGATACCAGAGAACAAGTGTTGAGAAACCAGATGACCCATCTGGTAAATGTTCTATGGAGAAACCATAAGATAGAAGAGGCAACGTTGGAACCCAAGGAACTTATGATGAAGAACAACCCAAATATTTTTATGCAGTAGTATTCTAGAAATTTCAAGGAAAAAATTATTTGAAGGAGGGAAGAATGTAACAACCCAATCTTCCACGATACCCTTCTCTTTGAGTAATGCAATAGCTAGCGTTGTATGAAACTTTGAGTTCTAGTACACCATGACTAATCAAACAAGCCACTATGAATATTAATACCCACTTTTTTAAAATTTTATAAATTTTATTTTCCAAAATAGAGTACATTTTTGGATTCAGAATATAAAAATTAGCATAGGGTAAATATTTGGTATTTTTCTAAAAACATTAAATTTTTGATGAATACAGAAAAACACTGCATCATTGTTTAAAACCGACTTTTATTTAAATAATTATTATTTCTATTTAAATTTATTTTAAAGTCAAAATAGATACATAATACCAATATTAGTCTAATGTAATTCAATGAAGTTACTTTATAATAAGATTAGATATATAAAATTTTATTATACTTTTTACCGTATTTTACCCATATTCTAGGCACATTTGAAAATTTTCATTAAACATAATTTTACCGCTTCTATTAATTAAATTTCAAAAATCCAATATACATGGTTGACATAATTAAGTAAAATTTGGTTGAATAGGATGAAAATATTTTCTGGTGAATAGTAACTTTTGAATTTTATTTACCACGGTTAAAAGTAAATAGGGAAATTAAAGGTAAAAATGATTTTATAATTACCCCAACACATGTCCTAATTCTACTAGATAATCATTTTTCGACCAAAGTCAACCTTTGGAATAAAAATGATCTTTTTGGTCCACTTGGATTAGATTAGGAAATTTATTATTATTTTATTTAAAGAAGAGTAAAAAGTGTTAAATTCAAAGTTTAATAACTAAACCATTTTTTATATAGGGTTATACATAATATAAATTCAAATATAAATATTCAGTATAAAGATAAAAATATTTTATACACAATAGTATTATATTTATAATTTTTAGACATTAACAAATTAAATTTATTATTCACACAATGATGATGCAGTAATTACCTTATTAATGAAAGATTAAAATAATTGATATTATAAATATTAAAATAAAAATAAATTGAAAATTTTTATGAATTACAGTAATTTTATAGGTTAATATGGAATGTTAGGGTTGATTAGATATTTTCTTTGAAGTGATAATTTTTTATGACTTTCACAAAAACCAAATACTAAATAGTGTCAAAATTGACATAAATGAGTTTTTTAAACAAATACTATTTTATTAAATGATATAATATGCTTAAAAATATAAGGATTTTCCAAATGACTTAAATGTTGTTATATATATAAATAATGAACCACTTGGGGTTCTCTTGGATTTTTATAGTAAGTTTATTAACCATTTATTATAATAATACAAGAATGCATGGTAAAATTTAATCTATTTAACTAAGAGTTTAATCTAAAAGATAAGTTTAATATGGTGACCTAAACCTATCTATGACCTATTGGTAGAGATGTTTTTGACCCAGCCCCACATCATCCTTGAAATAAATTCTTTTGGATCCATTATAAACCAAATATGATTGTATAATAAAATAATATTTCAATATTTTCCTAAAGTGACCCTCACCTCTCTTATAAAAGGGCACTTCAACTTCTCTTAATTTCACAACTCCAAAGCCATTTGGCTCTTCCCAAAACTAATCCAATATCCTCTCAACTACCGTAAATTCATTCTAGAGGCCTTAATTTGATCATAAATCCAACCTAAGGATCCATTTTGATCAAATCAAAAGGAAACACCCAAAGAAGAGGTAATAATTTCACCACCTCTTTCAAAGTTCTTTTCTTCTTTAACTTCCTATTTTTTTGGTTCCGTACAAAAACAATAACTCTAGTACATTATACATATTGTGATGTTATTATAAATATGATACAACCATATTCATTATTATATCCATCCTATGAATGACAATTCACTATATGTGTGTACGTATGACTTACCGTCTCTACGTCGTGGTGTAGTTTGTTATTCAATCACTTCATTATTTGGATGGGTAAAATAATGAGTATAAATGATTTAAATAATAAACATAACATGTTAATTATTATGTATTTATGATATACTATCTAATTACATATTATTTCACCATCAATATAATGATATTGTCGCTCGTGCGTACATACGGATTACCACCTCCATGAACGTGATGAGATTCATTCCCCATCATAATCATTCAAGAATAATTTAAATTTTGTGATTAAAAATAATGTTTAAGAACATAATATAATTATGGATATTAATCAAATACATACTATCCATAACAAACATTACTTACGTAACAAAAACATTTATAGGAAAACGAATCAGTTCACACCTTAAACAATGATACTACTGAAATATTATTAACAAAGAAATATTAGAAGATCATATATCTGATATCATATTTATGAATTTGTTTCATGTATAATTTAATAATAACTATTTAACTATTATACATGAGGTTAACATACCCTTGATAAAGGAAAAGTACAATTTAAGGGTTAATTTTACAATCTCTTTATTATCCGAGGTTGTTTATATGTAAGTATCTACTGGGACCTCTTTATCATACACATCCATGTTTCTTAAAAATGTATTTCAAAACATTTTTACTATTACTAGAATATGGTTTAAAGTCATTTATACCCTTGTTTTAATTTTTATGAAATGTTTTGATAGGAATCTTTTCGTCATTTTTTATATAAGGTAGTTTATGGCCTTTTCGACAAATTAAGTTAAGAATATTTTTTAACTTATACAGAGGGTGAGAATATTTTCCACCATTATAACACCTTCGAAGCTTCCCTTACAAGCTTATAAGAATATTTTAAAAATAAATTTTTTCTTTTATAATTATTTGTCTTTTAAATTATTTTAAAATAGAAAGAGATATTTCTCTGAAATTGTTTTGATTTCATCTATGTCAACATTCTTTGAAAGTTTCCACTATATTGTTATCCTAACTGAGCACTTTAGCTCACCCCTTTCTATGTTTTATTTTTTCCAGGATGCGAAGAAGTATATTGTGACTGACCTACAAGGATAGTCTGAGGAATATGAATGTGTTAAAAGGAGAAATTGTTTTTTGTTTTTCATTTCATAATGTAATGTAAAGCTTATGTTTGTATCTAGTACTTCCAAGGATACTAAACTGATCATTATTTCGGGATTTGATCCATTGTGATCATGCCAATGTTATGTAATAATGCACCAATTCTAGTTAACTAGGGTTGGGGCGCTACACCAGAAAAACTGGTAATTCAATAGGAATGTTATAGATTGAGAATTTAGGGCTTTAAATCAATTAAAATTTAACAAAATTGACACATTAAATCTATAGTAAATAAGGAAAACTATCACAAAGATAATAGAAAAGAGGATTAATCAGAACCATCAGATTAAGAGCCCCACGATTATAGAACTACTTTTAGTAGTTTTGGAAAATGAGAGATCTAAGAATATAGAGTATATTGAAAATATGAATCTCATTTAGCAAAGGGAATTTATACTATATTTCAAGGAAGGAATATATAAATGATTTTGTAACTTGAGTAAAGATCGAGGAATTTTGAAGGAAGTAATCTTATAAAAATAATGTATCTAACCTAAGCCTTTATAAGGGTAATGTTCATAAATATGAGTGACCTAGCCTAATATTCAAAAATAAGTGAGCTTATTGATTCATTACATCGATACATTATCGATCACATGCTCCTTGAATTAGCACATAATAAAAAATTAATTAAAAATTAGTACATCACTTATAATTTCTTATTTATAATCCACACATCACATAAATAGTTAATTTGGGATAAAATGATCACTTTTAATATTTGGTGAAGGATAGTCAAGTAATTAGGTCAACTTATAAGATGAAAGATAAAATGAATTAACCCTTAAGGTTAATAGGTCGATATTGGTTAGGGTAGTGAGGAGAAAATAAACCATGTTTATATTTGGAATGAGTTACATACCCTAATTGAACTCTGTCTTAGGGTATCTCTTACCCAAGACCTTCGAGGGAACCTATAAAACAATTCATCTAAATTTTATTGAAATTTATTCTATAACTCATAAATGTTTATCTAGACAATACTATAGGGTCTCTTGGATATAGGTTTTGCCGCAAGTATAACTTTTATTGAGAACTCTACCTCATGATATGAGCCAAGGACTAAAAATTATTTAGGAAATGAATTAACATATTCCCTTATAATGAAGAATCCTTCATGGTTTATGATTTAATTTTCCTTAATTATTAGATAAATTTTTGATTCTTTATTAGGTATCACTACGCATACCTAAGAAGGATATAATGATGGAGATTCATAATATTATTTTCATTTGTATAGAAGCGTGAGATGATTTAGGATATGAAAATAGATCTCTCTTTCTAGATATTTGATATGATATTTATAAAATTTGTTCCAATTTATTCTATTTATAACACTAAGTTCAACCAATTTAATAATTAGGAGATATGCTAAAATAATATTCCCACATATGATAACTAGGGAAGAGTCCAACATATGGGTTGTAATGATTTCACAACCTGATTTTTCAAAGATATATCTACTTCAAGGTATTGGGGAGGTTATTTAATATTTATATTAAAAATTCAAGATATAAAGTATTATGTTGAATCTAAATCAAATAAAACATTTTCCATTCTTGAGTGAATAGTAAGTGTACCTTACACAACCTCAATTTACTTCACTTCCTTAGTGGTGGTGATAGAGTGAGCCTTTTATTTATCCCTTGGCTTAGGTCGATGTTGGAATTTATTACCCTAAAATATCCTTAGTTTAGTAAAATAACTTTTATATTTCTCATGTTATGTATAATTAAAGAATTGGAAAATTAGTGGTTTATTGAGAAAATCCTTTATTTCTTCCATTGTATAGTGTTACCTTTTTTTGTATCCCTTTGGGATTAATATACATGATTCCCATATTTTTCACATATAAAAGAGATTTTAATTATTTTATAGTTGTTTTCTTAGTTATTATTTCCACATCTTTGACATGTGGGAAGATGAATCTACTTACCCATATGTCCTTTTTCATTTGATCCTCTTGATAGAAACTTCAGCCTTTGTTTCTTGTCTCCATGTCTAGGGGACTATTCTCTAAACTCTATCTATACTTTGAGAGTGCACCAAAGCAATTTTTCATAACACCCAATTTATTAGACAATTAGTATTTTGAAATATATTATTTTAAATAACTAAATAATTTATCAACATTTCTATCATAATTGATAACAAATCTAGAGGAAAGCCTTGAAAACATTGTGAAATCCACCTTATAAGTTGAAATATATTCTTTTTTATTTTTCTTAAGGATTAAAAATTCCCTCTCTATATTATTATAATGAATTCAAAGGAATAATATGTAAAAAAATACTTTCTCAAAGTAATTACACTTCATAGATTCAACTTTAATATTTTTCTTTGTAATATTAATCAATTTTCCCCTCTAATCAAATTATCCTGCAAAATGATATACAACCTGAGTAACTGTCTCTTTATCTGAGAAATGAAGCGTGGAGAGTAAATTTTCTATATAATTTAACCATCATTCAATAATAATTTGATTGTAATATCATTTAAATGAAAAAGTAATTGTTTTACATTGGATGGAATGTATAATTTCTCCCACTTCGGTGAGGATGGATGTTCCACATAGTTTATGTTAATGTTCACAAATAGGGAAAAGTGGTTAGGTATGGTAATAAAGATTTTAAATAAATCTCCTATTTTATTAGGGGAAATATTTTTACAATAATTACATTATCCAACACATGGTTTGTATTTTTTTCTTCTGGTTCCTACCATTTTCTAAAATAGAAAATTTTAGAACAAAATAAAGTACAATAAATCATGGATAGTCAACTTAAGCATATGAGTAAATTAATGATAAGGCATTGACTTGTGAAATATATAATATTGACCTAGGTTATCTTTTACTAAACTAATTCCATATTTTTCTTTCCATTTATATTATTCAAACTATAGTGATACATTCCATACACACATGATTATCAAATCATTTTTAAACCAAATCTAATAATTCAATTCTCAAAATCAATATGTTTAGATTATTATAAAAATTAATCTTATACAATATGATTACTTATAAAACATTAAAATTTGTTTAAATTATTAAACATATTCCTCATATTATATTAAATAATCCTCATAATAAAAATAATCAATCAAGGACATAAATCATATAATGGGTGATCTAAAATACCAATTAAGGGGAGGAATAATAGGAAAGAACATAGAAATTAATTAATATAAGTACATGGGTGAGAATAATAATTAAATTGAAATCATAATCATATTATCATCATCAAGAAAATATGGTAGTTATTTTAAGAGACATGGAATATGGAAAATGTACAATAATGAAACATGATATGTATAATTGAAGAAAAAGACATCATAACATTATAGATAAATATAACTACATTGTGTACATGAATAAAATTATAGAAAAATCTAACAAAATAATTTATACATATAATGATCTCATTAGATATAAAACATTACCCATTGAATTATATGGATATATAATTATAGACCCACCCATCACATTGTAAGAACCCGGTTTTTCCACTTAGCTATGGATCCTTTATTTTCAGTCTAAATACTTAATTTGGACCTAATATGGATGCCTAATGAGTTAGTAAAGGTTCAATGGGTGTATGGGGATAATTCAGAGATAAGAACCCATCTTTTTAGAGAAAACATACCCTACTCACGATTTAGAGTAAACCATACGGATGGTGTTTTCTTAGGCATAGCCACCTCACACGGTTAGCACATGGCCATGTAGCCTAACCATGTGAGCACACCTTTTTCACAGGTACCCATGCATGGCCTACACATGGTTTGATCAAACGTGCAGATGATGTGATTTAGGGTAGATCTGTCCCGCACGGTTTGCGTATAGTTTGACAAACCGTACGGAGAAACTATGCGTATGCTATTGCTTTGGGTAATTTTCCAATTTTTCCATTAATGATCTAATTAAGTCACCCCTTCCTCCCAAATCCGTGTTTATGTTGGATTGACCTATTTATCTTTCAATTTGGGGTTTTCTGAAGATCAAAACATGTAATCAAGAGATCTTCATCATCCGACTTCCGATTGAGCTTCTGTTTGTCACGTTGGATGTGAAACGATATGTACTCAAATACTCTTTAGTCGTTCTTCTTCTATTTCTGTCTCAACCTAGGTATCTCCATATAAGCATTTTTAAATTTTTTCTTAGATCTTCTCCAATCTGAGAAAAATCAAGAGACGATACTGGAGGAGGATGATCATAAAACCATTAGGTGAGTGGTCTATAACTCATCCCTAAAGTTTGTTGATTTTGGAATGTTCATGTGGGTCCCACTGATCCCATCGGGGACTGTCTATTAAATTTATATTTCATGCTTATACTTGTTAGAAACGCATTGTTATGATCTTTACAAATATGTGATTAGTTGTTAGTTCTTACACCCAAAAATGAATCTGACTCATGTCAAAGGTTACAACATAATTAGGGTTTTAGCATTTTGACACATTTGAGCCACCATTCAGGTGTGCCCTTGATTGAACATCCTAATGGTGATCCTTCCTATAATAAATGGTCTGTTGTTAAAAAAGGATTTCATAATGGCATGTACTATGTATTCTCACCACATGACCTGCCTAAGGTAAGTGATTCAAATGTTTATTAAATGTGAAATGTGGAATGGAAAGTATACTAAGTCTATAACATGGCCCTATTAAAATATATTTAATAAAGTTTACATGTATGTAGCACCCCTTAAATGTTGATGGAATTTAGCAGAGTGAACCTTAATAATTGAATATTCCTTAATGGTTAACTAATACATAATAAAACGGTTTCTAGGCTACTTGGCCTATCCACACTAATAGAAGATAAGGCTTGGACCAATAAATAAATACTTTCAACTCTACTTTACCAAATGAATTATGTTATGATTAAAATATCAAATAGGAATGTACTGACTCAAGCTCACCTTGGATTCTGAGAGGAGAATACCTTGGGTCTTGGGAACCCCATTCTGATTCAAGGATGTTGTTTTATTAGGTTAATAAACACCTAGGTTCTAGTTCTGGTATATTACTTGGATTCCTAGTATACTATCGTCGGGTCCCCTTTCATTATTCCATGACACATAAGATACACTACTTGGATCCATTATTGACAAGTAGGTGCCTTGGGTACACTCCTTGGACCGAGTCATTTCTTAGCCCCATTTTATCTTGGATGCAATCTTTGGAATCAGTAGGCAACTTATTGTAGAATGCCTTGGATTAACCTCCTTAGATTACACTCTTACCCCTTATCTAGACTGAAATACTAATGAGTTAGAATTCTGTGAGATTTATATTCCCTTGGTTATTACCTTGGAACTCCCTCACTGGATATTATTTTCATGTTGCCTTGTTACGTCTTGAGACCTTCAATACTTATAATATCATGAGGTGATGTCAGTGCTGGCTATGCATCACCTAACTTATTAAAATTAAATGTTAATTTCACAATCAATGAACTGGTTACATGTTCATACACCATCCAAGGGCTGAAGCTGGTACTTGGTATTTAGTTATTTTTTACCTCTTTCTTTACTTATATATTCATCCCTGCAAACTGATATATTCCATTATACCAGACAAATGTTTTAGACCCCGTTGGTGGTGTCCCACTTAGATTTATCTCACACCCTCTTCAGGCATCTTTTGGTACCTGAAGTAGATTATATGAATGTAGGTGTTGAAAAAGGGAAGAATACAGCTTCCAACACTTGATTACGTGCTGATAGGATTGAGCTTAATCGTAGATGACGAGTTGGATCTTGGGATACTTGGAGTAGTATTTGTTTTCCTTTACTTTGTGGAATATGTTATGTCTATTGTTTTGTATGCATGCTTTCTAATAATCTAGTGACATGAAATTTCATCATCATTGTTTAGTTGGTACAATTATATTTGTTCTCATTTATCTATGGCATCAATTTGCTTCCACTGTTTATTTATATTGCTTCCACTATTTACTATTCCTTTATATTCTTTCCACTTTGATACACTCTACTAATGAGGGAATAGTCTTCCCACAGACACACCCTAGGCCCTCACTACTAGTTGGGAAAATCTGGAATTTGGAAATATGGGCTTGAGTCCACATGGCCCACCGGGCTCGGGGTGCCCGTTAAGTGGCATCTGAGTCCGAGTCGTCAGAAAGTGGTATCCGAGGTAGTTTCTTTTCATGATTTACTATTTTTAGAAAATAGATTGGAGACTAGAAATGCTTGAGACTTGCTCATAAGCCTTTTTTGGGTGCTGTGAACCCATGATCGGGGTAAAATCCAAGTTACCCATAATACAGTTGTTGTTCTATTTTTCCTATTACAGTTGATATTATTTTACCATTGGGTGACACACATGCTGTATAGTGATGTTGATTATTAATCAGTTGATAATTTTTATCACCCTTAGCCCAATTATACGAGGGAAAGGAGCATTGCTACATCCATCATTATAAGCACCTAGAATTAGCATGTCATGCATATTTCCAAGCCATATAAGTGAATATCAAAGCTTTTTATTACTTGATATGCCTACGATTTTTGAGTGATGTAGTGATAATTTGATTGTACTTGTGTTACTTGTGATGTGATTGAGTGATTTCTAGTCTCAATTCATTAGGTTTATGGTCCCTCATGGGTTGGGATGAGTAATTTATCAAGTCAAGCCATTATAATATAAAGAAATGGGTGTCGATTCTGGTGATAAGTGTATGGGAACTAATTCATTGGAAATGGATATCCATTATAAAGTGAATCCTAAAATCTAAAATAAATTGGTTGCACATCCTTATCCCGCATTTTCATGACTATGAAAGGTAAAAGAGTGAACCGTGAAATTAACTGAAAAATGACCTGAAACTTATACTTGATCACTTAACAATGCCTGGCCATCTATATAGGTATTTTGGGAAGTATGACTTGGGTAATGAGTTTTTATTATATTCAGTTTCTGCTAGTGATGCTATCTTATGCTCCTAATCTTGTTATAAGATGTTTTCTTGTAATTTTTAGACCAATGATACCACAACGTCCTCGTGTCAGTTTCTATGAGGGTGGTGAAGACCATTCTTCAGACATTGTGGAACCTGAGCTGCTGGTCTTACTTTCATGAGTTCCACTTGATGAACTGACTGCTGTACCTGATACATGCATTGTTTCCCATGTCAGTGATAGTTTCCTACTTCTGATGTAGTCCATGAAAGGTGCTCCACGGGTTGCACTAACATGGCTGATTTGGCTCACAAGTTCCAGCAATAGTATCCTCCTACATTTTCAAGGGATGGCAGTTCTAAAGATGCTGAGTCTTAGATAGAGGCCATGATGTATATCTTTGAGCATCTGGAAACAACTCCAGAGCAGAGATTCAATCTTACTAAATACATGCTTCGGAATTCGGCCAAGAGTTGGTGGGATGTGGTTACACAGACTGGTCATCATCATGGCATGTTATGAGTTGATTTCTTGACTGCCTTCTATGATCAGTTCTTTCCCCAGGAACTGAGAGCTAATAGAGGTAGAGAGTTCAGGAATCTCAAGTAGGGTTCTATGTCAGTTATGGAATATTCATCACATTTCACTGATTTACATCACATTGCACCGTTTCTAGCTGGTGATGATCTTTCATGTGCTAGATGTTTTGAGGATTGGGTCTATTACGACATCTGAAGTCAGGTGAATGTATTTATACTTCCTAAAATTTCTACAATAGTTGATCATGTCCTTATCACTAAGAGTAACTTGAGGGATGACACAAGTACAACATTTAAAGGATCAGTTTTGCGTTAGGCCATTAGTTCTTCTAGTGGTAGGAAATGTTTCCTCTAGGTTATTTATTGGGGTCATGGTAGCATGAGTATCCAATTTGATAGCTCTGTGGTGTGTAATCAATATAGAAAACAAGGGAATAATAAGTCCCTATGTGATAGAGACACTATAGAGTGCTGTGCTTGAGTCTTTATTATACATCTTAAGTATTTCTGTAGGACATTTACACTAGCTTCGAGTGGAAAATGGTTTTTTCTACTATACATTCAAGAGTGAGTTATTTTACGCTGTGTCTGGCAGGGAGTTAGAATATCACCAATAGGTCTGGATGTGAAGAAGTTTGTGGCCATGGTAGTTCAATCCCTGATCACCAATAGCACTATTCGAGCAGTCATGATCATAGTAATCCATCTATTTCATATGGCCATTGATCAAGTCAGTTGCATGACATACGAATGATACCTAAAGATCAGGCTGCGGGACCATCTACAGTATGAGGTACTATTCTAGTAGCCTCTACTATTGTATCTAATTTGTTTGATACAGGTGCTTCAGACACTTTCATTTCATTATCTATCATGGAAATTCACAGACTATAGATACAGTATCACTATGGTGTAATGACCCTAAATACACCATTGGGAATATGGATAGAGGGAATACGCTATTGCTGGGACTATCCCCTTAATGTAGGCAGTAACCATTTCTTGTGGAATCTATTTGTTCTTGAGATGACTGGCTTTGATGTCATTCTCGGGATGGATTGGTTAGTCCACTATCTTGCATTTGTAGATTGATATCACCGCATGGTTTCTTTTACATCTCTAGAAGGCAACAATTATCATTTCAAAGGTGAGTGGGATGTCCAGGCTAGGAGAGCTAGATCAAAGAATCATGGGCTATGTGAAGTGACTGATCAGATTAAAAATATTTTCATAGAGGATCGGGGTTTGTTTCAAACTATTTTCCAACTAGTAGTTGATTGTTTTAGGGAAGTCTTTACTAATGACTTTTTGGGATTACCTCCTAATAGATAGGTAGAGTTAACAATAAAGATTTTTTTAGGAGCTGCTCCAATGTTAATTCCTCCATACAGGATGACACCTACTGAGCTTTTGGAGATCAAGCGGTAGATAGAGAACCTAGAAGCCAAAGGATTTATAAGGCCTAGTACATACTCTTGGGGTTCACCCATGCTTTTTACTAATAAGGAGGATGGAGCTCTTCGTTTATGCATGGATTATAGATGGTTGAACTAGCTTAAAGTCAAGAACCAGTATCCACTTCCTCGAATAGATGATCTCTTTGACCAGATCCGAGGAGAAAAGGTGTTCTCTAAAATTGACCTAAGATCGAGTTACCACCAAATGCGAGTCAGACCATCAGACATAGCTCGTACAACTTTACATAGAAGGTATGGTCTGTATGAGTACTTTGTTATGTTGTTTGGTCTTACGAAAACTCCTATTATTTTAGTGGCATTGATGAATAGGGTTTTCCACCCCTATTTGGACTCTTTTATTATGGACTTTGTGGATGACATCTTACCATATTCTCTCACTCATAACGACCATTCCAAACATATTGAGATAGTTTTGAGTACACTGAGAGAGCATCGTATTTATGCCAGGATTCATTTCCTGGGGGCTAAGGAAATTTTGAATAAATGGGAATCTGATTCTGAGGAGTTTATGGCCATGGCCTCCGACCTCTCCTCTATCTTGAAGCAATGGTGCTCCTATCTCTCATCCAATAAAGTCTACTCTCTTTGTACCCTGGCCTGGATTATTTGGGTCCGTCGCAACGATGCAGTTTTCAACCACGTCCACAAACCACCCAAATTTTGGATGGACCGGGCCTCATCATGGATTGAGGACTAGAAACATCACAATAGACATCAATTTTTTTTGGAGCCCCTTCCTTTTCCTCCAGATGGTTCCTGCCAATGGAAGGTTGTATTAAGATTAATGTGGATGTGTCTCTCCCCATTAATGGACCCGTTTCCACCGGCCTTCTGGCTCGAGATCATTAGGGAAAAATCATGGCAGCCAAACACGAATCACACCATGCTTTCTGAGAACCCATAGTTGCCGAGGCTACAACCATCCTCACCGGTATGATTCTTGCTAAAGATTGGGGATGGGATAATATCAACCTTGAATCGGACTGCCTCATCATTATCAATGCTATCAACCACAACAATGGTGGGCTCCAGTCTTTTGGCTCCCTCATCAGAAGAATCCTCTCTCTCCATCAAGGATTTTCAAGATGCACCTTCTCCTTTACCAAAAGGGAAGGAAACAATGTGGCCCATCAGCTGTCGGCCTCTGGCCCCTTTGATGGCATCCAGCTCTAGCTGGACCATTTCCCTATTTGGCTTCTCATTTGTATGTCTGCTGATCTTCAACATTAATGAATCTGTCTTTGTTTCAAAAGAAAAGTACAATTCTTGGGTCATATTATTTTAGAATCAGGAGTATCCATTGACCTTGAAAAGGTTAGTGCTATAGTTTCCTAGAAGAAACCCAAGAATGTGTTTGATATCAAGAGTTTCTTGTGGATGGATGGATATTACAAAAATTTTATACAGGAATTATCACATCTTTATTAACCTCTTACTAGACTTAAAAAAGGTTGTTAAGTTCGTGTGGTCAGAATCATGTGAGAAATTCTTTCTGGAGATGAAAGGGAGGCTTGTCTTAGCACCAATTCTAATTCTTTGAGAACCTGATAAAGGTTATATCATCTTTAGTGATGCATCAAGAATTTTCCTAGGAGTAGTGTTGATGTAGGAAGAAAAAGTCGTTGCGTACGGATCTCAGTAGTTACGACATCAAGAGAAAAATAACCCAATGCATGACCTCGAGCTAGTAACAACTTCCCACACCTTACGTTGCTAGAAACCTTATCTATTGAGTGAGAGATTTTTGGTGTATACAGATCACAAAATCCTCAATTATATCATTTATCATCATGACATGAACCTTAGACAATGAAGATTGGTCAAATATCTACAAATATTTGATTTCCATATTGCCAATACGCCTGGAAAGGAAAATGTGGTCACTGATGCACTGAGTTGGAAAACTCAAACACAGTTCATGCATGAATCCAGTGGAAAATGTAAGTTAATGAACATTTTTTTGAACTTCATATAGAGTTTCATGATAGTAACGAGCAGTATTACCTCTCCGCCTTAATAGATACCTATTTATTATTTGAAATGTTAAAGAGTAGGAATTTTTCAAATCCTAAAGGTTTGGTTCTACGTGATAGTATATTAGAAGATAACCCACCTCTATATAGGTTTGTGGATAGAGACGATGTCTTGCAACTAAGTGGACATATCTGGGTTCTTGTAGAGATGAGTGAGGAGTTGATGAAATAGCCCCACACTTCTTAGTGGGAAATTCATCCAGGAATCTTGAAGATGTATCAAGATATGCAATGCTAGTATTGGTGGCCTGAAATGAAACATCAGATTTCATGATTCATTACTAGATATTCCACCTATCATCAGGTGAAGGTAGAGAAATAGAGATCAACTGGCTTATTACAGCCACTTCCACTCCTAGAATTGAAATGGGAAGATTTTGCTATGGATTTCATCATCATCTTACCTAGGTCTCTGAGGGGTAGAAATGCTATCTAGGTATTCGTTGACCAACTAAAAAAATCACCCCACTTCATTTCTATTATAGAGACTTTATTAGTTGATGATTTGGGATGATTTTATGTCCCTAAGATCATACGACTACACATGGTTCCACGCAATATCGTTTCAGATAGGGATGCTCATTTTACTTCATGGTTCTAGTATGGTTTGTAGAAATCTATAGAGAATCATGTTCTTCTAAGAATAGATTTTCACCCTTAGATCGATGGACAATCGGAATGGACAATACAGGTTCTAGAGGATATGCTCCGAGCATGTTTCCTTGAGTTCGAAGGTTCTTGGGAGAATCATATCCTACTTGTTGAGTTTTCTTATAATAACAGTTTTCAAGAGATGATTTAGATAGATCCTTTTGATGAATTATATGGTAGGCCATGTCGTTCAGCTTTTTTCTGGCTAGTAGTAGGTGTGGCAGCCCTACAAGGTCCTCTCTCATTCAAGAGACTTCAGAACAGGTCATCTGATCAGGAAGCGTATGACTACTACTTAGTCTAGACAGAAATCTTATGTCAATCTCCATTGATGTTCTCTTGAGTTTGAGGTTGGGGATCATGTTTTCATTCAGGTATCACCCAATCTAGGGAATAGACAGTTAAGAAAGCAGAGAGATTTGTCGCCTTGTAATGTTGGGCCGTTTGAGATTCTATATAGAGTCGGGCCGGTAGCCTATCAGTTGTTACTACTTCATAGGTATTGTTCAATGCATGATGTATTTCATGTCTCACAACTTCGTCAATATCATACTGACCCATATCATACCTTTTATATCGAGGAAGTTGAGTTAGACGCTAATGCTACCTTTGAGGAGTATCTAGTACACGTCGTTGACTGAAGCATAAAGATTCATTGAGGCAAGTATGTTCCTCTCATATGGGTGAAATGAAAGCACGACCGATTACATGACACGACTTGGGAGAGATAAGATGAAGTACGTACTCAGGGGCTAGAGTTGTTCTCAGAAAGTGTTTCTTTACCCTTGGAAGGAGAACTTGGGGGAAAGTTCTTTTAAGGTGGGGAAGACTATAAGAACCCAGATTTTCACATAGGCATGGATCCTTAAATTTTCAGTCTAAATCCTTACATTGGACCTAATATAAATGCCTAATGAGCTAGTAAATGTTCCATGGGTTTCTGGGGCTTGTTCGAAGCTCAGAACCCATATTTTTTCCGAAAACATACCCTGCGCACGGTTTAGAGTAACCAGTGTGGGATTTACACATGGTTTGCCAAACTGTGTGGGATTTCCACATGGTTTTCCAAATTGTGCGGATGGTGTTTTTTTGGATAGAGGCACCTCACACGGTTGGTGAATGACCATGTGGCTTAACCATGAGAGAACCCCTTTTCCCAAGTACCTATGCATGGCTTGCACATAGTTTGATCAAACCCTGCAGAGGATGTGATTTCGGGCAGATCCGTCCCACATGGTTTTCCCTTTGAGAATTTTTCACCTTCTCATAGATTAATTCCAATCGGAGGAAAATCAAGGGCAGATACCAAAGGATGAGGATTGTACAACCATAAGGGGGGTGGTCTATAACTAACCCCTAAAGTTTGTTGATTTTGGAATGTTTGTGTGGGGAACGCTGATCCCATTGGGGATATTATCTTAAATTTACATGCCAGGATTATACTTGTTATAAATGTATGGTTATTCCATTTCCAAATATGTGATTAGTTTTCATTGTTTACACCCACAACACAATCACCTCATGTCCAAGGTTATTCCATAATTGGGTTTTTAGTGTTTTTACATGTTTGAGCCACCGTTCAGGTGTGCCATTTCTTGACCTTACTAACAGTAATCCTTCCTATAATAAATGTTTTGTTATAAAATGATGATTTCATAATGGCATGTACCATGTATGCTCACCACTTGACCCGCCTAATGTAAGTTCTTCAAATGATTATTAAATGTGAAATGTGGAATGGAAAGTATTATAATTATATAACTTGGCCTTATTAAAAGATATTGAATTAATGTTACATGTCTCTAGAACCCTTTACATTTTGATGGAAGGTAGTGGAGTGAACATAAATAAGTCAATATGACTTTATGGTTAACTAATATTTAATAAAATGGTTGCAACACTACTTGAGCTATCCAAACTAATGTAAGACAAGGCTTAGACCAATAAATAAATGGTTTCAACTGTACTTGAGCTATCTACACTAATGGAAGGAAAGACTTGAACCAAATGAATTATATCATGATTAAAATATCAAATAGGAATGGACTGACTCGAGCTCGCCTTAGATTCTAAGAGGAAAAATCCTTGGGTCTGTGGAACCCCATTCCGATTCAAGGATGCGGTTTTCTTAGGTTGATACCCACCTAGATTCTAGTTCTTTTTTATTCTTTGGATTATCAGTATACTACCGTAGGGTCCCCTTTCATTATTATAGGATACCTCAGATACACTCCTTGGATCCAGTGTTTACAATTAGGTGCCTTGGATACACTCCTTGGACCCTATCCTTTCTTATCCCTGTTTTACCTTGGATTCACTCCTTGGACTCAGTAGGCACCTTATTGTTGGATGCCTTAGAATATGCTCCTTGTATTAAAATCTCACCCCTTAGGTAGACTCAGATACTAATGAGTTAGCTTTACATGATATTTATGTTACCTTGGTTATTACCTTGGAACTCCCTCACTAGATATCATTTTATAGTTTCCTTGTTACATCTTGAGACCTTCACTACTTATATTTTCATGAGGTGATGTCAGTGCTAGCTATGACTCATGTGACCTTTTAACATTAAATGGTAATTACATAACCAATGAACTGGTTACGTGTTCAGACACTATCCAAGGGCTGAAGCAGGTACTTAGATATTTAGTTATTTTTTAATTCTTTATTTACTTATATATACTTTCATGCACACTCCTATATTTTATTACACGAGCCAGATGTTATTGACACCATTGGTGGTGGCCCACTGAGATTTATCTCACACACTCTCCGGGTTCCATTTGGTACCCTGAGTAGATTATATGACTGTAGGTGTCAAAAAAAGGAAGCATACAACTTTCAACACTTGATTGTGTGCTAATAGTATGAATTTTAATAGTAGATGGATGAGTTGGATCTCAGGATGCTTGGAGTAGTCTTTATTTTCCTTTTCTTTGTGGAACATGATATGTATATTTTTTGGTATCCAAGTTTTCTAGTTTTTTAGTGACATGACATTTCATCATAATTGTTCAGTTTGTACAATTATGTTTGTTCTTGTTTATCTATGGCATCCATTTTCTTCTGCTAATTATTTTTATTACTTATGTTATTTAATATTCCTTTATATTACATCCACGATGATACACTTTGAAAATGAGGACATATTCTTCCCATATACACATCCTAGGACCTCGCTGCTAGTCAACAAACTCTGGTGTTCGGAAATATGCTCTTGAGACTATGTGGCCCACTGGGCTCGGGGCACCTGTTAAGTGGCATCTGGGTTCGGGTCATCACAACATCATAATATGCTAATAATAACTCATTCCACATATAAAAGAAACACATATCAATAATACACATTAAAAAAACCTTTGAGAAAATAATGGGTTTTATATTAATGTCACAAGAAATATGTCAATGAATAAATATAAAGGTTCGTAAAATAAGAAAGAGAAACAATTATTCTATACATTTAATAATGGCATCAACAATGATAATATTATATTTCATGGAGTGGAGAAAAATAAATATAATAATAATCAATGGGATATTTGAGGAAAAAAGTTGTTATCAAAATAATGATGGTGAATAAGAATAAATCCCAAGGAAATAAAGATATGCGTAAATATATAAAAAGAAAATATAATGTTAAATAGAAGACATTTAGAAGTTATTTTAGTATAATTATAGGGGAATATGATCGATATGTAGAGTAAACCCAAAATGAGAGCAGAGACTTGATACTTATCTTACCTTAGGCCCTATTTTGATTTGTCACCTTTTCAACTCCAATATAATAAACAAATGTTTATTGAATAATTAGTAAAAAAGTATATTACATTGATTTTTTAATTCATTATCAATTATAATCATCAAAATTTATTTATTAGCATTTCATTTATGATTAAATGGTTTTATCTAAAGTTTTTTTTGAATTATTCTATTATTGTTATGATTTCAATGTTTTAATTCATTATTATATATACATTAATTAAATTTACTCAAGAATAATTAAAATAAATAAAAATAAAAATCCAAATATTATATTTTAGATATACTAACAAGCCATGACTGTGGTGATAATTGAAAAATATTTATCATCCTGGTAAGTGGTAAATCGACCATTAATGAAACTTTGCTAAAAGAGGGAGTGATAGAATATATACATTATATATAGTTTATTATAACTGTAATGTTACATAATAAATATTATATATGTATATTTAGTCAACATTAATCTGCCACATAAGTGGCGATACATAAAGAATTGACAAAAACCTCATAGGCCGTTAAACTAACCATTAACAAGACATTGTCAAAAGAGGGATAGAGAATATATAAACTTTATAGATAATTTAAAAACAATTTTTTTATATTATAATGATATTAATATTATATTTATATAATAAATAATTGAATTCATGAATATTGTTTTATAGAGTAATGTGAGAAAAATATAATTAAAGAAGAAAATTGTATAGAATAAGGAAGGAATTTTTCTTTGTTATTTATGTTGCTCCTTTACTATAAATTTTAATTCCTTTTAGAATTTGGGTTTGGTGAGACCATTATATCACTAGAAATGTTGGGAGGCCTAGGATGATAGAATTTTGTATAGATTTAAAAATTAAATGGATTTTGGATTATATTTTTTGGGGGAGGGGAGGGGGGGGGGTTAGAGAGTATATTTATACTTAACATTAAGAAGTATTTTAGGTAAAAATAATGAATAAATTTTTATTTGAACAGTAGGACTTGTGAATGTGTTCTTCATTAAAAATATGAATTGTATTTTATTAAAAATATTCATTTTAATTAATTTAAAACCATGTAAATAAATAAACTAATCAATAAAAATAAAGGAAGAAAAAATAAAAATTTATTTTTAATAGTATACCCTATCATTTTAGACTTCTTAAATTACTCTTTAGGTTTATAAATTATGTTTATTATTTTTAAATAACCAATTTATCATATAAAACATTGTTTTGGTCAAGAAGAACAATCTAAAATTTATTTTTTACATTATAACACCAATATTATGTCCTAACAGATGTGATATTCAAAGAAATTTATTTTTATTATTCACCAAATAATTGATTTTTTTAGAAAAAATAATAAAATTTCACTCTTGTAAAATTTCTTCATGATGATTCCAAAAATTCAATTAATGTAATCAAAATAATTTTTAAACTTAGTTAATTTTAATATTGAAATTCTAAAATTAAATTTAGGGTTTCTATAAAATGTTATAAATACACTTTACTAAAATGAACCTTTATAATCTCATGGAGTTTTTTAATTTTGATATTTATTTTAGGTTATTTAAATATTAACATCTAATTATTTTAATCATGTTATATGTTATTTACATATCATTTTTTTTATTTTAGTGGTCAAGATATAATTATAATATTTGGGTTACTCTTACAACTATGTTAATTCTAGGAGACAATAATGATTCAAAATTGTGGATCCCAGGTCAGTATGGGAATTTTTGAGTGGGTGGGGGAGGGTTGAATTAGTAATATCTTTCTTTTTTATACAAATTATTACTTTTGAGTTAAACCCGTCTAACCAATTAAAGTTATGATTAAATTTTTAATAAATCTTTATATCTCCAATGTAAGAAAATAATTACAAAAAAATAGAAGATATTTTAACAAGGTTTGGTCCGGATGTGAAAACGTACTCCTTAAAATGAATAGTATATGGTTGTTTCACAGATTTTATTAGAATTATTAATTTTAGTAATCATAATTTATAAAAAAATTACACACAATGTTTTAGACAGGTAACATGCACTTCTTGTAAAAGTTTAATAGAATTATTTATACCAAAACCTCTCATTCCTCAAAAGAATATCTTTTCTATTGACATTGAATAATACCTTCTTAGAGTTTAATTATTTTACAAAATGAAATCAAAATATATTCTTTAAATAATATTTCAAATTATCAAATGATATTATTTCAATATCAAGCTCATTGGTATCATTATCAAAGTCTATCCAAAGGGATCAATAGTTTTCTATATCACACTTATTTTTCTTCTTCACATGACATGTATTAATAAAAAGTACAAGAAATTATAATTTTATACTTATTATTATGGGTATTAATTCATGATTAATAATCCATAATACTACCTCATTAATTTAATGATAATTATTATGAAATTCCTTATATAATTATTTTAATTAAATAACCATATATTTTAGGTGTTATACTTCTTCCCGGGGTTGATGGATAAACATATTCTAATTATTTATTCAATTCATGAAATACATAATGAATCAGTTTTGTATGCATTGAATAGATAACATGAATTCATTTATAAATCTTGAAAGATTTGGTCCAACCTATTTCTTCACACCTCAAATGAATACACATGAAGGATCAATATTTCTTCATTTTAGCTCATAGCATAGATTCTTATCATACTATTCATTATTTATTTCTTCTTTATTGTCATGAACCATTAAAATGTACATGTGATGTCTCCTTAACTACTCATGCATGAAACCCAATCATAATGATACTCAGGTGTAACCTACACATGTCTTCCATGATCTTTGAAATGCTTAGATGAACCTTGAAACCACAACCATTTATTTTGAATTTTATCTACATGTATGAAAGTGTAATTAAAAGAATATAAAGTTATATCAATCACACCCCATTCATTTATTGATAATCCAAAACTCACTCACCCCTCTCTCATGCAAGAACAGATTATATACTCTCCATCTTATGATCACATCTCACTATAGTAGACCAATGGTAACATACTAAATGGTTTCATCTCATGGTAGAAATTTGTGGTATCATACATGGAGGTATAATACCTAATTCCTGGTGATAGTACATGATGTTGAGTGGTATCACTTGATTCCTGGTGGTAGTACATGATGCTTAGCGGTAGAACCCAATGCTTGGTAGTAAAACATGATGCATGGAGGCATGAGATCACCTCTATATAACATGGTAAGTTCTACTACACTATAACCTAAATATATTACCCTTACATGAGCTATGAAATCTTTGATTTATCTTTACATAGGTTAAGTTACCATTATGTTAGTCAAATCCCACAGGGTGTTGTTATATCATTCTTGGATACATAAATTTAATAATTTATAAAGCTTAGATAACCTAACTAAAAATGAATTATTTAGAAATTTTGAGTTTTGAACCCATATTGATGATCCGTATGTTTGAAATTAATTAAATAAATTGTAATTGAAATTTTTTTATTTATTGAAAAGAGATAAAAAATAGTAGCAATTATAAATTTTTATTTAAATATATGAGGCATTCTAGGTTCATCTATTTTTAGGTTTGTGTGATAAGGATTCAATTTATTATGATTTCTTTCATAGTTAGTGTCAAAATTTGGTCAGTAGATATCCTTAATCTTTATACCCTACACTAACCCTATGATTGCACCATTAGAATGTTCATCTAATTAGTGCAATCACAAAACTAGGTGACACAAAATCCTATTTAAACAAAATTAAACTAGATTACATAATGGTAATACGTAAAATAAAAAAATTAACTTATGAAATAAAATAATACTCCTAAATTTAAAAGGAATGGTCAAGCATTAAGGAAGGAAGAAGATTGGAATTGATAAATGGTGTTGTAGTAATCCAAAAAATGAATAATAAAAGTAAACAATCCATAAAAGCACTTCCCCCTAAAACCAAATCTCTCTAAACATAGAAAAATACTCACTCATGCTATACATAATGTGAATGAGCAACATGGATACATGAGAATGAATGAAAGTGAAGAATGATGGTGAAGAAGGGCTCTGGTGGTGTGCATATCATCTAAATTCATCTGGGAATCTCCCTCTTGGTCATAGTGTCCTCTACTATGCAGACATAGGTGTATTTTTAAAAGGTTTTGTGTCAAACCCTCAACCCCCAAAATCATTATTTTTATGTTTACCAACATTTTCATGACATTTAAATTTACACATCAGGTAATGTTATAATTTTAACTATGTGAGAAGCCTCCACAAATTTCAATATATCTCTTCCAAAATAACTTCTCCTAAAAAAACCACATCATGTAATTTAATAAAAAATGTGTAAATGCTATTCTCTAGTTCTGCAGCTATGGTGCATCATAATAAATTCGGTGCTGCACTACTTCACTTCAATCATGGCATGAAGTGTCTTTTAGAACCTATATTCACCTTTACCTTTTCAAATATATTTTTTTCCTTACAGAAAATATAAATAAAATAAAATCATTCAAAAATTGAAAATAATAACAATTTAAGTAAAATAATAAATATATTAAAACACTATAAAAAACATGCATGAAATACTTATATTAGCAGGTCACCCGAAAACCCTTACATAGGTTCCTTTACACCATGCTTACCCTTAAACAAGTCTTCAGATATGCTTACACATGATATTTTATGCCCTAATTACCCTTACAAATTTTACTAAATAACTTTATGTGAGCTTCAATATAAGATGGTTATCCATACACAATGCTCAATGCACATTTATGAATCACCGAATACCCTTATATAGTGCTCGGTTTATCCTTACACAATATAATGATACATTTACGTAGCGTAATATAGCCTTATTCAATGTAATATCAATTAAATTTAACCCTAAAAACTATACATTCAACATTTACATAGCCTTAATATAAATTTACAAAGGTAATGTAATTTCTAATTTACCGTTATGTACTTATCCAAATTAACTCAAAATTCTTCTTCAAGCATTCTTCATGAAAGATATAAATATATTTTTCATGGAATTAACAATTAAAAATCCTCATGCAATAATGGAATTTTTCCGGACCTTATTCAATTCCTCCCATTTATCTTCATCTTCAATATGTTGTAAAAAATATTTCACCACTGACATAAGTCTTTGTAAATAAGAACCAGTTCGATAATCATCATATTAAATGTCATAATTATTGACTAAAAATAATTAAAATATAATCAAAAAATTCAATGGATATTTAACCTCCCCCTTTGTATTTGTTTTCAACCAATACCGAAACTTCAAAAAAACTGATAATGAGTAATAAAATCACAAACTTACAAAAAGAACAATGTCCTAACACTACACCACCATATAAGGTAATATTTAGGATAGAATCTCATCTCTCAGTGACATGTAGTATTTTTCCAAGTGACTTAGATGCCCCCCATTAATTCTCACATATGTTGAACCCCCTTTTTATAATAAACACAACTTTAGATTTATAAAGTAATCTCCGTAGATAATAAATCTTACAATTACACACCTTTTAAAAAATAATCTAAATCCTTGAGGGGGCCTCCAACAAGGTTTTTTTAATGACATGGGAAGGTATAGAAACCCATGTTCAACAATAGTATTACAAATATATACTTTGGGAAAACCTTGGTGAAGATATCTTTCTATTGTTCTCAAGTTGGAATAAATTCAAAATTTATTTCTCCATTTTATGTTTTCTAATTAATAAAGTGAAATCAAATATCAATATTCTTGGACCTTAAATGTTGCACATGATTTCTAGAAAGATCTATAACACTTTGATTATCACAATGAATTCTGAGAGGCTTTTCATTGTTCACTCTTAAATCATCCAATTGTTCTCTCAACTAAATAATTTGTGTGAAATCACTTATTACAACAATATATTCAGCCATTGTATTACTCTATGTGTAAGAGTGTTATTTTTTCAATGAAAAATCACACAACTATCTCCTAGAAGAAAAATTCCCCCAAAGGTGGACCTTTTATCATCATAGTCACATTACCAATAAGTATCTGTAATCTAAGATAGATTCAAACCATTTCATTTCTTATAAATTATACCATATCTAAAAGTTCCTTTTATATTTCTGATAACCCTTTTGGAATCCATAATATGTGACTCCTTTTTATCACTCTGATATCTAGAACATACACTCACAACATATATAATATCTAGTATATAAGTTGTGAGATAAAATAGAACTCTAATTAATCTTTTGAATTATATTTTATTAATACTGTCTCTATTAATATCCTTAGAAAAATTTAGATAAAATTTAATGGGTGTATTCACTATCTTTGATTCATCCATTTGAAACTTTTTTTTTTCATTTCTCTAGATTACTTTTATTGGGATAAGAAAGTAAAATTTTATTTTTGAAATACTTGTAATCCCAAGAATTATCTTAGCTCACCAATCATAGATATGTCAAACTTATTCATTTGGTTTACAAAAATATTAAAAATAATTCTCATGATTACTGATAAAAATTATTCCATAATAATATATAATTACAAGAAGCGTACATGTTTTCATTTATTTGATATACAGGTTGCTGTCAACTTTGAATTTGAGAATGTTAAATTCCATCAAGAATTTGTATATATTTTAATACTAGGCCATGAGGTCCTATTTTAATCCATATATATCCTTATTTAATTTTCATACCATTGTTTCCTTATTTTCAAGGAAAAACCCACAAGGATTCTCAATATAAAACTCCTCTTCAATCTCACCATTTAAAAGGGATATTTGATATCCATTTCATAAATATTATATTTCCTATATGATATAACAACAATGAACATTGTAATTGCTTCCAACATTTCAATAGGATGATACGCCTCTTTAAAATAAACACCTTTAACTTGAGAGTATCCCTTGTATACAAGTCTTTATTTATTCAAGAAAATCTTTCCATGGTCATTTAGCTTATTCCTAAAGACCCACTTAGTCCTAATGAAATTTTTATCATGAGGTCTTGGAACAAGATCCCATATGGTATTATTTTTATTTTGAATGAGATTTTTGTTTCTAGAATCGATCCACTATTTATGTTCAAAATATTTTCTAACTAATTTATTCCCAACTTGAGATATATGTGATGTTTGATTTTAAAAATCTCAACTTTATTCTAGTTGGATATACTATGTGTATATCATATCTTATCTTTCTTATAGTCTACATAGGTGTGGACCATTCTTCAATGATATTATCTACATCCATAAGTTTCTTAAACCTTTGGATTTTGTTTTTAATTTTCTAAAATATACTCTTCATCATCTTTCTGATCTAAATCAACACTTCTTATATAGGTATCAAATTTAGGTTGTTTTTCATTTACTTTCTCAAAAACATACTTATTTATTGCATCACCTTATTGAAAAAAATTACATATAAATCATTATTTATGGGTTGGTTCTCAATAATTTTGAAATTATAATAGTAAATCAGTTTGTGAATTCTATTATCCCAGCATATGTGTCCTTTTTATGTTAGAAAAATATTCCATAAAGACACATTCCCCAGCTTTTTCATTATAATTACATAGATTTGGGTGTTGGATTTTGATAATGGAAGAGCTCAAAAATAATCAAAATTATCTAACTATAGGTTTAATTTAATAAAAAATTTCATATTAATTTATATATGATTTTATCCTAATAAAACATTGTTTTTGAATGTGTACAATAATACAAAATTCTTTCCTCTAGAATAATTTTTATCTTCTTAACATAATAAGCACTGTTTTTTCTATTTCCAAAATAGTACTAATAATTATTTCAAAAAATATATTTTTTGTTTATAAGGGGTTATATATTGATATCCTATCCCATAATTTTCATGTTAGTATTAAAAATATCTTCCAATTTATTGATTCTCATTGTCAGATCTCTATTTCTTGATCTGAATACCATGATTTCTTTTAACTTCTCTCTTGTAGATCCTGAACATATTGACTGCCCGTGACTTGTCATTTAAAAATATATCTCTTGTTATTATTTTGAAATCATCAATAAATGTGATAAAATACAAGTAACTATTTTTATATTGATGTCTCATAGTACCACACAAATCAGAGTGAATTCTTTCAAGAGGCCTTATTGATAATGTCTCCACTCTCTTATGCTTCCCTCGAACCATCTTTCAATTCTGATAGATTGTACAAACCTGATCATTATATTAGATTAATATAGAAAAATAACTAACCATATTTTCTTTACATATCTTACTCAAATTCTTTTTGACCAATATAGACAAGTCTTCTGTTCCCTATATTTTTTTATTCTATATCATTGACATAACAAGAATTTTTTCTATGTCCAATCTAAAATAAATTTATACTGGTTCTTTCTCCACTTATCATAATCATACCATCATTAAATTTATTAATTTTTTTAATTTAATCTGAACTAATTCCCCAGATTTTTAATGATATATCATTTAGAAAGTTCATGGAACCTCTATTATGATACATGATATTATTTTTATCATATTATCTACTGTCATATGTTATTATCATCCACTATCAAGAATCTAGGGTCTTCCCCTATTATTGTCTTTGAAAGAAACATTAACAATCAATAATTTTTAGTATTTATTTTATATAGACACATATCATATTTAGGAATTTGTTGTTTTTGACATATAAGTGTGGTTAAACAATATTCATTACAATGAAATTACTGGTCATAACTTCCATATGTTTCCTCAAGTCCTTTAGACATTTTTTTGGTTAGACATCACATATGATCTTGCATTTTTTTGTCTTCTCAAAATTCAGCTACTACTATCTAAGATTATATCTATAAATTATAGACTTATTTGATTCCTTGAGAGATAAATATTGTACTAGTATACAAAATATTTGTGTCCATAAGTTCTACCAAACCATCAGTATCCCCTAATTTTGGATCTTCCATAAAACTACTAAGTTTATCTTTTAAAAATCCACTTGTAATTTTGAAATAAGAGCAACATTGTTTTTAATTGGTTTCTCGGAACCATTCTTATTCTAATCACTCTATAAGTCCCTAAATATAGTATAATTTCTTTGAGGGATCTCTATTAACCAAGGTTTTCCCTAAATTTCTCATAAAACCTGCACTATCTAGCTATATAGATATAATATTTACAGATTTAATGGGTCCAAAATTTACCTAATAATTGATACAAATTTCTTGATCACTATGAGATGATTCAAACTTTACTTAAACAGATTTAAGATAATCAATATTTGTATTTCTGAGATTCTTCTCATACTTGAGGAAATATTAATCAGACTTATTAATTTCATCCTCCTGAGTAGTTATCCTCTTCTTTAATTCTCTTATAAGTATTTCTTGCTCATCCACTTTTACCTTGAGATGTTTGATATTCAAAATGTACTCATCTTCATCATTGTGAAACTCAAATATTACTTTATGTAGTTTATCAAATTACTTCATAAAATATTTAACTTCCTTCTTGAGACTAGTTTTTCTTTCCAAATAGACTTTAAGTTCTATTTTTCATTATATAAATCATAGAAGATTCATCCCCTTATTCTTCTTTACTATTGTAATTTTTAAATTTTATTTCAACATTTTCTATAAAGATAGTTTTTTTTATTGTACCTTTATCCTAATAATCATCACTTTTGGAAGACCTAGACTATTCATTTTTTACACAATTATTCTCTTTCTTTCTTTCTAAATAACTTCTATTTTACATTTATTAAATTTATTGTAGTTTTTTTGGAAATTTTCCTTTAGAATTTCATTATGATTCTTCTTATTCTTCTACTTAATATAATTTTATATCTTTATTATAATTTGGAAATTCTATAGAAAAATTTCCAATGCATACACAATTAAAACATTTAAGTGGTTATTTTCTTGTATACATGCTCTTTTCATTTTTTAATATCCTTAGATATATTATCCATGATTTTTTTTGATTTTCATCACTCTCATCATATTCATCTAAATCACTTGGGGGGGGGGGTATAATCAGTTCTTCCAACTTTATATTTATCTTATTCAATAATTTAAATCCATTTATTCTTTTTCTTTTTTTCTTGAATTCTGGTGATTTATCATCTTATAATTTATAAGATTATTATGAATTCTATTAAGAGATATATCATGTATTTCTTCCAAAGTTAAAATCTTTGGGTCAAATCTACCAAGAAAGTTTCTCATTAATTGTTTGACCACATTTTAATCATCTAGTTTGTCACAAAATCCTATGATATGGATAATAATATCATTTAACCTTGTGAAAATATCCATCAACATTCTTATCTTTAACCATTCTTATATCGTCAAATTCTTCCATCCATATTTTCAATTTTATTTCTTTGATTTTGATGTTTCCTTCATACATATTCTCCATTATATCCCACATTTCCTTAGCTATTTGAAAACCCATAATATTTCTGTACACTGTTTTTGATAAATATGATAGTGTAACAATTACCACTTTCCTATAAACCTTAATATTTCTCTAGCCTCTAAAACCCATGGCGTAATCTCTTGAAATTGGTGGATATCCAGTAGTAATGATATCACTTTATTCCAGCCCTTATGATAATAGATATGGAAAAATTAAATTCTTCCTACCATTAAAATTACTTCCATTAAAAAAAGGAACTCTTATTATTTTTATTGAATTATGAATCTTCATAATATACATTAGATTAGTAAAAACTTAGGGAAACTTAGTTTTCTCTGATACCACTTATGGATCCTAGGCTAGTAAGGTTATTATTGGTGGGGGGGGGGGGTGAATCAGTAGTACCTATAAATTTTATTTTTATAAATTATTAATTTTGAATAAAACCCTTATGACTAGTTAAAGTCTTGATCTACTCATTAATAACTCTCCCTTTCTAAAACAAAATAAAATAATGATAAGAAAAAAATATTTTTACAAGGTCCAGTCTTGATTTGAGAACCTACTCCTTACCATGATCAACCTATGGTTGTTTCACATATTTTATTATCACTGTTAATTATAGTTATCAAAAGTGATAAATATTTAACACACAATGTTTTATATAGGTAAAAACAACTTAATTTAAAAGATAAATGGAATTATTTATATTTAATTCACCATTTATTCAAAATATTCTTTTTTCTCTAGATGATGGATAATACCTTCTTGACTTTTCAAGATATCAAAACATCAAAAAGAAAGGTCTTATTCAGATAATATTTCAACTAATCAAATGATATTATTTTAATACCTTGATCATTGATTTCTTTTTCAAATTCTAGCCATAGGGATTAAAAGTTTTATCTATCACACTTATTCTCCTTCTACACATGTCATGACTTAATCAAAATTATAACAACTCATTATTTTCTCCTTATCATTATGGGTATTATTTCAATATTAATAAACCATAAAAATACCTCATTAATTCTTTGAGAATTATTCTCCAAATACTTATATAATTATTGAAATTAAATAACAATGGAATTTAGGTATTCTTATCTCTTCTTCCCTGGTTAATGAATAATCATGTTATCATTATTACATTAACTCATGAAATAAATCTTGCACCAATTATTCAAACATCAAACCTATAACATGAATTAATTTATAACATATGAAAGATTTAGGACAACTTGTTTCATTTTTCCACTAATTAATACATATAAAAGATCATATTTTCTTCATTTTAGCTCATGACATGAATTATTTTCATCATATTCTTTATTTGATACCTATTTATTATCAAACACTATTAAAATGTACATGGAATGTCTCATAAATTTCTTGTGCGTGCCACACATTCATTAGGATACTATGCTTTAACCTGTATATGGCTTCCATGGAATTCGAGATGCTTGAGATGAACCTAGACATCACTTCCTTTTATTGTTCATTTGATATACATGAATTAAAGTGTAACTTCATGCATGTATACTATAAAAATAAATCCTTATGAATTTTAAATAATATAAAATCACTCAACCCTATCTCATACAAAAATAGATAATCTATTTTTCATTATATGATTACATATCATGGTAGCAGACAAATAGTAGCACACCCAAAGATAGCATCTCAAGGTAGCAACTGGTGGTAGAATACCAAATTCTTAGATTTATCTCATGATTCCTAGTGGTAGAAAATGATTCTTAGTGGTAAAATATGATTCCTGGCATGACACATAATGCCCGATGGTAGTACATGGTGCTCGGTGGTAGGAGATCATCTCTCTATGATGTGGTAAGTTCTACTATGTTGTAGAATCAACTTATTAACCATATGAAAACTATAAAATATTGGATTTACCATTACATGGGTCAATTTACCCTTACTTAGGTTTCCTAAATACCCTTACACAGGTTCCTTTAAACCACACTTACCCTTATTCAAGTCACTATACACCCTTATGCAAGCTCATTACAACTCTTACCCATAACAATGTTTCCAAATACCATTCCATGAGATTAAAGATTTGTTGGTTTCCATTACAAAACTCTCATCCAACCATTATGAAGTATCAACTAACCTTATTCATCACCTTTTTATCTAAATGAAATGGGAAATAGACTATTACATAGACTCTTATACCCTTACACAATGCAATATGAACTTGATTTTACCATACAAAAATGATCATCCTTCCTTTAAATAGCCTCAATGTAACTTTACGTAGGAAATATAAATGAAACATTAACTTTATGTTGGTATCCAAATTAATTCAAAATTATTCTTCAAATCTTCTTTATGTATGATATATATTTATTTTTCATGTCCTATATAATTAAAACTCCTCATACTATAATTTAATTTTCACGACCTTTTTCAATGATTCTTATTCACATTCTTCTTTAATGTGTCATAAAAAAATATGTCATCACTGAAACATATATTTGGAATTAAGGACTAGTTTAACAATTATCATATTAAATGTCACAATTATTGGTTGACAACAATTACATGATAATAAACAAATTCAATTCCTCTTCAAGAATTTAAAATTATATTTATGTACTTTATTTGTGTTCATTTACCTATTATACTATTTTTTATTTTTTATTATATATATATATTCTTTGAATATAATGTTCTATTTTTATAAAATAGTTTCTTATCAGTTATTAGTATGTTTTCCACATGTTTTATTATATCTTATACATAAATATGGCATGAATATATATTAATAATGAACATTTTATATAAAAAAGTATTGTTTAAACAAATAAAAAGTTCTTTTACATTGATCTTTATTAATCAATCAAGTTCTATTATCATTTATAGAACACAACATGGATATTTTAATGATTTAGAAACATCATTAGGCAAATTTTATGAAATGAAAGCATATTTCTCATATAATTTTCTTACAGTATTTATGGTTTAAAATTATGAATCCACATATAAAATAATTTTTTTAAATATAATGATCTTTAACAGTCTTCCATACTTAATTTTGATAAGAATCATGCTCCTCCTCAACTAATATATCATCTCTTTCAAAAAACCTTTAAAATATTTTAGAACCATTTAAATCGAGTTTTCCCAAGTCTTAATTAATATTTTCCAAAAATATAGATTAAAAACCCCAATCTGAATCCTCAGTTTTGAACTAGAGTTCTATATAACCTCAGTCACACCTACTCATATGCCAGAGGCTACTAACTAGAAGTAATGGTATGAAGTGAAATTTTGGTTAAACTATACCTTCAATAAGGGTGAAAAGTAACAGATAAATAACCAAACAGAAACAATAAAAAACAAAGTACACTAAATCTAATAAACATAGTATATATAATTAATTAATGTGGAAATAACAGAATTGAATGGTCATCCATGAATTGATGGCCTTTAGTTTCCCTCAGGGCCTATCACATATAAAAGATAAAAAATGGGAAAAAAATAAAATTAAAAATAGGTTCTACATAAAACTCAAAGCCCCACCTACATTGTTCTCTATACATGTGGTGAGTTATCCCACACAATAATCAAACTCGATCCTCAACCTAACCTATACCTGAAATAAAAGAGGGATTCTTCGGTTCCCAAGTTCCATGGCCTCCTGATCATGGTGTGAGTGAAAATCAGTTGGGAACCACCAATGTGGTCCACTTCCTTACTATTAAAATACAGTATACATGTATGTGAAAATATTAGAAACAAAATAGATAAGTAATACAAAAACTGAACATGTATAAAAAATAAGCCACAACAATCTGAATGCAAAAAAAAAAAAAACAAATGCACAAGTAAATAACAACCAACCATATACCAAGCTGCTATACACTAACTAAGCTTCCAAGAACACCTAGAAATAATTTATTTGGTTCCATACTAGATGAATGTCATAAGTAGTCTTCCCATGACTTAGATTATTCCATGAGAATTAGTCCCACCTCTAAGGAACAACAGATATTTTTCCTTTAAGTAACAATACCTGTTCCACCTTTTTGAAAAAATTATACATTTTATTTTAATGGAAAGTGTCATCCATGACCCAAGACTATCCTTGTAATTATTTGACCCACCAGGTCCTACTTGGCTATCAAAAGGTTGGGTAGCCATAACCCCAAGCCTTACCCTATAGGCCAAGGTCTGAATACAAGCATCAAGAAGGAATAACATAAATTCGATTTCTTTTCATAGTGTACCTATATGAACACACCCAACCGTATCCATGAAGGAGTGAAACATAATAATAAAAATGGGCTGTAACATATAGAGTAAAACTATGCATGAAAAAATATAGGGAATATAATTAGAGAATTATATAAAATAACTAATGTGTAAAGGGGATTGATACAAACCCAAAAAAGAAATGAATTCTCAACCAGATAATAATTAGAATAGTGTAAAGCTAAGAGATCCCGACTCATGATCTCCAAGATCGAGCATCATGTGTGGTCTGTGAAATTGAGTATCCCTGTGCTCCTCTAAAATCACTATAAATCTATTCATCATCTACATAAGACATGATAGAAATGAAAAAACCCCATATATATGTGAGTATATACATACCTAGTAGGACACCCTGAAAACTGAAGGGTTGAGGGAGAAATAGAGAGAAATGATAGAAGTAGTCAGATCAACCCAAATTAAGAGGGAAATGAAACCAAAGAATATATATATGATCATATAAGGAACCCATGAGAGAGACAAAGGGGATCTATATATCATAATCCAGCCTAGGATGACGAGTCTGGATATAGCTCAAAGGTCCATTATCGATGCCCAACATCTCATGTTTCTATCCAAATAAGTCCTGATATGTACCCGCACCTCACCGCTACTCCACAACATAAAGGGGTGAAATATCTAATAGAATGAGAACCCACACCCTAGTATAATAGGGTAATGCCACTCAGTGGATGGATAGAAGAACTACGCTCTGGTACATCAGGGGGATGCCAATAAATGTTTGGAGGACCCATTCCATAACATAATAGTGGGGAACCACTTGGTAAGTATTGGTATAGGACTGACGCCCTTGTGTGTCAGGAGGGCACCACTTAATGTAAAGAGGACCTACACCCTAGTATGGTAGGGGGATTCCCCATGGTAACTATAAATAGAGGACCCATTCCCTAGTATGGTAGGGGGATTCCACTCTATAATTGGAAGACCCAAACCCTAGTTCCAAAGAGGGGTTCCTCTCAATATGTATAAATAATGGAACCATTTTATAATTTTATAGATGGATTCCACTCTCTACATGGAGGAACTACACCATAGTGCCATAGAGGGGTGTCGCTTAGTGCGTATAAGACTCGTTACTTAGTGCAATAGGGGGTTCCACTCAATCATGTTCAAGGAGGATGGGGGACCCACACCATTGTACAATAGAGGGTTACCAACCATAGACTCTCTTTGATGTTCTTTCCTGACCACAACTATCATCAATCATCTCTTGAATTAGAATAATTCTTAAAAAATTTGATTTTGTATCACAAAATACACTATGAAGTATACCATTATTTTCTATGTGAAAAAATGGTCAGGATTGGCTACTCATGGGTCAAAATCAGAGTCCATATAAAGGGGATACAAAAGGTAGAATTTTCTTAAAAATGGGGTACATGGAATGTATGTGACCCACATGGAAAGTGGTCCCACTCTGCTTCTTGGATGTTTTCTCCTATAGACACATCTCAGAGTCCATGCTGTTGTACATAGTGTGTAAGGTTACCTACACGATTAATCCCATCCACCGAAAGCCTACCCTTGTGCTCTTGGTTATGCTCATGTTTGTTTAGAATTTCTGTGTACCTAGACATGTACCTAACCATGCCTAGGTACTGACTCATCCCATGTTCTCCTAGAGTACACGATGGGTCCTTCTGCTTAGGGTCTCGACTTTGTGTTGTTGACACACGACTCAACCACCCGAGGAGGGTCACATGACGCGTGGACCCAACCACATAGAGTGTGATCCTTATCTTCCCCAAAACCCTAGCTACTGTAGAGGGGTGGGTCTACATAGAGTGTGTACTTAGACTACATTCCATGTAGTCATATTTTTAATAGAAAACCAAGTTTCTTCACATGTTATCATCATGATACCACCACCTCCATTACCGTTGTGAATTATACTAGGGGTCTTGGATCTAGGGTCATCTGTTCCCAATCCATCCTCGATGGCTAGATTCTAGTCACTTGAACCACATATGACACTGCCCGTCACATCACTTAGTGCCATAGAAAATCCGGATATTGGATCCACAGATATCTCACCCACAAATCATTGTGATCACATTAAAATCACGAACCAAAACCTCATTCACTTATCTACCACAAATATGAGGGTTCTATCACACTCAAACCCACCTGAAAATGATAAAGTCTAACCCCATTGGAAAATAAAAAAGATCCTGAAGAATGGTGGGGAGAAATACACATAAAAAGGTATAACATTTTTGGACAATATTTCTTGGACAGTGATCACAAGATTAAGGAAACCATGTGGATTAACTAAGAAAAAGAAGAATAAATTGACCCAATAATTTATTTTATTCAATTAAGATCATGTGAATTGTTTGAAATCATAGATCAAATAATAGCATATAAAATTCAATATCAAGCATTTAATCAAGGATGGAATCCAAAATTTATGAGACTGACCTTGATTATGGATCAATAATTGGTGAAAAAACATTCTCTAGTGATGTGGACATCATGATACCCTCATTGATTTCTGATCCACCTTGATCTCATCGTCATTTGTAATCTGATTTTGATTATCCAAAAAAGAACAACCTGAATATTCTCCCAAAGTACCCAAAGTTATGCGGCTGAACTTGGAGAATTTCTATTGTAGAAATTATAGAGAGGAAATTTAGTTTTTGATATTAAATTAATGAAATTAACAATTTAATTAATTAATCCACTAAACATACCCACCAATGGTTGCCTCATTTGAATGTTTGACACCAACCAACTTTTTGTAACATTTGTCGTAAAACAAACATTTTGTATTCAACCATGGTATGAGATTTTTGATATGAGACCCCATTTTATAGATAAAACATTATTTATGAAAAGTGTGTTTGTGTGTGATATTAATATATTTAATATTTAATATTTTTATATAATAAAGTATAGGATCATAAGGCCTTGGAATCTCATACCGTCTCTGTGCCTAACTCCAAGAATATTTATTAATATATTTCATACTATTATAAGGAAAATATTGGGAAACTAAATTAATTTCCCCTCAAATATTTTCATCCCTGATAAGAAAAGGATAAAGGGGGGGATACTGAGTCTGCATATGAATCCCTTCCTTCAAGGATCTCTCCTTCATACTCCCATGTGACTATAGTACACGAACCAATGGAATGGTCCATCCTTGCTAGATAAAATTCTACTGATCCTCAATCACTACTAGGTAATGTGTGGAGGTACCTCCATCCTCGATGTACAACTGGCCCTAGTCAATGATGTGCATAGGTTCTTTGACATATATCCTCAACTATGACACATGTAAGACATCATGTACTCACTCCTAGTGGGGGGGGAAGTCTAGGTGGTAAGAAACATTACCCACCCTCTATAGGATATCAAACAGCCTGACGAACCTCAGGGATAACATGATCCTTGATCAAACCTTTTCAATCCTCATTATGGCGAGTCTCTTAGGAAAAAATGGTATCCCTACTCGAAACCCAAGGGCCTATGTTGTCAATATGCATAAAATTTATATCGGATCTGGGCAATCCTCATACGATCACTGATAACCTAGACCTTATCTTTCATTGTATACACCATCTCTGGCCTAATAAGAGATGTCTCGCCAATATCAGTCCATCTGAAGGGTGACCTTCAGGGTTTCCCATAAAATTCCTAAAATGGTGTCATACAAATCACAGAGTGATAAATGTTATTCTAATAAAACTCTACCAATGAAAAGTGATCCACCCAGCTTTAGCCAAAGTCTAACACAAAATCTCTCTATATATACTCTGATACTTGGATAGTGTGCTCAATCTACGCATCCATCTGGGGGTGAAATGACATACTAATTTGCAACTGAGTCCCGAATGCGTCCTTCAGGGCTCTACACAACTGTGACATAAACTTCATGTCTCGATCGAACACAACTGTTGAGGGAAACCAATGAAGTTGGATGATATCCTGCATGTACAACTGGACTAGAATATAAAATGAACTTTAACCCCTAATGGAAAGGAAGTTTCATGAATTTATAAGTCAACCAACTACCACCTAGATGACATCATGGACTTTCTCTATTTTGGGAATCCCTATAATAAAGTCAATAGATATTTAAACTCATTTTTACTATGGTATCCCAAGAGGCTGTGCCAAACCTATCAGAACCTAATGCACAAACTTCACTCGCTGAAATGTGAGACTCAGAGAGATGAACTTGAAAATAATACACCTCTTTACATCCCACCAAAATGACCTTTGAAGTTATATTTACATATTTCAAACACTGAGATGTACAACCAAAGGAAAAGTGTGAAACTTCCTCATTACCTCCTATCACATCATGACCCGAACCACCATCCATCTATGTAAAGTGATGATGTGTTCATATCACTTAGAAAATCTATCTGGTGAATCTCTTGAAGATATATGTTCATGGAGAAACTCATAGTAGATGTCTCCCAATTGATCCTCCATCACAGGTTAGAGAAAAAGTGGAGTCAACATCATTGATTGAAGATAAGTTTCACCCATATCCTCCACTAGGGACAACTTTAAAGTGGAAGACTTCTCAAACACCTCCTTCACCAAATTTGAATGAGACTTTATGATATGGTAATATGCAACCATGTTTCCCATCTAAGAAGCATAGAAAATCCCAGATTCACTGTCCCATAGATACTCTAACTAGTTCCTCTATCTCATGTTCAGATATCTATACATGAATATATACATGTGACATTGATGGAATGAGTAAATAGTAAAGATATACACTAGAAGATAGTGCCTCCACATCCTCAAAGGGAAGACTACTACTTCCAAATCCAGGTCATGAGTCAAAAAGTTATGCTCACGGGGTCTCAACAGCCTCAACCCACATGTGATCATTTCCCGTCTCTACATTAACATGCAACCGATTACAACTACATATTCTTCACAATACACTACATACCCCATACCCTCCTCCATTAGTCTCAACATAGGATCACTAGTAAAACATAACATCAACTACTTGAAGGATCCATGAAACTACTAATTCTATGAATAAGAATTTCTTTTCTGCATCAGGGTTGTCAAAGGGGATATAACATTGGAGATTTCCTCCATGAATATCATATAGTACCCCACAAAGATAAGAAAATTTCTCACCTCCAACATGCCCTTGGGTGGTTCCAAAGAAATTAAAATATAAATATTCACTAAGCCCATAAATAACCCATGATTAGAAATGAAATTACCCAGAAAGTGAACCCCAAAGATCAAAAAATGGTAGTCAAGATATTTCTATAAATTTGGTGCTCCTAGAGTAAGTCTTGTACCATTCTCAAGTTATTTGTATGATCCTGCACTGATGCAGAGTAGATGAGTATGTCATAAATTAAGACAATGAAAAATTTTTCCAATAACAACTGGAATATCTAGTTCATGAAATTCATAAACACATCAGGGGAATTTATCACACCAAAATGGATCACTAGAAACTCAAAATGTCTATAGTAACATCAGAATTATAGATTCAAAGTATTAGCCTCATTAACCTTCAAATGGAGGAAACTAGAACTAAGATCGATCTTTGAGAATCATATCAAACCTCACAACTGATTAAAGAGGACATAAATCATCGGTAATGGGTACTTATAAATTATGATGACCTAGTTTAGGTGATGATAATCAATAGAAAGCCAAAATATTATGTCTACCTTTTTCAAAAAATGGAGCTTCCTAGGGGGACATATTGGGTTTGATAAAACCCTTATCTCAAGGCCCCTATAAATACACCTTCATCTCCTAGATCTTAATAGATGCCATTTGGTATGCCATAGAAGATATCCGTTATGTCCTATGATGATAGTCGATCTAGGATTGAACCAGAGAAACCACTTCCTACAAAAGATGATATCACAAAGTTCCATCATAATGACCAAGAGGTCCCATGATAATCTCTCTTCACCAAATAATAGCTTTCACTTTCGACATATTATAAGCCACCATGTATTAGTAACCTAGATGAATATCTTTATGGATGAATATCTTTATGGAGGCCTCATCACTAATCTAAACATCATCATGATATTGAATCAGAAACCTGGATGAATATCTTTATGGAGGCGTCTTTAAAGTAATTAAGGCATACCATGGAAGGATGAGTATATATATATATGGAGAGATAAAAAAATAATGATACTCAAAAGGCCTAATCCAAGTTTACATGTATGCACACACCCACCCATCTTAATGTACTAGTGAAAAGGAATAATAAAAAGGTTTTGTAACATCTAGTGTAAAACCATGCATGAAAAAACCTATAGGGAATAAAATTAGAGTAAGACTGAAAAAAACAGAAGTGTATAGGGAAAACATACACTCCCAACAAAAAATGAAGTCCTAACCCGACAATAACTACAATAAAGTGAAGTTGAGATATCCAAGCTCTTGATCTACAAGCCTTACCATCAAACACGATATATGCACCCAAGTATCCCTCTGATCCTATAAAATCACCATCTCTCATTCAATCATATGCATAATACATGAAATTTGTGAGAAAAGGACATGAAACGGTGAGTATATACATACCCATTAAGATTCTCTAAGAAACAAAGGGGGAGAGAAATAGAGAGATATGATAGAAATAGTCATCTCAATCCAAATCAATAAAGGAAAAAAGCCCACCAATATATATATATATATATATATATATATATATTCTCATATAAGAAACCCAATCAAGAAAGAAATGAGATCTTTATATAAAATCCCATCCCAGGACAATGAGTCTACCTATAGCTCCCAAGGTCCATCATCGATTCCCATCATATCACGTGTGTTTCCAAATAATTTACAAGGAGGACCCACACCTCTCCGCTACTCCATAGACTACAGGGGAAAATATCTGATAGAATGATGATTCGTGCCCTAGTATGATAGGGGGATTCAAATCAGTGGAAGGATAGAGGTCCCGTGACCTAGTACAATAGGGGGATTCCACTCAAACTATGGAGGACACACTCCTTAGAAGGATGGGGGGGGGGGGGTTCCCCTTGGAGAGTATCAGTAGACGACTAGTGAACTTATGAATTAAGAGGGCTCCAATGAATGTAAAAAAGACCCAAAACCCGGCATATTAGGGACATGGAACTCCATAAGTATAAATAGAGGACCCAAACCTTAGTAAGGTAGGAGTATTCCACTCTATACATGAAGGACCTGCGACCTAGTGTTATGTCAGATAGAGTTATGGAAGATGGTCTAGAGGGGTGTGAATAGACCATATAAAAAAATTTAAACAAACAGATTGATTAATTAAAGTAATTATCAAAGTTAATTCATATATTTAAGAATCATTGGAAAAAATAAATAATAAAAGGATTATTTTTATAGTAGTCCAGTATAAAGGGGCCCTACCCTAATCTTATACCTCTCAACTCCTTGAGAGATACATATGAAGTAAAAAATATTTTTGATGGGGAATCATAACCCAAATATAGAATACTTTTCTAGTGGAGGGATAAGCATGAGACTAACCATTGTATGGGGAGTCACAACCCGTACAACCTGACTTTAGACACTGGGAGTCACAACCCAAATAGTTCTGACATATGTATAAGGAGTCACAACCCCTAGATCCTGACTTTAGAATCTAGGTAGTCAGAACCCATTGAAAAAGAATAACAAATAATTCTTTTTTTTGTGTAAAATCATTAAAGAAAAACAATATAAAGTTCATGTGAGAGATGATAAATTGTGTTATAGACTTAGAAACCAGACAAGAAAAGATAAACAATAAAAGAACTAGTACTGGTTATTGATATTTTTATTAATGTGTCATTTCAAGTCCATTGTAGTATAAGAAGAATTAATTAGGCACCTAAGTTAATGTCCATGTAAAATATCGCACATACATTGGCTTGTATAGAAGGTTGAAAAAACTCATAGCGCGTCGAAGATGCTATCCCATGGTACTGTTGTGTATTGTTATTGTGTTTTAACCTAAAAGAGATAAATATATATAGAATAAATATTCAATAGTTATAATAGCCCAAAATTTATTTGGATATTCACAATTAATTGAGTCCGGAGCTTTTATAAATATCCATAAAAATCACAGCACCATTTCCTTTTTATTCCTGTAGAATAAATATTAAATAAAAGAATTTATAAATAATTTGAATAACTCTTCAAATAATATCTCAAGAATAATAATAGAATTTAATTATTTTAAAACTATTGTTTAAATCCATTCAAACCCCTTTAAACATAGTCAAAATATATATTGAAAACTAGCATCATAATTCAAAGTTAAATTATAATATTTGAATTTAAATAATCTTACAACCTCTGAATTTACTAGAAAAATGAGTTGAAAAATTTATTAATTTTTCCTTTTAAATATTGAACCAAAAACAATATTATCTCTTTGATAAAAATTCTTATATTTAACATGAATTTATCAAGAAAAAGAACCTATGAAAATAATACATATAAATATAAATCAGATCAATGTTTAGCATAAAATCACAAAGCAACATCAGAAAATTAGGGTACATGAATGTAGAGTACATTGAAGTAGGGTACATGAATGTAGGGTACACAAAAGTAATGTACAAGGAATTATGTTTCAATGAATGTAGGGTTCACCGAAATTAGGGTACAAAAAAGTAGGGTTTATTAAAAGAAGGGTTTATCAAAAGTAGGGTTCACCAAAAGTAGGGTACATGAAAATAGAGTTCATTGAAATTAGGTTTCACCAAAAGTAGGGTTCACAAAAAGTAATGAATTTTTCATTAAAAAATTAGTGTAGGGTTTGTTGCAAAATTAGTGTAGGTTTCATTATAAAAGTATTACAGGTATCATTTCAAAAGTATGGTTGCTGAACCGTACATTTCACTATTGAAAAGCTATGGTTGTTGAAACATACTTTGAACTATTCCAAAATTTGGGTTTCTAAACCATTATTTTCACTGTTTCAGAAGTAGGGTTGTAGAGCCATATTTTTCACTATTAAGAAAGTAGGGTTTTGAACCATACTTGGTGATAAACTAAACAACATACTTATAAACATAAATTTTTTTAAAGGCTCTTAAAAGAAAATTAAACATTTGGTAAAAAATAATTATTTTTATAAAATCTTATTAGCTTTAAAGAAAATTAATAAAAGAATAAATATGACTTCTTCTTCTCCTAATATCATCAAAAAATAAAAGCAACAACATTCTGAAAATACTAAAACTTTGAAACAACATTACAAAACATTAGATAATCCAGTAACCATCCAAAAAAACCTTTTTAGATGTCTATTTAAACTATTGAAATCATCATAAAAAGGTTGTATTTATATAAAATCATGTTTTGTGCAAATTATATATCTGCATAACTTTTAGTAAATGAAATAAAAAAACTTTTTAAAACTATAGACTATAGAGTTTCTAAAACTGCAGCAACAACTTCATTGAATTTTTAGAATACTATAAATGCATTTTCAAACTTTCTGATTAAATAAAAAAGTTTATATAAATATATTATATATCCAACATGATAACAATCAAACAAATAAAAACTTTGTGGATTGAGATATCATCAAAATATAGAAGAAAATTATAATTTAGTTTGTACTGAAAAATTGTATTTATGACTAAAAATAATAAAATCATGTTTGAGCTTAAATTTGAATCACATGTAATAAAAAAAATCATAAAGGATTAAAAAAACATAATCATATGTAATAAAACAAAAGGGAGTATGAACATTCACAAACAAATCTCCTTTTTTATTTAATTAAAAACCAAAACATTAAAACCATTTAAAAACAATTTACAAAACATTTTAAAACAATTTATTTCTCCCCCTTTTTGTAAATAAACAAAAAATTGAAAACAAAATACTCCTAAAAAAATGAAGTAATAAAAAGTTAAAATTCCAACATACCAAGATCGAATTTAAAATTTTAAAACTAAGCAGAGTTTAAAGGATTTTTAAAAATATCTTCTAGCTGATTTTCCGAAGGTATAAATTCTAAAACAATATCACCCTTGTTCACATGATCTCTAATAAAATGAAATATAATATCAATATTCCTTATTATAGAATGCTATAAGGGGTGTTTCGATATAGAAATTGTATAAGTATTGTAACAATAAATCAGTAGTCTATCAATATAAACACCAAAATAATTTTTTTTCAATTAATCCATAAACTTGGGTAATAAATTCTAGTAGCAGAGGTATACTAATCTTTTATAGTAGATAAAGAAATAAATGGTAGTTTATTAGATTACTAAGAAATTAACATTTTTTCTATAAAATGATACACACTTGATGTGATTTTTCTTTCAATTCTACAACATCAAAAATCATTATCAAAATAAGATGATAAATCAAAACTATTATATTTTGGATAAAAAAAACCAAAATCAATAGTTCCTTTAACATATATAATTATTCTTTTTACAGTTTTAATATTATTTTTTAGGATCTTATAGAAATCTTCCACATAAGCAAACACTAAACATGATACAGGGTCTAGATGTAGTTAAATATAAAAATATACCTATCATGCCTCTATAAACATTAATATTAACATATTTACTACATAAATCAATATTTAATTTATAATTAGTATCCATAGAAGTTTTCATAGATTTAGAGGGATCATGGCCAAATATTTCAATGAACTCTTCAGAATACTTAGAATTATTAATAAATATTCTAACTTTCCATTGAGAAATTTGAAGTCCAAGAAAGAATTTTAATTCTCCAATTAAGCTTATTCCAAATTTAAAAGACATCAAAGTATCAAAATTATTGAAATATATTTCACTAGAGGAACCAAAAACAATATCATGAAAATAGATTTGTATAATTAAAATATTATTTTATATTTAATTGATAAAAAGTTATGGATCAAAATTTCCTTCAATAAAACCATTATTTAATTAAAAATAAATAATGGATTTCATACCAAGAATGTGTTGCTTTTTTGAGACCATACAAAAATTTAGGTAATTTAAAAACATGGTGAGGAAAATTTTCACCTTCAAAACCTAAGGGTTGAGAAACATAAACTTTTTCATTTATAAAAACATTTAAGAAAGAACTTTTACATCCATTTGATATAATTTAAAACAATTATAAAAAGAAAAATACAACAACATTCTAATTGTCTCTAACCTAGAAACATGTGAAAATAAATCCTTAAAGTCTATAACTTCTTCTTGAGAGTATCCTTGAGAAACAATTATGTCTTTGTTTTTTTAACAATCTATCAAGATTCATCCATCTTGTTTATAATGATCCCCTTTGTTCTAATTACTTCGTTTTCTTCAGGAAATTATACTAAAGTCCATTTTTTTCTGAAAAACTGATTTAATTCATCTTTCATATAAACAATATAGTTTGCATCTTTCAAATCATAATTAACAATAATAGTAACAAAAGCAGAAATAAAAGAATAATTAGAATAATAATTTAAAAGATAATTTCTAGTTTTCACACCAGAATAAAAATTGACAATTAAATTTTCAACTGGATGATCTCTGTGAATATATCATGATCTTGGATTTAGTTGAGAAGAAGTATTCCCCCCTCAATTAATCCATTATTATCTCGAGGTATTTATTCAATGAAATTAAAATCTATAAACTCATCATCACTAACATTGGAATAAGAATTTAATTTAACATTATTTCATCAAACATAATGTTAAAATATTCTTCAATAACCATAGTTATTTTATTATAAACTCTATAATCATTACTATTATTAGAATAACCAAAAAAATAAAATCATCACTTTTAGAATCAAATTTATCTAAATTATCCTTAGAATTAAAAAACATAAAAATAAAAAAATCAAAAGTATCCAACTTTAGGAATTATATTTTTAAAAAATTCATAAGGTGTTTTATTTAGAAAAGGTCTTATAAAAATTTAATTTAAATTATAATAAGAAGAAAAAACAACCTCATTATAAAAATATATTGGTAAATTATATTCACTTAATATAGTTCGAGTCATTTAAATAAGTGTTCTATTTTTCTTTTTGACAACACTATTTTTTTGTGGTGTTCTAGGAGAAAATAAATTATGAAAATAACTATTATTTTCAAAAAAAAATTCAAAATATAAATTTTGAAACTTGCCTCCTATATCAATATGAATCGAAATAATCATACAACCTTTTAATTTTGATGTAATTTAAAAAAATTAGTAAATCTAGATAAAGTATCCTTTTTATGAGAAAGAAATTATACCTAAGTAAATATAATATAATCGTCAAGAATATCTAACATATATTTCTTTCTACCAAGGATGGAAATTTTAGTGGGGAAAAATAAATCAAGATTTACAAGGTGTAAATTTCTATTATTAATTATCTGATTGATGAGTCTAAAATAATTTTTTTTCTTCCCTTTCATGCAAGCATCACATACATGAAGATGTTGTTTCTCCAAGGAAGGTAGGTGTAACACATTCTCATGTTCTGAAAATTTATGGGACATTCTAAAATTGATATAGCCTAAATGTCTATGTAAAAGGATTCTATCATTCTTAAAATCATTAAAACACTTTAAATGTTTAATAATTAGTTCAGAAAAACTAATAGTATAAATATTTCATCTTCTATTAGAATAAGAAAATAAAGAATCACCTTTAGAAACCAATCATTTATCATTTTAAAATTTATGTTACATTATATCATCACATAATTATGATATACTAATTAAATTATTCTTTAATCATTCAATATATAAAAATTTAGAATTAAAAGTAGCATTTGAAATACAAACATTACCTAAAACTTTTAATTTTCCTTTAGAATTTTCTTCAAATGTATCAATTCCTCTATCACATATGTTGTAAGTGGTAAACTTTTATGGGTCTTCAGTCATATCCCTATATCATTCACTATCAATGTACCATGTTTCATTATTGAGACATACAATACATTTTTCTTACAAAAATCATTTACATGAAAATTTTTGTACCCAATCTACTTTGAGTCCAATTGGATTAGTTATAAAATTTTTTAGGAACCCTTAAAAAATTTAAACAAGTGTTGTAAGGTAATATAGATAATAATGATTTAGAAATATTATTTTCTTATATCACAAATATTTATTGAATCTAAGAGAACAATAATTTACATAGTGACCCTTAATGCCACATTTAAAACAAGTAACAGTTTAAGTACAACCATTTTAACATTAAAAAAATGAGTTTTATACATTAGGGTTAATCTATTTTCACATAAAAACTATTTTTTTCTCTTTTAGTAAAAGAAATCATCTCATAATATTTTTATGACCTTGAATAAAAGTAGATAATTCTTTAAGACATTCAACTTCCTTTTTCAATTTTTCATTCAAATCCTAAACAGATTTCAAATTTTCATAAACACTTGAATGATAAGTATTTCAAGTGTCTATTATATTTTCATTTTACTATAAAATTAATTTATTTTTAGAAAAACGTTTCTTATTATTTTCTTTAATATTATTATATAAATTAGAATATTTTAAAATATATTTTTCTTAATTTTTCAATTTATTTATGAAATTATGAAATTTTCAGATTATCAAAATCATATTAAGAATAAGAACATCAAGAATAAAAACTAGAATTAATAACCTTATATAGTGATTCTAAGATGCAAAATTTTTCATATTATTTTTCATTTCTAGATTTTTCACTTGAATCATATTCTTCCGTATAAATCCAAATGGTTGTAAATTCCTTTCTATCCTTCTTTTTAAATTTGTATTAATTATTTATTTTATTATAATAAAGTTTGATATGTCCTTTATTTCAAAATTTATAATAGGTTACATCTAAAGAATTTAAAATTTTACCACCTTTCTTATCTCCCTTATATTTTTATTTTTGATGGTTTTTTATAAACCGGTTCTTGAATCCTTTATTTTTCATTCTTTTATAAACTATAGTCAAAATCTTAGTCATATATTCTTCTTCACAATACTGTAGTTCAGAATCAGCAGATTCAGTTGAAATAACATTCATAGAATTAAAATTCACACCTTTTTTGTGGTACCCTCATTAGCTATGTTTTTCAGTTCCAGTTCATATTTGAGAAATGATCTAATAAATTCATCATGTGTGTAATCTGTGAAGTTCTTTCTTTCATAAATGGAAACCTTATTTGCATGAAATTTTCTTCGGTAATTCTCACAGGACTCTTCTAATAAGTACTGGAAGTTTTAGATATTCTCCAAGTGAATTCATTCCATTCAAAATGCTTGTGAATCTATGGAACATTCTGTTTACTATTTCATCTTCACCCATATTCACATATTGGTACTCAGCATGAAGCATTATAAGATTGGTTCGAATCAATTTTTCAGAACCAAGGTGAGTGATTTGTAGAATCTTTTATATTTCATGAGCTGTCTTACCAGCAAACACATGACTAAAAACAATTTTGTTAATAGCCCAATAAAAAATATTAACAACTTTGTAATTTAAAACATATCTAGTATAATCATTTCCAGTAAGATTATTTGGGTTAGCTTAAGTGTGTACTGCTTTTAAATTATTAAACAGTTCTCAATGCTCAAATTTTTGTGTAAAGCCTCTATTTGGGATCTCCAATAGCCATAATCATTATCGTCAAAGTGTGGTTGCTTCTGAGGAATCCTAGCACCATTCAGGTTCAATCCTGCCATCTTATAAGATATTTTTCATTAGAAACTGAGGTATAAGAATAGATTAGAACAATTAAAATAAAAGGATACCCTATAGAGTGATTCAATTATTCAAAAATGAACAACCTATGATACCAATGTTTGGTATCGAGAAAGAGAATGAAAGAGATACTCTATTCTAAAGAGGGTTAACCCCCTGATACCAATTATTATGTCAGATAGGGTAATGAAAAATGGTCTATAGGGGGTGAATAGACCAAATTAAAAAATTTACATAAATAAATTGATTAATTACATTATTTATCAATATTAATTACTATTGTTAATAAGCATCCAAAAAATTAAATAACACAAGGATGTTTTTTATATTAGTTCGGTTTGAAGTTGGCATACTCTACTCTTATACCTCTCTACTTGGCAGCTGATATGTGTGAACTAAAAATTATTTTTTATGGGGAATCATAACCAAACTAAAAAATACTTTTCTAATGGAGGGATAACCATGACCTTTAATTTTGTATAGGGACTTATAACCCTTACAACTAGAATTCAGACACTGGGAGTCACAACCTGAATAGTCCAAACTTTAGATACAGGGAGTTAAAACCCTTAGATCCCAACTTTATAATTTGAGAGTCAAAAAACAAGGAAAAAGAATAAAAAATAATTCATTTCTATGTAGAAGAATAAATATAAAAAATAGAAAATTCAAGTGAGAGATCAAAAAAAGTTTCAATGACTCAGAAACCAGAAAAGAGAAGATAAACATTGAAAGCACTTGTACTGGTTCTTTATATTTGGATTAGCATGTCACATAAAGAAAATTTTTGTAGAAGAAAAAGTAATTTATCACTTAAGATAATTACATGGTAAAATATCACACATACTTTGGCTTGTAGAACTATTGGAAAAAAATTCACAACACGACAAAGATATTAGCTTGTAGTGTTATTGTGTATTGTTATTATCTATAACTGATCAAGAGAGAAAGATATTTATGGAATAGATATTCAATAGTTATAGTAGCTCCACTTCCTTTAAATATTCAAAATAAATTTCGTTAACAACTCTCATAAATATATCCACAAAAATCATAACACTATTTCCTCTTTATTCTTGTAGAATAAGTCTTAAATAAAATAATTTAAAAATAATTTAAATAAAAATACAATAATATCACCAAAAAAAATATTGCATTTAATTCTTTTATAACTCTAATTTAAATTCCTCCAAACATATTTAAACATAGTTAAACCAGTTCTTGAAAACTAGCATAACAATCTGAATGTAAATTCAAATATTTTAGTTTAAATAATCTTTTAACCTTTAATTTTATTGGAAAAATACATTAATTTTTTTTTATTTTTTATATTTAAATAATTCACCAAAAACATAAATATATCATTTATCATAATCCATAGACTTAATGTGAATTTATACAACATAAAAAACACTGAAAACAATCCATATAAATATGAAAAAAATAAATGTTCAACATAAAATCACGAAGTGGAAATAACAAAGTAGGCTACATGAATGTAGGGTACACAAAAGTAGGATACACAAAATTAAGGTAGATGAAATTAGGGTACAAAAAATTAGGGTACAAGAAAGTAATGTTAAATGAAATTAGTGTTCACCGAATATAGGGTGCAAGAAAGTAGGTTCAAAGAAAGCATGGTTCATCGAAAGTAGGGTTCAGCAAAAGTAGGGTACATGAAAGTTGGGATCACTGAAAGTAGGGTTCACTGAAAGTAGGGTTCCCTGAAAGTAGGGTTCACTGAAAGTAGCATAAGGTTCGTTAAAAAATTATATTAGGGTTTATTATAATAGTAGCATAGGGTTAATTAAAAAAAATATCATAGGGTTCATTATAAAAGTGGGGTTTCTTAACCATACTTTGCACCATTGTAAAAGTAGAGTTGTCGAACCATACATTTCATATTTGTGAAAGTAAAGTTGCCGAACCATAATTTTCACTATTGCTAAACTAGGGTTGCTAAACCATGATTTTAATTATCGAAAAAGTAGGGTTGTAGAACCATATTTTTCATGGTTTCAGAATTACATTTTCTGAACCATACTTTTCATTGTTGTGAAAGTATGGTTTCTGAACCAAAATTTTCACTGTTACAAAAGTAGGGTTGTTGAACCATACATTGTGAAAACTAGATAGTATACTTTAACATACTTTAATGAATTTTTAAAGGATCTTAATAGAATATTAATCCTTAGGTATTCAATAATTATTTTTATAAAATATTATTATCTTTAAAAAAATCAAGAAATGAAATAATCTTACTTCTAAAAATCCTAATATCATTATAGAATAAAAGCAACAACATTATAAAAAACTACTGCAATGAAATAGCATTTCAGAACTTCAAAAAATCTATTTTCCATCGAAACATACTTTTTATTCTTCAATTTAAACTAATGAAATCAATAAAAACAAGTTGTATTTATATAAAATCACCTTTCATGAAAATATGATATCTTTAGATATTTCAGTAAATTAAATATAGTAACATTTTAAAACTATAGACTATAGAGTTTCTAATACTACAACAACAATTTCATTGAATTTTTAGAGTACTTGAAAGGAATTTTGAAACATTATAATAAGATAATGAAGTTTAGATACATATATTATCTATCCAACATGATAATAATAACATAAATACAAACACTTTGGGTTGAGATATCACAAAATACAGAGGAAAAATATACTGTAGTTTATACTAGAAAATAGTATTTGAAACTAAAAATAAGAAAAATATGTTCCAACTTTATGCGAATCACATGTAATCAAATAATATCATAAAGGGTTAAAAAAATATAATCATATCAAATCAAACAAAATAAAATATACACATTCACAAACACCTAGTACCATAGGGGGTGCAACTTAGTAAGTATTAATAGAGGAACCACACCCTAGTATAGTAGGGGGTGCTACTCTATACATGGAGGACTTGAGACCTAGTTCCATAAGAGGGTGAAACTTAGTGGGTATGGTAAATGAACTTTATTTCTATAGGGGTGTTCCACTCAAACCAATTCAAGGAGTATGAGGGCCCTGCATCCTTATATGATAGGGGGTTTCTAACCCTGACCTCTCTATAATGATCCAACCTAACCACTACCTTCATCAAGCGTCACCTAAATTATCACTACACTCAGAACATTCTAATTCATATCTCTAAATCCACTATGAAGGATATCATTGCATTATACATGGAAAACAACTTAGGATAGACTATTCACATGCTAAAATTTGAGTTTACTTGAAGGATATATGAAAGGTGGATGTTTTTTAAAATGGGGGTACATGATGTGTATGGGACCCACATGGCATGTGGTCCTAAACTTCTTCTTGGTCATGTTATCCTCTTGAAATAGATTATAGGCCATGTCAAAAAAAAAAACAATTTGTATGAGGGTCCATACTATGTGTTTCAGCCACTTGGGTCCTTCCTGTGTGCTCTTGGTCATGCCCTTGTTTTTCTGGCCATACTCATGTACTTGGTCGTGCCTGTGTACTAGGTTGTACCCACGTACTCCCATAATACACATAATGTCCTCCCACATGGGGTGATAACCTTGTCTAACTTGCACATGACTCAACCAACCCAGGAGGGTCACATTGAATGTGGCCCTAGCCACACGGTGTGTGATCTTTATATCCCCAAAACCCTAGTATCCATAATTGGGTGGGGCTACACGACATGTGTTCCTGGACTACATGTTGTGTAGTAGTTTCTTAAAAAAACCCATATTTATTCCCATGTTGTTTCTGTCCCCCCCCCTCCACTGTTCCTACCAGGACTCATGCTGGGGGTCTCAGATTTGGGGTCGTTCAATGCCTGATTTTTCATTGGTGGCCTAATTCTGGCCACCTAAACCTCACATGGAACCACCCGTCGCTCCAACATAGTACCATAGACACTACAGAACTTGAATCTATTAATGAATCACTATAAAATCATCCCGATATCACCCAAATCACTATCCCAAATCTCATTCTACAATCCTCCATGGATCTATGGGTTCAATTAAGCTCGGACCCACCCGACAACATTGAACCATGACCCCATAGGCCACTGGTGAAGAACACAAAGAATGATGTGGGGAAATGAACATAAACAATTGTATAAAACCATTGGCCAATATTTCGTGTTCAATGATCAAAAGATTAGAGAAACTATGGTTGTAAGCTAGGGAAAAGAAAAATAAATTGATCCAATAATTTAATTTATTCAATTAGGCTCACGTGATGGGTACAAAATTACAGATCAAATAACAGAAGATAAAATCCATTATAAAACTTTTAATCATGGTTATAAACCCTAATTTACAAGACCTACCTTGATTAGGGATCTATAATTGTTGAATAACACATTCTCTACCGATGTGGGGATCCCACTACATTCGCTTCCAGCCAATCCACCTCGATCTGATTGGCATTTGATGTCCGATTCCGATTCTCTAAATAATAATGATATGAATCTCCTCTCAAATATCGCAAGGTTATGCAGCTAGCATTGGAGAATTTATATAGAAAAAATTAAATAGAGGAAATTTATCTTTGGATATTAAATGAATTAAATTAACAATTTATTTAACTAATCTTCTTAACATACTTACCAATGGCTCTCTCTTCATAACATTTAGTGCTGACGACCTTTAAGTTGTGGCTAGGGAAAAATCCACATTCCAAATTCAAACCTGGCCTTATATTTTTGATCCAAGACTCCATTTGTAATATAACCAATTATTTATGAAAAATGAATGCACATGATGTTAATATATTTAATATTTTTATAATATCAATTCCAGAATCATCGAGTCTCAAAATCTCATACCGTCTCATCTCATGGATCAAAAAATATTTCTTAATATATTTCAAAGTATTACAAGGAAAAAATAAATCCACTACAATCCTTTTATGTTAGACATTCTTGGAACACCTACAAAAATGGAACTCTACACATACTAAAGAAAATTTCCATACCAACACATAATTCTTGCCAATGAATCATCTTCTAATAGAGTATGGCATTCTCTTACCATGGGATAATCACATTACAAGCTTTGGTGCTGCCCATCCTATATTCGAAGCCACCAATAATGATTCATTTCATCTAAAATTTCCCAAATAAGGGGCCGACTAAGTCTATTTGGGCCTCCTGGAAACCTAATAACTGAAATGAGGTTCCAATAGCTATGTACAAATCTCCATGTAATGTATGACATAGCGCAATGTAATATATCACAATGTGTTTTCCAAAGACTATGAAATTGTATAAAAGTAGGGTACAACATAGCAAGGAACAAGGATGACATATCAAATATCCATTGTATATGAATTAAACACATATAAGGCGCAACATATCAATGATAAAAAAAGACAAAAAAAATAATCATATCAAGCATAGGGCTCACAGGCTATAGACACACACCACATGTGAATCATATCAAGCATAGGTCTCATGGGATACACACACACAGACACAACATGTGAATCATATCAAGCATAATTCTCATGGGTTATGCTCACACACTACTTGAGAATCATATCAAGCATAAGTATCACAGGTCTACACACACACACACAACACATGTGAAAAAAATAAGAATATATCTCATGGGATTCACACACACACCACCCTCATGTATAACATGTTATACAAGGGTTTATATAGATATAAAACCATCTACAAGGGTCATAATATATCAAGGAACAATACATGTTATTTTAATAAAGGGTTTCATGACCACGAGGTCTTATGTAGTACAATCACAAACCCAAGGGATTCTATGTAATCTAAGGCACATATTAGTGATCATGCTTTGGCTGTTGGTGACCAACATCATGCCAGTGCACAAGGATTTATTGTGGCCCTTGGTTCTTTGTTCAATTACATTTGGGAATGGTTCCTTTAATTAGTCAAGACTTTAAAATAATTAAACAAATTAAAATTCATTTATTTCAAAACACATATACGAATTAAGGTTCATTATCCCAAGGTGGAGAAACTCATCACATGAAAATAAACGATTCATAATACCATTGGGTATAGTACCCAATACCACCTACATCAATATGGAGTCAACTCCCATCTATGTAAATCCTCGTAGCTTTTTCAGATTCCATCCAAGTCTATTTGGACCCCATCAATCACCATAGGATCTTAAATTAATCCATAGAATTATAATATAATTAATTATGACTAAATTTTATTTAATTGAATGATTAAAAGAAAAGTCATAACCAATGGTAAATGGAATACTTGTTTACTAATTCACCAGGTGTCACCACCTAGCCGGAACCATATCCAACCACCCAGGTATGGTCCACAACACTCTCCCAACATCAACCTGAAAAAATACCTATAACAAGAAAATAATTCAAATAAAAATTTCATATAATTAAACTATAATATCATTGGGAATTAAAATATGTGATTTACCTTAGATGCAACATTATCCATCAATGTTTTGGACACTTTAGAAATACTCATGAAACCAAGGCACAAAAAAGCCTTAATTCAATTCCATGATACAATGGATGGTTCAACTCAATTTGACCAAAAACTATATAAGAAAACACAAAGAGACCTAAATTAAACAAAATTACTAGAAATGGAACATGTTCATCATCATGGGACATCCTCGATCCATGATTATCTAATTCACTATCATTCTTGGACAATTCCACTATGATCTGAAGAATTTTCATCCAATTATCTAATCAAAATCATGCCAAATATCAATAGTTGATTAAGATAATTAAATATATAGATAATTAAAATATAATTTAGACATAATGGGATTTTAAAGGCTTAGAATTACCATGAGTATTCATCAATGATGAATGAAACAATGATCCACCACCACATGAGGAAGAGGGAGTCAAGATCAGAGAACAAAAGATCTCACCCAAATTCCACAACAAATTCCATCTATATCCATCCCATATTAAGGTAAAATCAAAGATGTGGAATAGAAGGATATCATAACAACATTTATATAAAAAATTTGAGCAAGGAAGATTAATCTTGATGGGAACTTGGTGTACAAAATAAAAAAATACCCCTGTTAAATTGCTCCCCAAATCACCCCATCCTCGGGCTTAACAACTAGCCAGTAAACCTAGATAGGAACCTAGGGTACTGCCTAGACCAGAGGTAAGATATTTATACTACAGTATTACTACAAGCCTCATCCATGCCTTCGACCTTGTCCTGAGCTCGAAGTCATGCACTGATTTCCCTATAAATCCTAAAACACCTCTTAAAGATGTTCAAACATGAACCATCCCAGTTTAACAAAATATTATACAAATGATCTATATGCCAAATTAAAATTTCAAATTACCTCCAAAATTCATAAAATTTAATGAAGAAGGTTATTAAAATCTCCTTACCATACATATTATCATCCATGAAAAGTTATGATAGTAAGCGAATCATGCTTCTTGATGTACCTCAATCTCCAACTACATGAATTTCTCCACATTCCATCCTCTAGAACCAATTCACCAACCCAAGACCACACACATTCCAAAATTACCACAACACACTTATAGAAAAGAATCCAAATGAAATTCATTAGAAGTCAAATTATATGCTTTCTTTCATCGAACATGGATATGAAGATTACAGAATCCATCAAACTTAACACACTGTGGTCTATTCAACTAATTCCTCTTGAAGCATTGTGGTAGTCAAAACCATAGTAATGACCTTATAGAATAATATTTTGATAGTAATACAATTCACCCAGTGTATTTTAGTTCCACCATGTCCTATCATACACAGAACATGGGATAAAAGTTGATACTAATACCTTGTTCTCAATTTTGAACCGAACTAATGATTGTACACCAATCAAACATAACATAAAAAACTGAAATTTCCCAGAAGTACATGAAAATTACTTAAACACAATGTTCTAACTTGATACTATGGGATTGATATAGTTCCAGTCCACCACATTTGGGTTCAGAAAGAAACACCAGTCGATCCCCTTTTGACCCACTTCCTACAAAGGTCTCTGGCCTCATCAACTAACACTTCCTAAAGACAACGATAATGATTCCTTAATCCTTGTAAGAATCATTAAATCAATTCGAAATTCTTAATGAAATCAAATATTAATTCAATGAAAATTTATCATTTTGTTCACCAACCACTCACACCCACCATAAACATCCCAATCATGCACTAATGCACCACTGATCAAAGTAGGACTAGGATAATACCGACAACACCCCAAGTAAGATTCCCACATATAATATCCATTCAACTACACATATAAATTATACAGCAATAATTTTTCTTGGCACTAGAAAATATTGGGTCTATTACACATCAGTCTTCTAGGGATACCTTGACTATTCAATGGCCAGTCTTACACAAAACCACAACCCTTATAATGAGAGGGACACTCACTTGCAACTAGATTGTTGCTCCCCACCATATTAGTATCCATATTTTCACATCAAAAAGTATAATTTTTTACCTATTCCATGACTAGTTAATCACCGAACATAATAAATAAGTTCAACCATATGTTCAAAATTGAGTTCTAAGAGATACACTATGCACTACACACACCTGAATTACCCAGAACATAGTTCACTACATTTAATGTTCCTATTGAATTCCCTCATTCAATACAATAATACAAATTATGAAATTTATATCAATGATAAACTTATTTTAATCATATAATGGTACCCAGATCCATTGAAGATCCCGTCTCCTACCATAATGACATCTTTGCACACATCAACCTTTGGGTTTCAAGACCATGAGAATCATGCCAAAAATCACCGCTTTCTAACTCTAGAAGTGACCCTTAACTGGATTCATTAGTTAACTTCTAAGACTACCTCATATAATCTTATATATATAACCCGAATCATTCTAAATGGTTATCTCACCACCCTATTTCATCCGATTCAACCAAATTCATGCATAACCACATGCATGAATGTTCAAACATAAAGGATTACGGTGAAAGACATGATAATAACACTATTCACTAAAAAAGTGATTTCTCATGAGTCATGAACCTATGAGCCTAGAATCACATGCCTCTTTAGCTATTCACACACTACAAAGTTCCAGATCCACTAATCTTGAGCACCCATGATGCCTTTTTTAGAATTGGAATATTATTCATCCCTGGATATATCACTTTTTCAACTACCACTCAATAGATACTATAACCATTATGTTTAATTACTCAAAATACCTTAACTTTCAACCCAGACCTCATATCATGAGTACTAACCCTCAAGGTTCTCTATACTCCAATGTTACAAAGAAACTCATAAAATTTTCTCTAAAAAATCTAAAGGTTATGAAAATGCACAAGGAAGTTTCACAAAAAAAATACAATTAAGGAAATAATAACCTAGAACATCCCTTCATAGGGGAAATATCCCCACTTATGTTACCTCCTGCATAGAATAAGAAACCAACTTACCATCAACCAGAGTATCATATATGAGGCCACACAGGTCTTCCATGTAACCCAAAAAAAGGTCTCACAACGGTTCAAGACTCACAAAATGTCAAGTATATACATATCTACAAATATTCCATGGAAACGTCACCCTAGAAAATTCACATCAAAGATAATGAAACCTACTTTGGTTAAACAAAATTCCACTAAGAGCTACACAGGTAACTATACATAGGCTATAGTTGGTACATTAATTAACCAGACCCATCTAATAGCCACTAACATGAGATTATTTACGAAGAAAATTAAATCCCAACAATGAATTAATGAGGTTCACTACACCACCCATGTATATTTGGATTGCATCATCATAATAATCACCCAAGTTCACCACACTATAGTCCCACATGACCTTCCATCAGATGTAGACATGTATAGGGGTTTAGTTGAATAGAATTTCACCATGATATTATATGTAAAAAACAATAAAATCTATTAACACTAAAGCAGTGGAGTCCTATATCCTCAGTAAAAACACATACAAGAAACAAATATATCATGTGAATCCTAAGTAATAAATATAATTCATGTGATGACTCTTGCCGATGTGTCCGACATATATATATATATATATATATATGAAATCAGAAACCTCATAATCCATGTCCTTCACATGAGGTGAAATAATATTACCGTAAGAACAAAAAATAAAAACCTCAATATCTTACCATGGTAACCTATAACTCTCTCAAGAAATGTGTTCATGATGAAATAAACTGAATTTCATCACAATCCCTTATAAATTCATATATCTTCTTCTTAAAAACTACCCAAATCTGTAAAACATGATACCTATGATACCATTTTGTAACACCATGACCTAAATCACTAGATTCAAGAAAGAGTTCCAAACAACCTTATTCATACCTCCCTATATGTTAGAGGCTTCCAACAGTTAATGAGGGTCTAATGTGAAATTATGGGGAGAATATACCCTTAATATTAGTTCACATTAACTGATAAATAACAAAATATTTAACAATAAACAGAGTACCCAAAATCCAACAAACATACTATATATAATGAATGAATACAAAAAAAAAACTAGAATAGTTATTCATGAATATAAGGTCATTGATCACCCATAAAGAAAATCACATATAGAAGATAGAAAAAGAATAAAAATACAAAAGAGTCTTGACACCTAACTCCAAGACACACTTCCTTTAGTCTCTAGAATGAGGGTGAGTAATCCATATAAATGATCAAACCCAATCCTTAGACCAATATATACCTATAAAAAGTGAGGGATTCTTTGGTAACCATGTTCCTTTACAACCTATGTTGGGTGTGAGTAGATCTCAATAGAGAACCTCCAACACAGTCCAATACCTAACTAGTAAAACAAAGTGCATGTTCATGTGACAAGATCAACAACATAATAAATAAGAAATACATGGCATAATAAATAATACACAACAATCTGAATTCACAATAAAAACCAATTACCAAGTATTCAATAATCAACCATATAATAAAGATTTTTATGCTAACTAATTTTCCACAAACCCCCAACCGTATCTTCTTTAGTTCCATGCGAAAATAATTTCATAAGTATTCACCGAATGACATAGAACATTCCATGTGACTCAATACAACCATTAAGGAATAAAAACCACTATAAATTTAAGGAATAATACACATTAAAACTTTAAGAAACATCTCCATGCCCACATTTAAGGTAAAATTTCACCCATGACCCATGACTATCTTCTAATGGTGTGCATGCTTGACATTCCCATAATAATGAAAATATACACATATGAAAGGAATTTACCCATAAACACATCATTACGACCTAAAAAACATATTAGAAAAGTATATTACAATCTACTCCCATGGGATAATCACATGAAATTATGTAGAACTACCCATCTTATATTTAGGACCACAAACAATAAGTCAAGTCATTTAAAATTTCCCCTTTAAGGGTCTGGATAAGTCTTTCAGGGCCACTGGTCAACATGATCCCTTAAATGGGGTTCCACTATCTATATAAAAATCCACATGTAAGGCATGAAATATAAAGGATTAATATACCATAATAGGTATTCACAAAACTATGAAATAGTACACAAGCATGTTACAACATAGTAGGGAACAAAAATGGCATACCAAATATTCACTAGCTATGAATTAACTACATATGAGGTGGGATATATCAATTAAATAACAATATATGCCAAGTAATTATATCATGAATAGGTTCTATGGTCCACACACACACACACCTCATTAAAATTATATCAATAATAGGTCTCATAAGCTACATAAGCACCACACATGAAAATCATATCAATCATAGGTCTCATGAGAAGCACATGTGCACCACATGTGCATCATATCAAGCATATGACTCATGGGGTTACATATGCACACCACACATGAATCATATCAAGGATAGATCTCGTTATCTACATGTGCACACCTCCCTTATGAATAACATGTCTAATAATGGTTTCTAATTCTATACAAGCATCTACAAGGGTCATAATATAATAAATAATAATACATGTTTTCTTAACCAAGGGTTTCATGACCACTAGGTTTGAAGTATTATAATCACACAGCCAAAGGGTTCCATGTAATATAGGGTGAAAAATGATCAATCCATGGTTGTAGGCATCTGATATCAAGACAATTATCAAGGTTCTATCATGACCCTTCACACTTTATTCATTTATAATTGCGTATAGTTCCATTAATTAGTTAATAATTTAATATCATTAGACTAATTAATCATTCTTGTTGTTCATAAAACATTTATAAATTATGTTTCATTCACCCATGGTGGAGAGCCTCATACCACTTGATAATAAACTATACATAATACCATGGGGTTGAGTACATAAGAACACCTACCTGACTATGGAGCCAACTTCTATCAAAGGAAAGAAAAAATATTTTTCAATGCTTGTAAAAGTTTATTCGGCCTCTATCAGTCACTATGATGTCCTAAGTCATGCCCAATAATAAAAAAATAGTTAATTATAACTAAATTATAATTAATTAAATGATTATAAGTAAAATCACAACCAAATGTGGAAGGAATACTTTCTGAATGGAACATAGGGAATCATCGCCTAGACGTAACAATGACCAACCATCCATGGAAGGCCTACAACACTCTCCTAACATCACTCGGAAAAAAAGACTTATAAATTGGAAATAATTCAAATGCTAATTTAATATAATTAAATTGGAATATATAGGATAATTCATCTAAGCAATGTACATTAGCCACAATGTCATCCAATAGAGTTTGGGCCACTCCGACACTCTCTCAAAACTAAGGAACACAAAATCCACAATTCAATTCCATGATAATATAGATAGTTAATTTCAATTTAACTAAAAACCAAATAAAAAAACACCACGAGATGTACCATAAATGAAACTCCTATCAATGGAATGCGTTCATAATCATGGGACATACTCTAGACATGACAATCTAATGCACCATCATTCTTAGAAAATTCCACTAAGATCCTATGTAATTTTCATCTAATTATCTAATTATAATCAATCAAGATATGAATAGTTGATCAAGATGACCAATGATATATAGAATTTATTGATAATTGTGACATCATGTGATCACAAATTCTAATAGTTACGAAGATTATTCATCTTTGATGAATGAAATAATGATCCACCACCACATGAGGAAGAGGGAGTAAATATAAAATAAGAACATAGGATATTTCCTAAATTCATCAATGTATTTCATATATATCCATATTATATCAAGGTAAACTTATGGTGGGAGGAGAGGATTATAGCCTAGCCAAATGAATTTTAAAAATTTGAACGAGGAAGATTAATCCAGAGTGGGACTTGGTGTCCAAAATTTTCAAAAACCCTTATTTAATTTCAAACAAGTTTTCCCCCACCATATTTCCACTTGGGTTCCACTAGATATATGATGGACCTCTAGTTAGCTGCCTTAGTCTACTACCAAGACCACTGGGGATCTGGTATTGCTGCAACAACTCAACTAGCCTAGAATATGCCTCTAACCTTCTTTAGAGCTATAAGTCTCCCATAGAGCTCCATATTAAGCATAAAACACATCTTAAATATTTTTAAACAAAATTAATATTGTTCAATTACTAGTTCTTTGAATGATCCATCCCCCAGATGGAAATTTAAAATTCTATTTAAAATTCATAACTTTTAATTACATGATTCATTATTAAAATATTATATAATAGATTAATCACATAAAATATGACATGTATAGATTCATTAAAAACCACAATACTCTTATTTTAGGCTCCGTAAAATTTTCTTTTGATTGAGTATCCCAAAATTTACCCTTCATTTGATTTTGAATCAATTTTTAAGGTTTTCTTTAGAGTTGAGGACTAATAATTTTCATCCAAACATTTGAAAGTAATAAAACTTAATATTTCATCCCATCAATAGTTCATTATTAATTATTTATAACAGTTATTGGTAAGATTATTTTTATCAAATTTAAATCAATGTTAATTACCTCTTCCCAGAAGTACATTAGTTATAAATAATCATTGAAAATTTAAAAAAATCACCTCAATTTTACTTTTTTACTTTCAACTGCTCTATTCAGTTAGGTATTATTTTGAGTAAAAAGCTATGATGATTTTTTTTTCATAAAAATCATGTCAAATTCAGGCTTGGATAATTCTTTTCCGTGGTCACGTTTTTGCAATTAATCTTGAAACTAGTCTCATTTTAAACCAAATTATTTTGTGTTAAAACCAATGACAAGGTCTCACTATTATGAGAGAATAAAAACTACCATTTTAATATAGCATAATCAACCACTATTATAATAGTATACATATATCTTTATAAACTAGAAACATTAGCGGGGATACATAAATACAAATTAAATGTTATAGGTGTTTGATAATTCTCACATCACTAACCATCATAAAGTAATATCATGAGGATTAATATCATGAAAATTACTATCAAGTAATATTATTAAACTTATATACAAATAACCTTACGAATAATAGATTAATCAATGAATCCAACCTCTCTAAATCCTTTAATATTTTCCTTGTAATTTTCTCCAAATATAACTTATCTTGTATAATATTTTTTAAATTTTTTTAAATTTTATTGGCCTCCTACCAAGTGTTTAGAGAAAAACATTTCTATGAACAATAATTTATTTTTGAGACTTCCTTAGTATTTATCCTTATATAATCAAATAATATAAGATTTTGCTACTCATTATACTTTTTGGACATATTGGATTAGTAACCGAGTATTTAGGAACCCATACAGATTTAATAATAGCATTATAATGGGAATTACTAGAAAATTATTTATAAATGAAATATTCATTATTATCAAGTGATTAATGATTCATCAATGAATTTTTTTACTATAATTACCTCTGATAACATAGTTAAAACAATTAACAGAAGATACAAAACCAGCAGTTTTATTAATAATTAAATTACTATACATATTAGGATGTTAACCATCATATACAATACCATTTATTTTCATAATAGTTACATTTAGAGTCATTAACTTATCTATGTTATCTATTCTAGTAGTGAATTTATCTAGGGCCTTATCTGGCCTTCAAAATTTATCTTACAATATTCATAATTAAAAAACATATAGATAATTATTTATAGTAATAAGTTGTATCATACATTTAATTTCTTTATAATAAATCTTTTTATCATAAATTATTTTCATATGAATATCCTTTACCATGTTATATAAAACAATCAAATTTTCATCATTATCTTTTTTTATCAAAAACATAATTTATCTCTTAAATAGTAGTATTTTTAGTGTCAAAATATAAATAAGAGGAACTAAAAATATCAATTATAGACAATAAGAAAAGGTTTGTTAATTATTTATCATGTTTAGATTATTCACATAATGATTTATCCACATTATAGCTCCAAGGGGATTTCATTTCTCATTTACCCATTATTTTGTTTTTTTATTCTTTCATTCATGGTTGGTTTGGGACTTTTAGGATTAATGTAGACATTAACCCTTTATTAATAATAGGTAACATATATAGTATTGAAATTAATATTAAAATAATTAATTTCCACTCATATAATAATAAAAAATAATCATAACATTTTATGTAAAACAATAATTAGTAGAATCAAAATTAATCAATGTATCTGGATGAACTTTAGGGAGTTAAATTTTTTTATCAATCAAGACCTATAATTCATCGGTATGTTCTTAAAATAAGATTCTATCACAGTATGATAACAGACATAATAATTACCATTAAAGAAGTGTGCCCTTTATAGTAACTATCCATCAATTGTTCCTTGATTATTCATGGAATAAAAAGATTTCCTCTAGATAGGTGAGTGTCTAGGATAAATATAGTATAATTATATTATCTAATAGTCATATATTCTCAGATTCTATTTTTTTCCAATATATATTTGTAATTAAAGATAAATTGGGATTAATAAATAGTTATAATAGTTAAATCAATTAAAACACCAAGATAAATGAAATATATTTTTTATAGTGGTTCATACACTTTTCTATACTACACTCTTTATATCCCCAATAAATCTTTGACACATGGGTATCATATATTGATATATTGAATTTTTAAGGGGAGTAACAACATTTTTACATACATTCTTTTCAATAAAGTGGTGAAATTATGTATTATTTTTTTAATGTAAAAAAAATGATAATAAAATTTACCTTTTATAGAGGTATAAAAAATTATTGTAAATATATTTTATTTGGGAAACTCATAATCTAGTTTAGAGTTTATGTAGAATAAAAAATAAAGAATTTCAATATAATGTATAACTGTTTTATAATTAATAAAACTTTAATATAATGATAACTTCTAATATAAAAAATCATAAATTAAATGTGTTTATATAAATAAAAATGGGTTATTAGTTTATTATGTGGTCTCATTATTCTTTTATTTATTAATGTATCATAGGAAATCATTGTATCTCATGCATTTCCTAAATAGTTTTTTTTCAAATGGTCTCCAATAGAAATTTTCACAATATAACCATATTTGGGTTTTCTATAGATGTGTTAATGTGAGTACACTTCACTCATATGATTTTAATTGAGTAATGGGTTCTTCACATGGTGTTGAGACAAAACATAATAGAGTTTTAGATGAAATTTATATTTGTATTAATACAAAATATGGTGTTCTTGAATTAACATTATCAATATTGATTCGTGGTATAACATTTTTAGTCCATCAATGTCAATGTTTTTGTGGAGAAAAATATCTATATCTTTAATAATCAATGTGTTAGTCATGTCAGAAAACCATTCAATATAAAAACTTATCTCTAGAATTTTTTTTAGTTCACTATATTTATAATTATTTAATTTCTAAACAATCAAAGGTGCATTGGGGAAAGTTACTAGTATTCATAAGGATACTAGAATAATATTCTTGAGTTTTATATATGTATCTAATTCCAATACCCTATTAAATTCATAACTGCACATTTCCTAAAACATAATTAAAAAGTAAATAAAAAAACAACTTATTGTGCTCTATGTGAACACTATATTGATATAAACCTCAATAAAAAATTATATTCACCCTATCTATTTAGTGTAACTTTTCATCTTCCTCATTGATTTCAAAATGATGTAAAATATTTAGTGCTTACATCAATCCATTTTCTTTTAATATACATGGGAAAAATGATGATCAGGGGTATATGAATTTGATAATTATTATAATAATGATAAAATCATACAGTGAAATTCAATCTAATAATAGTTAAAATAGAGTGTAATAGAATAGGGACAAAACATCAATGTCATTGTATTGAGTTATTGAATAACATCCATTGGGTTTTTAATGCATTGGCCTAGGAACTTGACTACTTAACCAATCTGTAATAGTATATGACCTTAGGTTTTCCTCCCCATATTCAATTGAGTATTGACTAATCGTGTGAGTCTGGTGAAAAACATGGGGAGACTGTAATCGAAGTACCAACACACACAATTATATATAACTAAAAATATCACCACATAACATTAGTGTAAGTTCAAGGAGAAATAACTGAGAGTTAACCATCAATAAAAAATAATCCTCATGATGCTATAAAAATAATGTACCCATGTTGATCATATATATATAGATTACAATGAACACCCACCTAGCTGATAAAGTATTAAACAAAGAAATTAAAAAAAATATAATGGATACATGACCAAAAACTCTAAGTCCTTTCTTAGACCTATATACTAAAAATCCATCTATCCACTCCAAAAATATCCCCCAATACAACCTATCACATTTAAGAGAATATAATGATTTATTGTGTACCAAAGTTCATGTATAGGTATTGATCATGAAACATAGTAGGGTGCCACCAATGAATACCGCATTCACACCATAATATCTTTTTATAAATGTATATAAATATAAAAAAACTACATCACACAATATGAAAAAAATCACGTCATGACATAATGTGATAACCTGGCTACCATGACCCAAACCAAACCTGCTTTAAACATTTTTTGAAGAAGAAATAATCTCACACTAGAAAATTTGACTCGTACCCTATTACTTATGTAAAGTCCTTTAACTAAATCTCAACCACTACCCTATCTCAAGGTAGGGTCACATACTGAGTCTTAACCACTACCCTCACACTGAGAGTGAGGTCTTATTAAATTTTCTAACTATTACAGTCCCACTCAAGGTAGTGTTCTATAAAGTCTCAACTAGTACCCTCACACATAGGTTAGGGTAACATATTAATTCTTTAATACTACCCACTCACTTAGGGAAATACCCCATACTGATTCTCGAATACTACCCTCTCACTCAAGGTATGTTCCCATAAAAAACTCACACAATCCATTTTATTCGATAGATAATTTTTATCAAGGTATTTTTCTATACTCAAACCCTACATCCCAATATCAAAAAACCCTAACCAAATAAAGCATGATCTTAAGACCTGAAATCTACCAAATTTACATAAGAGATAACCTATAATCTATTTCTTAGATAGTACTTAATCAACAACTATCATTCTGCTATATATGAAATCATGAATAACTACCCCAAACTGACTATACCTATAACTATCACAACATGGACTATAATTAAAAAAAATAACACATGATTTTACCAAAACCATAGGAAACAATAATACAACCATTTTCCATGAATTATCCATACCTGAACATCTCAACACCCAATTTATATTTCAGGTAATTCACTTACTGAAAAATTTATTTGGAAATCATACTTATATCTACTTATGAAACTAGATCAGCACACCCTATGATGACTCAAATTGGTATAACCCTTTTCTAGCATCATTCCAAGAAATAATATAGTATCAGATCTCCTGGGATGCCCTACGTTATCTACCCAAACCATACCATCACCAATATTCACAAACCATATAATGATCAGGCAATACAAGATATCCCCCCAAGGCCCATGAAACTTATTCACTCTCTCAAAAAAAGGTATTAACTAAAGACTACCGTATCACTATTATCCCACACTAACCCTAGATATTTTATTGTCCACAAAAATGAACATATCACGTTATCCACCATTTCTTGGTTAGATACCAACAAAGACCATACCTTATGAATTTACCTTTTTGGAATCCACTTCACACAACATTGAGACTCATCCCAGGGAAAAAATAAACTATTTAATGAGAGAAATTCTATTTAGTTTTCATGAATCTAAACTATAAAATTTTCCCCATGTTAATGTAATGATCGAAAAATTATCTCTCACTCTCAAACCAAACATGAAATACACATTCCATATTCATAAGGATCTGTATTATCCCTTTACATCCAAATGATCACTCTCAATAATTACCTACTAAACCCATACCAAACCCCAATAATACACACCTAAAAATGCACACACACTCAAATATGATCAAGTATTATGATACCACCAATATCATGAAAAATTTATTATCCTTTAATAGTTCTTTACCAAGCCTTATCCAAGATGAAATTGAGCCTCATTATACTCCTAATAAATTTTCTCATTAGAAAAACCATCAATAAATATTTATAAAAAAAGAAAAATTAACTCTCTATATATAATTAATAAGGTATGAACCATGAATTCTCACAGAGTAGCCTCCCATTTTTGTGGTTACTTTTTCATTTCCCTTTCCCTCTTATTAAGAATAAATTTTAAAAACCCTATTTCAAATGTGGGTTTTCCACAAAGGTATTTTTTATTTTTTTAACTTTTATTTACAAATAACAATTTCAAATTGGGAGGATGAAATTTATTTAATGAGGGAAGAATGTAAAACCCCATGCTTCTACAGTACACTTCTCTTTGAATAATTCAATAGCGTGTGATGTACACAACACTGAGTTCAAGCACACCACGACCAATCAAAATAACCATTTAGAAAGCAGTTATGAATAGTAATAACCAAATTTCTAATTTTATATATATCCATATAATTTTAACATTCATCTCTCGTGTTTCTTAGACATAATATGAGGTCAAATTCAATTTTCCAGATAAAAGAAGTATTTTTTTAAAAAAATGCAGTTTTACGCCTTTTAATGGAGAACCCTTTATAAATCCAATATTTGACACTTTTATATATTCAATTTGACAAAATTAAATTCTTCTTTAGAATCGGGACATAAAAATTTAGTCTGGATAATTTTTTTGTGTTAATCTGATAGCTTTCATATTTTGATGAATAATAAAATATACTAAATTTTAATTGAAAACAACATTTTTAATAAAAATAATTTATAGTGTTAAATTATATATTTGAATTGTTTTGAATTATATTTTTTTATTTTAATACAATTTTGTTCATTGGATAAAATTTCACTTTTAAACCGAACATAAACACATATCAATCTTTTGATTGTTTTTACTTCTCAAAAACCTGCTTTCTGGTTTTGACAATGAGAATTAATTTTAAATTAATAAATGAAACTTATATGATTTGAATTTGGTAAAATATAAATAATTTTTGGATTTGGAATATCAAAATTATCTTTGGGTGAATTTTTGGCATTTTTTTGAAAACATTCAATTTTTGATGATTAGTGAAAAACACTGCGTTATTGTTTAAAAACCAACTTTTTATTTAAATAATTATTTATTTTGTTTTTATTTGAATTAAAAATAGATAAATAATACTTATATTAGTTCAATTTAATTAATTTATGTGATTTTATAATAAAATTACATTTATAAAATTTTATTGGATTTTTATCGTCTTTTACCCACCTTCTAGGCACGTTAGCTAATTTGCATAAAACGAAATTTTACCAGTTCTGTGAATTGAATTTCAAAAATCCCAAAGACACGGTTGAAATCACTTAGTAAAAGTTTTTATAATAAGATGAAAATAATTTTTGATGAATAGTAACTTTTGAATTTTATTTACCACAGTTAAAAGTAAATAGGGTAATTAAAGGTAAAAATGATATTAAAAGTACCCTAACACATGTAATAATTCTATTAGATAAGTGTATTTCAACCAAAATCAACCTTATGAATAAAATATGATCCTTTTGGGTTCACATGGTTTAGATTCAGACATTTATTAATATTTTATTTAAAGAAGAGTTAAAAGTGTTAAATTCAAATTTTAAAAACTAAAATAGTTTTAATATACGGTTATACATAAGATAAGTTTGACTATAAATATTTATTAAAAATCTAAAAATATTCCCTACATCATGGTATTTTATTTATAATTTATAGACATTATATAATTAAATTAATTTATGACACAATGAGGATGCATTAATCACCTTATTAATGAAAGATTAAAATAATTGATATTATAAATATTAAAATAAATGTAAATTGAGAATTTTGATGTATTAAACATATAATATAAGTTACCATTACATGATCGGGTTGATTAAATTTGTTTTTTCCAAGAAATCAGATTGTCATGACATTCACAAAAACCATATACTAAATAATGTAAAAATTGACATAAATGTGTTTTTAAAAATAATATTATATTATTAAATGATATAAGAGTCTTAAAATTCTATGGTTTGGCCAAAGGACATATAAAATAATAGATATGTCATTAATGAACAACTTTGGGTTCTCTAGGAATTTTATAGTATATTTATTAACTATATAATATTAAAATACAAGGAGACATGGTAAATGTTAAACTATTTAACCAAGAGTTAAATCTATAAGATAAGGTTAATATGGTGACATAAACCGATAAAAAACCTATTTGATGAGAGGTTTCAACCCATAACCACCTTAGAATCAAAATAAATTCTTTTAGAGACATTATAAACTGAATATGATTGTATAATAAAATAATATTTCATGGTTTTCCTAAAGTGACTCTCACCTCTCTTATAAAATGGTACATCCCCTTATCTCAAAATCACACTTATAAATCCATTTTGATTGGCCAAAACCAACTCAAATAACCTCATAAATAATCTAAATTCAACCTAGAGTCCTTAATTTGGTCAGGAATCCAACCTAAGTAGCCATTTTGATCAAATCAAAAGGAAGCACCCGAAGAAGAGGTAATTATTTCATCACCTCTTTCAATGTTTTTTTCTTCTTCCACTTCCTCTTTCATTGTTGTTTCCTTACCAAAATAATAACTCCAATACCTAATAAATACTATTATGTTATCATAAATATGGTACAACCATATTCATTATTCTATCCAACCTATGAATGATAAAGTCACCATACATGCGTACGTACGGCTTACCATCTCCACGTGGTGGTGTCGTTTATAATTCCACACATAATTATTTGGATGGGTATAATAATGAGTATAATTGATTTAAATAATAAATATAACATGTTAATTATTTGTTATATATTAAATACCATCCAATTATATATGATTTCACCAACAATAGAATGGTATTGTCGCTCGTGCGTACGTATGGTTTACCGTCTCCACAAACGCAATGAGATTCTTTCCCCATCGTAAAAATTCAAGAATAAATATCATATAATGATTAAAAAATAATATCTAAGAACATAATATCATTATGTATATGAATAAAATACATCCTATCCATAAAAAACATGACTTACCTAACATAACATATAAAGAAAAACGAATACGTTAAAACCCAAAACAATGATACTACTTAAGTATTCTTAACAAATCAATATTAAAAGATCATATATGATATCATATTTATGTATATTATTCTTTAATAATTTAATAACAATTATTTCACCATTATACAGGATGTTAAAATACCATAAACTAAGGAAAAGTACTGGGTAAGAGGTTTTCATCTCACTTTTATTCCCATGAGATTCATGCTATATTTTCCACTATTAACTTTTGTGTGGTGTATGTACTACCCATGATTGTATTATTTGTGTAATATAATATAATTTATTTGCATTTACATCATCATTATATGATCCTTATTTCATGTAGTGAATGTTTTGTAACATACCAAATCGTTAAGGCAATTTCAAATTTCAATTTGCACTCATTAGGTTTTACGCAAAAATCATTGATTATTTTACTCCAAGATTATGTGTGAAATCACTATTTATTTAATTACATAGTAATTTACACTAAATTGTGTTTGGATATACTTTCTATACACATAATAACTCCATTGATAAATTCTCAAGTCATCGATATGAACTGAATAAGATTTATTTTAACTCAATTTCTATTCATTGAGTTAAAAACCCGAATCATTAGTGTTGTTTTTACAAGAATATATTGAATGTCATCTGATTGATTTAAACATAAAATCCAATCATATTGAGTGTTTTTATATTTTTCACAAATAATTATGTCATTTATTTATCCTTAACCTAAGGATACAATCTTTTTAAATAATTTCATCTCAATTTACATTCCATTGAGAAATTTTTGTTATTATGCGCCAATTCACTTTTATATGGTGTATATATTTTACTTCGATATAGTATATCATGAATCCCTTTATTCTAATGATATTATAAAGTTTTTATTACCTCAATTATTGGTGTTAATGTTTCTCTCTTTTGGTTAGAAACTCAAACTAAAATAACATTTTAAATGTTTTAAAGATTTATTCTTCTAAATATTTCTCATTAATGTACATGTTTTAAAAATGGTATTAATGATTTATTTATATGGACTATAATGTTTTAAAATTAAAATTAATTTTAAAACTTTCTAAGTGGAATGGGAAACTTTGATTCAACTATATATTTTAAATGACTTCTTGATAAATAGTGAAACTTTCAAATGTTTTCCATAAAAAGGGGGTTGTTTCTCTCAAATAGTTTCGATGATTATTTTCATCTATGTCAATATCCTTCATTATTTTGGATCGAGGTTAATTTTTTATAGTAAAATATTACATATTTTATTGAATGAGTTATGTTTGACTATGGATGTGCTATTTTTATACCATTAATGTGTTGTGGTTAAAATATTGACATTTTGTATGCTAGTTTTAATAAGAATGTTTAGATTATGTTTCAACCTTTTAATATTAAGAATTCATTGGACTTAGTAAGTGACAGGTGGATCCCTCTATACTCCTTGATTAATTGTTAGACCTCATGATAGAAACTAGTGTCTTAACACAAGGCCTTGACAAAATCTTATTTGTAGTCTTGGCATGAGGGACTGAATATGTGTTTATGATGGCTGACATTATGCATTACATCGTTATTAAATTGGATATTGATATTTCATGTGATTATTAGACCATTAGAATATCCATGTGAATAAGTAAAGAGAAATATTTGATTTATCTTTACTATATTATGCTCATTTTTATGTTTAGAAGGCTTGTGTTTTAGTCTTATACATTGCCTTAACTGTTTATGCTTATTTATAAAAGTTTCCACTATATTTTTATCCTTACAGAGCATCAGAGTTCACCCCTTTAAATGTTTTATTTTTCCCAGGATGTGAAGAAGTATATCACGATTAACCTGTATGAATAGTCTAAGGGATATGAGTGTGTTCGAAGAGGACACACTGTTTTTTTTCTTTATTTCGTGATGTAATGTAAAACTTATGTATTTATCTAGTACTTCCAAGGATACTAAACTAATCGGTCTTTCAGGACAAGATATCTTTTTTATCATGCCAATGATATGTAATAATGCACCGACTCTGGTTAATTAGGGTCGGGGTGTTACATTATTACTAGAATATCATAATTGGTATGAACATTACAATTTCTCTTTTTTTATAGGAATGAGCCAAATTTTCCCCACTTATCACATTAGTGACACTTTCTAGTATTCATTTGACATTCCACATAATGCTTATGAGAACATGTATCACAATAGGGTAAATATTTTTTCTTACATTCCTATTTCTTTGATGACTATTTCCCAATTTCCTTCTACCAAGATCACATTTTTATACTTATTTTTAAAAAAAGTTTAAAAAATTAATCTCAACTTTCTCATCATATAAAAAAATATCCTCATAACTTATAAACTCATTAGTAACCAAGTATATTTTTAAATTTTGTTTCAATCCTGAATATAATCTATCAATTTTAATGTTATAGTCTGGAATTAAATTTGGTTCATACCTATCTAATATAGTAAAATTTTCTTGATAGCTTGAAAATGAGTCCTAGTCCTTTAACTTTAATTCCAAGAATTTCATTTCTATTATAATTTAAACAAATTTTTGAATATATTTCTCACAGAAAGGATCCTTATATTTTGTCTACTCCATGGAATTAATTTTATAATTATCCTCTGTATTCTTAACCAATAACCACCAATGGTCAAATTCACCTTCAAAATTTTAAATAGAAAGAGTTATCTTTTAATTACATGAACATCCCAAAACATTAAATAATATCATGAAATATTTTATCTATCACTCAACCAACACTAGGCCCGAAGATACACCAAAAGCTAGATGGTACTATTTCATGAAATGTTCCCTTATAGATATATTCCATTATAGAGAATTTGGAAACTCTCAAGAATGGGTATTATAATATAAAAATATTTTATGAAATATTTCCTATAAATAAATTTTATTTCATTGATAACTTGATTTAATTACAATTCCAAGTATAAACGAAATGTAATATACTATATCATTAGAACCTTTCCATTAAATTGGCGTGAATTAATGTCAATAAATAAATTACAAAAAATTTATGGTTTAAACACGTATAAAATAAATCCAATGTCCATTAATTGACTAGAAATAAAAAAAATAATTTGAAAATAAAAGAAATGTTTTTCTATAAAACATTTTTTATGCACAAAAAGATTTTTTATCCTAAGAAATTAAATTAATCACTATTGGTGAATGATTTTAGTAAAATTAATATATTATATATTCAATAATGTTTTTTAATTATCATAAAATTATTTTTCTAAGCTTCAGTTAAGAATAAATCTAGTTTTATGCATAAAACAATTCTTTTTTTAAAAAATAGGATTCATCGCATTTAGTGTACTTATTTTAAAATAAATTTATACCATTATCAAAATTAAATCTTGAAAAATGGATTCCATATTTTGAACCAATAGGATCAAATTTTTCATATAGTTCCCTTTTATTTTATATCATTATAAATAGTAATCTTGGTGAATATTTGTCACCATAGTAAAGTTAAAATGGGAAAAAGGGTTAAAACATTGGGATAAGGCTCTGAAATTTACCTAAAAATTATCTCTATTATATTTTATGAATATATGTAATAAAGTTTCTTAAAATTATAAAAAAAATATGTCTAGTAGGTTCCTTTTTCTTCGATATTGACATTTATATTACTTTAAGAAAAAATGGGAAAAAAGGGTTAAAACATAGGGATAAGGCTCTGAAATTTACCTAAAAATTATCTCTATTATATTTTATGAATATATGTAATAAAGTTTCTTAAAATTATAAAAAAATATGTCTATTAGGTTCCTTTTTCTTTGATATTGACATTTATATTACTTTAAGAAAAAATGTCACTCTCTAGGAATTAATATCTATAATATTGTTTCACAAGTATAAAAAGAGTTTAAGTTCTGTTTTAAAAGTTAATTTGAAAGGTTAATTTATGTTTTCATCATGGAAATTTATTTTAAAATTTTAGTGAATGAATAATTAGCACAAACGTTAATAATGTTGTTCCACTTTTTATTTAATTAATATAAAAATAGAATAAATGATTTTAAAAACATTAAAAATATTATATATTGGTTGAATTATTGTGTTACAGGACTTTTTAAGATTAATATAACATATTATGGATTTACGAAATCTTTATATTAAAATTACATCTTTGTATTTATGTATTTAAATTCAAATTAAACGAATCATGTCAAAAATAACTTTAATGAAATTTTAGTAAAAACAATATTTTAATAAATTATTTAAAAATCATAAATATATTGAAATATAAAAATTAGGATGGTAATTGGTCAAAAAATGCATATATTTTCATTTATGAGACAATTTTTACACTCTATGTAAAATTATAACCCTTTAATATTATGAATTCATTACCACGGTTAATATTAAAACTGGATTACCAAGGGGTTAAACTAGAAGATAAGATTTAAAATGACATAACTTTTTTTAAAATTTAATTTTATGATAGTTTTTTGACATTTTACTCTTTTTATTTTAATCAATGTCTATTTGGAAGTAATTGTATTCAGAATAACTTAGTTATATTTTAATATTTTCAGTAATTATAAGTGTGTCATTTCCCTTCCTTGAAAAATGGCAGCCCATATCTCTTTTATTCAAACAAATTTGAACCATATATATTAAAAATACATGAAAAGATCCATCCCAGAAATAATTATTTATTTTATATAGGTTCTTATCTTCTCAAAATACCAACCCCAACATCTTTAAGAGGATATTTAATGGAGTTATTTAAAAAAAGATGTAATCTCCTTAACCGACCAATTTCTTTTGAATTCTTCTTTTCCTCATATTAATATATTTAAGTTATAATAAAATAAAAAATTAAACATCCTAAATATATTGAAATGTTATTATGATTATGAAACCAGAAATATCCTCATTCATTTCCATCAAATAAAAAAATGACAATGTCGCTCGTGCATACGTGTGAACCACCATCACCACGAAGTGATGCGTTTCATTTTTCATTCTTATTTACATGGATAATAATAAGTATATTATATATATAGTATGTTATATTATATTATATTATATTATAATAATTATTTAAAGGTAAATTATTATTTACCTTTTTTTATTTCAACTGTCAAAAAGTGAAAACAATGTTCATATATATATTTGACCTACCATCTCCATGAATGGTGTAATTCATTTTTATCTCAAAATATTATATATTATTATAAATATAAATATATAATTAATATATATGAAATTTATATAATAATTTCATTTATATAGATGATGGAACCATGATCAATGTACAATAACCAAAACTAATGAACCAAAACATACATGAAAAATGAAGTAGTTATCACTAGAAGAAGTGTTTTTAAAAGGAATTGTTGAAAATATGAGATAAATGGTTATAAGTAAATAATACATGGTATTATATATGATTGTGGTTCTATAAAATATGTATAATAGATCTATATTTAATATACAGGAGGATCAAACACATATGAAGGAATTTTGATGAGAGATAAGGGTTCTCCATCTTAATTTTGCTTCACTGAGACATGTTTGAGGTTATACGCCTATATATATTTATGAGGTGTATATAATATCCCTATGAAATTTCATATCCTGTATACTTATTATTTCACGGTATTTGAAGTTACAAATCAAATTATATAATCCCAGGGCTTTGATTTGAAAGTTACAAAAGGCGTAATGGTTTATTTCAAAATCTCATTATTATTCGGGTTTGTTTATGTTTAAATATACAAAGGGAGAATTATTTGATATTTATATATTAAAGATAATATATTTTATGATCATATTTTTATCCCCATAAATTACAAGTATTCATTTTATTTACCTCTATTTAAGTACTCAAGATACTGAAATAATATTTAAGGAAAATTGACATTATTTTTCAACTTGTTATAGAGTATTTTCCCTCCATGCCAATATTTTTCATAATTTTTATAAATAATGTTTTTAATATTATATAATAATTTATGAAATAAAATATTAACAATGTTTAAATTTTTTAAAAATGGTTTAAAACAAATCTTCTTGTCTTTTTCCAAATGATGTACTTTTGACCATTTTACTGAATATTAGAAAGAAATATTTATTTTAATATACACGGTATGAAAATAATTTAACACCATAATGAGTAACTAATGTTTTCTAGATTACTTTAAAAGTTTAGATGGTTCCTTTTAATTAATTTTTTACCTTAATATTTTGTAAATTTATATATTTTAAATAAGTGATTTCAAATTGAATGGGTATTTTCATCAAGAAATTTTCCAATGATATTTTTAAAGTTTTTTAACCTATGTCAACATAATTAATTGAATATTATGATTTTTTAGGATATAATATAATGAAACCATCCACTATATTTCCTGGTGGTTTATTATTATTTCTACTAGGGAAACTATTTCTATTCTATGCACTAGTTCTTCCAATATGTATAATTTTTGATTTTTAAGGCATGTTGATTAAGTTGTATTGTTTATTCATATTATTAATGAAGTATTATTAGTAATTGAAATTTGGGGCCTAAAATTTTATAAAACTAAAATTCATTTATAAGTATCTTGATAAAAAATAGGTTGGTTATTTGGATGAGATCTAACACATTTATGTAGTTTTCTTGGAATAAGGACTCGACAACATGTTATGATGCCCAAAATTATGCATTCTATAATTATAAAATAACTTATTCTTTTCCATGTAATTATCTAAATAGTTATGATATCCAGGGATAAGTTTCAAGATCATATGATTATTTATATATCATTTATTCCAGCCATATTATTTAGGCCTTATTTGCTTATGCTACATGCATACTCTTACTGAGCATATGAGATCACCCCTTTATTATGTTTCCTTTCCTTAGGATGTTGGTAAATTTATTATGATTCGTATATAATGATATTCTAGTTGTAATAATTATGTTCTCAAAGAAAATATTATGTTTTATTTTATTTTCTCAAATGTAAAATGAGATTTAAGTATGTATCTAGTTTTATAAGACTACTAAACTATTTGATCCTTTGGGATGTGATCGCATGTATTTAGTACCAATGTAATAAACATACCACTAAATCTGAGATACTTGGATCATGTGTTATTATAGTTCATATATGAGACATTTTAGTAGAAACCTTAGGAACTAGTTTGAGGAAAACATAGATTATGAAACACAACCCTATGAACAAAGGATAATTATAACTATATGATATCATCTTAATGTTTTTTAAGGTAATTATTATGTAGGTTTCCTAGAAATAAATCCCTATATAGATACTAAAAGTGGAATTGGTGTTGGGAAAGATGCATCTATGTGTAATAACCCTGAATGTAGTTTTTTGAGTATATTTCAGTCATTATTCTAATGAGTTGTGAGTTTTCCCTTACTGCACCCCCTAGTTTGACACTACTAGGGTATATTCTTAAGTTAATTATAATTTATTTATAAACCATTATGAAAAATTTGAAAATATTTTGATTATTTGAGAATATTTCCAAAGAAACCAATTTAATGATTTTGATATTAGATATCCATAAATTTTCAATTTATGTTAAGTGTTTCAAAAGATTCAAAATTATACATTTTGATTCATAATTTTATGATCTAATCTAGTGTATAAAATTGTTTTGAAATAGAACATAGATTAAGGAATGGAATCTTTATCAATGAATGTAAACTATATAGGTATTTCCCTCCTTAGAAATTTAATGAATCTAGAGCTAGAATTAAACAAATTATAACTATATTGAGGTAATTGACATAAGTTATGACCAAAACTCATATCCATATAGAGAATATTTCTAATCCACAATGGGATGTAACAATATTAGACCTTTTCATTCAATAATTACCTTTATAAATCATTAGAACCACTAATCAATTTGTAGCTATGAAATGGATAAGTTCCTTATGAAAGATATTTCATGATTTGGGAAGTAACATAATGGAAAAGGTTTCCATGGAATTTTATACTCTACTGGGCTATTAAGATAAATGGTGTCCATTGGTTTAAAACACTATGGATGATGAGGAAATAAATAGTACATAGTGTAATGCTTTCAAGGTACCTTTCCTGGAAAAATATTTTTCTTTTGAAAGAAGTGGATACGGAGTGAAAATTAATAAGTCTAGGAAAAAAGTAAAAGGAATTATTTCTATGTTGAATTTAAAATTACAATGTTATCAATGTGTACTATAAACTATTTATGTAATCTAAAGACAAATATTGAGCATTTATTTAATGGGATTAAGAAAATACTTAATAGGGAACCTGTCTCCCAAAAATTCTCATCTTATGAGGATATAATATCTTATGATATCAAGGATGATAAAGAATTTTACTAGTCTTATGGGTTTCAATAAATAAATATAATATGAGTAAATAAAGAAAAAATGGATAATGGGAACAAGAGAAAGGGGAATTTTTCAAATTGTGATACTTTTGGTAGAAAACAAATTTGTACATTCTTAAATGTAAACAGATCTTTCTTAAATTAATTATTCTTATGAATTAAAGGGTAAGAGAGAATCTATTAAAGTACACTTATTTATCTATAAGTATATGAGGAACTATTCCTAACTATTCACCAAACATCAAGGGTAATTAGTATAAAAAAATCCAAGGGAATAAGGAAAAGTTAATGTAATTACTAGAACCTAATTAAACGTTCCCATTGATGTGGGGAAGAGAAAACTTATCATATAATACAATATTATAATTTTTTATTTGATTCTAGTTCTACCCTCTATTTTATATTAGAGAAATTTTATAAGGTTATCTTATCACCACCTCTATGATTAGATATTGAGTTGGCAATGAAAACTCAAAATGGTTGGATGACTAATTATTAAGTCTAGCACATATTTGATAGATGATTTTTGGAATTTTCTTCAGGGGGATACTTTTATTCTTAATATAGTTGAATTTGATGTATTTTTGGGTAATGATTAGTTCTATACCTATAGATCCTATATAAATTATCAAGGAAGGGGATTTACATTTTATATTTTGAATGAACATTCAATCATCTATCAATGTCAGTATGAACCTAAAATACCATTGGAAATTCCTTCCATTATATGGGTTTTGTAACTTAATAATGAGGTATATGTATCTCAAATGGTTGTGGATAAATTAAACATTGAAAATGTAGCTATTGGTCAGGAGTATTCAGATGTATTTCTTGAAGAATTTCCTAGTATTACCTCAAATCCTGAAGCTGAGTTTTAAATATAAATCATACATGGTACCATGCCTATTTAAAATATGTCATATATAATTCCCCTAATCGAGTTCACAGAAATAATGAAGCAACTCTAAAGGAATATTAAAAAAAAGATTCAATTGGATTAGTGATTATCTAATGGGTGCACTTATTCTTTTTTGTTAAGAATAAATATGGGTCAATGAATATTTTCATTTATTTTCACAAACATAATAATATTACTAATAATAAATAGTATCCTTTTCCTCCTATAAATGATTTTTTGATCAATTATGGGTAGATATATATTTTTATAATATTGATATGCAATCTCTATATCACCAGTTGAGGATTAAGAGTGATGATATTCCCAAGATAGACTTCTTTATGAGGTATGATCACAATGATTTTACAATAAATGCATTTAGACTTACCAATGTTGTTGATATCTTGATGTATTTAATGAATAGAGTCTTTAAAAATTCTCTATATCTCTTTGGGGAAGTTTTTATAGATGATAATCTTATATATTAAAGGTTAATAGAAGATCATAAATAACATTTGAGTATTTTGACGATGAACCTGAGGAAGGATAAGTTGTTTGAAAAATTTACCAAGTGTGAATTTTGGATTCATAAAGCATCATTTTTGGGTCATCGAAACTCATGTGGGGATAAATGAATGAATCATTCATAGATGGAAGTTATTAAGTAATGACCTAGACCAACTATATTAATTGAAATCCAATGTTAACTTGGGTTGAGTGGATACTACCAATTCATTATGATACATTTGTCATGACTATATTATCCACTCACTATGTTGGCACAAATGGGGGTTAAATTCTTATAGAGAGATTAATGTGAAGAGAGTTTCAAAGAACTGAAGATATGGTTGGTCAGTACAACTATGCTTAAAATATGATGTAGTGTAGAAGTGTTTTTAATCTATAGTTATGTGTCAAAGTAGGGACTAATATGTGTCCTCATGTATAATGCCATGGTGATAACATATGTCTCTCGGTAATTAAAAACTCACCTAAATGATTAACCAACTCATGATTTGGAATTGGCTGTGGTATTTTTTTAATTGAAGATATAGATGAATTATATATATAGTGAAATGTGTGATATATATAATGATAATTAAATATTGAAGTATATATTTATATATAAATAGTTAATTATTAACCAAATAAGATGGGTGGATATGATCAAAGATTATGATGGCTCAATACCTTACCACACTAACAAAGAGAACAATATATAATTTTTTTTGAGTTGGAAATACCAAGCTAGTTTATCCATAATGAGGATTCAAAGTGATCCAATATTTATGGATTTTTAGAAGTTGGATCTTGAAATCACAAGAAAAGGGGATAGTTCTTATCTTTCTTAGATGAATGTTCACCCATCTATCCTTGACAGGATTAACAAGGTGAAAAACGAAGATGTGGAATTATAAATGAATGTGAGGAATGTTCATATGTTCAACCATGATAATGGTGGAATGTTATGGTTTGGGTACAGATTATGTGCCCCCTAAATACCATACTTAAAGAAAGAGATGTTGGATGAAGCTCATTGTACATCATTCTCTATTCATCATGAATTATAAATATATATATTGATTTGGAAGAGTATTTATAGTGGGATAACATGAAATGGATATTGTAGAGTAAATATAACGGGGCTTAGTATATTATAAAAATAAGGTTGAGAGATTGAATTCTATTGGGATGTAATAAATATTACCCATACCTAAATGAAAATGGGAAAACATCCCTATGTATTTTGTAATTGGACTCCCCAAAACATCAAAGATACGTAATTAGATTTGGCTTATAGTAAATAAAAAATGAAGTCAGAACACATTATTGATATCGAATAATATTTCAACCTTTATTAGATTTATAGTATATACATTAATAAATTTCCAAGGCAGTATGGAGTACCATATTCTATTGTTTCTGATTGGGATCCCTGGTTTACCTCAAGGTTTTGGAAACATCTTCAACAAGATCTGGATACAAAGTGGATTTTTATCACTACTTATAAACCTTAGATATATGGTCAATATAATAGGACTATTCAAACTCTAGAAGAAAGTTTTAGATCTTTCTGTATGGATTTCAAAGGTTGTTCAGATCCAAAATTTCCTTTGGCAGGATTATATTATGACAATAGCTTTCAATCAAGTAATTAGATAGATCATTGTGAATAACTCTATCAAATGATGTGTAGAATTCCAAGGTACTATAATTATGTTTGATAAAGAAAGCTATTGAGACCATATCTAGATAAGGAAATATTAGAGAAGGTTATATTCAACATCATATAAGGGAAGCTCAAGGCTGAAAAAAATTTATGTTGATAATCATCTTTGAGATCTAGAGTTTGACGTTTTTGGGGTGATATTTCTATGAAATTATTCGTGGAAAAAGTTAGTTCAATTTAATAATAAGGTAATGTTTATCCCTAGGCATATTTTCCCCTTCAAAATTATTTATTGTTTTTTGATAGCAGGTTATTGCTTGACGCTTCCACCAAATCTCACTCAAGTTAATGATGTGTTACATGTATGTCTTTTGAACATGTACATACCCGATCCTTCACATGTATTAACCTCAACGATCATAAAAATAGAGAAAGATATCTAATATTTGGAACAAATGGTGGATATTTTGGATCATAGTTATAAAGTGATATGAAATAAGACCACTCACATAAGAAATGTTTTGTGGAAAAATCATAAATTCGAAGAAGATACTTGGGAACCCGAGGATGTGAGGAAATGTAGATATCATTATTTATATGTTTTAGAGTTATGGAATTTAAAGGGTGAAATTCATTTTAGGTGCGTATATTTTAACACCCTGATATCTTATGAAAGTGTTCTCTATAAATAAATTTTAATTTTTAGATAGCTTACTTTACATGCAACCCCATGTCTAAATGAACTATAATATAATATACTATTATAAAAAAAGCCATAAAATTTGTGGGTATGAATATAAATAACTAAATTATGAAATATATGTGGTATATACATATATAAAATAAACTCACTGGCCATAAATTAATTATAAATTAAAATAAAAATCATTTAAAAATAAAAGAGATGTTTTTCTAAACAAGTATTATTATGTGCATAATGGTTTTTATCACAATAAATTAAATAAATCACTTTTAGTGAATTATTTTAATGTTATATATATATATTTATATAAATATTATATTATATTCATTTTTTTAGAAATATCTCTTTTTTTCTAGGCAAGTGTGCAGAATAAATTCAATTTTATGCTTAAAAAATATAATATTCTAAAAAACAATTTTCATCACATTTTCCAAACTTATTTTAAAATGAATTTATAACACTTATATAAATATAACCTTGAAATATGGATTCCATATTTATAATCATGAGGATAAATTTTTTAAAATAGGTCCCTTTTATTTGTGGTCATTGTGAAAACTAACCTTGGTGTATATTTTTCAACTTGATTGGAGTAAAATTGGTAAATCATGGATAAAACATTAAGACAAGGATTTTAAATTTCTAAAAAACATGACTTTATCCTCTTGGATGAATGGAAATTGACCATTTATAACCAATTATAAAAAACATGGCCACTTGGATCCATTTTTCTTTTAAATTGACTTTTATATTTCATTTTGAAAAGACTAAAGACAAAACGCCACACTGTTGACTTTTATAACTATAATATTTTTTCATATGGATAAAAATAGTTTATCTTTGTTTTTTAGTGTTCATTAAAAATATTAATTTATTTTTATATCATGGTAATTTATTTTAAAATTTTAGTGATTTAATAATTAACTAGTAATCTTATGCAATACTGACACAATATTTATTCAATTAACAGAAAATTAAAATAAATGATTATAAAAAATAATAAAGTAGTGTAAAATAGATAAATTATCATGTTCTAAAAATTTTATAGATAAATATAAGATATTAGGGATGTGTAAAAGGTTTATATTTAAATTACATCATTTTATTTAAAGTCAAACTAAATGAATAGTTTCTAAAATGACATTAATGATATTTTATGAAAAATGTAACACCCCAAGCTTCCACGATTGGTTTCCCTCTAAATAATCAAATAGCTTGCACTGTACGCAACTTCAAGATTCTAACACACCATGACCAATCAAACTAATCGTTATAAATGTTGTTTGGGTCTGGCTTAGTGGTAATCACCCCTTAATCCCACATGAAAAATGGGGTTTCAAAACCCATTGGGCACAGGTACTGTAGCAACACTATAGCAGTACTGTAACAGCTACGATACTATGCGGTACTGTAGAAGGCGGGTTACTATTCATAGAATGTGCATTGGGCCAAAAATTTGGGTTTGCGGGCTATGTAATGGGCTACATACCCACTGGGCCTTTAGGCTATGTAATGGGTATCCCTCTACTCAGTTAAAAGAGGTCTTTACTTTGACTTAATAATAAAATGAGGTTTCGGCCCCAAGCTTTAAAAAAAATTGTTGTTATGAATATTAATACCCACTTTTTAAAATTTTATAAATTTCATCTATTAAAATGGACTTCATTTTTGGATTCTTAATATCAAAATTATCTTAGGGTGAATTTTTGGTACTTTTCTGAAAACTTTCAATTTTTGATGAATCGTGAAAAATACTAAATTTTAATTAAAAACAATTTTGTTAATCGAAATAATTTATAGTCTTAAATTTTACATTTGAATGTTTTTTAAGTATAATTAGATTATATTTTTATCATTTCATATAATTTAGGTCATTGGATGAAATCTCACGATTAAACTGGACATAAACAAGTGTCAATCTTTTGATAGTTATTATTTCATAAAACCACGTTTTTTGTTTTGACAACAAGAATTAATTTTAAATTAATTTCTACCACTTCTATGTTTTGAATTTGGAAAAATGGATTCCATATTTGGAATCAGTAGGTCCAAATTGTGTAAAGAGCTAAATTTTATTTTTAGACATTATGTATATTTACTTTAGTAAATATTTTATTTACCATGGTTAAAGGGGTAAATCTAGTAAATAAGGTTAAAAAAATAATATTATAGTAATATTAAATAATCTAAAATAAAGACAAAAATAACAAAATCAAATACCTTTTAGTAAAAAAAATTTTATATGAGGTTATATAATTGATCTATTCGACTATAAATAGTAATTAGAAATCTAAAAAAATTCCTACATCAGGATAGTTTATTTCAAATTTTATGACATAAAATAAATATATTTTTATATGAAACCATATTGATGCAGTGCTTTCCTTTTTAATGAAACAATCAAATAAATGATATTATAAATATTAAAATAAATATAATTTGAACATTTTGATTCCATAAACTAAATCTATAGGTGAATATGACGTGTTAGGGTTGATTAAATTAATTTTTTTTTGAAGTAATCATGCTGTTATGAGTTTAACAAAAATTAATTATTAAATAATATCAAAATTGACATAAAGAATTTTAAAAACAAATATTATATTATTAATTGATATAATAATCCTAAATATCTATGGTTCAACAAAAAGTCTTATATAATGATAGGTTTATCATTAATTAACCACATGGGGTTATCTTTGAGGTTTATAGTAAGTTTATTAACCATATAATATAAAAATACAAAGAGACATGGTAAATGTCAAACTATTTAACTAAGAGTTATATCTAAAAGATGAGGTAAATATGATGACCTAAACTTATCTAAAACCTATTTTTTTGTAGTTTCTCGACCTATAACCTCCTTATCGTTTAAATAATTCATTTTTAAGCCATTAGAAACCGAAAATTATTTATTATAAAATAACATTTCATGCTTTTCCTAATGTGACCCTCACCTATCTTATTAAAGGTCACTTCCCCTTCTCTCAAATTCACACCTTCAATGCCATTTGGCTCAGCCAACCCCTGCCCAAATATCATTTAAAATTTCCTCCCTTCATCCAAGAGGCCTTTCTTTAGTCATAATTCCAACCTAAAGAGCCTTTTAGATCAAATCAAAAGCAAGATCCCAAATAAGAGGTAAATATTTCATCACCTCTTTCAAGTTCTTTTCTTTTTACACTTCATCTTTCTTTGTTGTTTCCATTCTAAAATAATAACTCTAGTATCTTTTATATACTTTTATATTATTATAAATTTTTACAACTATATTAATTATTCTATCCATATTATAAATGACAAATTCACCATATGTACGTACGTACGGATTACCATCTCCACGTCGTGGTGTAGTTTGTTATTCAAACACTTTTGGATGGGTATAATAATGAGTATAAATGATGTAAATTATAATATAACATGATAATTATTATTCATATTTATATACCATCCAATTATATACAATTTTAATATCAAAAGAATGACATTGTCGCTCGTGCGTACGTACGGATTACCGTCTCGACAAACGCGATGAGATTCATTCCCCATCATATCCAATCAAGAATAATTTTTATTTTATGATTAAAAAAATAATTTTTAAAGACTAAATATCATTATTAATATGAATAATACACATATTATTCACAACAAACATTACTTACGTAACAAAGCATATAAAGAAAAATGAATCAGCTAACATCCAAAATAATGATACTACTAAAATATAATTATAAAATAATATTAGAAGATCATATATGGTATCATATTAATATATATGGTTATTTTATAATTTAATAACAATTATTTCACCATTATATAGGAGGTTAAACTACCCTCGAACAAGGAAAAGTACAAGGTAAGGGTTAATTTCACAATCTCTTTTTTATCCAAGGTTGTTTTTACATAAGTATCTACTGGTACCTCTTTATCATCCACATCCATGTTTCTTAAAAATTTATTCCAAAATATTTTCACTATTTACTAGAATATGTGTTGAATTCATTTATACCCGTGTTTGAATTTTTATAAAATGGTTTGAAGGGAATATTTCTGTCGTTTTCCAATCAAGTTACCTTATGTCCTTTTTGAAAAAATTAAGGTAATAATGTTTTTTTAACTTAAACGGCGGGTGAGGCTATTTTCCACCATTATAACATTGTCGAAGTTTTCCTTACAAGAATATATGAATATTTTGAAAATAAATGTTTTCTTTTATAATTATATGACTTTTAAATGATTTCAAAATAGAAAAAGATATTTCTCTAAAAAAAGTTTTGATTTCATTTATGTCAACATCCTTTGATTTATTGTGAGATTATTTGAAGTTGATTTATTATGATACAAAACTTCCATATTGTATTGAAGGTGTGGTGGTATGTTTGACTATGGATGTGTTATTTTTATACCTTTTATGGTTTATAGATAAAGTATTGACATTTCGTATGCTAGTTTTAATACGAATGTTTATATTACGTTTAAACCTTTTCATATGAAGAATGAATTGGACTCATTAAGTGATGAGTGGAGCCCTCTATAGCTCTTTGATGAATCAGTAGGACTCATGAGAAAAACTAGTGTCTTGGAAAAAGGACTTGAAAAAATCTTATTTGTAGTCTTGGCACAAGGCCTTGACTATTTTGTTTTGAATTCTGACATTATGCATACCATCATTATAAAACTGGCTATTGATATTGCATGTGATTTTTCAACTAGCATAATATCTCTATGAATAAGTAAATGGAATTATTTGATTTCTATTTTCCACATTATGATGAAGTGTATGTTTAAAAGGCTTTTGTTTTAGTCTGGCATTGGCTTAAATGTTTATGCTTATTTATTAAAGTTTCTGCTATATTGTTATCCTTACTGAGTATCTAAGCTCACCCCTTTCTATGTCTCATTTTCCCCAGGATGGGAAGAAGTATATTATGACTAACCTGTAGGGATTGTATAAGGGAGATGATTGTGGCCTATGAAGACTATATTGTTGTATTTTTTCATTTTATAATGTAATGTAAAACTTATGAATGTATCTAGTATTTCCAAGGCTACTAAACTAATTGGAATTTTGAGACTTGATCTTTTGTGATCATGAAAATGTTATGTAATAATTCACTGACTCTGGGTAATTAGGGTTTGGGAATTACAATTGGTATTATAGGAATTTTATTATAAACTTTGAAAGCAATATTTAGAAAAACTATGATTAGAGAATATTACCCAAAGATAGTCTTTGAGGATTAGTAAAGAATATCTTCTTAGAATTTTAGTATTTTAGAGATTTTGTGAGTTTTCCAAGAAATAAATACCTGTTTGGATATGAACAGGTAGAGGTGGATCTGGCATAGATGTACCTAGGGGTAAAATACGAAAACACCGCATTGGGCTAGACTCGAACGAGAAATGGTTCACGACAACATGCCTTGCTTCACTCTTGGTTTCGACACTCCCGGGGGATATGCTTAGGATAATTCTAATTTTATTTAAAAACCATTATGAAGGGTTTATAAGTATATAATTACTGAAAGAAAACATTTTTATGATTGTGTATTATATCCATAAACTGTTCAATTTTTGTTATGTGTTTTACAAGTTTGGATTTATGTATTGCGATTCATAAAATAATCTAGTGTATTCCATTGTTTAGAAATGGAGCCTAATGGAAGGAATGGAAACTGTATCAATGAACATAATCCATGTAGGGATTTCACTCATACATAAGATAATTATAGTGGAGTTGGTGAAGTAACTGGTGCTGATCAGCTTATCACCATACTTGGACAACTCACTCAGGTTTTGAGTAATAACCTTACCTATATGGATCACCCTGATCCACAATGCGGAGGATCAATGTTAGACCGCTTCATGAGGCAACAAACACCAACACTCAATGATAGTACAAATCCATTAGTACATGAGAAATTTATAAATTCCTTAAGAAAATATTTCATGCTTTGGGAAGTAGTGAAAGGGAAAAAGTTTTCATGGTAGTTTATCGCCCCACGGGAGATGCTGACCAATGGTGGTCATTGATTCAAAACAAAAAGAAAGATGATAAAGTATAAAACTTTCAATGGAGGGAGTTTAAAGTGCTTTTTTTAGAAAAATACTTTCCTCGTGACAATCAAGTGGATATGGAAAGATAATTTCCGAGTCTTAGGAAAAAAGAGGATGAGAATGTCGCAAGATATGAGGCTAACTTTACAAGGTTAGAAAGGCATATTGAAAATTATATACGTAACCCAAGAAGTAAGATTGGTCATTTCTTAGATGGTTTAAAACCATTTCTCTATCGAGCATTAGTCTCACAATCCTTCTTGTCGTATGAAGATATTGTCTCATGTGATATCAAGACAGAAAAAGAATTCTCTATGTATTATGACTTCAAAGAAAAGCAGGAGAAGAAGAGATCTGCTGAACACTATGGAAATGGATATAAGGGGTAGAAGGGAAAAGTTGAATATCCATCATGAGGTAAATGTGGGAAGAAACACCGTGGTACTTTCCTGAATGGAATTTGAGTTTGTTATAATCGTGGTGAAGAAGACCACCGAGCTCATGATTACAAGGGGAGGAAAGGGGTTGTTAATGTTGAATGCTACAATTTTAGAGAAAAGGGGAATTATGAAAATGAATGTATTAAGCTCCAAGGGAACTTATATCAGAAAAGGATAAGGGATCAAGGTCAAGCTTATGTGATCACTACTGTTGAGGTTAAAGCATCGAAAGACACAGTGGAAAGTAATTTAATGGTTTCCTCAAGTTTAGCCAATGATTTATTTGATTCTGGATCATCACATTGTTTCATATCTTCCCAGTTTTGTAATAAAATTAAATATTTTTAATTTCACTTAACAAGGGAGTTGTCAGTCCAAACATCTAAGGGAAGTATCTTTGTAAGAAAGTTTTGTGAATTAGTCCCCATTAGGACATATAAATGTTCTTTATCTACCGATCTCATCGTCATATCCATGATTGAATTAGATATAATACTCGGTATGAATTGGCTTTCAGATGATGATGTGAAAATTTATTGTAAGAAGAAGAAGGTTACAATTTTCAATTATGATAAAAAGTACCTTATCTTTAGAGAAAAAACGTCATGACCTGATTCTTATCTAGATCCACCCCTAGTAGCTCTTCTAAATTCAATTATTGGGGAGGATAAGAATGAAATAATTATGGTTGAGGAAAAGAATGTTCGAATAGAGGACGTACATACTGTTCATGAATATGTTGATGTGTTTCCATAATATTTACCTAGTCATCCTACGGAATGAGAAATTGAGTTTTCCATTGATTTAGTTATTGGTTCAAGGCCCATATCGAAGACCCCTTATAGAATGGCCATTGTAGAATTAGTGTAAGAAAATAAAAAACTAGAAAAATTGAGTAATAAGAGATTTATTCCCCCTAGTTTTTCTCTATGGGGAGCCCCTATCCTTTTTGTTAAGAAGAAAGACAGATCTATGAGGTTGTATATTCAGTATAAAGAGATCAATGCTATAATAATAAAGAACAGTTATCCCTTACCCCACATTGATGATTTATTCGACCAACTTCATGAAGCTAAATATTTATCAAATATTGAACTTAAATATGGATATCATTAATTGTGTGTGAAGAAGGAATGAATTTCGGAAACAGCATTTCGAACCAGGTATTGGCATTAAGAGTTTACAGCAATGCCTTTTGGGCCGACTAATGCACCCTCTATTTTCATGGATCCAATGAACAGAGTTTTCAAGGAATATCTTGATGAATTTTCAGTGGTATTTATTGATGATATCCTAGTATACTCCAAAATCTATGAAGATCATGAAAATAACTTGCTCACCATTTTGAAAACCCTCAGAATAAATGAATTATACAGGAAGTTTAGAAATTGTTAAATATGGCTTCAAGAGATTTCTTTTCGGGACCATGTTGTCTTTAAGGATGGAATATCAGTTGATCTTTCAAAGACCAAGGTAATCTAAGAATGTCCAGCACCGATGAGTATAACTGAGGTACGTAGTTTTATTGTTTTGGCAAGTTATTATCGGCATTTTGTCCAGAATATTTCTCGATTGGCTAACCAATTAACCAAGTTCACACATAAAGGGGTTAAATTTTATTTGGAAAAAAAATTGTGAAGAATGATTTGAATAATTTAAGAGAAGATTAGTTAATGCTCCTATCTTGACTCAACCATCAGGGAACGATGGGTTTGTTATTTATAGTGATTCTTCAAAGAAAGGACTTGGTTGTGTCCTTATGCAGAATGAGAAAGTTATTACCTATGCATCATGACAACTAAAAATTCATGAGAAAAACTATCCAAATGACGATATTGAGGTAGTAGCTGTAATATTTTCTCTAAAAATATAGAGACACTATCTCTATGGTGAAAAATGTGAGATTTATGTATATGAAATATTAAAAAGATACATTGAAAATGTTTAAAAGATTCAGATGGAAATCTGAAAGGATTGCGAGTATTCAATAAAGAAGTGGAGAACCCAAAATGGAGGAGAATAAAAAATTGAAGAGTTTTAAATTTATCTAGAGAAGTATGGAATTAGGAATGAGTATAGTTCCCCATACACTCCTCAATAAAATGGGTTTTTTGAAAGAAATAATAGGAGATTTATAGAAATGGGGATAAATATGTTACTTGAAAATGGTATTTCTCATTACTATTAGAGGAAATCCATGAGCACTACTATTTATATTCAAAACCATTGTTTATATAGGACTAATTTGGTTATGAATCTATATGAATTGTTTTATGGAAAAACACAATCTCTGAAACACTTAATAGTTTTGGTATTCTAGGTATTATAAAGAAAAAAGGAAGAAACTCTAGAAAGTTTGAGAAGAACGGTGAAGGTGGAATTTTTTTTCTATAATCTAGGAGAAAAAGAATATAGATGTTTTTACATGGAAACATGATGAGTAATTGATTTTTTTATGTGAAAGTAATTGAAAAAGAAGAATAAGATAAGCATATCTGTGTAGATAAGGTAGTTGAGTAGGAATGTTTTGTTTACAATTCTTAAAAGAATACAAATGATTCTAATCCTACTCAAAGAGAAGAACCAGACTGATCCATTTATAATGATGAGGAAGATACTTGAAAATATCATCCTAGGATTAGGATGAAATTGGATACGTAGAATATCATTGGTGATCAACATCATAAGGTTCAAATAAGAAGAAAAAAATTCAATTGCACATACTTCTTTGTATTCAAAAGTGAATTCAAATGATGTAAAAGAATATTTTGAGTATCCAAAATGGGTTTAGGCCATGATGAAGATATGTATTAGATTAAAAAAAATGATACATGGGAAATCATACCCAATCAACAAAACAAAAACAATATTCGTAAAAAATGGTTTTTATAGAACAAATTAAATGAAGAAGGGGGAGTGATAAGATATAAATCAATATTAGTGTGAAAAGGGTATTCAAAATTGAATTTATTGATTTTGATAAAAACTTTTTTATTTTTGGAATATTAAAAAGGATTATATTTTTTATTTTTGGAATATTATAAAGGATTATATTTTTTATTTCTATTACAACCTAAAGAAGTTACGAAATCTTTCAAATAGATGTTAAATTTTTATTCTTGAATAATGATTTTGATGAGAAATTTTACATTGAACAACCTTGTGTATTTATTGTCGGGAAAGATAAAAGTTAATGTTTCATATTAAAGAAGGAATTATATAGGCTAAAACAAGTTTCGATATCATGGTATTCCTAGATGGGTACTTTCTAAAGGAAGATGAGTTTCAAGAATGTAATAGTTGATAAAAATCTTGATATTAAAGAAGGTTATGATTATTTCCACATCATAGTTGTTTATGTTGATAATATTATCCATTTTGGGAAGGATGAAATAATATTTGAAATATTTATTGAAGAGATGAAAAGGTTATTTGAAATATCCATGCAGGGGGAATTGAAATAATTTTATAGGTTACAAATTATACAAAAGAAGAAATACATTTTTATTTATCAATAAAAGTATATTAGGGAACTCCTTAAGAGATTAGACATGTGAAACTAAAAGTAAGTTTCCAAACATATTTCAGTGTGAACAAAGTTGAAAAATGAAAAAGAAGGAAAAAAAGTTGATCATAAAGAATTTAGGATGATGATTGGAGGTATTTTTTATTTGACTACCTCAAGACACAACTTTTTTTTATTCTTTTACATTTTGTCCCCAATTTTAGAGTGCTCCTAATGAATCATTTTTAATTGCTAGAAAAATAATTCTCAGATACAACAAAGTCACTAAAAATTTCATAATTAGGTATGAATGTGTAGAAGATATTGATTTTTTGGGTATTCATATGCTGATTGGGTAAGAAATATTGATTATATATGATCTACATATGGCGGTGTATTCTTTTTAAGAAATAACCATGTTAGATGAATATAATTAAATAGAATTCACTAAATCTCAGAATGTCTAAATCTGGATATGTTACTTCAACTCAAGCCTCTACTCAATGTATGTGGATGAAAACTCAATTTGAATATTTACTTGCGGAATATAATTTACCATTTTTATTAGGTTGTGATAATCAAAGTACAATTAATATCACAAGAAATCCAGTTCAAAATTATTTTTTGAAAACATATTCATATTAAATATAATTTTATCAAAGATTATGTGGAGAAGAATAAATTGATGTGGGAGTGTATTCCATCAACAGAATAAGTTACTAACATTTTCACAAAACCGTTAAAGATGAAATCCTTTTTATAAATTAAGGTTCACCATGGGTTTCTAACCTCCTTCTTATCCAAGATGATGTATGTATTTTCCCCTATCTCACATTACCTTTGGATGGTGTTTTCAAGGGGTAGACATCAATTTGTTTATAAATCAATCCTTTAGAATGCATGTAAAATGAGGGAGTTGAGGTTAAGCTGTGAATTCATCATTTTAAGTGTTTAAACTATTCTAAATGTTTGTTGGAGTTGTTGTAGGAAACAATTTTTTTTTGTATTCCATGAAAGTGGATATGTTGAGGAAGAAAGCTGACAATGTTTTAAAAATATCTACTCTTGGACAACATGGTTTTTCCATCAATAAATTTTGTTTACTAAAATGAGTTAGCTCATATAAGATTATAATTTTTGATAATTAATCCATTTCTTGGGGATAAAATTTTCAATGATTTATGAATCATGGTTGAAAACAAAATCTATATGGGGATTTTTTAGGACCCAACTGATAAGGATAGTTTTATTCAAATATTGTCTTTTATTTTCAAGAATGTTTAAAAAATAAGAATGGAAAATCACCTCATTTGGGATTTGAATTGGACTAGCCATCATATTCAAGGTATCAGACATACATTTCTTGAAAAGGTCGATTAAATTGAGGAATAATTTTTATATAAGTAAATGGTCATCAGATTCACTCTGAATTCGGTATGAATGGTTTGATCATAATGAGAATAATTATAGTATATATTAATATAATATAAATGTGACAATGATTTTCTGATATTGGATTTATCATAAATCAAAATTATTTTTAAAACTTGTGTTGAAATATTGATTAAATGAAAAAGTGAAAGAGATTCTTCTAATCGTAAGTAGATTGATAAGATATGGATGGAAAGAGAAAAGGGTGTTGGAGATCATATTCAGCCTGGTCATAATCATGTCGATCATAATCATGTCTATAATAATCAGGTCAGCTGTATTCTAGAAAAACATATTTATGATGAGAATTAAATAATTCTATCTTTGGAAGATCAATAATATGCTGGAAATTATGGGAAGTTACAAAACATTCCAATGTAAGACAGATAATGATAAATATATTCTCAAATTTATTCAAAATCATGAAAAAAACCATGATAAAAACCCATTTTTTAAATTGAATGAAGTTTCTGAAGTTGATTTTGGTGACACTGGTATATCATATTCAGTGTACAATCATATTTATTCAAAATGGTTTTCAACAAGAATGATGGTAATGGAATTGATTTGAAGCCGATGTAAAATTTAATGACATAGAATGATAAAAAATGTTCTCTACCATTTTATATGGTTGAATGTGTTTTCAATGGAAGGTCTTTAATATTGAAGACTTAGAATATTTGTGACAAATGTGGGAAAATAAAGGGCAAATATCAATCATATCAGAGTTGATGCTAATTCATCTTTCTGATGTGAAGAATTAGTAGAAGCTGTTGAATTACATTGTTTATAGTTAATGTCAACCAAGATAATAAATGAGGGAGATAGTTGAATGTATTTTTAAAGGGGAGCATGAAATTAGAATAAGTAGAAGGGGATTTCATCTGGTTTATAGTAATGAATCAAACCAATCGTATTGAAAATGGGGATGAAGTATAAGAATAGAGTTTTCAAATGATATATATCATCATAAATATATTTAATTGGTATAGAAATTTGTATTAAATAAATTAGGTTGAGATAATCAGCATGGGAAATCAGAATCAGGCTGGCAATTGAAAAAAAGTATGAAGGAGAACTAATGTCATAAATAACATTTGAGAAGAATCAAGAAGCACTGACATAGTCATAAATGAACCCAAAATTAAAGGTAAATTGATATTTTGGTAAATTTGGTTAAGCCAGAATGTGTTAGAGATTCCTTCCAAAACCACTCATTGGTCACTTATAAATGAAAAGTAGTTCATTGTAATTCTTAAATTATGATTGTACTATTCACGTATAGAGAGAATTTCCGATGTTTAAGAGAGAGAAAAAGTTTATCGTATTCATTCATTTTTGAATAAGTTCCGATGAAGTGAAGTTAAATGAGAAGAGACAAGATTGCATAATTTTTTAGTTGATCATGATATTAAGTGGAAAATCATATTTAGAGGATCATCATATTCAATTGATTACCATATTATGCTTGTCATTGTATTTGAATGGTCATCGTATTGGGATGGATAATTAGATCGGGATTTCTATATTAGGATTTCCAGAATGAGGAACAGGGAATTCTAAATTTCTCCATCGTATTCAAATAGTACTATATCTATCATATTATGAAATTGGATTGGGTGGATTAGACTAAAAAATCCTACTAGAATTAATATCAAAGTCCTTGAAGTTCTTACCAGAATCTGTGTAAGAAATTGAAGATTTTTTTTCAAGGAATAAGTTTGTGGAAGTTGATTATAAGCATAGGTAACATTTTTTGTTACAGAATAATTTTGTTACCCCATTTGTGCTATAGGGTGAACATTAATTATTAGAATTTTTTCATAGTGCTACCTGAGTGAATGGTAATATCATACTCATTATATTCCATACAAAAGTATTATTTTCTATTGGATTGTATGGTATATGATTTTTTCCAAACCATACCAAGTACATATATATTCTTATTGAATATTGATCCTTTTAAATACTAGTTTTCCTGTAGATGTGTTTTTACATTTTTTTAGTAGGGAAAGAAATATTTAACAGGAGGCAAAGGTTGTTTCAATTGAAAAAAATATAAAAGAAAAAGCACCACTGATTCACTCAAACCCCTCTCAGTGATATAATTGTCCTATCTTGGGCAACTTCACTTTTCATTCATAATATTATACATCAATGAAATTATTAATTGATTTGAGGTTTGATAAGTTATTTACTGATAAATTTTAACAAGTGTTATGAAGTAGTATTGTTTATCTCCTAGTGGTTAACAATTGATTTCCAAAATAATATAGTTTATCTTTCAACTTTATATTATCCTCATACCACCATATATACTATTTTAACATCATCATTTCATATAATTAGCTTCTTTATAGTCACATTATAAAAATAAAATTATTATATATAAATATAATTTATTCATTGAAATTAAGGTTGTCTACTTCCATGAGAATCTCTATTAAATTAACACCCAACCTCGTCCAAATAATCCATTGTGTAACCAATATTACTATAGAATTGTCACATAATTAGGGGTAATATATTTTTACCCACTATCCACATATCGCTAGCCTTCAAATAGATTTTTATTTTTTATTTTTGATAAACCCATAACTATTGAGATTTATCACTATCCATTATTTTCTATTTATCTACCACATTCAATTTCCTATTTTTGAAATTTTAAACTTCCATAAAAATTACACATTCACAAATATAATTTTTTATTTGTTCATTCAAACCATTCTGATCACTTTTCACAAAAATTTAATACTTTTCCTTTAGAACTAAATTTGAGAATTATCAAAACTATAAGTTCATGTTGGAAAAAATTTCTTTCATTTTATCCTCATTCATCATTCAAAATTTCATTACTTAATGTCCATAGATTTAAATCCCTTTTTCTTATTCCATGATATAAAAACTATGTTCTCTAATCACCTTAACATGATCTTCAATTTTCATATTTACATCCATAAATTCTAAAAAAAAATTCTTGAGTATCCTATTATTAAACTATAACCTTATCTAATTTAGAAATTACATCTTTTATTTAGTCAAAATACTATATTAATTCTTTTAAAAATCATTATATATTTTTATTCTTCTTAAATTAAGCATCCAACTCCTTAAGAGAACATTCAAGTTCCACTTTGAGATTAACAACACCTTTTAGTCAAATTTCATCATTGGAATTAGAATTTTATTTCTCATCCATTACCATCATAGCATCCTTATAAATCAAATTAAATTTTAGATAAAATATTTTTAAATTATGATTCATCATCATCATCATCCTATTTCATACCACCATTGTATTCTTTTATAATTTTTTTCAGATATTCATATAGTTTTGATGTTTAATTTAGAGGGAACACCCTTTATACCTTTTTTATGTATTTAGATTCAATTTTAACTTCATCAATACTTCTTGAAAACATCTTAACTTTGTGTCCAACTTCCCCTAATGAAAACAACATAATGGAAACTTTCCATAAAAAAATACTTAGACTCATTTGAACTTTTCATCTATCAGGAATTCAAATTCATAAATTTTATTTTTTCCATTTAATATATATCTTCATATATACCAAGCCTCTATTTATCATTTAATTACATCTTTTTTGATAAATTATTAAAACTAATTGCTATTATTTTATACATTATTTCAATAAAAACAATATCATCATGTGTTGAGAAGAAAACATTAGAATGAATATTTATCACCCAAAATGTCTTGAAATTAATATTATGTAAATAACCCAAGAATGGTGTCAATATATGTTGAGTTGTGACTATTGGTTAAAGATTAATGAACATATTGTAGATTTTTTGTTCCAAGTGAGATTATAACATTATTTATTTTACAAGAGAATATTCATGAGTTTCCTCCACTGTGATTAGAGATCCATTTTCAAATTTAATATGTGTCTTATAAATATTAGAGATGTTGGTTGAGAGAATACGGAAATTATTACTAGAAGTTTATTGTGCATAATCTGTTAATGTTGATTTTAGGTATTTGGGGATGTTGATGTGAGGAGAAGAGTTCCATAGAATATTTTTACTGCTAAACATTTCATATTTTTATAGAAGATACTTTTATTATGTTTTCGGAATATATGAAGTTATAGAGGTAGTGGAATAAAATTTTAGTGCTCAAAAAAATTATTATTTAATAATAGTGCATTAGGATAATTCTGATATAGTTATAGAATATTTAAAGATGTCCTATAGTTTTTTGGAAGCAGATAAAGTCTCTTGATATTTATATAAAATGTTTGTATAAGTTTTTAGAAGAGTTAAATATGTTCTATAATTTTAAGAGGAGTTATATGGTATACATAATATATTACTAAGAATTAGATATTTTTTATAGTGTTAAATATCAATGCGATAAAAAATATTATTAAGATGATAAAAAGATATTATAAATATTTAGAAACGTTCCAAGGATTTTACAATGTGACAAATAACATATTTTATATAGTATATAATATATTCTACTGATATATAATATCTCTTAGAGTAGTGAAAATTGGAAATGTACAAAATATCACAGTGAAATATAAGATATCCTTGTTCAAACAAATGATATTGTTGAGCATGAAAAAGATCATATTGATCTTAAAAATATTTTATTTGAGGATAATGATATAATATAGAAAAGAAATTGTTATATTTTTATATTTAATATATATTTCAGTTGATACATTGATCGTTTAGAGTGATACGTAAGATTTTTCTTGAGTGAAATTTGGAAAAGCATGTGAAGATCGCTACTATGATACATAAGATTATTTTTTCTCACATATATATTTCATTTATTTTAAAAATTATAGTGTTATATTTTTTAAATGAAATAATTATTTACTAGTCTTGATTCCATAAATATCATGATGCTGAATGTTTGTTCTATGAATCAATATCATCCAGACGAGGGAATGGGTGTGAAAGAATTAAAAGGATCCTCACATGATGATTCTTGGATTTGAAATAGAATATTTGAAATCATTATTTATGTTTTATGTAATTTATTTTATCAAGAGATATTTTTAACACTTTTAAAGAGAATATCATGGTGCTGATATTATGATTCTTCCATACTAAAACATTGATAATATATTACATTATAATTATGAGATTATAAAGAGAATATAAAGGTGAATAAGAGACTATATAAGAGATTGATATGTCCTACTATTATTTTTAATTTTTATTATGGTGAAGAAATAGATAACTAATGATACATTGAGAGATCGTTCTTCAGTATTGAAGTTGATTGTAAGACCATGAGAATTCAATTTTTTTGCGATTGAAAATCTCCAGAATTAATGAAAACTAAGAAGACTATTTTATTGTATCTGTATATTATAAGGACTAAATAAAGATCAAGACACCCTATTGTGATTATTGATTAGTAATGGAATTCTTAAATATTTCTGCAAGATAGACAAGGGGTGAGACAAGCATGAAGAAAATTGTTATGAAAATAAAATAATAATAAGTTATTTTAGATTTATACATTTGGGGAATAATATTTGATCTATTGAAGTTCACTGAAGACACTTATGCTTATTTTTGATCATATTTCAAAAATTTCAAGAAAAATGGGTTATTCAATGAAGAAGTATTGGTTGGTTCTGAATTTTCATGATATAAAGTCGGGCATGATTTTTTAGTTGGTGTCATGAAATAAACCTGGTTGGTTCCATGTTAACAGGTTAATTATTATAACCTTTCTCATGCATTATTTTTACATTTAAAGGAAAAAATGTGTGAGTGGGATAACAACCAAAATACAGATAGGATTTAGTGACCCACATTTGAGGAAAACCTCCATAAAAAATTACCATGAAAACTTTTTTACATTCATACTTATATTACATGCATGAAAATAAATGGTGTGAAGTGAGTATGACATCCATTCACTAAATACATGTAGGTGTAAAAAAATTTATTTAAATTATTAAAACAGTACCAATAAGAATTTACCCATATCATTATGGTTTCAAAAATTTTAATGTAAATATATGTTTTGTTAGATCTATAGTTCCACTACTGATTAGATTCTCAAAAATCTGAATAATTGAAGTTTTTCATGCTTGGATTTCTCTTCCGAAATTATCATGAACTGTAGACTTAGAGAATGTTTTTCAACTTTTGATCAAAATTCAATCTTTCTAAAGACATTAAAGAACATAAATATAATAGTATTAAATAAATTAAGTTAACATCAAAGACAGAAGTAAAAAATAAATCTTTATTACATTAATTTAATAAATGTTGAAATATTTCTATTACATATGTTTAGAATTTTACTTCTGAATAAATAAGAAGTTAGTTGAAGAAACTTCTGTAAAAAGTGGGATGAAACATTATTTCTACATGATGTGATCATGAAAAAATCAAACAAAGAATGAATGAAGAAAAATATTTTTAAATATAATGTAGTTTATATTGATATCAATTCTACCTTATAAGGTCAAAAGAATTCATGTGATAAAGATGAAACTAAATTCCCTTGTAAAAATTGTAATCTTGAAGAGATGGGTACAATTAAGGAATATAAGATATCAAAATAATTTAATGATGATTAATATATTATTTTAAGTAAGACCTTTTAAAATATTCCTATATAAATTTACATTTCTATTTATTTTTCTTTCAATAAATTGTAAGAGGGTATGACCCACCTTAATGAAAAATCTGAGAAGATGGATAAATCACTAGCAAAAAAATGTAATGATGACCACAATTTTAAATATGAAAAATAAATATAAATCCAATACTCCAAGAATTATGGAGTTTGATAAAAAGTGATCCAAAATTAAGAGGGTTTGGCTCCATGAAATCTTAAAGAAAGATAAATCTATATAAATACTTGAAGTTAAGTTTTATGCAGTGGAAGAAGAAGAAAAAATATCATTGATGTTAAGGAGGGTCAACTTGAAATCACAAAAAACTTTTTTGAGAAGATTGAAAACTAATTTCTTGAGAAACAAAATACATGAAGATCAAGATAAAGATGTTGAGATAATTGAGGAGTGTGAGGATATAATGATGTTAGTGGATGGTAAGAAGAACATCCCCAATAAGATGTGTTATGAGCTTGATGTGAAATTAAAGAATCTTGAAATAACTCAATTTGTGTCTCCAAAAACATATAAGATAAAGGTTATTACTATAAATTATTTTGATGAGAATTATTATGATAAATACCTATAACTTATCGAAATAAGGTATTTGGATCATCTTATTATAAATAATTTTGATGCTCAACACAAAAGACAACTCTTTTTCCAAAAACACATGTTTTCACTATTGCTAATTTATTGAAATTGACGATTATAATTAAAATTTTGGATAAATATGGGTAGGGAAAAATTGAGAGAAACCCATGACAACATCTATGGTAGATGTAATAATAATAAATAGATTCCCCCAAAAGAATCCTATATTGAGGTTGAGATTAAAAAAACAAAAAGGAATTAAATCTATCCAAATTATTTATCAAATAAGAAAAAAAATATTCATTATCTACTATCGATGCAATGAAATGTTTAGGAAAAAGAAATTTTATTATCATAATAATGGTTTGATATAAAGAATTCAAAGAAATTCCCTATCATGGTGGAATAAAACTGAGTTAATAAAAAGTAAAAACAAGAAATGCAATGATATATTGTAAATATGAATAATTTCTATATAATTTTTTTAAATTATTCGGGATTATTATGAGTCTGCAAAAAAACAGAAGGCACGTGATTCTGAGGCCCGGAGAGCCAAGAATGGAATTTTGATCTTTTTTAAGGTACATTCAGTAAATGTGTGAGCGGTAATTTCTATCATTTGAACTGGTTCTCAGATTAAAAATATAAGGGAACCGTTGAATTCGTAACACCAGGATTCGCTTAGGCAAAGTGTAACTTCAACCAGCAAGGGTCGGATGAAAAAGTTAATTTATGAACTTAAAAAAAAAACTCTCTGAGTTATTTTATTTACTTTTCACTATTGAGCGACAGATGGCAGGATCGTGGTATAACGTCCGGCTTTAATGGGATTCATTTAATGACATGACCTTTTAGTTTCATAACCACGACATTCGTTGAATTAATGGAACACTAATTGTGGTTCATTAATGAAACACATTAATAAAAAACAAAATGTGTGGTTCCTTTTCTTCTATTCAAAGAAACCTATAGCATGGGTTTTGGGGATTGATGTGAGGTATCTCTGATGAAACTCCATTAGAAACAAACTCCAATGAATAATGAGGAATAAACTAATGATGACAAGCATCTTCGAATGCATACCCTTCTTCCTCATCTGCAACGTCTTCCAACGAGTTCTAGTGGTAGAGGACTCCAAGGTTTTGAGGCAAGATAGATCCACATGCCACTGAGGACTAGCTGGAGGCTGTGGCATGGGTTTTTCATTTTGTCGAGACCCCAACAGAACAGATGGAGATCCTAGCTACTATCCCTTTCCAGGGCACAACATAGAGATGATTGAGCATAATGCTCTAGATACACGAGGAAGCGACACTCTCATAGTTGGACCTCGAGAGCCTCTTCAGGGTGGATTTCATTTTAGTGACATTACACTCTGTGTGTATTCCGGAGCTAATGCACTAAAAACAAGGTAGCTTGACAGTAGCCTAGTACTCGGCAAGATTCACTGACCTCTCTTGCTACACCACCGACATGGTACAAGACCATTTCTTTAGGGCCTAGACTTTGGATTATGGTCTCTGACGAGAGATCAGAGTGTCAATGACATTGCTATATTTCCCGACACAGGATGAAGTATTTGAGTGAGTGCTATTGGTGGAGAGATTCCTTACCGAGCAGGCACCGATAATGAGAGTTACCACCAGACGACATGCAGCTGAGTCCTCTATAGTAGGTAGTAGGCAGATGGTGCAGAGGCCTAAACAAGCTAGACCTTCTCGAGGATGACCCTAGGATGCAGGGTCATAGGAGCAGAGCTCATGAAGAAGAATTGGTTATCTCAATACGAGAGTCTGTTACTCTTGTGGAAGACAAGGGCACAAGGATCGTGACTGTCTGACTCCCCATGTGGACAATCTGTAAACGATCGAGGGACCACTGAGTCATCGAAAAAAAATTGAGTGAGTAGGTCCACAGGGTGATGGACGTGGCAGAGGAGCAGGCCATGCAAAAAGCAGTGGGCGACAGTTTGAGGTTCTATCGCTACCACCCCCAGGTGTTCCACCCTGACCATAGGTAGAAGGTGGACATGGACGTGCTCAGCTTCAGGTAGCTAAGGCTTATGACCACAGTGCTCTAGAGATGATTCTTGGTATGATCTATGTCTACTCCACCCTAGCTGCAGTACTTATAGACACAAGTTCTAGTCACTCTTTCATTTCCATGACTCCCATTTAGATCTCTGAGATTCCGATGGAGCGGTTAGCTCGCTCCTTACATTTAGATACTCTTACAAGAGAGGATTTGATGATCACACACTAGTGAAAGCAGTGTGAACATACTATAGGAATTGATATCTTCGACTAGGATCTTCTAGTAGGGGCGGTGGGGCCTTTTGATGTCATCTTGGGTATAGACTAGTTATCCACAGTCTTTGCACAAATATACTACTTTAGGAGCAATGTATGGTGTGCCCTCGAGCATGGGATCAGGGTTTCCTTCCCCAGTAAGAAATAATACTTTGCATAACTGGATGGAATTTCTCAGTGGAGGGTGTAACCTATCACTAATCAGTTGCCTAGACTCACCCTCGATGTATTGGATGATAGGAGTCTGAGATATTCTGTTATGGTGGACCAATATGATGATGTCTTTCCAATTGATGTCCGTGACAACCTCCTCCTAGAGAGGTAGACTTTTACAATAACCTATACCTCAAGAAGACACCAATATCTACAGTAGCATATCATATGACTCCTATAGAGGATCGTGAGTTGAGGGTATAGATGGAGGAATTGCAGTGAAAGGGGTTCATAAGGCCCATTGTCTCTCCATGGGTAGCATCGATTTTGTTTTCCAAGAAGGAAGATGAAAGTTTGAGGCTTTGCGTGGACTATCGGCACGTGAATCAGGAGACCATGAAGAAAAAGTATCCTATAACAAGGATTGATAATCTCTTCGACCTGCTGAAGGGATCACAATGGTTTTTGAAAATAGACCTCAGATTAGGCTATCATCAGCTCATGGTACGGGATGAGCACATACCAAAGGCAACCTTAAGATGTCGGTATGGCCACTAAGAGTTCTTGATAATGACTTTAGGTGTGACCAACACTCCTAAAGTGTTCATGGGACTCAAGAACATGTTTTTAAAGCCATTCCTAGACCATTTCACAATGATTTTTATTGATGAAATATTGATATACTCGACGTTGGAGGAGGAGAATGCTAAACATCTTTAGATAGTTATCAATACACTCTGAGAGAACCAACTTTATGGAAAGATCTCTAAGTTCCAATTCTAGATACAAGAGGCCCACTTTCTAGGGAATGTTATCTCGGAGGCTGAAGTTGCACTGGATCCGAAAAATATAGAGTCAGTGCTTTCTTGGGAGCCACCCAGGAGTATGATTGTGGTGCATAGTTTCTTGGGGATGGCCATGTACTACTGTAGATTCATACCAGAATTTTCCAGAGTAGAAGCACCCTTGTCAGATTTGACAAGGAAGGTACAACCATTCTTATTGATTGAAAGATGTCAACATAGTTTCCATGAGATGAGGTGGAGACTGACGAGTGCCCCCATCTTGAGGCTACCATAAGAGGGTGTTGGGTATGTTGTCAACTACGACGCATCAGGGACATGACTAAGTTGTTTCCTAATGCAGGAGTGAGTGGTGGTCACCAAAAGATCAAGAAATTCAAGACAACATGAGGAGAACTACGCTACCCATGACTTGGAGTTAGCAACAATGGTCTTTGACTTGAAGATGTGGTAGTACTACTTGATGGGTGAACAATTTACTGTATACTTCGATCACAAGATTCTCAGGTACATATTCTCTTATAAGTACCTAAACCTGAGAACACGACGATGGCTAGAGTTCCTCCAGGACTATGAATTTGAGATAGTCTACACTCATGCGAAAGGGAATGTGATGATAGACACACTCAACATGAGGTCCAAACTATTGTCGCTAAGTGAGGTGATAGTGAAGCTAGCCACGTTGTAGATATATTTCATGGATAGTGATGGAGCATATTACCTTCAGTCTATGATAGTGACTCTCCCACTCATTTAGTGAGTCAAGGAGGCACAACTTGGGGATGTTGATTGTGAGGCCCGACATGCTTAGATATCCTCCGGACATGCTCCTAATGGATTTTTTTGAAGGTGGGGATCACATCATCCTTTTTAGAGGATACACCATTATACGAGTGACACTACGAGGGGAGGTGTTGAGGGAGTTACACACTTCCCCTTTTTCAGTACATCATTGTGTGGAGAATATGTACCAGGACCTCCGGCATCAGTACTGGTGGCCAGAGATGAAGAAAGCAGTGGAAGAGTTCATTTCACGAGGCCTCACTTGTCAGCAAGTGAAGGCTGAGGAACAGGTTCTAGCAGGCTTGACTCAGCCACTTGAGGTGCCAGAGTGGAAGTGGGATGGCATCTCCATGGACTTTGTGATAGGGATTCCATGAATGTCCAGGGGCCACGATTCCATCTGGGTGATTGTTGAATGACTGAACATATCAGACCACTTTCTACCCGTCTAAGAACAAGGATCAGAAGAGGTATTGGGAGGCCTCTACATATAGGGGATTGTAAGACTTCATGGGGTATCATTGATGATCTTCTTATATCATGATGCTCATTTTAAATCCCTATTGTATAAGGGATTACTAGAGGCATTAAGGGATCAACTACACTTGAGAACCGCCTTTCATCCTTAGAGAGATGGTCAGACGGAGCTGACTATACATATGCTTGGGGGCATACTTCATGCTTGCATCCTTGATATTGGCCGCAGTTGGGAGGATCACTTTCCTCTGGTGGAGTTTTCATACAACAACATCTATCACTCCACCTTTAGTATGGCACTATTTGAGGCTTTGTATAGACGACCATACATATCAGCTCTATGCTGGACATACCTATGGGGGTAAGCACTTATGGGTCCAGAGTTGGTATGAGATACAACTAAGAAGGTGAATATCATCTTGGAGTGGATGAAGACTACACATATCAGGCCGAAGTCTTATGCTGATAGAAAATGGATACCCCTAGTTATTGAGGAGGGAAACCATGTTTTTTTTTCAGATCTCACCTTGACGAGGATTTCAGAGATTTGGTCGGGGAGACAAGCTATCTTCGAGGTTCAACAGACCTTTCCAAATTTTCAGAAGAGTTGGAGAGGTGGTGTGCCACCTAACTCTCCCCCCACAGAAGTACTAGGTGCATAATGTTTTTCATGTGCTATAGTTGAGGAGGTATATTCATGATCCATCTCACATTATCGACTAGGGTGACTTAGACATTGACGATGGGGTGACAGTCACAGTGTTTCTGGTGTAGATAGAGGATTGATAGGAGAGGGTCCTTCATGGGAAGTTGATTCCCATGGTTCATGTTCAGTGGAAGAATGAGAACCTTCAATAGAGAACGTGGGAGCGGGAGGCTTAGATATGTACTTAGTACCCCCATTTGTTTCCCTTGTTTTGTTGTGGATTTCAAGGACATAAATTCTTAAGGTGGGGAGGATGTAAAGACTTGGAATTTCTATATATTTTTTTAGAATTATTTGGGATTATTATGAGTCTGAAAAAATAGACAGCACATGATTCCAAGGCTCGGAGATCCCATTACATAATTTTGAACTTTATTTAAGTAACTTTCAACAAACGTGTGGACGGAGATTTCTATCTTTTGAAACAGTACTCCGATTTGAAATTTGAGGTCACCGTTGAATTCACAGTACTGAGATTTCTTTAAGAAAAGCTTAACATCAATAGGAAATGGTTGGATGAAATTTTTTTTTTGGACTTTATAAAAAAATAATAAAATAACTCCATGAGTTATTTTATTCTCTTCTCATCATTGTGTGGAAGAAGGAAAAACCGCGGTGTAACTTCATGCTTGAAAGGGAGTCATTTAATGACATGACCCTCAGGTTGTGTAACCACGACATTCATTGAATTAATGGAATATTAATTGCGATTCATTAATGAACTTAATTAATAAAACACAACATTGGTGGTTCCTTTTCTTATATTTAAACAAACCTATGGCATGGGTTTTGGGGATCGACATGAGGAAGATCTGGTGAAATGCAAGTAGAAACCTACTCCAATAAAGAATGAGTAATTAACGAATGCTGACGAACATCTTCGAACACAGACCCTTCTTCCTCATCCACAACATCTTAAGACAAGTTCTAGGTAGGGGTTTATGTTGGGTTATACTTTTAAATGATTTTCCCTCTCCGTTCATGGTTTATATGAAGAACGCATATCAACCAACTAATGGGTTGATCCTTGACTCATTCATTTTTTAGGGAGGATGTCGCGGGAATTCATTTTGGGGTTTTATTAAATATTATGATGATTATTATTTTACCCACATGTTATAACTCTAACGCGGAGGGCACCCATCAATTCAAATAATGCCCAAACCCTCCGTAGAACTTGTTCTTGATGTGTTCTTCATGGGTGAATGAATAAATTATCAGATACACGGAAACGAGGGCCACACAATGAAGTTGGCTTCTTGGGAGGCCTATAGGTGCAGCCCAAAAGAGAATCGGACCACTAGAGCTTCACTGGTGGCCTGTAGAATAACTGCTTGTGCCGGCGACCGGTGGTGGGTGTTGGATCTCACCGGTTTCGAGGTAGTGGCAGTGCCTATAGGTGCTGTGGCAGACATGGGTGTCCGGACGACTCCGACTGCGTTGAAGGAAGAAAGTGTTTCATGAAAGAGATACTGCGATTCTGGTCATGGAAGAGTCAGATCCAGACTGTGGGTCCTGCCCTATACCGGTCCACATGACCGATAAGCTGAAGGGGCAACACCAGCTTGGCACTGCTGGCTGAAGACCGAATGGACTTTGCCTGTTCGGTGTTGAGCTCTGTCCGCGCTTTGCTGGCAGGCCGAGCCCAGTAGTTGGACCAGACCGAGTCCAGCCAGTCCGAGATGAGTCCAGCTGGTCCGGGCTGGGTCCAGCTGGTTCGGGCTGGCCTGGGTTGGTTTTTCCAGGTTGGACCGGACCCAAACCCATTTTAATCCAATTTTTCTTAAAGGGTTGTATCTTCTAAACCTCATGTCCGTTTGATGAACCATCTATAGTACTAAAACCCTTATGATGATTTGGTCCTTTAGAGATAATTCGCATAGATTTTGGAGAATGTCGATGTATGGTCGAGTTGGGTCAGACTTGAAACAAACTGGGCCCTCGACACTAAAATGCATATAACTAACATAATGAGCGTCCGATTGATGCACCATCTATTGTGATGGAACCCTTTTGACATGGATGTTCATTGGGATAATTATTCGTGTGACTTTGTGGCGGTTGATGTGTGAATGATGGATTGAGGAGTGGACCCTACTAGGGTTAAGTGTGATGAGTGTAGGAATCCACTAGCTGGCAGTGATGTGATAGCGATCCTCTGTGGGTTAGCACCTAGCGATCCTCTTAGTGGGTTGGAACCTAGAGATCCTTTTAGTGGGTCAACACCTACCAATCCCTTATGGGTCAGCATAGAGTAATCTTCTAAGTGGGTCAACACCCAGTGATCCTCTGAGTGGGTCAGCACCTAGAAATCCTCTGTGGGTCAGCACCGAGCGATCCATTGAGTGGGTTAGCACCTAACGATTTTATAGGTGGGTTAGCACCTGCAATTATCCGTGGGTCAGCACCTAGTAATTCTCTGTGGGTCATCACTGAGCGATCTTTTATGGGTCAACACCTAGTGACCCTATGAGTGGGTAAGCATCTAGTAATTGTCTTAGTGGGTCCACACCTAGAAATCCTCTGTGGGTCAGCACCTAGTGATCTTATGTGGGTCATCACCGAGCAATCCTCTGTGGGTCAAAACCTTGAAATCCCTTATGGGTATGCACCTAGATACCTTGTGTGATCTAGAAGAAAAATTCTCTTGATATAATAAGATGATATAGATGTATGACTAATCATCTTTATTCATGTTCTTTAATTTATATACCTAGTGTGTGCTGTCTTTTAATCAGTACTTTTGGATTGAGATCATACGTTGTGGTTTTTCTATTATGGAATTCTGAGAGACCTTAGAGGGTCTTGGGGTCCCTATTGGGCATTGTTATACTCACCCCTACACGAGCTTCACCCGCAAGTTATTATGTTTGGTGAAGAAGACAAGTAGATTTTATTGAGACCTGGGATCCAAGACTTGATGGTGTACGGAGGTGACCAGTTAGTGTGGAGATCCACAAAGATGAGTTTTACCTACCCTTTAGGTAGGATCCTTAGAGGACAATCTCATTATTTATTTTAACTTTTTCCCATACCTTTTCTTCAGTTAGGCTTGTATACATGGCCCTTTACTTTCACTACTTACTTTTAAACTCAATGGTGGTTTTTTTAGTTGTGGTTGTACCATTCTTCTTCTATTGTGTTTTACTTGTGCGTAGTGTGACCTGTCTGGGTGTGTATAGGTTTTGAGGCAATGCCTTCCCATTTTAAGGATATGCCTTTCTGGTGCTTGTCACCAACCCCTGACCTATGGAAGATGGGCTTGGGGTAGTCACGACACGGGCCCCAGGGGACATGTCATTACATATATTCTTATTTAATAGATATAGAATCCTGGAAAATATCTATGGTATATATAATCAAGTTTTTCACAAAGAAGAAACATTATATTACAATTAAACCAAACATGTTCCAAATAATTATAATGAAAAAGACCTCAACTAGTGAGAAAAATCAAGATAATGATGTTAAGTTTACCTAAGATAGAAAAAAAGAAGAATTTTATCCAAAACAAACCAAACAAGATAAATAATGATTCCACTCAAAGAAGAATAAGTTTCCTTTAATGTTCTACATAAGGAAACACCATCGAATTTTTCAATATTTTCTTTAAGGTTTGGTGTTGAAAGAGGAAAGAATAAGAAAAAAATAAGAATACTAATCTATAAAAGAAATAAAATGACTGATTTGGTCGAAGGAATTTTTGAGAAACCATATATAAAATATAAATATGCTGACCATGTTACTAATGAATGAATGATTATTTGAGAAACCTATTTAAGGACCTGTACTAAAACAATATATATTATATTTATTTTAAAACTACAAATCACATTATTTTACAAAATATATTTTAGGTCTGGAGTTTTAGAGAATTAGGAAATACTCTTACATAGTAAACCCATTCATTATAAATAGACACTTATACTCAGTATCAATTTTACAAAAAATGAAACCATTCTAAAATAAAATATTATTTTTTTCAAGACAAATATTCAATACTTTCATCATGAAATATTATTTGTCTATACCAATATTAAGACTTTTGAAAACATTTTAAAAACTTGGATGAGTAGAAAAAGCTCCGTAAGGGACACCAAAAAAAGAAAGAAACCATTATACCATTAATACATATAAACCAATGATTTTTTTATAATGTTTTACTTTTCACCCAAAAAATATAATCTATTTTTCCCACATAATGAAATTATAATATTCTAGTAAAACTCTATAGAAAACACAAATTATAAAAGAAACTTGTGGAATAATTTACATATCACTCATACATTGTTTTTGTAGAATTAGTGGAAACAAATGGGGTGACTTTCATGGTTAAATTTTGGTTACCCACCATAGTATATTCCCATAATCTCTTAAGAGAAACTCTACCAGTTAACTCAATCTCATTACCCAATGCATTGAAGAGATATAACATGCTCACCCACCCTTAGTTTATCCTGGGAATACCCATACTCATAGTTGAATCCCTTGAACCAAGATATAATAATAACACATGCATGTGACATAAAAAAATTACTTTTCCACTTTGAAATCACTTTTCATTTTTACAAATCCAATATCTCATAGTTGAATGTGTAACTATAAAAGAGAATTTTTAAAATAAAGACCCTTAAATAGAACATTGAAAGATCTATTTTTTAAAAATATTGATAGAAATTATAAAATTACCATTTTAAAACATTTATATACATATAAATAAATTAATAAAAACCCATTTTAATACTTGTACATGAAATAGAAATATTTATATGAATAATTCTTTAAAAAAATTAAAACAAGTTTTTTAATTATAAATTCCATTACAAATATCATATCATTGAAGTGAGAATCAATCAAATGAATTGATTATGTTTATCCTATGTAAATAGACACAATTTTTTTCAAATTAAACATAAGATATTAAAAATTTATTTCACACATAAACATATCATGACATAATCAACAAGTAGATGTTTAACCCATGGAATATAAATTGAGTTATGAAATCCATTACTGCTTTGTAATCAATAGAATCATATTCCACATGAATGAGTAAAATTTCAAAAAATTAAACATAATGATAATAAATAAATTCATAATATAAAATGTAAATGGATAGTTATATACACCCTAGAAAAGAATAGATATATATAACATAAAAATATGACTTAATACATGAAAATTGAGACGAAGTCCCTTACCTTTAGTTTAACTCACCACGTACAATATTTATATTCCCAAATGATAAACATAGGTTAATTATTTACTTACCCGAGAATGTTATTATGGTTTATTATTACTTTTATTTTAGTTATTATCATTTTATAACAATTACAAAATCATTTATGTTCATGTATGATGTTTTGAAGATATTCTATACTTGAGTCCAAAATGAATTTGGTATGATGTCACCAGTTAAAGTGGTCATAATTTTAACATATAAAATGTAATATTAATGAAATAGTTATAATTTTTATACATAAATTTTACTTATAAATCAATCCATTAATTATAGTTATGAAAAATGAACTATGTTGTAATCATGTAGATGGTAAGCTATACGTACACATGAGTAACGTTTCTATTTTTCAAGGATAATTATGGAAAGAAGGTAAGTATTATTTTTTCATTATGTAACTATCATAATACCATTAGTATCATATTAATAATTTAAATATATTTATATATATCATCCATTTTATATGGTAATGAAAAAACAGTCACATCGATTTATAGAGGTGATAGTTCACAAATACGCACGAACGACATTATCATTTTCAAGTGCATGGAAAGGTAACGAATTAAATGATATATTATTATTAAATATTCATAAATATTTCATAAATATTATATATATGAATTAATTCCATAATTAATAGTAATCTTGAGATATGGTGATGGAAAATACTTATATTGGTCCGTGAGGTGGTATTCCACAATACACATGAATGATTATTTATTTTCAGATTTAATATAAGTAGAGTAAGATTTATGTGATGATATTAACAAGATAAAATATAATTATACTGAGGATACTGGATTTATTATTACATCATGGTGTAATGATATTTCAAATAATTGGAAGAAGAAATAAAACAAAAATACATGATTAAGACAACTTCTTTTTTGGGATAATCTAATTTTTTAAAGCCTTCAGACCACTAAGGGTGGTATTCTGCCTAAAATAAGAGATATTGAATATGGATATGGATTATAGGAAGGTATTAGAGTAGATCTTGTATAAATAAAAAAGGTTTTTATTTTTTAGGAATAGAGAATAAGGGGTGCCCTTTTATAAGAGAATGGAGGGGAACTCTTAGTATTTTCAAAATATTAAATTAATATAAATTAATTTTATATTCTAGATGGACCTAAACTAACTATTAAGAAGTTAGGGTGATTAGGGGTATAATTAAATTCATCCAATAAAAATTATACAAGTTTTTAATATTTTTAACCCTTATCATTTTGTCTTAACCCTTATTTAACCTTTTTAATTCTTACAATAATATCATGTAATTTACACTTTGATGGTTAATATAATTACTATAAAATAACAAACAACCAATAAATGTGTCATTTATGAGATTTTATTCCTTATCCCAATAATTTTATTTAATTTTATATTTTTAATTAATTTTATATCATTTAATAAAATATTATTTATTTTAAAATATCATTAATGTCAATTTTGACATTATTCATTACTTGAGTTTTTAAAAATACCATAACAACATGATATATTCAAACCAAATCTTTTAACTCATCAATAAAATGTCATATTAATTAAAAATATTCTTTTATTATATTAATTCTCTCAAAATATATTTATTATAAAATTTTTAATATGACTTATTTGAAATTTCATTTAATTAAACAATTACTGCATCATCATTGTGTATGACTTTTTATTTAATTATTTATTCCCTAAATTTTTAAAAAAAACTATCATGATGATATATAATTTTTATATTTCAAAATAATATTTAGAGTCAAACATATCTTTTATATAACCCCATATTAAAAATGTTTCACTTGTAAAAAACAAAAGTTTGAGAAAATGGCCTTTTCTTTGAAAAATACTATAAATTGATTAAATTCATCCGAGGGGAACCAAGAGAACTTAAAATAATAACATGAATGAATTTAATTTAAAATAGATCAACCAATAAAATCAGTTCATGTTTTAGGGTAACTTCTAAATATATATTATATAATTTTTACCATTAATTACAAGATTTACCCTTAATTGTGGTAATAAAAAATTACTAAAGATACTATTAATATTGTCCAAAAATATAAGGGAGATATTTTCTAAATTTAGAAATTTTTAATAAAAATACGGAATAAAAATTTCAAAATTAAAAACATATTATTGTTTTAAATTAATTTGATTGACAAAATGGGAAAATAAGATTTTAAAGTAAAAATATTATTAATAGATTAAAGTAATCCAAGTTGCATAATGAGCTCATAAAATCGCCCCAAGTATGAATTTGGTATAAAATATATCATCCAATAAAAATAAGACACATGTTACGGTAATTTTATAACATTTATAATATTATTTTTACCATTAATTACCCGATTGACCCATAACTGTGGTAATAAATAAAATATTAAAGCTCTTATTCATATATTACAAAAATAGAAGGGACCTATTTGATAAATTTGGAAGTTATAATTCCAAATTTAAAATCCATTTTTATAAATTCAAAACACATAATTGGAGAAAATTAATTTAGAATTAATCTCATTTATAGACTGATAAAACGAGTTTTTGAAGGAAAAACATTCAACGGATTGATATATTTTTATATCTAAATTCAATTTAAATTGATTAAAATAAATTAATTTTATATAAATGATATAAAATTTGTCTAATTATAATTTAAAACAATTGAAAATATAATTTTACACTATAAATTATTTAGATGAAAGATTTTTTTTCTATTAAAATCCAGTATTTTTTAACTATTTATCAAAACATGAAACTAATCAGGGAAAAATTCCAAAAATTCAACCAATGTAAAATTTGATAATAAAATTTACAATAAGAAGTTTATTTTTTCCAACATAATTTATAAAAGTGTAAAAAACTATATTTAAATCAATTTCTCCATTAAAAGGAAGAAAATTAGATTTGTTCTCATATTAATCTATAAAACTCATAATATGAATGTTAACCATTATATTAAATATTATATATATATATATATATATATATATATATATATATATATATTTCATTAATATCCAAAAATTGTGATTTTATTTGTTGGTGTAAAACACAATTGTGCACATTTAAATATTTTTTCAGAAAAAATTAGTTTTATTTTAAAAATGGGTTTTACATTCATTTATAATTAATTAGTAAAATAATTATTTATAAATGTGTAAAACATATTTTAATAATTTAATTGATACTTATCATTACTTCCATTTTAACGGCTATGTTATATTGGTAACATTTAAATTAAAATATTTAGTTGTCTTTTTAATCTTGATGTGGCATATCATGTACACTATCAAACAAAATATTTATTTTTTAAAAAGATGGGATGCTACAACCTATGTGGGAAAGGAATAGAAAATAAAGTAAGCACATGAGAAGGAATGTGATAATGGGAAAAAATTATTTCCATAATAATACCTTTAATTTTATTAGGGTTTTAAGATGATTACATAAGAGTTCTTAAGAATCTGTGTGTATTGTAGAAGCAGGCGTAACACAATTCCAAGGATGATATGATCTTGTTTTTAATATATGTTGATATTCTAAATAATATAAAAAATTAACCAATAGAATCATTTGATTTTTTAAATGTTTCAAATAATAATGTACCACATAAAGAATAAGTTGAAAAGAAAAAGAAACCTTGCTTCCAAAAAATAATATTTCCTAGAAAATTAGAAAATAAAACACTATGATTTCCCCAAAATATAAAAAAAACGAAAATAGTATAATTTTTGTAAAGAAACTCTCATCCTTGTTACTATCCTAATGTTTATTTGTTGAAAAATATTATTTTAATTTCATTTGTGTCTATTCTTTATATGAAGTGAATTGAAGGTGATTCTTATGTTTAAGGGGAGAATTGTTTGTGAAAGTGTGTTATAAAATATGGAAAATAGATTAGAAGTAACCATATAGGTAGTGATCTAATTTTTTTATCGCTAATAATATTTTGATAAAGATATCATCCTTGGTTAATAAATATTAAAAGTAACTTTTGAGGGTGACAATATATGAGAAAGCTACTAAATCCATTTATATTGAGTGAAAATGAAGTTTTTATAATGTTTTTGGAAATTGAAAATTCTGATGTACAATTTCCATTCTCCCAAACCAATTTCATCTAAATCCATTATAAAATTATATTTAAGCTTTTATTAGTTTTTAACATGATAAATTGTACCATATTCCTAAATTCTAGTTATAATTTATAAAACCATACTTTATAATAGTTTGTAAATGTTTTTAATTTATTACTAGAATGACTACTTGAATTCATGTTGTAAATATCATGACAGTATATTCCACAGTTGATATCAGCTTTAAAATATCATTCAAAATCCCCTTAAAAAAGAATTTTAGTTGGTATAATTTTCTATTTTGGTCATGGTTAAATTTTTTTCTAAATAAGTTCTTTTTTTACATTGAGTATTTTTCATAAAGACTTAAAGTGGAATAATTTATGGCATAAAGATTTATGTGAAATGATATAATCCATAATCAATATCCTTTTTATTTATTGATAAATGTGGGGATAGAGACGAAAATGGAAGGGGATATATTGAAATATATTTTATATATTTTCATTTATAATAAATGTTAAAGGGTGGATTATTAAACTCAATTTCTATTATATTATATATATTTTTCAACAACAATGATTTCAATATGTGTTGATAAGGGAAGAATTGAAGTATAGTGATTAACCAATCATATATGGTAATAATATTGAGTGAATTATCCATGAAAGGTGTCAATATATATTATATTGTGATTATTGAATGATGTTAGTTTAATTTCATGGAGCTTGATGTTTATTATGATTTGGTATTATTATTTAACTGAAAAAATATACGATTAAGTTACTTCCACTATACTTGGGTATCTATTTTCTTAAATACTACTTGCCTACTAAATATTGAACATTTATGTTGAAAGGATGAAAAATCTGATGCATAAAGGTTCATGTGCATAATCTGTTTAAATAAATTTAATAAATTTGATAATGCTGATGTACTGAGAAGAGTGACATGAAATATTAATATTTTTAGACATATATGTTTGTGAAAAAGTGACTTGGATAATGTTTGATGAAGAGATGAAGTTTTAGTGGTAGTGAGATAACATTTTAGTACTCGAAGGTGTTTATATTTCATACTAGATATTTTAGATAATTATGATATATCTGAATAATATTTGAAGATGTATTAATGAAATTTGTAAGTGGATAAAATTGTTCCCTATTTCATGATAAGGTTCTAATATTTTTTAATTCGATTTGAAGAAGTTTTAAAATTTTAAGCAGAATTGGAAGGTAAAAGTATAAAGAACTAGCTTTAAACAAAAAATAAATTGAATACTTATTAAAAAATATTCTTTAATTCTAGAGGATATTTTAGGTTTAGAGTTTTAAATGATTATACTACAAATATTATATAAAAACATATAAATTAAAAAGTGGACACATCTAATTAGTATCCATTTTTCCATAATAAAACCTCTTAAAATGAAACATATTCTCTTATCATGACTAATATTCATAACATTAAACATAACATCTTTACTATTATCTATAATATTTAAAGCCAATGAAGTTTTTTTTAAAAACATTTTATGAGCACAAATATCATAGTAAGGGACACAAAAACAAAAAGTTAAAATAAAAATAAATAAATAAATTTATTATTTTTAAAACAATGAAAAATAAAACGTGTTTATATTTAAACATTAATCTAAAATGAAATTGGATTTATTAACCAAAGGTTTTTATTAGAATCATTATAATATAACGTAAGGGAAAATCAAAATCATAAGTGTTTATTATACAAAATGGAAACCTAATAAAAATATTTTCATAAAACAAACCTTTTTACCCTAAAGGGTATAATCCTTCCTTGAGAAAGATCATTATCTTACCTTTTTAAATCAAAAAAGTTCCAGGAAAACTGATCAGATAGCATAGATAATTAGGGAACGTGCCTTAGGACTTTAGGTTTATATAACCCTTATAATAACCCTTACAATTAAAATAATGATATGGTCGATATCCCGCATAATTCTCTAGAGAACATAATTATCACTCAATTCATTGGAGAACTATCTGCGTGCACCCATCATAAAATTTATATCAAGATCACTCATAATAATGAGATATATTAGGCTCAATAATTATCATAATTTTTTTAAGTGACATATCATAAATAATGAATTGTACTCTTCCACTGTTTCATCAAAAGACCATTGAAAACTCCTTTGAACCCATAAAGAGTACACTTTTAGAAACAAAAATAAACATTCCTTAAAGAACCATTTTCAAAAATAAAATTCCCAAAACTAAAGGTAAATATGCATTTTATTTAAATAAAACATGGAATAATATAAAATAATCAAAACATAAAAAAACTGGTTTTGATAGTAGGAAAATTCATTATCACCGTATACATTAAAATATAAAATTTCATTTGTCTTTTGTAAATAATGTCAAATCATTAAGAATAAAATATGGAAACACATTCTATTTTAAAAAACCATCAAAGGGAAGTAGAAAGAGACATAAATTTCATTTATAATAATTTCATGTCCATATAAAACAATAAATAAAATTATTTTAATATTATGGACATGGAAGATAAATATTTATAAAATAAATCATTAAAACATTTAAAACGAGATATTTAAAGTAAATAATTTCATATATAAAAACATAAAATATATTTTTTAAATATTTGTATATAATGTAAAATATGATAAAAACTAAAAAATTTCATCCATTTAATCATAAATAAGAATTTTATTAAATCATTTTGAAGAAAATGGACATGGAATAAAAATGGTTAGAAAATAAACTTTATAAGAGGATTTTTAAATATAAAGTCCTTTACCTTGAGCCATAATAATCATGTGTATTCCTTATATTCCTAAATAATAAACTTATGTTTACTATTTAATTTATTAACAAACATTTTAAGTTTTATTATTACTTTTATTTCACTTATTACCATGTAAAATATATAACTAAGTAGTCTATTAAGTTCACATCATATGTTTTGATGACATTCAGAATACATTTCAAATATAGATAAAGTAGTTTCATAAAGGTTTAAAAGTTCATTATTAAGTATCTAAATAATAATAATCATGAAATAATTATCATATTTATAGACAAATTATAATTTTAAAATGAATTTTGAAATATGGTCATGGAAAATTAACCTTGTTATAATCATGGAGATAATGGGTTGTACGTACACATGAGTAACTTTTTCATTTTAAAATGATTATTATGGAAATTAGGTAAGTATTTTTTTTATATTTGTATAATTATAATAATATAATAAATACAAAATTATTTCTGTAAATATACTTATACATATTATCCATGTGATGTGTTGATAATAAATGAATCGTCTCATTTTATGGAGGTGGTAGTCCACATTTATGAACGAATGACATTATCATTTTTAAGTGAAATATAAAGTTTGAAAGTAAATGGAATATTATAGTTTTTGAATGATAAAAATTTCATCAATATCATATATATACATTAAATATATCATTAATACCATGTAACAACCCAAGGTTTTCTAAAAATAAATTGAAAATGCTTGAAATTTTGTTTAAGGTATATATTTATAAGTATCCTTTAAACATAATTTTATTTCTTCTATGTTTTGAATTTCAAGAAACTGTCATCTACAATTGTGTTCAGTATGTTATTTAGAGTCTGATGGAACAAACTTGTTTATTTGGTGAATAGTAACATGCCCTTATGAATAGTAATATGAATAGTAATATGACCTCATGAATAGTAAATAATAATATTATTTTATTTTCCCATGGCAATAGGATAATGGGATCTTAATTAATTTTCCAATGTCACATAAAACTAATTGCACTTCAATATTGTTATTTTTTGAATTAACTGAGACCTTATTTAAAAATTAAATTAATAATATTTAAAAAATTATTTTTGAAAAATGGAGTTCATTTTTTAATTCTACACATCGAAAAATGGTTGGGGTAAATTTTTGGTATTTTTCTGAAACTCTTGAATTTTCGGTGAATAGTGAAATACTATAAAATACCGTATAATCAATTTATCGGTAAATATGCACTATTTATGACATCATAAGTGATGAAAGGACACTTGCCTCGAACTCACTCGATATTTTCACTAATTAAGGCCACTTGATTTGAGATTATTCATAGTCTTGATAAAAATATTATAATAATAATTAAAATAATCTAAAATACCTCCCCTCCTCCACTATAAATATCACCCTCACTCCCCTCTTCCTCCCACACCTCTCAAGCCTTGAGCATTGTCTAATTTCTGCCAAATTACCTCCCCAATCTTCTTCCCCACGTCCTAGAGCTGCTGGTCTCACCAAAAGACCAAATTCAAAGCCCTTAAGAAGGATCTCAAGGAGAAGAGATCAAGAGGTAAACATCCTCTTTTATTTTCATTCTTTTCTTCCATTTTATGTTATTCTCTTCCTTTCCCTTTTTCTTTTGTTGGGATATTTCATTAAATATTTCCCCTTACTGTCCAAATTTTGTATGAATGATGAGATATTCCCTTCCTCTCATCAATCTTGTTTTTATGAAATTTTAAGAGAAGCCGTTAGGCTGCCGAATTTTCGTAAGAAATTTCTCATGTTTTCTTTATTTCATGATTCCTTTCTCTTCTTTCTTCACCCTCTCTTATCCAAGAGGCATGAAATCTCTAGAATCATGTATATTCTATATGTTTTCATGTTTATGGAAAATTACAAATCATTATTCCTCTCCTCTATCACTTATTTAAGGAATAAGAACATTGTCTGTGATGTGTCGAATTACCAACATCGTGGACGATGTAATTTCACTTTCCATTAATTCTTTCAAGTCTGGTCATGAAACCATTTATATGGTTGAACCAGGTTATAATATATGTTTTATAACTCATATACGGTTCTGCAATTATTTTTTACCCATGGTTCAAATTTATAAGACCAAATGAGGTCGTAATTATCAAAGAACCACTTAAATTATCTAAACAAACATAATTAATGTTTTAACTTATAAATCATCATCGTATAAAGAATCAAAGTGATAAATGGTATCATTAATGGCACTGTAAATATGTAAATACTACTTCATTCCAATTATGGAGTTTCACTTTCAATCAGCAAGAATGATTCATCATGAACCGATCATAAAAATCACAAAAGAACTCACCCAAAATAATGCAAGGAAAAAAATACTAACAATTAATGGGTGAAATGAGGTTATGAAATGACCATATAAGATGTTATAAACATGAACATGTTTCTGTAAAATACTAATAACACTCTTTTAACCATTATACAGGAGGTTTAAACAATTTTGAAGTAAGGCAAGCCCAAGGTAAGGGAATTCTTAACCCGATTTCCATTCTTTGGGTTAACCTTCTACATTATTATTTATGTGATATTTAAATTGTTTGTGTGATGGGTTCTATTTATATTATGTTTCATTATGTGTATTTATAGAGTATATACATATTCCATCCACTCTATTAAGTCTCACTTCAAGTATATGATGTTTATAAGGGACTTTTCTTCTAAAATCCCCTTTTTAAAATTCTGTTTTACAATATTCAAAAGCAATGTTTTTATGCTAGTATTTATGATGTATGATTATGTTTTGGTTATTGGGAATTGTTTATGATGAAGGGTGGGACCTATATTTCCCTCCAATTCATTGGGTATGAGTAAGTTGGAGGTCGGCCGTATGGTTACTCCAAGTGTAACTGTGATGGTTACACAAAGTAAGGTAGCCGTGAGGGTTACAAATTTTAAGGTAACCAAGATGGTTACAAGATTATGTAAGTAATTCCCCAATATACCTCTATGATAATAATTATGTTTGTGTTTATATTGTTTAAATCTCATGTTACACAAAGTAATATTTTATGGGTGTAAAGCATGTATTTTGAAAATGTTTTCATACGTCATGTGTATTCATGGATTAATGTGATTTTTCCTTCTTTTTCATACCTTACTGAGCCTTTGTGCTCATCCCAAGTTTTTAAATGATTTTCACAGGTTAATGATGAGTAATACAAGGAAGGAAGACATGTTAAATGTTGAAGAATTGTCAAGGAGTCTTGTTTTATGTTTTAATGTTTTATATTCTCAGGAAAATGGAAACTGATTTTATGGTATCCACTATGTAGGAATGTGTAATGTTATGAATGTTTTGTCTTAATTCTCTAAAGCTCTAAACTTGAAAAGATCCTCAATGTAAAATGAAGTTTTTTCATGAATAAATTCAAGATTATGTATGAAATAAGTGCGGGTCTTTATAGTTGGTATCAGAGGATGGTTTAGATAACTTTAGGGGTTAAGGTGATGCTAATAGAATACCATAAATAATTTTCAATCTATGTTTAATTTGTTATAGCATTTAAAGATTACCATGTTTCTTCATCTAAGAAATGTTTGTTTAGAATGGTTGTCCGCAGAAGGAACATGGATGCTGAAGAGGATAGGCACCAACATAATGACATCCTTCTTGATCAACAGCCCGGAATGGTAGGGATTGGAACCGAGCAGTTTGTGACAGTAATGGCTCAGCTAACGCAGGTAATAAATGGTGGTGGCATCCATGCAAGAGGACAAATAGAGGTACCCTAACGAAACATGACAGTGGTGGAACATTTTATGAGACAACATCCTCCTGCATTCAATGGATCTTCTGACCCAGTGGTAGTAGAAGGATGGATTAAAGCCCTTGAAAAGATATTTGATGTTATGGTATTTTCGGACAATCAAAAGGTAAGTCTTTCCATTTATCGTTTTGAAGGAGAAGCTGATCAGTGGTGGTCAACGATAAGGAATATCAGTGGTAGAGAGGATTTTGATGCCTTAGTGTGGGATGAATTTAAAATTCTTTTTCTTGAAAAATATTTTACTAAGGTGGCGCGACTTAGAATGGAGAAACAATTCCTTGAATTGAAACAAAAGGAGGAAGATTCAGTGGCTATGTATGAGGCTAACTTCACCCGGCTGGTGAGGTATGCTCCAAATCTTATCCTGGATCTCGATAGCAAAATCAACTGCTTTTACTCAGGATTGAAGCCAAGGTATCGAAGGGCGTTGGCCTCCTGTGAATTCAAAAGTTACGAGAAACTTGTCCGATGTGCTGAGAGGGTAGAGATGGAGTTTGCTGACGATCACATGCAATTTGGAAACAAAGAGAAGAAGAGGTCCATTTGGAAAGCAATGGGTAAGAATCAACCAATGAAATCTGGTGTTAAGAAAATACAGTTTCCAGTTTGTGAAATGTGTGGCAAGAAGCACCCTGGGGAATGTCTTATCAAAACTGGGAAGTGTTTTAAATGTGGTAAGTTTGGACATATGGCCCGAGATTGCAATGAAAATGATCCAAAGACTAATCCTGATAAGCAAACTGTAAAGTGTTTTAAATGTGGTGAGAGGGTCACTATGAAAATGCCTGTCCAAAGACGGATCCAAATGATGCAAAGAAGCCAGACTACAAGCAGAAAGGTGTAGTGAGATCCTTTGCGACTACGTCAGTAGATGTTGGGCCATCCAATGAAGTTGTATCAGGTACTTTGTTTTTTCACTCAGATTTTCTAAAGTTTTGTTTGATACGGGGTCTACACATTCCTTCATCTCTGAGAAATTTTCTAGTAAATTGGAAATATCACCTCAAAAAATGATACCCGAACTTGTTGTTAAAACACCAGGGGGAAATGTTATAGCAAAGAGGAATTATAAGAATATTTCTATTGGGGTATGTGGAAAGACTTTACCTGCAAACCTTGTTGTTTTACCCTTAGTCAAGTTTGATGTTATTCTGGGGATGGAATAGCTTTCTGATTATCATGCTAAGATTTACTGTAGAGCTAAAGAAGTTGTTTTTCAGAAAGAGTTTCAGTTTGTATACAAGAATGAACCCATACAATTGATAACATATCAAGAAGCTGAGAAACTACTGAAAGATGGAAATGAAAGTTATCTGGCTCATATTGTTGAAAACAAGGGAACTATTCAAATTAATGACGTGCCAGTGGTAAATGAATACCTTGATGTTTTTCCTGAGGAGTTACCCAGTGTCATACCTAAACGAGAAGTAGAATTCACAATTGACTTAGTTCCTGATGCTAAGCCAATTTCAAAACCCCCATATCGTATGGCTCCAATAGAACTTCTTGAATTGAAAAATCAGTTGCAGGATTTGCTTGTCAAAGGCTTCATTCGTCCCAGTACTTCACCATGGGGAGCCCCTGTTTTGTTTGTTAAAAAGAAATATGGTTCCATGAGACTTTGAATTAATTATAGAGCTTTGAATAACATCACTGTTAAAAACAAGTATCCTTTGCCTCATATTGATGACTTGTTTGATCAGCTCCAGGGATCTCAGTACTTTTCCAAGATTGACTTGAGATCCGGATACCATCAGCTGAAGGTGAAGGAGGATGACATCCCGAAAACAGCCTTTCGTACTAGATATGGGCATTATGAATTTGTTGTTATGCCATTTGGGTTAACTAATGCACCTGCTGTATTCATGAATCTTATTAATAGAGTATTTCATGAGTTCTTGGATAAGTTTGTGGTTGTATTTATTGATGACATTCTAGTTTTTTCTAAAAATAAAGAGGAGTATGAAAAACATCTAAGGGTTGTTTTACAAACTTTAAAAGAAAAGAAACTATATGGAAAATTCAGCAAGTGTGATTTTTGGTTGCAACGGATTTCTTTTCTTGGGAACATTGTAAATAAGGATGGAATAATAGTTGATCCTGCCAAAACAAAAGTAGTTGAGGAATGGCCACGACCCACAAATGTTACAGAGATTCGTAGTTTTCTGGGCTTAGCAAGTTATTACCGACGCTTTGTTAAGAACTTTGCACGGTTATCTAGCCCAATAACTAAGTTAACACGGAAAGGGGTTAAATTTGTTTGGATAGAGGAATGTGATGTTTGTTTTCAGGAACTAAAGAAGAGATTAGTGAATGATCCAGTTTTGGCCTTACCTTCCCGGAATGGTGAGTTTGTCATCTATAGTGATGCTTCTTTGAAGGGACATGGTTGTGTTTTGATGCAGAATGATCAGATAATTGCCTATGCTTCGAGACAACTTAAACCTCATGAGATGAATTATCCCACACATGATTTGGAATTGCCAGTTCTGGGTTTTGCTTTGAAAATATGGAGGCATCATCTATACGGAACCAAATTCCAAATATATACTGACCATAAAAGTCTTAAGTATATATTCACTCAGAAGGAATTAAACATGAGGCAGAGAAGATGGCTAGAACTGATAAAGGATTATGACTGCATGATTAATTACCATCCTGGAAAAGCAAACAAGGTAGCGGATGCCTTAAGTCGGAAAAATCATGCGTCATTAACCATGCTACGTTTGGAACGTGATCCCTTGAATAATGATTTGATAAATTTTGGCTTAGAAGTTGTTGGTGCAGGGAATATATCTGTTTTGTTTCAGGTTTCAGTGCAGTCGTTGTCAGACAGAATTATGAAAGCGCAGAGGGAAGACCGTGAGCTACAGAAAAAGGTATAATTGGTTAAAATGGGTAAGTTTATAGAATTTAATCTTGATAAAGATTGCGTTTTAAGGTTTGGAAAAAGGTTGGGTGTGCCTTGTGATTCCCAGCTGAAGAAAGAATTGATGTGTGAAGCTCATAGTTCTCCATTTTCTGTTCATCCTGGAAGTACTAAGATGTACAGAGACCTTTGGGAGTATTACTGGTGGAATGGGATGAAAAGATATATTGCAGATTTTACAATGAAATATTTGACATGTCAGCAGGTTAAAGCAGAGCGGTAGTTACCGAAGGGGATGCTTCAGCCTTTGCCAGTGCCAGAATGGAAATGGGAGAATATATCCATGGATTTTGTGGTGGGACTACCAAAGACTTCTCGAGGTAACAATGCGATATGGGTTATTGTTGATCGGCTAACAAAGTATGCTCATTTTATTTCTATTCGAGATACAATGACATTAGATCAGCTTTCTCGATTTTACCTCAAAGAGATTGTCAGGTTACATGGAGTTCCTCTTTCCATTGTGTCTGACTAAGATCCCAGGTTCACTTCTAAATTTTGGAAGGGACTTCAGAAGTCTTTGGGCACAGAGTTGAATTTCAGTACAGCTTTTCATCCTCAATCAGATGGGCAGTCAGAACGAACAATTAAAACTTTGGAGGATATGCTTCGAGCTTGTTCAATGGACTATCAGGGAAGTTGGGATCAACATCTTTCATTAGTTGAGTTTTCTTATAATAACAGTTTCCATTCCAGTATTCAGATGGCACCTTTTGAGGCCTTGTATGGAAAGCGGTGTCGGACTCCTGCGTTTTGGGATGAAGTCGGTGGAAGAAAGTTGATGGGTCCAGAATTAGTAGAAGAAGTGGCTGAGAAAGTGAGGATGATCCAGAAACACATGAGGACAGCTCAGAGCAGGCAGAAAAGTTATGCAGATAACAGAAGGAAAGACTTCTCTTTCAAGGTAGGTGACCATGTTTTCCTTAAAATATCTCCTTGGAAAAGTGTGATGCGTTTCGGCAAGAAAGGGAAACTAAGTCCACGGTTCATCGGTCCTTTTGAAATCTTGGATAAAGTTGGAATAGTTGCATACCGCGTAGCTTTGCCTCCGAGCTTATTTCAGGTACACAATGTTTTTCATGTTTCAATGTTGAGAAAGTATGTTCCAGATTCATCACATATCTTGAGGCCGGAAGCAGTTCAGCTGGCAGAGAACCTTTATTATGAAGAAAAACCAGTTCAGATTCTTGATCGAAGAGAACAGGTTTTACGGAATAAGGTAATCCACCATGTAAAGGTTTTTTGGAGAAACCACATGGTTGAAGAAGCAACATGGGAGTCTGAAAATGCTATGAGGGAAAAATACCCTCAGTTGTTTAATAAGTAAATAAAATTGCGAGGACACAATTTCAAGAAGGTAGGGATAATGTAACATCCCAAGGTTTTCTAAAAATAAATTGAAAATGCTTGAAATTTTGTATAAGGTATATATTTATAAGTATCCTTTAAACATAATTTTATTTCTTCTATGTTTTGAATTTCAAGAAACTGTCATCTACAATTGTGTTCAGTATGTTATTTAGAGTCTGATGGAACAAACTTGTTTTTTTGGTGAATAGTAACATGCCCTTATGAATAGTAATATGAAAAGTAATATGACCTCATGAATAGTAAATAATAATATTATTTTATTTTCCCATGGCAATAGGATAATGGGATCTTAATTAATTTTCCAATGTCACATAAAACTAATTGCACTTCAATATTGTTATTTTTCGAATTAACTGTGACCTTATTTAAAAATTAAATTAATAATATTTACAAAATTATTTTTGAAAAATGGAGTTCATTTTTGAATTCTACACATCGAAAAATGGTTGAGGTAAATTTTTGGTATTTTTCTGAAACTCTTGAATTTTCGGTGAATAGTGAAATACGATAAAATACCGTATAATCAATTTATCGGTAAATATGCACTATTTATGACATCATAAGTGATGAAAGGCCACTTTCCTCGAACTCACTTGATATTTTCACTAATTAAGGCCACTTGATTTGAGATTATTCATAGTCTTGATAAAAATATTATAATAATAATTAAAACAATATAAAATACCTCCCCTCCTCCACTATAAATATCACCCTCACTCCCCTCTTCCTCCCACACATCTCAAGCCTTGAGCATTGTCTAATTTCTGCCAAATTCCCTCCCCAATCTTCTTCCCCACGTCCTAGAGCTGCTGGTCTCACCAAAAGACCAAAATCAAAGCCCTTAAGAAGGATCTCAAGGAGAAGAGATCAAGAGGTAAACATCCTCTTTCATTTTCATTCTTTTCTTCCATTTTATGTTATTCTCTTCCTTTCCCTTTGTATTTTGTTGGGAGATTTCATTAAATATTTCCCCTTACTGTCCAAATTTTTTATGAATGATGACATATTCCCTTCCTCTCATCAATCATGTTTTTATGAAATTTTAAGAGACGCTGTTAGGCTGCCGAATTTTCGTAAGAAATTTCTCATGTTTTCTTTATTTCATGATTCCTTTCTCTTATTTCTTCACCCTCTCTTATCCAAGAGGCATGAAATCTCCAGAATCATGTATATTCTGTATGTTTTCATGTTTATGGAAAATTAAAAATCATTATTCCTCTCCTCTATCACTTATTTAAGGAATAAGAACATTGTCCGTGATGTGTCGAATTACCGACATCGTGAACGATGTAATTTCACTTTCCATTAATTCTTTCATGTCTGGTCATGAAACCATTTATATGGTTGAACCAGGTTATAATATATGTTTTATAACTCATATATGGTTCTGAAATTCTTTTTTACCCATGGTTCAAATTTATAAGACCAAATGAGGTCGTAATTATCAAAGAACCACTTAAATTATCTAAACAAACATAATTAATGTTTTAACTTATAAATCATCATCATATAAAGAATCAAAGTGATAAATGGTATCATTTATGGTACTGGAAATATGTAAATACTACTCCATTCCAATTCTGGAGTTTCACTTCCAATCAACAAGAACTATTCATCATGAACCGATCGTAAAAATCACAAAAGAACTCACCCAAAATAATGCAAGGAACAAAATACTAACAATTAAGGGGTGAAATGAGGTTATGAAATGACCATATAAGATGTTATAAACATGAACATGTTTCTGTAAAATACTAATAACACTCTTTTAACCATTATACAGGAGGTTTAAACAATTTTGAAGTAAGGAAAGCCCAAGGTAAGGGAATTCTTAACCTGATTTCCATTCTTTGGGTTAACCTTCTACTTTATTATTTATTTGATATTTAAATTGTTTGTATGATGGGTTCTGTTTATATTATGTTTCATTATGTGTATTTATAGAGTATATAGATATTCCATCCACTCTATTAAGTCTCTCCTCAAGTATATGATGTTTATAAAGGACTTTTCTTCTAAAATCCCCTTTTTAAAAATCTGTTTTACAATATTCAAAAGCAATGTTTTTATGCTATTATTTATGATGTATGATTATGTTTTGGTTATTGGGCGTTGTTTATGATGAAGGGTGGGACCTATAATTCCCTCCAATTCATTGGGTATGAGTAAGTTGGAGGTCGGCCGTATGGTTAATCCAAGTGTAACTGTGATGGTTACACAAAGTAAGGTAGCCGTGAGGGTTACAAATTTTAAGGTAGCCAAGATGGTTACAAGATTATGTACGTAATGCCCCAATATACCTCTATGATTATAATTATGTTTGTGTGTATCTTGTTTAAATCTCATGTTACATAAAGTAATATTTTATGGGTTTAAAACATGTATTTTGAAAATGTTTTCATACGTCATGTGTATTCATGGATTAATGTGATTTTTCCTTCTTTTTCATACCTTACTGAACCTTTGTGCTCATCCCAAGTTTTTAAATGATTTATCACAGGTTAATGATGAGTAATACAAGGAAGGAAGACATGTTAAATGTTGAAGAATTGTCAAGGAGTCTTGTTTTATGTTTTAATGTTTTATATTCTGAGGAAAATGGAAACTTATTTTATGGTATCCACTATGTAACAATGTGTAATGTTATGAATGTTTTGTCTTAATTATCTAAAGCTCTAAACTTGAAAAGATCCTCAATGTAAAATGAAGTGTTTTCTTGAATAAATTCAAGATTATGTATGAAATAAGTGCGGGTCTTTATATACCATCCTCATGAGGCATTGATAGAAAATGAATTACACAGGTTTGTGAGGCGGAAGTCCACCACACACATGAAAAATGATATCATTTCCAATTTTATGGAATATGTGAGCGATATAGGTCATTAAATAAAACTAATTACATATAATTACATAGATTATAGTGATTATATTATTTCAACATGTTTTTAGAATATTTGAATGTGGTACAATAAAAAATAAAATGAAAATGATTGATTAAGAACTACTCCTCTTCTTTGGACAATCTCTTAATGTTTACACCTGAATCATTCCTAGGATGGTTTCATAATCAAACTAAGGACTCAAATATTTGGGAAGGGATTTAAGTACGTGATTTTGTTTTGTATTTTATGATCCACAATGTTTTTAGGGGTGATGAAAATATAATAAAATGTTACCTTTTATAAGAGAGGGGAGGGGCACTCTTTGAATTTATTACAATGTTTAATATAAATTAATGTTCATATTAAAATTGATTAAAATTTGTAATATTTGAAGATAAGATAATTTTTAGTTTAAATAAATGCATCCAATAAAATATTTAGATGTTTAGGTAATGTTTTTACCCATATTTGTTTCATTCAGGGTTAACCCTTTTACAATTACTCAGGTGTTAATGTTTTCAATCATTAGGGGTCAAAAAATTTATTATAAAAGGAAAAAGAACCATAATGGGCCATGTTTGATATAATATTCCATATCCCATTAAAATAGATAAATTAAATATATATATTTTTTATAATTTTAAATCATTTAATAAATCATAATTTATTATAAAATATCATTAATGTCAATTTTGACACTATTCATTTAATTTGGCTTTATAAACATCAAAGGAAAAATATAACTCGCATATAAAACATTTAAAAAAAATATTGTATATATCTAATTTGTTTGGGACACTATAACTCAATCAAAATTTAAAAATATAATATTTTTAAATTCATTTATTTAATTTTTCTTTTAACTGAATAAATACAGTGTCAGCATTGTATAATATTTTAGGGTAATTATTTCATCAAAAAAATTACAAATAAATTAAAATGATAAAAAAATTATTTATTTCAAAAATAAATATTTATTAAAAACATACTTTTTATCCCTATGAAATAAATTTAATGAGAATAAAATAAAGAAAACGAAATTTTTGACTTTTCTTTACATAAAGTATTATAAAGGTCAACATCATTAAAATATTAAAATAAAAGGTCATATATTTGAAGTTTGGACGACTTTAAACGAAATATATTCATCCAATACATCTATGGAAAGTTATAGTGTTTCATTTTAGTCCTTATCAAATTATTTTTACCATTAATTAACCCATTTTCTTTAATTATTGTAAAAAATATTTACCATAGTTACTATTCATAATGACCAAAAATAAAACAAAACAATTTATTAAATTTGTAAATCATGATTCCAAATATAGAATTAATTTTTAACTATTCAAAAAATCATATTTGAAAATTTTTATTTAAAATTAAATCAGAAAAAACATGATGAAAAACACGTTTTTAGAAATATGCCTTTTTAGGTATAACTTTTTAATAACAAATTCATGTTTAAAATTAACTCAAAAGGATATAATTTTATTTTTTGGATCAAAAGGATGTAATTTAACTTAAAAAATAATATAAAATGGGATTTTAATTTTTAAATACTCAATAAATATTAATCCCAATAAATATAAGAAATTTTCACTATTCATTAAAAAAATCACCATTTTCAATAAAATCCTAAAATTTTACCATATTATAATTTTGATATAAATATTTTAAAAATGATAAAATTTTTATCAAATAAAATTTCTAACATTTTCATAATTTAATTATAATATGTTTTTACAAAAAACAATAAAAACCATTTTGATGAAACCCTATTTTTTAAGAGTAAAATGACTTTACTAAATTTGGAGTGATTATTTTATATGAAATTTTCAATAAATTTATATTGATTATGACCTATATATATATTTAATAATTATTTTAGTATAAATCATATCCTCTAATTTAAAAACTAAGTTATAATGGACATATTTTAGTAATAATATTTTATGGTTTGTTTAAACTCAGTGTTGCGTATCGTATATGCTCTGGGACATAGTTTTATTTTTTAAATATCATGGTGTTATATTATCTCCCATTTAATTCATTTCATCCTTGAAATTTGAACTTGATATCGATAATCAAGGGTTTGAAATCTGAAAATGCATTTGTTGAAATCTCATATCATAAAAAGGATTGATAAAACATTCTCTTGAAAAGAGGGAAAGAGAAATATGAAGGTCATATGGAATGAAACATAACTTGGATTCAAAATAAGACGACATTGGTGGGATGTTACGAAATGGAAATGAAAGAAAATAATAATTTCAAAATAATGTTGGAGTGTGACTAAGATCATTGATCACAAGAATGTGAATGATCCTGAAAAAGTCAGTGACCCCAAAACCATAAACTAAAGTGTTGTGAAAAAGGCCATCAATTCATTTAAAGAGAAAGTAATATGATAATATTTTTTTTGAGATCCTTTTCCTAGAGTTGGAAAATTATTTTACCCTTTAGACTATGAATTAAAGGAAATATAATTACTTTAAAATTATAATTTAATCCTTTAATCAATTTCCACAACAATATCATCATTTTATTTAAACAATGGCTATTCAAGATTATTTTTTTTATCCTTCAAGAACTAAAATCAACTTGTCTTAGATCATAAAATCCATAAATGGATAAAAATATATTCCTCCAATCGTTATACACTAAAAAAAAATCTTAATGTTCATCACATGGTAAGATAGTTCCTGAAATAAATAAATTTGCATACTATATTAATCTCTAAAGCTTTCATAATAATTACCAACGTTCAAAAAACATAATTTGATTAATAAATAACCTTAAAATTATTTAATATATTCATTTATAATATTAAAACACAATGATTAAAAATATTTGATTTCATATTCTTTAAAGATAAATTTATAATTTATCTCTAAATAAATAAATCAATTTTAAAGTCTCATGCAAAAAATGCATATTCCACAGTTTCATGATATCCAAGATATGATAATAATTTCTATAAATGACTTGAATCACCATAAATATTCATTAATTTATATATACCCCCAAAATACAATTCATCCTTTAATCCTCAAATAAAATCCCAAAATATTCGATTTACCTTAACCATATGATTTTGCCCAAAAATATAGTTATATTTTTTCAAAATATCATTAACCCCCCAAAAATAAAATAATGTTTTAGTCCTATAGTAATACATATGATAAAACATGTAACCCCTACATCAAATTAATATTTATTTGTATCGTCATACTAACTAGGACATCACATTAGGCAATGGTAGGTGGTTCACCCTTGTCATCATTAAGTTGTAGGTTCAAGCCCCACGACCTTACTAGATGTGACGAGATATTATTTTTATTGAAAGTATATAAATACAATTCCTATAATGTTCCAAAAATAAAATTAAAATCCATCATCAAATCAATTTTTAACCACTATGGTTTTCTATAAATCAAATTTTTTCTAAAAAAACAAACTTTACAAACTATAATTTCCTTAAAATTAATCACATACTAAAACAAAGGATTATTTTCCCTTTATCATATTTCATTTCAATGTTTTCCTCCAAAAATTATCACATTTCCACGAAACCAATTTTCAATGGTATTGACTCTATCTATCCTATGTGTCAAAATTATGAAAAAATCCACTTTGGAATTATATTTAAGTATTTCATGACTCTAAAAATATTTATTATATATCAAAATATCATTGATAAAATAAAAGTACATCATAATTATAAAAACTTAATACGTTTACACATCATTCATTCAACTTCTATATTAAATCTTTAACAATGACTTGTACTTATATTCTTTATTCAAAGAAATAAATGATATGAAATATGTCCTTAAGATCCATCAATATCAACCCAATAATGTTTCACATATAGAAAATAAGAAAATAATCCATACCATAAATCTAGACATGAGGGTATTCATTTATGCTATTAATACCCCCTTTATCTTCCAACATGAATTCCATATCTCTAGAAAATAAATAGTCAAGTCCACAGTTATATTTTACTTCCTAAATGACATAGTTGAGTTTATGGTTTGAAATAAAATAAAATAAAAACCATGATATATATAAATGTGTATAAATTAAAAGGTGTTGGATAGATTAAATTGTTTTTTACAAGTTTTGTAGATTTTCAGAAATCTTTAAAAATCATTTGAACGAGTGCTTTCCATTATAGTGATGAGTGAATCACCTATAATAGATAAGAAGGTTGTGTGAGGTCCACATCCTTTCATATTGATAAATGATATTTAATCTATAGAAATTAACGTCATTAAAACATGATATTAATTATATAATGTGGAAATGAAAACCTCCATTATAAAGGTAATACACATTGAAATTTAATATTACTTTAACCTAAAAATCCTTATACATAAGTTTATTTTCAAATATCTAAAAACAAAATCCATAACATAATAACCATTAAGGTTATATGAGAATATAAAATTATGATTCCAACACAATATATTATCCCCTAAAGTGTTATAAATATTTTAATTATACACTTCTAAAAATATCCTAACCTTAATTTTGTCTAAACAATTGTTATGATGCCAACAATAAGGACCCATCCCAAAAAAGCCATACATTGAGTCCATATATGTGAATTTACTTTATTTAATTCCTAAATATATTTTAGGTTTATATTTTTATAGATTATTCCACAAATCTTACATAAAACTCCATAAATTAAAAAGAGGACACTTTTACTTAGAATCTATTTTTTACTATAATATAGTACTTTTAAAATGAAACATTTTATCTTTTCATTACTAATTTTCATGAATTTAAACATGAAAAAAATATATTTTTCCCATCAATAAACCTTATGAAAATTTTTTTAGGAACTTTGGTTGTGGGAAAAAATTCTTAGTAAGGTACATAAGATGAAAATGAATGAAACTCGTTAGTCTATTTTAAAAATATGAGATCATAAAATGATTTTTATTTTAAATTTTGACCTCAAATGAAATATTATTTAATACCCAATGTTTTTACTGAAACAAATTATAAGAAAACATTCTAAAAAAATAATAACCATGATGGTTTCTTATAAAACATGATAAAACTTGAATTTTTGTTCTTATAACATACATTTTTACGCTAAAGGGAATAATCCTTCCTTTAAAATGATAATTATATTACCTTTTAAAATAAAATTATTTCCATGAGAACTCATTATCAAGCATAGAAAATTTATGTATGTGCCTTAGAAAATCCTATTCATATAACCTTTACAATAACACTTATAATTATAATAACCATATGGTCAACTTCCAACATAATTCTCCAACAAACATAATCATCACACAATGCATTTGAGTGTTAGTTTGTTAAACCCATTGTATAAGATATATCAAGATCACCCATCATCAAAAGCTTTATCGTGATCAACCATCATCATAAAAGGCGTACAATAACCTTATAATGAACAAAAAACTTTAAACTTTCACCTTTTAATCATAAAAATACGGAAAAACTCTATTGAACACACATGCATAACACTTTTAGATGTCAAAATACCAATTTCTTAAAAACCCCATTTACAAAAATAAACTCCAAAAAAAGGAAATAGGGTTTTTATTTTATAATAACATGAAATTTTTTAAATAATGGTAAATATCAAATAATGGTTACCGAGGGAGAAGAATTTTTTGTCACTATATTCATTAAAATGGAATATTCTTTTTTTACTTTTTTAAATAATGTCAAATCATTCCATATAAAATACGCAAAAAAAATAATTATGATTTTTTTATGTAAAGTAAAAACATAAATAATATAGACTTTATAATTATTTTATATCTATATTTAAACATCAATTAATTATTTTAGTAATATTGACATTGAAGAGAATTATTTTTAAAATAAATCTTTAAAACATTTAAAATACGATTTTAAAATTATTGTTCTCTAAACATAAAGAGATTCATTTTCTAAAACATTATGAAGAAAGTTAAATATGGTAAAAAATTTCATTTATAACCATTTAATCATAAATAATAATTTTCCTAAAACATTATAAAAACATGGATATGGAAGAAAAATGGTTATAGGGGAAAATTTAAAAGTGAATTTTTAAAAGATACTCCCTTACCTCGAGCCTGACTCATCCCATGTGTTCTTCATATTCATAAATAATAAACCTATGTTATTTATTTAATATATTATAAAACATTTTATGTTTATTATTACTTTTATTTCACTTATAATTATGACTTATATGATTAACTAATCAAATAAGTTCATGTTAGTTGTTTTGATGATATTCAGATCATATATTCAAAATGACTATAGTAGGTTGAAAAAGGTTAAAGATGACATTATTCACTAATATATAGAATAATAATAATGAAAAAATTATATTTTTTATAAATAAATTAAACTTTTTAAACTAATAATGAATTATGGTTAGTAAAAATAAATTAAATTAGAATCTTGGAGATGGTAGGCCATAAGTATGCATGGGTAATGATTTCATTTTTTAAAGATCGTTATGAAAAGTAGGTAAGTATTATTTTATATTTTCATAATTAATATCAAATAAGGAATATTTTTTATCTAAATATACTTATATATATCATTATTATAATGTGGTGATGGTGAATTAACCCCATTGATTCATGGAGGTGGTAGTCCACACGTACGCACAAACCATATTATCATTTTCAGTGAGTATATATGTAAGAATGTAAATAGTATATCATATTTTAGGATTGATAAAAATGTCATAAATATCATATATATACATTAAAAATATTATTAAAACCATACTTAATATGTGGTTATGGAAAAAAAATTAAATCTGTTCACGAGGTAGTAGTCTTCCATACACACAAATAATGGATTTCATTCCCATTTTATGGAATATGAGATTGATATAGGTCATGCCATTAACATAATACCAAATATGTATATATAATATAATGATAATATTATTTCATCATGTTTGAAAGTGGGTTCAAGGATTCATAGTAATATATAAAATGAAATGGATCAATTAAGAACTGTATATCTTCTTGGAGAAACCTTTCAAGATTTACACCAAATGATTTCCTCGGTTAGTTTTATAATATATCCAAGGACTATAGGATGTGTTAAGGTATGTATGTAAGAGATTTGGGTAGTTATTGGATGATAAATTTTTTTAGTGTTAACAAAATTGGACAAGTGGTTCCCTTTTTTAAGAGAGAGAATGCACACTAATGGAATTTCTTAAAATATTAAATTAATATAAATTAATATTAATATTAATATAATAAAATTACCTTAAAAATTAAAAATTATAGTTAATTTATAATATAATTCAATTTATATCATTCCTAATGATATTTCAAGTTTATAGTTTTAGAGAATTAAATCATCACCCATGCATAAATATGTATTACATTACACGTGAAAAGTTTCACTTAGTATCCATTATTCCAAAAAATAAAACTTTTAAGATAAAAAATGTTTTATTTTAATGACACATATTCCAAATTTTCATCTTCACCTCATCATTTCCCCTAGTAGTCATTGAAACCCTGTGAAAAGAATTTTAAAATTTGCGATGGTAACAAAAAGATCAGTAAAGGACATAAAAAAGAAATAAAAAAACTATTCGTCCATGGGAACTCTTTCAAATAAATGTTGGGTTCAAAATAATAATTTTATTACCAGAGAAATGATTTTAATTTTTAAAATAACTTCTTAAAATATTTATTAAGAAATATTTTAGGATAAATAAAATCCATAATAATTTCTTTCTAATCATGAAAAATTCATAAAAAAATCTTCAAAAAGTTATACATTCACCCGTAAGATGTCGAAAATACTTTTCTTTAAATATAAGATTCTTAGATTACCTAATTAAATCATAAAGTTTCCATAACAACAATATTAAGCATAAATAATCATGTGGGTAACATAAGTAATAATTTTGATATCACTCATACATATTTAGTAACTTTCATGGTTACAAATAGAATAACCCTCATTGATATTTAAAGAATAACCATCACAGTTACACTTGGATTAACCATTATGGTTACACTTGGAATAACCTTCACAATCAATAGAAAAACATAAATATAAACTAATTCATTGGAGTGATATCATCTAATCAACCAAACATGGTTAATAATTGATCTACTTATCATAATAATCAATACCCATGTATGATAACATAATCATAACACAACAAAGCTTTCAGTTTTCGGAATGTCATTTTCACCTATAAGAAAGAATTTCAAGATTTCGAAATATCAATTCAATTTTATAACCATTTATGAAAATAACTAAAAAAGGGAATGTGGGTTTTATTTGAATAAAATGTGGAATATTATGTAGTATTTAAAATATAAAATAACAGATATGGTGGTTGGAAAAGTTTTTGAAACCATATATGTTAAAATAGAAAATTCCTTTTATCTGTTGTAAAGAAAGTCAAAATGTTCCATAAAGAATACATTAAAAGATTCCTTTGAAAATACATTTCAAAATTGTAAAAAGTTGCACAAAAATTTCCTTTATAATTCATTTATGTCTTTATAAATACATCCAAAAAATAAGGTTAAAATATGGAAATTGAAGAAAAAGATCTTCAAGGGAAGCTTTGAAAGGGTATTTTTAAAACAAAGCCACTTATATCGATTCAGACTCATCACATAGGCTAATTATCTTACTGAATAAAAATTTGTAATTATTTAATTTATTATTAAAAAATTATAAATTCATTATTCATTTTATTTTATCTCATATCATGTTATTTATAGTTACCTAATCCATTAAGTTCACATAAGATGTTTTGATGATATTTGGTTCATTATCCAAACTGACATCGGTAGGATGACTATGGTAGAAGTGAAAATTGTTATATAATCTCTAGAATAATAAAAATAACATAATTATATTATATATATATATATAAATTATAAATTATAACAATCCATTTAAGTTTAATATGAAAAATGAACAATGTTAAAATCATGGAGACGGTAGGCTATACGTACGCATGAGTAACATTTCCATTTTAAACAATCATTATGGAAATAAGGTATGAATTATTTTGTATTTGAAAAAGGATAACTATATAAAAAACATATTATTTCTATAAATATACTTACACATATCATCTATGTGTAGTGGTTATAAAAAAGGAATCACATCGGTTCAGGAAGGTGGTAGTCCACACATACGCATGAATAACATTATAATTTTTTATTGAATAGAAAGGTAAGAAATAAAATGATATATTATATTTTAATAGTGAAAAATATTTCTTCAATACAATATATATACATTAAATACATAATTACAACCAACCGTAAGAAGATATGATAGAAAATCGATTACATCAATTCGCAAGGCGGTCATCCACCGTACATAAGAATGATGGTTTTGTTTCCCATTTGATAGAATATGAGATGAATACAGGATATAAAATTAAAATAATAATATATAATAATATATAAAATACTGGTGTTATTAATTAAGCTTTTTTGGAGAATATTTTTAGGAATAAGAAGAAGAAATAATTTTATTTTGGTTAAGAACAATATATCTTTTACCAATAACCACTGAAGGTCTACACCAAAAGATTACATAGGATGGTTTTATGATAAAAAAGGATTCCATGATATGGGGAGGGATATAAGGAAGGGATTTTGGTAGGGATTGGGTGAAAAAAATTGATTTTTAAGTGAGGTGAAAATAGGAGATGAGGTTCCCTTTTATCTGTGATGGGAGAGGCACTCTTGGAATTAAATATATTATTAAACTAATATAAATTAATTTTCATTTCCTAAAGGAAAAAAACTGAAATATTTAAAATATAAGATGATTATGGGTCTAAATAATATCATCTAACAATTTTTAAATAAGTATAGGTAAATATTTCACCCTTGTATTGTAGTTTTAACCCCATGTTAACCCTTTTCATGATTACTATGATATAATGTTCTTTTATTCTTTAAGGGTAAATATAGACACTCTAAAAGGGAAGAATGAACAGAAATGGAATATGGTTGACATAATAAAACATATCCTGATCAATTTGAATAATATAATATTTTTAGATATTTTACATCATTTAATACAACAATATTTACTATAAAATATCATTAAGGTCATTTTGACACTAGTAAGTTAATTTGACTTTGAAAACATAAATAGAAAGATGTAATTAGAATATAAAATTTTAAAATTTACAAAATATGTTATAAATATTAAAAAATCATTTTACATTATAAATCACCCATGTAATATTATTTTTAGAGTTTTTAATTCAGTTTTATTGATTTTTTACATTTTGAAAAAGCAATATGTCAGTGTTGCACAAGTATTTAAGGCAATTATCACATTCCTAAAAATTATAAATAATTTTACATGATGAAAAAAATTTATATTTAAAATTTATATTTATAACTTAACATATTCTCTGTTTATCCATTTTAAAAAAATTTAGGGAAAATAAAAAAAAGGAATATAATTTTTGACTTTTCTTTATATAAAATAATATAAAGGTCAAAATAATGTCTAAATGGAAAAAAGAACAAATATATAATTTTTATTTTTATTAATGATTTTTAATATTAAAATTACATTAAATAAATGTTTTATAGTACTTTTTTAAACCTTATCTTGTTATTTATATCTTTAATTACACGATTTACCAATTACTGTTTTAACAAAAATTACTATGTTTAGTATTCATAATGTCCAAAAAATAAAATGTAATTATTTAAATTTTTTGGAATAAATGATACCAAATATTGAATTCATATTTTAATATATAATTCATATAAGTGGCATAATTTAATTTAAAATTAATCTTTCAAAATTCAATGAAAAATAGTTTCTTGGAAAATGATTTGTTAAGTATAAAAATTTTCCTATATCAAATTCAAATATAAAATTCATTTAAATGAACATAATTGAATTATATTTTATAAAATTTAACTTATAATTTTTTTTAAATTAAATATACAATTTAACTTTTTAAATACATTAAAATAAAATATAGTTTTAAATGAAAATCAATATATTTCACTATTAATTTAAAATTCAAACTTTTCAAAAAATTATCAAAAAATAAAACTAATGTAATTTAGAAATTATGATTTCAAAATTAAAATTTACTTTTTCCAAACTGAAATTATATAATTTGGAAATCATTCTTTTACATAAACCGGTACAATATATGAAAACCCAATTTGGTTAAAAATAAATATTTTCTCCTTTTGACTTAAAAAACACCAAATATTTTATAATGAATATAAATAAATATCATATAATTACTAAATATTAAAAATACATGAAAATGATTTATATTGACATTATCCGGGCTGTTTCATTCTTCTGACTTTAGGAAAATTTATCATGCCGATTTTATTTCCTTATTAAAAAAGGGGATATATTTCCCTTATAACATTTTTAGATTCCCATTTTTCTACTTCAACCATAAGGGTTTTTCAAAAAAACATAACCTAGTTAATTATATTTTTCTAAAATAATTTCTATCTATGATTATGAATTTGGAAGAGATTTTCCTCTGAATAAAGGTTATCTTCCAACTGAACTACCTAATATCTCAAAATATGAGATGATCTGACACATATTTACATAGCATTGAAACATGAAAAATGTTGTATACATGGGATAAAAATAGAGGCATGAACACTTAGTAGATAACTATTCCAAATTTCTCTAAGATTTTATAAGGTCCAATAAACTGCAGACTTAGTTTCCTATTTTTACCGAAACACATAATACTTTTCCCAGGAGACACTTTAAGAAATACATGATCACCAACCTCAAAAATAAGATATATCCTTTAATTATCCTCATAAATTTTATTCTAACTCTATTACAACCTCATCTATTGATAAATTTTATTTACCTTCTAAACCTTTAATTCTAACAATTATTATTCAAACAACATTCTTTCACATACTTCATCAAAAAAAAAACTGGATTCTGAAATCGATTTCCACAATAGTCCTTAATAGGTGACATATGTATACAGGAATGAAAGACATTATTATAAGAAATCTCAAACAATTAAATAGGTTGATCCTTAAGTCCATCGTAATCCTTTGAAAAAGAATGATGCATGTCTTCTATGGTCTGAAATGCTTAGTGTTCCTATCCATCATTTTGAGTAAGAAATAGTTTATTGAAATTTAATTCAGTACCCAATTATTTTTTAGATCATTTAAAGAAAACCAAGTAAACCAAGGATCATAGTCAGATACAATAGATATCAAAACTCCATGTAACCTAACTATATCCTTAAGATATAGTTGATTATGATGATATAAATATATAGTATCTTAAATGGGTAGAAAATGACCAAATTTAGTTAACCGATCAATAATAACCCAAATCACATTATTACCTCAAGATTAATTTAAAAATACCATCACTAAATACATGGAAATATATTCTCATTTCCACTCTGGCACTGGAAAAGGAAGAAGCACAACCTTTGGTAATTATCATTCTATTTTAACATATAGACAAGTCAAACATTTCACAACAAATCCGACAATATTTTTTTTTCATTACTTCCCTCCAGTTATACTCTCGAAGGACTCTGTACATATTATTGATACTAATGTGAATGAAAAATAGGTAACTATGTGCTTCACTCAACAATTATCCCTTTATATGGGAATCAAAAGGAACACATAATTGTTTTCAAAATATAATAAAACATCCTTCACCAACATTAAAATCGAACAACCTACAATTCTTAACATATTAAAAAATTTCATGCAAAACATGATCTTCCTTTTGAGTTCAGTTAATTCCTTTTTATAGAGGTGAATATAACGACACCTAAAAAAAGTGGATGTTCCTACATGCCTTATTTATAGGCCAAAATTCATCAAATCACTAACCAAAGGGCTATGTTACGAACATAAATTGTGTAATGTCCTAGATTTTTTGGAGAGTTAAAGATAGTTGTGTTACTGCTAAAAACCTCTATTTTTATGCGAATAGAGTTATCAGATGAATAAGGAGTGGTATGGGAGATTCTAGGGCTCATTCAGAGCCTGAAGCCCAAAAATTTGGAGAAACAGACAGGGCCACATTGTTAGTAGAAACAATGTGGCCCAACCCACATGGTTTCTCTTAAACATGAGTGGAATTTTAAAGGGTAGCAGGATCCCACAATGTTGTTTGAAACCATGCTAGCTAAGGGGCATTCCCATTCGAGAATGCAGAGGTAGGGTGATAATGTCTTCACACATGCCTTTCAAACAGTTTTTCAAATCGTGTCCCTAGCCTATGCGAGGGGTCCCCTTAGATAGTGTGGGGTGAATAGTTAGCACACATTTTGGCCAACAATGTGGCCAAACCATGCAACGTAGTTGTAGATGCCGAAAAGTGAATAAGTCTTGGAGAAAGTTTTGAAATGAAAAAGAGAAGTCATATTCAAACCTGGAGACCCGGTCCGGGGGGGCCCGAGGGGTTTCACGAAAAAATTGATGAAGTGCACAAAAAATCTGTCCCGCGTGGAAAGTACCGGGGTTCACGAAGGGACCTCGGTGCCGGTGTGAAATAATTTCGTGCTCGCGCCCCGTGCTGTTGTCATTTCACGCCGCCGCCTCTATCATGTAATAATTTCGCACCAACCTGGATTTCACACCACCAAGTACCTATAAATAGAAGGTGACCCCTTTCCTTTTTTAGGCTGAAGAATCTGAACCGGCTCTCATGCGCATAATCAGCATTCCATGCGCGCACAATATGGCCTTTAGGTACGGTTCTTTTCTCGCCTAGTCTCCCCAGGTTCCACCTTCATGAAAGATCCCCTTTGTCTCAAACTGAATTCCAATCCCTTCAGGGCCCTCCACTTGTGCGCAATTCCTTCCATTGCATGCAGGCCTGCCAATTGCGCATAATTCCTTATATTGCGCGCAACCCTTTTCTGTGCACGCGGCTTCTACCACTTGCGCACAAATAATACTCCTTATGTGCAATCCTTTCTAATTGTGCGCAACACCTTGGTTCCAATTACGCGCATACATCATCGATTTCACGCCAGCACGATGTTTTTCACGCAGGACCCTTATTTTGCACGCAACCCTCAAGGGTTGCGCCCAATCCCCTCAGGCACTCATGTCATGCGCAGTTTTCCCATACAACCTTCCAGGCTCGTACGAAGTAACTTTAACGTCCCTTGGACGATACCACCCATTACATTGATTTTCCTAATGCTTCTTCACATAGGCATGCTAACGGCTATTTATTTTTCGCATATCTATGCTAACGTGGACCCCATGATGGTTCACTCTGCGACACCCTATTTCTACGGCCTTGCCGATGACTTCCCTCCCACAAGGGGCTGAGGGTACCGGTTATGTAAGTCCTAGGGGTGTGGAGAGAGCCCACCTCATCCGAACTGTAGGACGTTAAACTGCCAAACACCATCTTCCTCAACACATGACGTTAAACTGTGACCTCGCCCCGTGCCACGCACACAGGGCCCCCCACCTTGGATATTCTCCATGACCACTCTTCTCCATGGAGTTGGAATTACCCCTCATATGGGATGATATTCTATTTATTGGAGTGGAGTTTTTCCGTGGGAGAAGGGTATCCACCTTGGTGTAAGTCCATAGCCTTTCTTGTAGGAGGTAGCACCCCTGCTCCTCCTTACATCCTCAGTCCCAAGGCCAGCGGAGGGCATGATAGGGAACTTGGATCCTCCTTTATTCCTTCCCAAATCCCTCTCTCACTACACTTTTTCACAAACGAGCCTCCACCCTAGAGTAAGTCCCTGCACATTGGGTTGCTCAACGCGTAAGCCCCTCTTGATTTCCCATGGACGTACCCTTTGCGACGTGATCGTCAGGTCTCTTATAGCTCTTGTTTTTCACATCGATCATGACTCCCATGAGCTTAGACTGGGCACCGACCATGGAACCTTGGGCCACCTCAGAGCGTAAGCCCCAAATACCCTCGTCCTTCATGACGTTAAACTGTACACCTGAACTATGAAGACTTTGATCCGTGCTATGGAATGGTACGTAGGAAGCCTCCATGTGGTTCAAGCCCCACAATCATGGGCTGCCTCAGAGTATAATCCCCAATCCATCACCTTGGGCCGCCTTAGAGTGTAAGACCCAATCCATCCCGAACTATGGGGACATTGATCCATGTCAAGACATGGTACATAGAAATCCTTCACAAGGTTCAATCCCACCACCCGATCATTCCTCCACGTCAGGTTCTCCCCCATACCGCATGAAATTAAACTGTATCCACCTTGAGCCGCCTCAGAGAGTATACCCCAATCCATTCTGAACTATGAGGACTTTGATCCATGCTAAGACATGGTATGTAGTAATACTTTACTAGGCTCAAGCCCACCATCCATCTGGACCCCAGGTCCACCTTCACGTTGGTTTATCAAAACCATGGGTTGCCTTAGATCGTTAGCCCCTGATGCCACCTCAACTACACAGACTTTGAATCCCTGCTATGGCGATACGTAGGAAGCCTCTACGAGGTTAAATCCCATCACCAATGACTCATCCTGATCTCTCCCTCGAGACCACGTGTCTCAGGAAGCTCATGCCCTAACCCAAAAGTTCCGTTTCCTCTGGGTCCCATCCATGCATCCATTCTCATGGGTCGCCTCCTCAGGTGTCCCCTCGATTCATCGAACTATGCGGACTTTGATTCCCTGCCACGGGGATACATAGGAAGTCTCTTCAAGGATCAAGCCCAAGACCATCATCCATCATGATTCTTACCTAGGCCGACACATCCCGGTGGGATCATGCCACCTCATTCCCCTCCACAATATTCAGTAAGGCACCCATGTACTATCCCCAACATCGGTGTTACCTCCTGGGGGTTCCTCAATCTGATCCACTCTTATTAGTGTTCCGATCAGTCCGATCTATCTCCGTTGGATGTTAAACTTGTGGCATTCCCTGTGTTAAAAATGGGAAGCTAAGGATAATCTCAAATACATGACTATGGAATAGGACTCCCCACATTTGATGTGGGATGCCACGAGCTTCCGTGCCCTTGAGAAGCCCTATGATATGGGACAGAAGACAGACATGCCTATTCCCCAGCGTCAAGACACGACAGTGATGCCCAGCGTGACTACACTCCTAACCAAAGGTTGCTGCCCTGACCAGACTACATGGAGCGTCCCAACAGAAGCAGTGTAATTAAATGGTGTCCATGAAGATATGGCGCCAGGAAGAGTTTCACGAACTACATCTTAAATATATGAGGGAGACCCGGACTAGGTGATGAACTCCGAGGGTGAATCCACAGAAGGAAGAACCAACATCCCATCATCCCGTTTCAATCAAGGACCAGACATCCCTGAATAAGGAGCAGATGCCGCCTACCTTTGGAAAGTGGGAATGCAGGGTTACAGAAGTGCCTCCTCTGCGTGACGGAAGTGTGCACTCCCCAATGAAAGCGTCAGAAACAAAAAATGGTGAACCCGACGCGAATCGCTTCTCCTCAGCATAGATGCTACCAGTGTTCGGGGCATCAGTGGTTTAACATGTCATCTGACCCCGTCATCCAGTATCAGGTCCCAAAAAAACAGGCATGATGTGAAACTCACCAAAAGTTGGGACAGTCGAGACATTGAGCATTTTTTTCGGCGACATTGTCAGCGTGGATCCCTCTGGCTGACCACAGAAGAAGGAATGGAGCTGGGGCACTGGTTGTCGATTCCTTCTCCTAAATGTATTATTGAGTTCATCTCCCTACTTTCAAGAATTAAGTTGCTACATTTGGAGCTCGATCACCTACCCACTGGTGCAGGGGAAGGGGAAATATCGACGTGGCTGCCCCGCACGGTTCTGCCTCTTCCCCGACGGCCCCGATCGCCATGACTGCTGGGCACCCAAACCCCCTCTCCCCATCAGAAATTATCCAGCGAAGGGTAATTAGTGACCTTGAATGAAGGTACAAGGAGGAAGGGATTATCCCCACCATGGATATGGCCCGCTTGGATCTCGAGGCAGTTGCGCCTCATCGTCAACGCTAACCCCGAGGGATGCTGCTCCCCACCAAAACATTCATTTTCTTCGGGAGCTTGTCCCCAGAGCACCTCGATAGCTCCGTCCCCTACGCCGATGAGGCAGGGGATGTCCTGGTCAGCCTAATCGGAGTCCCACTTCAAGGGATCTTGGATAGGGCCCCTACCAGGCTGCGTCAGCACTGCTGCCTGGTTCCCCGAGCCGAGGAGCAAGTAATCCACACACCTGCATCACCGGCTCCAGTCCATCTAACCTGACGTCAGTGTCGGGCGCGAGTGGAAGAAGAAAATCACTACGGGTCATCAACTATAGTGAACAGTGTTGCATGAGCCACCTCTGAATCATATCCCCAACTCCCTACAAACGTTGAGTAGGGACAATTTCACGCCCGACCTGGATCGAGGCCCCAACCACCCCACGGGCAGGCTGGGTCCACTCTCCGCGTCGCTGGCATAGTTGATGGCCACCGTGGACCAATCTGTAGCCATTCCACCCTACGCGGAGGCTCATTCTGCACCGCCTCTATGAAAGGTGTGGATCTTACCTGCTTCCAATCCCGGCTTGGGGGTCTGACCCACACCACCTTCAACCCAAGCGAGGGTCTTTCCTGTGACAGCAACACCTTATATGGGGGTCTCTCCCGCGCTCACTACACTGGGTACGAGGTAACCCCCTCTGCCATAGACTGCCGATATGGAGACATTGCTTGTCAGGTCACCCGTCAGCATAGAGCTCCTCCCTATGCCCCTTTCGACATTTGTCCCGGTGCCCCTCGCAACCTAGATTTCTTGGGTGGAAACCCTCTCCTCCCCATCACTAGTATGGCAAGAGGACCCCATGTGGGAAGTCAGCCCTATCCCGAGGATCCACTCAGGGGAAAGAGGGCGGGTCGTCACCGCCACAATTGGAATTCTGGGGAAGTCCATACAACAATCAGACCCGTTCGCTTCTTAGACTCTGAAGCAGAGTGCGACTCATCATGGGAACCATATCCTCAGTCCTCCGAGTTAAGGGATGGGGAAGGAATGAGGAGCATTGGCCTCGTACTCGCCGAATGAGAGATACAAAGGATCTCTGTTTCCATCTAAAGGTATATCCTAGAAGATGAGACCTTGGCATGTGCCCTGGGGCCGACCGTGTAATCACTACCAGCGTCTACGGAAGCGCCCTTTGTCTTGGATGGAGGCTACGGAGAGCTATTTTGGGGGTCAATGGAAGGAGAGCCATGGCATGGCCCACCCTCGGCTGACACTGATTCTATGTTGGGAGCCCTTGTTGCCAGTCCATCTTAACGTGACATGGCAGCCAGATCGCTACTACCCTCAGAGGAAAGCCCAAGATTCGATGGGCAATCAGCCCACTCGCCGTATTCTCCACCATCCAGTTCTCCATCCCAGCATCCTTCCTCAGCACCGCTGCCAGTTCCTCACCCACCCTCAGTTAATGAGTGGGGAAATAAAGGGCCAGACTTTGGATCTGAGCCGAGGAGCTTTTGGACCATCCTCATAGCAGGCCACTTCCCTAAGAAGTTTTGGTCGGTCGTAGGATCAAGTTTTTGTAGGCCAGAAAAGCTCACCCCGGAGGAGTTTGAGTGTTTTTTCCAAACCCTTTGGGAGACTCACACCCGTCATAGCCACCGACATGTGACTTATCCTGGGAGCCAAGAGAACTTGGAAGACATCAGCGAACAATGCTGTCTTGTTGACCTGGCCACACTCCCCGCGGTTCGGCACCCTGAGTCACTTGTCCAACACCACGCCCTCCAACGACAATGCGTTTAGAGTTTCCAAGTACTCCGAAAAGTTATTGAAGAGGCTATCCCCCCACACGCAAGTTTGTGGATGGGGGCAGTACGATGCCCTCTTCTTCAGTGTGATTCGCCGACAGCCCGACTCGCTTGGAAATAGTGAGGACGTGCCCTTGAGAAGAGTGGTGTCAAAATGACCGATCTGTGAGGAGGGGAGAATGAGCTGGAATGTTTTGATGGGGACGTCCCCCCTGAGAACGTGCTACCACTGGACCCATTAGGGAGGATTACTTGCAAGCAGAGGAACATCATAGGTCTCCCTCCACCCATCGAGGCATTGGTACTCAGCCAAAATGTATTCAAGGGGAAAGAGAACGTCAGATCCGTCAAGCACTCTGACCCATTCGCCTCAGTGAAAAAGATGGAAGAGGTCCCTGAGAAGGCCAAACTGCACCATCAGCTTGCTGAGCAAAAGAAGCTTATCGATGAACTGCTGTCTGAACGCATTGCGGAGTGAAAAACCGACTATGGTGATCCTAGGTCGGGGAAGCAGGGGCAAGAACAACCACCCCTCGACACGATTCTCCCAGGCAACCCTGATCATGCCACATTCGCTGATAGGGTATAAGATAGAGATCATGGAAAGAGGCCATGGTACGTCTTGCCGAACCCTCCCTAACGATGCGATAATCCATGGAACCCCGCTCGGGCTCCCTCGGCCACCCCATGGTTCGCTCCACCAGCCGCTGAGCTTGTCTACCGCATTGAAGAGCATGAAAATGCACTTGTGGTTAGGGATCCCCTTCAATAAAGGGACCCACATCCAGACGATCCAATGGCGGTGCTAATCACCCACTTAGAGGCTTTGGAAACTCAACAGGTGGCCATCCCACCTGATGGAAATCCATACCCGTCATGGGTGGATGCCATGCCATCACCCTCGGGATTTGGGAATCCCACTTTCTCCCCCTTTAACGGGATGGGGGACACAACTAATCACCTTGCCCACTTTAACATGAGGTGTGGACCTATGTTAGGGACCCCAGCGCAATAGGAGGCTACCAAGCTCCACTGTTTTGTTCAGACGCTGGAAGGACCAGAATTCGTCTTGTACAGCCAGCTCCCTGTTGGATCTGTGAAAAGCTGGGAGGACCTTTGCATGCAGTTCCTTTAATAGTTCAGCTCTACCACTTGGTAGAAAGACATTACAGACCTCTTCAGGTGCAAGGAAAGGCTTGATGAGCAAGTCGTGGACATCATCGCCCGGTGGAACGGGCTCACATACTCCCTTGACATGCCACTGACTCAGGAGCAATTACTGACGATGTGCATGGGGAATGTCAAGATGGAACTGGTTCCCTCCCTGATTACTTAGAACTATCCCGGAGGATTCTAGGACTTCTCAGATAAGTCCCATCACCTTGAAGAAGCCCTGTAACAGGCCAGTCAGGCACGCCTGCTGCCTCCTGCAATTCCAGTAAGGAGAGTTTTTAGGGCCGAGCTCGCTGTGGTGGCCCAGATAGAGACCCCTAGGCAGCTAAAATTGCTACCTGTGGAGCCTGATCCATAGCTTCGCAGAGGTCCACCACCACGGGTGCAACTTCCAGCCCAGTAACATCCTCAGAATCGGCAAGCGCTCCCGTGTAACACGCCACCACCGCCTAGGTGAGATAATCAAGTTACGCTTCCTCAGCAGCCTCCTCCGACCCCTCGTCAGGGACAGGCTCTCAGAGCCCCCTTTCCAGACATAAGGAATCAGACCTACTCATTTGATGAAGGTCAGGTCCCTGGCTACTTCTGCAGCGTCTTAAAGTATAGAATAGTACGACTGCCTGAGTGTCGGAAGCCAGAAGAGGCACATCTCACTGATCACCCCAACTACTATCCTTATCATCAGATCCTGGGGCACACCATCAAGTAATAATATGTGTTTAAATACTGGATCCAAGACTAGATTAAGAACAACATAGTCAGGTTGGGCCTAGCCCCAGCATAAGTGGTGGGTGTCTTTGTGAGATCAGATAGCAGTAGCAACGACGAATGTGAGTGGCGGCCGGTTTACGATCACAGGTATGAAAAGTATAGCGACTGGATGGCTCACAAGACGGTTTCCCATGCCCATGGCATCATTTAGGAATGTCTGAATCAGCCGGAGCCTTCAAAAGCTGCGACCACCACTTCTGCGTTATCATCTTAGTCATCCTCTTCCCAGAAGAACAAGCATTGCCTGCGCAAGAAGAAGCAACGTGCCCCGCCAATGTTGTCGTCATCTCGCACTCTCGATGAATTCATGCCCCCAGAGATGGTAATCCCTCCCAGAATCTACCCAGTGGTGGATGACTCATCAAGTGACAGTCAAGGGTACGATTCGGTTAACACCGTTGAGTTGGTAAATCCCTATATGACTCCCGACAAGTGGGAGCACCAAGCGAACCTCCCCAATGTCCCCAGCCGACACCAATGTTGGCGGAGCCGCGGCTATATGAGTCGTCGACGTGCATCAGTTGGCACCTCCAGCCAGGCTGTGCATGCCGTCGAGACCAGACAGCAGGTCCAGTGCAAAACTCAGCATGCGCAACCTCTTCATCCGTCGTCGACAAGCCCGCCTCCTCCACCATTTGTGCTACTGGATCAGGAAGAACTGTTACGGCCATGCCATGACCAGATTCGCCCCCTTATAAGCTGATCTCGACCGTCCGGTCCTCATCTAATAGTGACCCTCCAAGCTTCGACCAGTGATCGCGGGATATACCCAGCACCAGTCAGACGCCGGTCCAACCAGCAGGGCCCGCCAAGCCTCTAATCATAGAGCGAATCCTTGTAAGTATAAGTTCTCACCTAGCATGGATGTATAACGTTCTCAAGAACCTCAGAGGAATCCCAGCAAGGCTCTACATCCGTGAATCCCTTCTCCTGTCACCAGATATGCGCGAAGCACTCACCGAGGATTTAAGGAGCCCCCTCCAGTTTGAGGCGAAGGTAGCAGCTGCAGAGGCCTTTCATGCTGAAACATTTGAGTATGCCGAATGTCAGGCCATCATCTCGTTCTCGGGAGAAGATGAAGGCTCCCCCATACAGGGGCACATCTTCCCTCTTTATATCATAGGCCAATTCAATAGAGTGGAGGTTCTCCACTGTCTTGTGGACACAGGGTCTGGGATCAACCTTATCCCAATGCAAACACTGCAGAATATAAGGTTATCTGAAGATGACCTGACTCCCTCCGATTTTAGAATCCAGGGATATGACAGGACAGAGCAGGCAACGATTGGCAAGATCCATCTGAAGACCCAGTTCAATGGCCTGGTTTCCAGCACCGAGTTCGTGGTCCTCTCTCAGAACACCACGTACAATGCATTGATGGGTAGGCCATGGCTCCATCTGCATGCGGTGGTCTCCTCATCATATCACCAATGCCTCAAGTACTCCATTAATGGTCGATTATGTGTACTCCAAGGTGATGCATCTCCTTTTACCTCATTCAAATCCCGCTACTTGGATGCTGACTATTACAATAGTAAGGATAAACATGTCCATGCTAGTGAAGTTGAGCCCGTCGCTGATACGACCGACCCTTGGGAAGGTTTGAATGACGCCTACGTCTTCTTGATCCATTGGTTTGAGGCCACAACCCCTGATATGGGGATATGTTTTGTCATTTTTGGGATAATAGGGAATCGTGCTCCCAAATCTAGACAGTGTCAGAAGATCACATCGTATTCTTATACGAACCAGGCTCTAGTGATCCCAGAGCTTCCCACTCCCATCAGGTATCGAGGCATCTGTCTCATGGAAATAATGGTACGCCAAACATGTCTATTTCGCCGGGTTGGAATAAGTCGAATTCAGCCGACATGCCACTATTACTTTGATATTATCAAGAGTGGCCCCTTGTGCCAGAGACCAGATGGGATCGGGTCGACAACCTTTATAGCCATGGTCTCGGCAGCACCAGAATTCTCCGATGCAAAGACCACTGCTGCACAAGCTGGTACTAGCCTGCCATCAGGGCCTAGAAACCCAAAAGCAGCTTCTCACATGGAGGATTCATCTATATGTGGAGAAAAGTGTATAGAGTATGCTCCCTCTGCCTTTGAGGAAGTTGTCTCCACCATGACCGGTGATTTGGTATAGGTGAACCTTGGTAGCAAGATAGATCCGAGAACCACATTGATCAGCACCACTATGTCCCTCAAGGAGCAGCAGCAGTACGTGGACTTCCTTAAAAATCACCGTGATGTATTTTCCTAGAGTTATGATGAGATTCCGGGACTAGATCTTCAGGTAGCCGTCCAACACCTCGGTCTCCCGACAAATCATCGTGGGTTCAAGCAGCCTCCCAGAAAGATGCTCCCTTCTCAAGGTGCCATGGTCAAGGTAAATGTTGACAAGCTTATTCGAGTCAACATCATTAAGAATGTCCACTACCTGAAGTGGTTAGCCAACATCGTGCCATTCTGTGAGAAGAATTGACGGATCAAAATCTGCATCGACTTCCACGATCTCAACCGTCACTTTCCAAAGGATGATTTTCCCCTTCCAGTGACAAAATTGTTGATCGATGCTAAGGATGGATTCCAAGCCCTCTCCTTCATGGATGGTTACTCTGGATATAATCAGATCTAAATGGCCCCCGAGGATGAGGAGTCTACCACTTTCAGGGCACCCCAAGGTACTTTTTGTTACTAGGTTACCCCCTTCGGCCTGAAGAATACGGGTGCCACAAATCACTGGGCCATGCATCACATCTTCAAGTCGATCCTAGGGACATTGGTGGAATGTTGTTTGGATGATCTGGTAGTCAAATCTCACCACCTCCAGGACCATCTCAAGGACCTTGAGGAATTGTTCAGCTTCCTCCTCTCTCGCCACCTAAAGATGAACCCATTGAAGTGTGCCTTCGGGGTCACCTCCAGGATGTTTCTTGGATTGTTGTCAGGTACCAGGGCATCAAAATCGTCCCAGAGAAGTTCAAGGAAATCAGTCAGATGCCTCCCATGAGTAGTATTCAGGAGCTTCGAGGTCTCCAAGGCCACTTAGCCTACATATGCCGATTTATTGCGAATTTGGACGGCAAGTGTAAGCCCTTTTCCTAGCTCATTAAGAAAGGCTTCGCCTACGAATGGAACGAAGAGTTCCAGACTTCCTTTGAGGAAATCAAGCAATATTTGCTCTAGCCTCTAGTCTTGATGCCACCCGTCTCTCAAAATCCATTGATTCTCTATGTCACCTTCCTGGTGCGGTCCCTCAGCTCCCTTCTTTCTTAGAAGAACAATGAGGGGATAGAGAAAAACCTCTATTACCTCAGCCGCATGCTCCTCGATATAGAGTCCCGATACTACCCCATTGAGAAGAGTTGCCTTGTGCTCGTGTTTTCTATGCAGAAATTGCAGCACTACCTGTAGCACCATGAGGTACAACTAGTCTCTCGGGTAGACTCGTTGATGTATATTTTGAATTTCCCCATGTTGACTGGCCGACTAGCACGGCGAGCAGTGATCCTCCAGCAGTTTGACATCAGGTAAGTGCCCCAAAAGGCTATCAAGGGGAAGGCATTGGAGGACTTACTAGCTACCCATAAAACCTCCGTGGATCAGTCCCTGGACCTGAATTTTCTTGATGAGGCAATCCTCTCAGTCGATCAGTACATCCCATGTGGGAAAATACACTTTGACAGTGCCTCCCAGAGCCCCACCGATAGGAGGCTCAATGATCCTAGGCTGAATAGAGTAGCTTGGTGTATCTTTTTCATTACCCCGGTGCAAGCCATCCCTCCATATTCATTCATGTTATCAGAAGGCTAAACCAACAATGAGGCAGAGTATCAGACCCTCATTACTGGTCTCGAGCTGGCCCTTGAGATCGAACTGCCCGATTTGCATATGAAAGGGGAATATGAGCAAGTTATTTAGCAGGTCAATGGAGACTATGTTGTTAGGAATCCAGTGCTCATACCATTGTTAGAACGCACCCTCCAGCTAATGGCCCAATTCCCTTCTTGTTGAGAGGTTATCCATGTCCCTCGGTCGCGGATCGGTCGAGCAGATGCTTTGGCTAGCCTGGCTGCATCACTTATAGAGCTCGAGCAGGATGATCTAATTATCCATGTGGCACATCAGAGAGTAATTTCTCCAATCACCCTAGAGGATGACGATGACCCATGGGTATTCCATATTACCACTAGGGATTCCACGTTGGGAACCCCAGATTTTTCAGGTGTGGTGGTTGAAGAAATTCCCGATTGGAGAACCCATTTTGTTGATTATCTCCAAAATGAATGCCTCTCGGCTGATCGGACCGAGCATGAGAGAATCTGATGCCGTGCTCTACAGTTTAACCTCCAGAGTGGTCCCAACCTTGATATGATCCACTATAAGTGTGGGTTTGATGGTGTTCTCCTCCGTTTCATTTAGGGGTTCGAGATTCCACAAGTCATGTAAGAGGTCCACGCCGGTTCCTGTGGTTCCCATCAGACTGGGCCGAAACTATATCATCATATCCGGAGACTGGGGTATTTTTGGCCCTCCATGATCCATGACTGCATCGAGTTCACTAAGAGGTTCCATGTGTGCCAGGTTCATGCTAACTTTGTGCATCAGCCACTGGAGCCTCTCCATACCACCAAGTACTCTTGTCCCTTTGCAGTCTGGGGGTTAGATGTTATAGGACCATACCCAAAGTCAACGGATCGCGAATGCCGATTCATTATGACCGCTAGGGATTTCTTTTCTAAGTGGGCAGCGACAATTCCGCTAAAGGATGTCAAGGCATGTACTATCATGGACTTTGTGAGTTTCAATATCATCCATTCATTTGGGGTGCCTCACGTTATCCTCACCAATAATGGCACCAACATTCGAGTAGCCGAGTTGAAGAAGTTGTACACCAAGTACAATATCCGTTCTAACCATACCTCCAGCTATCACGTGTTGGAAAATGGACAGATTAAGGTGTTCAAAAATCGCTCTCTAATATTCTACAGAAGATGGTTGTTCAGAACAAGAAGATTTGGCCGGATAAACTCCCCAACGCCCACTGGGCCTATCAGATGATGACTCATAACTCCACCTTAGTGACCCCATATTCCCTGGTGTATAAAACTGAGGCCATCTTACCCATTGAGATTCAGTTTACCATATTGAGCACAATGGTATATGACCATCAATCACCAGATAGAGTGTCCAAAATCCGATTAGTTGAATTGGAAGCACTGGAAGAGAATAGGCTTCGTGCCTTGCACAATCTAGAAAGGCATCAGAGCAGGATGGCTCGAGCTTTCAACAAAAAGGTTCTCCTCTGCTCTTTCCTACTGGGTGACTTGGTACTGGCCCTCAGAGCACCAATGATCCCAGGCAAGAAACCACCCAAGCAGAAGCCCATATGGGAAGGACCTTTCATTGTTTATAAGGTTCATCCTAATGGTGCGTACTCCCTGGTGACCATGTATGGTGAGCGTATAACTCCTCCCACCAATTCCATGTTCCTTAAGAAATATTTTTCCAGACCCTAAGGGGTCCCCCATGACCTTATACTAGATTATGGTCCTGCACGACCTTAAACTGTCAGTCCCCCATGAACTTAAACTCGATTACTGTCCTACACAACTTTAAACTATTTGTCCACAATGACCTTAAACTGGATTACGGTCCCTCAAGACCTTAAACTGTCGATCCTGCATGACCCTAAACTGCACGTTCATCCCGCATGACGGTAAACTTTATGTCCTCCTGCATGACACTAAACTGCACGTTCGTCCCGCATGACCTTAAAATGTATGTCGTCCCGCATGAAGTTAAACTGTATCTTTAAGAACTACGTGAGGCTTGATTCGCATCCTTATGGGATACATAGGACCACCTGAACATTTATATTTTGGGTCTATCCTCATCTCTTAGAGGTCTCCCGATCTCCTGGTCAACTAGGCCCCTTGGCATGTTCCTCTCCACGAGAGGGATGTATAGGTTTGGTATAGGGTTATTCCCTCCTCCGCATTTGGTTTTGGAACCATGCCGTATCCTCCTGGGAATTATCCATCTCTTCACTGCTCTCAAGATGAACCCATCGACCCTTTGCAGTGGTTCACCAATGTGCCTAATAATACCCTGGTCTAGGACCTAGAGTGTCAGATTCAACTGGGGAAAGCTTCCATCCACTTATCGAGCTTCATGTTCCCCTTTAGTTGGGCCTCTGTTATCTTTCACACCTGAAGGGACCCCAAAAAATGGCATGGATACTATGCCTAAGGGCTCTCTTACCGTTATGGTCCAACACACTCGAGGGGTTCAGACAATAAATTGATACAAATCCTGTGTTCCAAACATGGTCAGTGGTCGATGCTCATTTGTTTGTCCCCATTTTAGGATAATGGGACATGATACTATGTTGTGAACATGGTCAACAGTAGTACTCCGTCATCACGGAAGCACCCTTCAGGCCTTGAATGTTGGTTACATGATTCACTTTTATGTTTCACCCCCATCGTGTACAGGTGGAATCTCGACACTCTTCTCACTATTCCTCAGTGCACCTCCGTGTGTCAGGCGGACAAAGCTGCAAAACAATATCTCTCAGGGCTCCCGCGATCCGAGCACTAAGACTATAAGCTAGGGTTTTTCTAAGAACTATGTGCAGCCTGACCCTCATCCTCATGAGATAGGTGGGATCAACCAGGCATTGCATTTCCGAGTCCAGCTTGACTTGAAGCTAGCGTCTCCTGCCCCTTATCCTTTGACCCTTGCTAGCCTCTTGGCCTGAGGCTCCTTTCCTGGAGTTGTTCATGGTGGTGATTTGGACCTCATTCTCATTCACGTCAGGTATGCTTTCTCGCGTCATGTGCATTCCCCCAGGTCAAAGATATATGACCTTAAATTGTGCTGTCGGGTCCAATCACATGACCCTAAACTATGATAATATCATCCTGGTTGCACGATGGAAAACGACACTGCACTGTGATGACCTCATCATAGGGGACATCACATTGGGTATCAGTAATTTACCATACCATTTGTCAATGCCCGTATGTGGCTTGATTCTTGTGGCGATGCTAGGAATTTATATCCTAGGATGACCGCTTCACAAAAAAAAAACACCATTCACCTTAAAGGACAAACAAGATACATCAAATGCTGCTTCTTTTGGTGCGAGGGCTACACCCACACGCCCCTTTCATCCATTTCACTAGTACCTTACCAGGATCCTTTCCATAACTATGTATGTCTTGATTCCCATCCTTATGGAACACGTAGGAACACCCAAGTACTTCCCCACGGTCCTATCAAACCTTTCATGTTTAGTCCCATGACATGAACACTTCCCCAAGGAACACATGGTAATATTGACTCATGTTCTCATTCACGTTGGGTTTTATAATCACCTTACCATGTGCCTCCTACATTCCTTACTAATCCCTGGTCCGAGTTCTAAGACCTTAAACAAAGACCCTTTTCAGAACTACGTATGGCTTGATTCCCATACTAATGGGATACATAGGAATGCCCAGACATTTCATCTTGGGTCCAGCCCTAGGAATCACAAATCCCATCCCTCCTCACTATCAGTCCCTTGGCCTGAATTCTTAGGGAGTTGTGTAACTGCAACATTTTCCCCGAAAAGGTTTGGGATGCCCCATAATGACATTAGGATGCGACAGTTCCCTCACCAGAGATGTCATGTATAAAAGTAGGGATGATCCATGATCAGACTGATGCACCCACTTAATGTGCTTCCACAACAGTGGCGTAATCTTGGGAGTGTTGGATTATTTTCGAACAAACCACCACTTCACTTTCCACGCATTGTGTTCCCATTTATTCAGATCCTCATCCTCTTTCACGTTTGGATGGACCCCCTAATGGTATGGATGCTTGACCTATGGTCTGCCTGCTATCCTGGGCCAACATTCCGGAAGACTAATCGCATTTGAAGGGACCCCCTAACAGTATGGATGCTTGACCTATGGTCTGCCTGCTGTCTTGGGACAACGTTCCGGAAGGCTGATCGACGCTATTTGAGTTAGGTCCCATGTTGCGAACAAGGTCAGTGGTTGACCCTAATTTATTGTCCCCATTTTAGGATAATGCAATAGGGATGATATGTTTCGAACATGGTCAACATTCATCCTTTATTACCACGCCCTCCCATAGTGTTCCTAATATGGGTAACCTGATTTACATTTTTCATTTCCCTATGTTCGAACTAATTCCAATGCCCCATGCATTTCTCCGCTCGTGTGCTAGAGCACATTGAGAATACGGTACATCGATTGGTCTGAGGTCTTCCTCCTTTTGATTGGGCCTCCCTCTTCTCCTCGGAAATCCGGGTTCGAATTTCGAATGCCCGAAGCTTGGTTAACGATACCACGATCAAATGAAGTGATAATACAAGCCTCCTTTTCTTTTCACGACCGACATGAGCTTAGGAATGGATTTTTATTTATTTTGGGATTATGTTCAATCACGTTAAACCAAGGAACAAGTAAAAAAATTTGTCCATACATACAGTTCAGAGAACAGAAAGCAGTAAGGTGGGATATGTTTATGGGCTTGGCCAAAACAGGGACCCTAAGGGTCATCTTCTTGGATAGATCTCTCCAATACAACCACCTTTTCGCTAGTGGCCTCCATGACTACCTCCCATCCCCTGAGGACCCTTTCTTCATCAGTGGCCGTGGAACACAGTTCACTGACCCGGGCCCGTGCCTGTGCTTTTTCAGTTTGGAGCTCGGTTATCTGGCGACTCGCTTCCATGAGTTGTTCTTTGGCGTCTGCCAGCTGGGCCCTCAACTGCTCCTTGAGCTCAGAGCAGTTTGTGATGAATATCTCTTGTTATTTCACCTATTACTCAAGGAATCAGACCTCCTTCTCCACCCTCAGAAATGATCGGGTGCTCTCCGACTCCTCCCGACACTAGGTGACGTCGGCACACCAGATGCTCTCATGCATCTTTTCAGCCATGTAGTCACATACCGTTAGGTGAAGGCGTTGAGAATCTGCCCCTCCAGTACATAAGAAATGCAGCCAGGTGTGGAGTGACCCCATCCTCTTCAGCCATTCTGCCCGAGGATAACTGAGAAAACGTTGGATGCACATCCATCCCTTGTGTCGTGTCATCCGGCTCTCCTCGACCGCTTCCGAATCTGAATCATCGATTTCTTTTGGATCAGCGGGCTGATAGATAGGGAAGATAGCCAGCAGGCCAGTAGTAGGATCTTCCTTAGAGATTCCTCCCATGGGAATAGGCACCCTAGAATCTGGTTGACCCTTCTCTCTCCCCTCGATCCTGGTGGCCCCATCACCGACTTTCGTCCCTGCCCTGACAGCAGCACCACTGGTGTTCGCCGCTCCCTGCTCACCAATTTTCGGGGCCAAATTGGTTTGGGATGCATGTTCCAAATGGGGTGGTATGTTTGCCATCGACACACGCGTGGATGGTCCGGGCTCAACATCCCGACGAGTCTTCAATGCCATGATCACTGTACAGACAAGGAGCACCCTAACCAGTTGAGTCCTCCGATAGTGAATACCGGTATCAAAGAAAGGAACTTACAGGAACCCAAGGCACCAACCTCTAATGTCCTGGCCGCTACAAGAGCTATCACGGTAGGGGATCCCTCGACACTCGTCAGCTCGATAACGAGCATTGGTGCCCCACTTTTTTCCATCAACCCTTCCTCCCCTAATTCAACCGGAGATGCTTGATTAGCACCGATGTGCTCTTATGTAAGATAAGAAAGGTGGGTTAAGTATTGCAAAGGAAAGAGAATACAAGAGAAGATAAGGGTCGAAGTATACCTTGAGTATCTCAGTTACATCCATATCAGAGTGGATGATCTCACCACTCTCCTAGATACTCCCTTGGTGGGACGCCCACTGAGAACCTTCACCTTTAAGATCCTACTCTCCTTCACCCTCCCCCTCTCCTTCCGCCTCCACTTTTGCCTCACTACCCTCTGACTCATCACTGTCATCTTCCCATGGAAGTATCCTTTTCCGATCATGCTCCTAGTCGAGCATCACTTTCACCAAGAGAGGTAGTGCCACACGCCGACCCCATTGGTGTGCGTATGTGTCCATGGCCGTTAGGTATGAATGCCGTTGGTGGAAGTTCACTCTGTCGGCAACCCGAACAAGCCTGAATTCTGGCAGCTAGATCCCTCCTCGCACTATCTTATCCCAGAGGGATTCAGTACTCATTAACTGCCGCCGGGTTAGCCAAGACGACCATAGCGCGGGGAAGATCGCGTCGTGGGAAGGTTGAAGTAGGTATCTTATTTTCTTCCCAGGATGTTCTCTAGCCGCTCTGTGGGACCCTCCTCCTCCAGGCAACGAGGGAGTGACCACGCCATGCGATTCCCCCACTACTGAGGTCCTGACTTGTGCAGGCCCCATTGCTTGAGGCGCTTCTGATCCTTCCCCTCTGGAGGCACCCTGCATGCTCTCTCGCCGCCGAGGTTCCACACTAGTGACCTTGAGCAGCCAAACTCGCTTCGGCAGAAGCCCCTCAGGGTATGCTATGGTCCAATATTCAGCATACTTGGTTGAGAGGCCAACATCAACTCCGGTGGGAGGAAAGGAGATGATGTCGCCATAGCCATAAGTCATGAACATCAGCCACAACTGAAAAAGAAAACATTGATGCCTCTCCTCCCAGAAGTCTGTGTATACTCTCTTCGGAATTCCCTAGAGGCACCCAAACTGCCTTGAGAACCTGGACGACACATAAGGCTCGCAGAATATCTTTCCATTAATTCAGGCCACAAGAACCCCACCTCTGATGCTCTGGAAGTACTCCTTCTTCTCTAGTGAGCCTTTCCCATTGTCTATCAGCTGACTAGTTGGGGTGGGGAATGGGATGAAGGAGAAGTTGGCATGGTTACCAATCTTGATCCATACTCCCTCCTCACTAAGCGTCATTGGCATGACCCCGACAATGTTCAGTAGGGAGGGCCGCACACTGTTTCCCGAAGGACGGATGGCATTTGGGAATGTGTATCTTCCGTAGTGAGCTGTAACCTAGCCATGGAAGATCTGGAAGGGGCCACATACTCTCCCAGGTGACCCCCTTGAGATGCGTCCTAGAATGGCATATAGCTGATCCAACACAGGGACCCCCAGGTTAAACCTCTTGTTGGCAGCCATGATGCCCGCTGTCACAAGAGTCGCTGGACAGACACCCATCCTTATGTCCCTCACCGAAAGAGCCACCTGCTCAAGAATGTAGCGAGAAATCTGGCATACTGAATATTTGGGTCCCAAGTATCATTCACACTGTATCCATATGACTAGTAGTGCCCTGCCTCCAGGACCCCCCTAGTATGATCCGCTCTTGCTCTTCTGAGTCGCATTTGGACAACATCTACCCCGCCCTGGAATCTTGACTTCTGTGTCCCTCTCTAATAATAGGTTGAACCAGTCCTTGTAGAATATTTCCTTTAAGAAGTCCTTGATCTCAGCTTCTCCTTGGCCACCTCCAGCAGATGCCACGTCATAATGGGGGTTCTTGACCTGTCATCCAAGGTGTTCATCGGCGGGAGGTACTCATCATATTGATGGCCCTATAATGGGATTCCCCCGATGCAGTGGATGTCCCAGAGGCTGATACTGACCTCCCCATGGTGAAGGTGGTAGGTGTTGGTATCGGGGGACCAGCAGGTGAACAGCTCCGGCCCAAGCTCAGGCTGGTGGTAGAAATGGAATTGCAATGTCCACACCACCTCAAACAGACCAATGTGCCGTAGCTCGTCCCCAAATTGGTCGCACGTATGGAGAACCCAGTAATCCCAAAGCCCACTCGCTAGTGATGTTGCCTCCGGAATGCAGATCCTAGTCCTGCAGCCAGCCTTTAGCCTTGTCAGTGACGCTCTGATGGAAGGTGCTCGCGTAGAGGGGTAGTGAACTCTCCACAACAGGGTCGCCCCCAGCAATGGTCCTCGTCCTGGGATTTAGGACATAGAAGTCGATATGCCTAGTTTCTCTAGTAGGATGGCTGTTATTGGAGATGTTTTATCGAGTAAGGTCATCTTCACGGGTCACCCATGACCACGGTGTGTCAACCTCAAAACCCGGCAGAGGGACCTCCTCCAGAATGTCGAAGTCCTACAGCGGCAGATTTTCAGATAGGGCATACTTCTTTTGGGTGGGGGTTATCATGTTGAAGAAGGTATGGTTATTGGAAAAAACTTTTTTTGCACAATAAACCTCCGGGTTCACGACTATTTCAGCTCCACGAGCAACAGATTCTTCCTCATCAACCGGGTTTGCAGCCATCTTCATCTGACCAAGTGTTTTGGAGGTGTTGCAAGAAATCAGGAACACTGGCATGAAATCTGGGAGCCTGGCATGTAAAATTAGTGAGTGTCGCAAATTTTTAGGGCGACTCATGAAAAACCCTAGGTTTTCACATAAAGTGCCACCAAATCCCGGTGGAATTACTCGCTGCCGAGGTAGTTTTTCGCAAGGGACCAGAAGAAATTTTGCACATGGGAGCTCAAAGCTTATCATGCGAGAAAATTCATATGAAGCATGGAACCTTGGAAGATTTTATAGGCTAAGCCTGGGTTCTGCACCGTGAGAAAAGTGAATTCCATGCCTGGTTGAGTTTTGTGCACCATCTCATCTTTTTTCTCGTAGGGGACCCACGGAGCCCTGCATTTTGGCGTTTCCCCCGGAATCCGATCATTGTGACCCCTCACCGATCCAATTCCAAGGGGGGGCATTTGTAGATGCCAAAAAGTGCTTAAGTTTTGGAGAACATTTCGAAATGAAAAAGCGAAGTCATATTCGAACCCCGAGACCCTGTCTGGGGGGCCGGAGGGGTTGCGCAAAAAAATTGATGAAGTGCGCGAAAAATATGTCCCGCACAGAAAGTACCCGGATTTGCGAAGATCCCTCAGTGCAAGCACAAAATCATTTTGTGCCTGCACCCCACACGGTTGAAATTTTGCACTGCTGCCACTATCGCATAATAATTTCGCGCCGAACAGGATTTCGCGCCCTCGGATGCCTATAAATAGAAGGTGACCCATTTCTTTTTGAGATTGAAGAATCTAAACTGCCTCTCTAGCACGTAAACAGCATTCCGCGCGCACACAATATGGACTTCATGTATGGTTCCTTTCACGCATAGTCACCCCGAGTTCCACCTTCATGCGAGATCCCCTTTGGCTCAGTCTGAATTCCAATCCCTTTGGGGTCCGCCCCTTGTGCACAATTCCTTCCATTGTGTGCAGGCTGGCCAATTTCACGCAATTCCTTCCATTGCGCGCACCCCTTTTCCTTGTGCATGACTTCTACCACTTGCACGCAAATCATACTCCTTGCACGCAATCCTTTCTAGTTGCATGAAACACCTTGGTTTCAATTCCATGCACTCATCACCGATTTCACGCCAGCCTGGTGTTTTTCACGCAGAACCCTTATTTCGCGCGGAACCCTCAAGAGTTGTGCGCAAACCCCTCGGGCACTCGTGCCATGCGCCGTTTTCCCGTACGACCTTCCGGGCTCGTATGAAGTTACTTCAAAGTACCTTGAATGATACTGCCCATTGTGTTGTTTTGCCTCATGATTCTTTTCATAGGCACGCTAAAAACTATTGCTTCTTCGCATAGCCATGCTTATGTGGACCCCTCGATGGTTCGCTCCACGACACCGCCTCGCTACAACTTTGCCGATTCATTCCCTCTCACAAGGGGCAGAGGGTACCGGTTATGTATGTCCTATGGGTGTGGAGCGATCCCACCTCGTCCAAGATGTAGGATGTTATACTGCCAAGCACCATCGTCCTCAGCACATAATGTTATGTTGTGACCTCGCCCCATGCCACGCATGCAGGGCCCCCCACCATGGACATTCTCCACACCCACTCGTCTACATGGGGATGGGATCACCCCTCATAGGGGATGATATCCTCTTTATTGGAGTGGCGTTTGTCCGTGGGGGAAGGGCATCCACCTTGGTATAAGCCCCAAGCATTTCTTGTAGGAGGCAACACCCCTACTCCTCCTCACTTCCTCGTTCCCAAGGCCAGCGGAGGGCGTGATAGGGAACATGGATCCTCCTATATTCCTTCCCAAATCCCTCTCCCGTTGCACTTTGTCGCCAATGGGCCTCCACCCTAGAGTAAGTCTCGACACCTTGGGACGCTAAACGCGTAATCACCTCTTCATTTCCCATGGACGCACCCTTTGTGATGTGATCTTAAAGTCTCTTCTAGCTCCTGTTTCTCACACCGAGCATGACTCCTGTGAGCTTAGAGTGGGAATTGACCAAGGCACCTTGGGCCGCCTCAAGGCATAAGACCCAAATACCCTCTTCCCACCTAATGTGAAACTTTACACCCGAACTACGGGGACTTTGATCCGTGATAAGGCATGGTACATAGGAAGCCTTCACGAGGTTCAAGCCCCACAATCTAGGGTTACCTCAGAGTGTATGCCCCAATTCATCACCTTGGTCTACCTCAGAGTGTAAGCCCCAACCCATACCAAACTACGGGGACTTTGATCCATGTTAAGACATGTTACGTAGGAAGACTCCATGAGGTTCAATCCCACCACCCGATTGTTTCTCAAAGTAAGGTTCGCCCCCATCCCGCATGATGTTAAATTGTATCCACCTCGGGCCACCTCAGAGTGTAATCCCCAATACATCCTGAACTATGGGAAATCTGATCCATGATAAGGCATGGTACGTAGGAAGCCTCCACGAGGTTCACGACCACCATAAATTCAGACCCTAGGTCCACCTTCATGTCAGTTTACCAACACCATGGGTCACCTCAGAGCGTAAGCCCCAGATGCCACCTGAACTACCCAGACATTGATTCCCTACCACGGGGATACATAGGAAGCCTCCACGAGGTTCAATCCCATCACCCATGACTCATCCTGATCTCTCCCTTAAGCCAATGTGTCTCTAAAAGCACATTCCCTAACTTGGAGGTTCCATTTTCTCTGGGTCCCATCCATGCGTCCATTCTCACGGGTCGCCTACTCAGGCGTCCCCTCGTTTCATAGAACTACGCAGACTTTGATTCCCTGCCATGGGGATATGTAGGAAGTCTCTTAGAGGATCAAGCACGAGACCATTTTCTATCTTTATTCTTACCAAGGCCACCACAACCTGGTGGGATCATGCCACCTCCTTCCCCTCCACAATATTCGGGAAGCCACCCACGTGCTGGCCCCAACATCGGTGTTCCCTCCTTGGGGTTCCTCAATCTGATCCACTCTTATCAGTGTTCCGATTAGTCCGATCCGTCTCTGCTGGACATTAAACTTAAGGCATACCCTATGTTAAACATGGGAGGCTGAGGAAAACCTTAGATACATGATTATGGCATAGGATTCCCAGTATTCGATGTGGGATGCCTCGAGCTTCCATGCCCTCGAGAAGCCCTATGATAAGGGACAGAAGATAGACATGCCAATTCCCCAGCGTCAAGACACGCCAGTGATGCTCAGTGCGACTACTCTCCTAACTAACGGTTGCTGCCCTGACCGGACTCCTTGGACCATCCCGACAGAAGCAGTGTAATTAACTGGTGTCCATAAAGATATGGTGCTGGGAAGAGTTTCATGAACTACGTCTTAAATATATGAGGGAGACCCAGACTAGGTGATAAACTCTGAGGAAGAATCCATGGAAGGAAGAAACAACTTCCCATTATCCCGTTTTGATCAAGGAGCAGACGTCTTTGAATAAAGAGAAGATGCTGCCCGCCTTTTGAAACCAGGAATGTGGGGTAACAACAGCACGTCCTTTGTGTGATGGATGCGTTCACGCCCCGATGAAAGCGTCGAAAACAGTAGTAAATAATGGGAACTGATCATGTTTCCCCTAAATTTTTTTATCCCATCAAACCATCTCACTCGTTCATTTTTCTCAAACAACGGCCACCTAAAGATCCTCCCTCCCATATCTTTAGATATTTTTATATCTACCTCATGTGAGATACATTTTCATCGCCATTAGATATGTGGTAATCCTCTCAGTAATCTCCGTAAACAACATCCTTGTACATTATGTTTCTATAAGATCCTAGTTTGACATTTTGGTGCAATCTCATTTTACCTAATTTATTGGTATTTGGGGATTATTTTAATATCTTCCATTTCATATCTATTCACGATTTGAAACTGGATTATTAGAGTGCTACGAACCAAAGGTAGGTGGTTTAGTTTCTTTCCCTCTTGTTTTGTAACATTTATAACATGATTCATTAAGTTGAGTGCCAAAATTTTCCAATGATTACTATAATTTTTTAAAATAAATTAAATTAAATTCTTTACCAAGCCCAATACAAAACCATCGTGTGGAGAATCAACACTTTGGTTGATGGTATTAACTTTATCCACCCCAATGGGTGTAATTTACCTTAAAAGTATTTTTCATTTATCTTATATTATCTAGACACCCCTTGAGTGGTGTTGAATTGTAATAAATTATACTAGTTAATGAATTGAATTAAGTGGAATAATATACCATGGGTTTTCCCCTTACACCTCATTCTATAATTTGATTTTTTGATTAAGTGAATTGGAAAACATGTTAATCATGATACTAATGTTTCTATATTAAATGGTATTATCATGATTGTAAAATGGTAACCTCACTATGTACTAATGGTGATCGAGGGTCCATAATTGATAATTCATTATACAGGCCCCTAATTCTATAATTAGAATCAATCAAGGAATTTTAAATACTCATAGGGTGATACTAGGTATGCCTTGGATGAAAACACAGTGAGATTCCTCGACCTCAAGATGAGTGATGATGGTTCCCCAAGAGAAACCCCATAGATGGGATTAGTGGATAGATAGTTTTATGACGCCATAAGCAAGACTTGAACCCCTACATGAGATATCTAGGATGAACTATAAGTCCATAGTTGTTGACACACTTTACTAGGTGTGATACTTGGGATATAATTTATGTTTTTCCCTGAATGGAATTCCATAAGAATTGTGTATATAGAGTTACTATAGAGAGATACTTGGGATTACTTTTGAATTTCCATGGGTAGGATCAAGGCGGATCTTCCTAAAATTAAATATGAGCTTTAAAATAATTAATGAGAATATGTTTTTAATATACCAAGGATTCCACCACCCATCCAAATCACATGATTTGGGACGGTCCATCATTTTGAATCTTTATATTATATCATCCCATTACACCATTTTTCATACATGTGTAGGTTACCAAAATTTAGAGATATATGTATTGGAACAAATTAGACAGAGTCAGATAGGTATCCAAAGAGGAACCCATACCGATGTATTTATATATTTCATCATTGTGTTAAATTTATTATTATTGGAACACTGGTCATTTTATATGAAAAAACTGGATTAATATAGCCACCATTGGTGGTGGCCTACTGAGTATGTCTCAGACCATTCTTGGGCTTCCTTTGGTATCCAAGAAGACTTCATGGTTATATGTATAGATAAAGGTAAGAGGCCAGCTTTTGAAGATTGATTTTTAGTTCTAGGATGGAGTGCGGGTGTAGAGGACCAATTTTATGCTTGAGATGTTAGTAGTGACGGTTTTTAGTCTTTTTGTATGTTTTTATATAGTAGGTGGTATATTCCTGGTCCCTTATATCATATGCACTCATTTTTTATATCTACACAATCATCATAATCATTTTTCACCTATTTATAAATTAGTTTCTAACAATTCATTTATTATTCCATCGTTGCTTATTTATTCTATTTCTATTGTTTGTATATATTGATTGTTGTTATGACACTGTCTAACTCATGAGGTAATAGTACCCCTAGAAACACACCATGGACCTATAATCAAGTTAATATGATTTGGAGTATGTGGAGGTATTGTTGAGGTAATGTGGATGACCATCTTAGTGTACCACAAAGTGGATTCCAAGTCAGAATTGTAAACATTATTATGAGAGCCTATTTTTCATTTTCTCTTACTGTTTGGATTTATATAGGAGAATATGAACAAATGGAATTTGGTAATGAAAATGTTTTTGGGAGTACCTAACCCACGTATAGGAGAACCTGAAATTATTGGGTATGGGTTATTATTATTCTATTTTTCACCTATTACAGTTTTTCATATTTCACTGTTGGGTGATGTACTTATTTTTATGTTAATAATGTTGATATTTTTATGATTGGATCCTTTCTATAATTTTATGATGATATGAGGGTGTTTTAAATAATGCGTCAAACTAGGAACCTTAGGACATAAATTCTACGCATTATGCCATTCCATATGTATATTTCGGTGATCATTCCCTATATTACATGTCATTACTTTGTGTATATTTATTGTTAAATTAAAATGTGCTGACTATTCTATACAAATAAAATAATTGGATTAATTATAATGAATAAATCAATATAAATGGTTTTTTCTAACATAAATTGATATTGACACGTTAATTAACCAATTACCCAACATTTGAGTTGTGAAACACTGGTTCTATGGGATGAACCATTAGTTGATTTGATTTATGAATTATAATGGAAATTTAAGAATAAATTACTTTTGTAAATTGAGAATGGTGGTTCGTTTAATTAAATCACTCTCCATGACCAATTATATCCAAATACTAGATGTATAGAACATGTTTATTTACTTGATATGCCAATTTAAATATATAAAGACTATGGACCATTATAAATTTTCAATTGGTGAAAAAATTTACTAAATTGAGATATCTATACACAAATAAATAAGAATAAATTGAAATTAATTAATGATTTAAAATAAAAAGGTTACTACTAAATGGGAATTCCAAATGAAAAATTAAAGTATGTTTCCCTCTATACCTTGACTTTAACACTCAATATAATAAGACCTCTACTATTCTGTGTGATACCTTGACCTTGAACTAACCTTAGTAGTGGGAAGTAGGTCATGTCACTTATGGGTTTTTATAATCTGTTTAATCACCTAGATCTATCTTAAGGATAAGGTAGAGTGGTGTGACCCACTTATATAAAGTCCTTTTGCATTTTCCATCTTTTATCGCCATTTATATCTTCATTGGAATCTTATCGTATGTTTGGGCATGGAAACTATAGAACCCTGATTCCTCAACAACGTTATGTTACAAACCAAGAGCATTGTGGAAACCATGATTCCGATTTGGTGGTCCCTAAGACACCCATATACCACTTGTAGTACCACCAAAAGCACCTACACTTGATATTCTACTAGGCACTAATATTAAGTTTAGATATATATTATTCTACTTTATGTAGACAATCTATGGTGCTCCTCGACCTTTTCCTACTATGTATGACAGGAAAAAATAATTCTAGCAACAACATCCTCCCACCTTCTCAAGGGATGGTGGTACTTAGCCTACCGTGTCATGGCTAGTATCTATGATCTCTATCTTCAAGAATATAGATATGCCTCTAGAGAGGAGGATCAATCTCACCAGATATATGATTCAAGACTTTGCTAGGTCCTGATGGGATATCCTTACTCAGCCCGGTTAACATCAGGGTATGATCTGGCCGGACTTCCTAGTAGCCTTTTTTTACTACTTCTTTCTGCATATGTTGAGAAGAGACCATGTATGAGAGTTCATGAACCTATAATAAGGTGGCATGTTGGTGATGGGGTATTCATCCCGCTTCAAAGAACTACATTTTTCCCACCATCCTTGACTAGTTATGATCTGATGAATACAATACATTTTGAGTATGGGCTTGTATACACCATCCTACCATATGTGAATGTATTTAGATTGACAACCAATTCTAAGATAGTGAACTAGGCTGTCATCATTGAGTGGAAGCTAAGGGAGTCTGGCAATGTTAGATAGGGTGGTTTAACTTTCTCGCATAGAGTTGGTTTTTCTAGAGGTATAAAACATTTATTTTAGGGTGAAAATGGGGGAAGTACAAGCTAGAATACATGCACTGATATCCATGTGGTGTGTCACCAGTGTGGCAAGGTAGGGAGTATAAATCCCCAGAGCAAAATGAACCTGATCGATTGCTAATATAGCTATATAATGGGACACCGTTAGTTCTTCTGTTTGAATTTTTCTCCTACATTTGAGTGAGAGGGGATCTGTGCTGACACTTCTTTTAGTTTTAGGATTAGTGACTACATGTTAGGCTGGTAGTTGGTCTAATACTGGGTGATCAAGATGAGGAGGTGTTCATGGATGAGGTAATCATACATCTGAGGTTCAACACCAGTAGAGTTGATCTTCCTAGGCCAGTCAGGTTGCATCTCAGAGCTAAAATTCAGGTTATATCTATGTAGCTTTGTATACACCTGATGAGAAGAGTCTGAGGCCTACTGTTATATGAGGTACTATTTTGGTATCCCCTAATTTAGTTTCTTCTCTTTTTCATATAGGTGCATCACACTCCATTAGTTCTGCTATAATTATGGAATGTCTGGGCATAATTAAAGAGTAATTTAGCGGAATTATAATTTGCAACACAACTTTGGGGTTCTTATTAGAGGGTATACGCTAGTTCAAGGAGTTCCCCATGAGATAGGTGAGCACCATTTCTTATAGAATTTCATTTTCCTCCAGATTAATAGATTTGAAATCATTCTTGGTATGTACTATATTTTTTCTTATCACGACCATGTTGATTTCTACTGATGGTGGGTGTCATTTACATCACCCAACGGTAGTTCATATATTCATAAGTGTGAATGGGATATATAGGCAAGTTGATATGGAACCGAGAATCATTATCTGGACATGGTGACATCCTAGACGGATAGTCTCTTTATAAGAGATCAGAGAATATGACTTGTTGAATTACACCCTATTATAAATATTTTAAAAAATGATTTCTCTAGATTACCTCTTTAGAGAGAAGTGGAGTTCTATATTGAGCTAGTGCTAGCTGTGACACCACTATCCATTCCTCATAGAAGGAAACCTATAGAGATATTTGAACTTAAGAATCAATTAGAAGATCTATAAGTAAAGGATTTTATCCAACCTAGCATGAGACCATGGTGTTCACCTATCTTTTTTTCTAAGAAAAAGGATGGAACCCTTATCTTTTTTTATGGAGTATAGATGATTGAACCAACTTATGGTGAATAAATGATATCCATTTACTTATATAGAACACCTCTTCAACCAACTCTGAGGAGTGACTATTTTTTTTAAGATTTATTTGAGGTCAGGCTACAATCTGGTGCATGTGAGACCATCGAATATAGAACATATAGGGTTATGAAGTATGCATGATTTGTATGAGTATCTAGTTATTTCATTCGAGATTAAAAATGAACCTACAGTTTTCATGGACACGATGAATCTAGTTTTCCACATGTATTTGGAATCATTTGTGGTAGTCTTTATAAATAGAATATTGTTGTATTCTCACACAAGACATGACCGTGCCAATCATCTTGAGATCATGTTGAATAAACTAAGAGGGCACTAGATTTATTTGAAGCTCAAAAAAATACACTTTTGGATTATTAAGTTTCACTTATTGGGTCATATCATTTCAGAGGTAGGAATATATGTTGACCAAGAGATGGTGAGTGTCGTAGTTTCCTGGGTACAACCGAAGAATGAGTTTGATATATGCAATTTATTAGGGATAAGTGGTTATTTTTGGTGATTCAATCAGAATTTAACATGCCTAGAAGTACCTATTATGGTCTTGACTATAAAGGATGTAAAATAATTTCGGTACGATGTTTGTGAGATGAACATTCATGAGTTTAAAGAGAGACTGGATTTATCACTAATCCTAATTCTTCCAAATATGGGACGAAGATATATTGCTTACTATGGTGATTCACAAATCATACTAGGAGTAGATTTCATTGAGTGATATATGTTTATATATTATGGGTCCCAATAGTTAAAACCTCAATAGAATAATTTCCCTATCCACAACCTCGAGAGAGCTATTATGGTCCATGCCTTATGTTGTTTGAAGTAAAATATAATGGGTGAGTGGTTCATTGTTTATAAAGACAAAAAAATTCTAAAATATATCTCCACATAGAGATACCTGAATATGAGGTAGTTCATGTGGGTTGAGTACTTGTAGTCATTTGATTTTGATCTTTCTTATACACCCAGAAAGGGTAATGTTGTGGCTGATTCCCATAGTCAGAATACCCTTACACAAGATGTCTAATAGGTCAGTAAGGAGTGGAAGTTGTTTGATTTGTTTTTTGACATGCACCTAGAGGTTCAAGAACAACACAAGAATCCTATTTTAATAGATCTAATGTTGACATCCTCTCTTCTAGACTAAGTGCGAATGAGACAAATATTAGATTCAAAAGGCCATATCTTGAGGTAGACAGTCTTTGGTGAGAACACACTACCTGATTGTTTTTTTGATGAGAAATAGTTTCTTCTCTTTCATGGGAATGTTTGGGTACTTACTGACATACATTAAGAGTTAATGTATGAATATCATGCCTCTGGTTGGATAGTTCACCCTTGAATTACAAAAATTTACCGATACATATGTCATCAGTATTGGTGGCTAGGTATAAAGAGATATATTGTAGGTTTCATCACTTGGTTATCCATCTCTTAGTATGTATAGGATGAGCACCAGTTAACTGATGGGATTCTATAAACTCTTTCCATTCATGAGTGGAAATGGAATGACATTACCATGGATTTTATGATATGATTTCTAGGATACCCTTATGACGGTGATTTAGTATGGGCGATCATCGATAGGATTAACAAGGTCACACCCTTCCTACCTATCTTGGAGACCTTCTTAGTTGCTGAACATGGGAGGGTATATATCCCAGAGATTGTTTACCTTCATGGTGTTCCCCATTATACCATATCAGACTGGGATTCCTAGTTTACAACATGGTTATGATAGGGTATACATATGACACTCACTTCATAGGTTCTCTTCAGTAATGCTTATCAACCTCAGACTGACCGATAGTCTGAGCGGATGATATAGATGCTAGAAGACATTCTCAGAGCATGCGTCATTGGTGTTTGATTTCATGGGAAAATCATATAACTACAATTGATTTTTCCTAATTTTTTTTAGAATAATATTCAGATGGATCACTATGATTCCATTTACAGTAGGACATTCCATTTTACCCCTATTTGGTTAGAGGAAAGCGAGGCAAAAATACTTGGTCCACATCTCTTTCAAGAGACATTAGATAATATAAAACTGATTTTGAAAAAAATGACTATAAATAAATCAAGAAATTATTCTTTTACTGATCATCACCATATATATATATGGATTTTGAGGAGGGAAATTTGATATTTATTTGTGTTTCTCCTAGACTAGGTCATAGAAAAATTCATAGTAAGGGAAACCATTTTCCCCACTACACTAGGCCTTTTGAGATTGTGGATAGAGTTGGGATGGTAGTCTATCAGTTTTACCTACCTCAGAGGTACCATAAAATTCATGATGTATTCCACATATCATAGCTTCATTGATATTATTCTGACATGTATCATTCATTTGAACCTAAGGATATTGATCCAGATGTGAATTCATCTTTTGGGGAGAATCCAATATGTATCATTGATTGGAGAATAAAGGCTCTCAAAGGAAGGTCAGTTCCAATGGCTTGGGCACTATGGTATCATGGCTGAGTACGTGATGAGAACTGGGAGGGGGAGGCTGATTTAAGTGTGCAGTGGCTAGAATTCTTCTCAGATAACATTTTACCACCATCATAAGGGAAAATCAAGGATGAGTTTTTTTATGGAGGGGATGTTTTAACATATAATATTTTTGGAGAGGTATGGATACCTTTTCTACTATTAAAAAAATATATTTTATGATAATAATAGTAAATAATGGCTAATATGTGGTTTGTAAGAGTTGGTGTCCTAGAACCAACTGATTGTACATTTATTACATAGTAATTTAATGTATTTAAATATTAAATATCTTATTACATATTGTTCATTGTTCTGAATGACTATGATGTAATAATGTCTTAGATTATTTGTTTCCTTGATAAGGTCATGGAAGTTCCTCACTATGATGAGAACCATGAAATTCTATAACAATATTCTGAAATATAGTTCTACGGTTGGATGACATACTATGATGGGACACATAACATGCAGACCGTCTGGTGTGAGTACTCATAAGAAGATGATACTTCCGCTTAGGAAGATCACACTTGGAAATCTCCAAGATAAGAGATTATGACAACATACCCACCAGTAAGAATTCTTCATATTTTTGTGTCATCAGATATTTCTATCTGCGAGCACGTGTAATGATCCTTAGACTTTAATATTATCATTAATAAGTGTCACGACTCACACACTTTGATATAATGATGAAAACCATCACCTAGATAGTTGGCAGAAAGTCGGTTACATTGGGTGCGTCATGAGTGACATGATAATAATGGATAAGTCGAGGAAGAATTTTTGCCATCCATTTATAGAAGCTGATATCTTTCCCCTTGATTGAAATAGAACCACCACATGAAATTTAATGGCCATGGTGTAATGAAAAGTTTATTTCAGGTAGTCAATAAACTATGTATCATGCATAAAGGTTGATGACACTATCATGAAACCTGCTTGATGAGATATTGAAGGAAAGGTATTATATTACATAGTGAGCATTCATATGTGGACGTTGTTGTTGCAACTTTAAGTTATTTATATTGGGTGCCTTGACCCATTTCTAGACAATACTCTTGGACTTTGGGCAAGTCTGCCTAATGCCAATGAGAAAGAATCCTAGAGGGTCACAAATTATGTGTTTCTGGTGGTCTCGGTTAAATTCTATTTGAATTTAATTAATAAATACTATTCTTAAGACACTGGAATAATTTTATTCAAGTTAAAATGATTTCATAAATTAAATAAATATTTATTCACTGGATTTTTGGTAAAATATATATATTTATTTTATTTAACATTCAATAAATATTTATTTACTAGTTTGTGAATAAAATATTTATTTAAGAAAATAATTTATTTATTTATTTATTCGGGTGTTTAATAAATGGAAGTGGAGTTCAAGAGGGCCAAGGCCGGTCTGGTAGTAAAATAATTATTTTCCAGATGATAAATAATTATTTAACTAGTTGGCACAAATGAAAATAACACTACTATTATTTTTTGATGTGGAATTTAATTTCTAATTCCATATTGCGCATGTTGGCGCACCATAAATAATGACGCGATATTATTATTAATAGCATTTGTTTACTCTAAGGTTATGAATGTATTCGATTGTGATTACACAATTAAATATTGTAACTGAAGCCCCTTGTTAATAAATAGAAACATATGTCTATTGTTCCATTTACTGAACCACACACTTGGTGAATAGAGAATTGTTGAGCTAAAAAATTTCTCTCTCAAAGCCTCTTCCTGCCCCTCTCAAGAATGAGATATGTTCTTCAATGCCAAAGAATAAGTGATCAAGAACGACTGACACAAAACACTTGCATCACCTCACTAGCACCTAGAGAACAAGCAGTGTCGATCAGAGGCCATCAGAGTATGTGTGGATCACCGCTAGAGGGATTCTAGTTTGGATCCTTACAAGCACAACAAGATAATCCAGAAGGGTCAGTATAGAGGATCAACATTATCAATGAATAAAATACCAAATATTTAAGTATTATTTTATTTATAAAATTAATTAAATTAATTATAAATACAACGTTCTAGATCCTCCTTAAAGGTTTTGGCCTCTTCCATCTTTATCTAAATCTTTGATTCTATTTTGTGGAGATTAGCATTCATAATTGTATTTATCCTTGTATAATCATTGATTAGGGTACAAATCAATGAAGGTTTCCATCCCAACCATGCTTCCACAGCACCCGGATCCTTCAAGTGGTATCAGAGTGGTTACATCATAGTTTATAATTATTTAAATATTTCATTGAAGGATTACATATTTAATAATTTAGTTGTTCTATTCAAGTTAATCATTATGAAAATCTGAATCTCGAGATCTGTTCCTCCTCTTTCATTTCTCTTTCACCTTACAAAGACAATATTTTCTTTTAATTTTGATTAAAATAAAATAGAGGATCTCATTCGGAGGCTTCAAAGCATCATATCCATACAACACTAGAACACATGGTGTGTATTTGGTAGTACATGTCGTGTAGTCCAGATTCAATGCATCAGATTGGTTTTCCAAACCAAGTCGTGTGTTGGAGTCTTTATAAGTATTAAATGACTCCATGTGATGAAAACGAATAGGTGGCATGAATTTTATGGGTTACACATAGTGTATTCCACTGGAGAAGGTGTGTAGTCCCTTCAGGTTAGGGTTTGACAGTGTACCCCATACACGACTTGCTCAGCTGGAAACTGTGTTATACAGATACTACACGGTGTGTGACCCACTAAAAAAGCCATGTACACTAAAGATTTCCAATGTACATCTATATGAAATGTCCCTAGGAATGTACTTTGGATGGATGGAAAATGATAGTACACACCATTATGTTAGAACTACATACCGTGTACTCATCCAAATTATGCAGATTTATTAAAATTTATTATTATATTATACAAACCTTTGCGATGTGTACCATAGTGTGGGCATAAAGATGAGGCACAATATGCAAGAGATGTTTTTTATATGTGTGTTTAATTTTACATCGATGTAATGTTTATTTATACTCATTGGGTAGTTATGAATGTGAATTCACTGAGTTGCCTCAAATGTACCAAATACATACAATGATAATTTTAAATGAATTTATTTGTATAAAATTATGATGGATGGAAATCTCAAGTAAATTCAGAAAAGGGGGTTTGATAAAAGTATTTATTAATTAAAGATGATAATTAATTTATTCGTGCGTGATTTATCTTAAACAAGAACGATTAAATAATTGAATGCTAGTTTTATTTATGCGTAAATATTATTGAATGTATGGATGATCATGATATAGACCAATACCTTTTGTATGTGGATGGTTTCTTTCAATTTATTAACTTAAATTAAATTTGATGTCTTTTGAGACTTCTTCTCATTAATATGTAGGGCCTATGTGCCCAAGGTTTCTTTTATATAAAACCACCTTTTTACCCCTCACCTACATATGAGTTAGAAAAGGAATATGTAATAGATGGAACTACCATTCTAGTGGAGGTGGTTCAATTTGAAGTCAAGACGAAACCAATCCAATAAGATATAGAGGTGGACATGTGGAAAGCTGTAAAGACAAACATAAAGGTTCAAGATGTTTCTCCCATAGGTCATGGTTACTTTATTATAATCTAGAAAAACTATCCATTAGATAAGATCATGATCATGCCCTTTATTTTATTTCTTTCAGTTGCATGGTTTATCATTATGTGTGTGTTGCCACGATCACATAATTAATGAATTAAACAAGCATGCAAGATTGAACTAAAATAAAAAAGACTTATGCATAAATACTATCAAGACATGGTTAATCAGATAAGTAAGTTCTACATAATATTAAAAAAAATTGATAATGATAATATTAAATTCACGTATAAGAGATAAAAATCCCTCAAATAAAATATTCATTCAGACGAAGACATCTATTACCTGATTAAAGGAAAAACTCAATAAAACTATGTGTTTGACCAACCCTTGTTGGGACATATACTTTATATAGTAATACCTTATGAAAGGTTTCAGGTTGACTTAACCATATTACATTAAGATGAGTAGCCCTTTCTAGACGTGGTGTAATATTGGAGGCAGGTGATGAAGAAATCCAAAAGTCATGATTTCAGGATTGGGGATTCCACTCAACGGATCATGGAGCTTCAAGCCCACAGTTGGCAAAGATCTACCTATCTAAATACCTTCTAAAAGATTGACCAACCCTTTTTGGGGTTATGCGAAGGGGAATATGGATCCTTTAAAATAGAATTTCATGGAAACTAGACATTCTGAGTTCAATAGTGAGGGCCATTGGGACATGATAAAATAGTGGGAGACTTAATAAAAACTTATTATTTCTCAGAAAATGTATACAAGAAAGTACTAATGATTTTCCTTTTTAATTTTAGAATAAAAATGACAAGCTCGTCAACCACACTATCCCTATAACCAATTCTGTATTAAGACAACATCCTCACTGGCAGTAAATTCTAAGAAGGTTTTAGACGCATTTGGGTTACCCTATGCCATGAATGGAAGTCTAACATGACAGAGTCAACATTACTTGATCTACCTACCAAAGAGGCGAGTGATGATGATTTTCTAGTCTATGAGAAACATATGAATGACACGGTCGATGTTCAATGTTTGATGCTATCATCAATGTCTAGTGTGCTCATGAAGTCTCACAAAAACATGGATTATTATAGCATTCCTGAGCACCTCTGTGGTCTTTACAATGAGAGATCAAGACTAGAAAGGTTGGAGATCTCCAAGGCACTCTTTCAGAGTATGCTTGGAGAAGATGCCCTAGCTAGGCCTCTTGTAGTCAAGATCATTGGCTACATTCAGTTCCTATAGGATCTAGGGTTCAAACACCCCGAAGAACTGGGAATCGATCTTATTCTTGAATCACTCACTCAGTGCTTCTCTAACATTGTTGTTAATTTCAATATGAACAAAATTTAGAAGTCTCTATCTAATCTTCTCATCCTCATTCACCAAGTGAACAAATATATGAAGCGTGAAAATCCTTCTGTCCTTATGGTGAATAAGAGGAAAGAGAAGGCAAAGAGATCTTAGCCCAAATATTCTTCACAGACTTCCAAGAAAAAGAAGATCAATGGGGAGGAAAAGGAACATGAAGCTATTTGTTTCGAATGTAGCAAGAAGTGCCACTGGAAGAAGAACTGCACCCTGCCTAAGAAGCAAGGGGAAGCATCAAGTTCATTTGTTATTGAATGAAATCTATCTATTTCTAGAAATTGGGTATTATATACAACTTTTCGTGCTCACATATGTATCCAAATGAAATAACCATGTAGATTCAAGAATATTGACAGAGGGGAGGTAGATCTATGAGTAGCCAACAGATCCAGACTTGCTACTGTAGCTATCGAGGACTACCACCTAACGTTGCCAACTGGGATGATATTTGTGTTAAAGGGTTGTTATTATGTGACATATGTTACTAAAAATATTATTTCTGTATCCAAATTAGATACAAATGGTTTTGTTTTCATGTTTTTAAATGAAAGTTTCTTCTTTTAAGAAGATAGCATTTGTTTTTTAGGGAACATTTGTACACCGGTCTTTACATGTTGGATTACACAAACCAAGTAATGGAAATCAATAAAAAAGATACTTCACATGTCTCATATCACACCCCACTATGTAATCATAGGCTAGGTCATGTAAATGATAAACACTTAACAAAGTTACATCATGATGGATATTTAGATTCTTTCAAAATAAACCCACTTGGTGTATGTCATGCATGTTTACAAGGAAAAATGACCAAATCCCCATTTAGTGGGAATGGTGAAAGGGCTAAAGATATTCTTTAATTGGTTCATACCAATGTGTGTGGAGAATTTCAAGTTGAAGCAAGGGGAGGGTATTAACACTTCATAACTTTTACTGACGATTTTAGTAGATATGGATATATCTAATTAATGAGGTATACGCCATATTCTTTTGATAAGTTTAAAGAATATGAGAATGAAGTTGAGAACCATCATGGTAAGAAGATTAAGAAACTCTGCTCAGAACGAGGTGGAGATAATATTAATCAATACTTCATTGGCTACATATGGGAGTTTGGGATCCTATCCCAATTCACCCCTCCTTACACGCCCCAATGGAATAGTGTGAGGGAAAGAAGGAACCACACCCTTTTGGACATGGGGAGATCAATGATGAGTCATGCGAGTCTTACATTATCCTTTTGAGGATATTCATTACAAACTTCGGCACACGCAATAAACCAAGTACCAAATAAATCGATAAATGGCATTACATATGAGTTCTGGAGTGGAAATAAAGATATTTTATAGAATTTACATTTGTGGGGAAGAGATATGTTTGTTAAGGCCTCTTCAGGTAACAAACTTTTACCCTGAGGCACAAACTGTACCTTAATATGATACCCCAAGGAAACAAGGGGATATTACCTATACAATCCCTTATAAAAAAATGCTATAGTGGAAAGACACTCCATATTCCTTGAGAGGGAGAACATCTCTAAAAGAGATAGTGGGAGTGAGATAGACTTATTTGAAGTTGAGGCTCAAGGTATACAAGAGTTGGTAGAGGAGAAGATTCCACAAAGCTTAGTGGAAGAAAGAACTGTTCCAAAGACACAAGAACTGCATAGGAGTACGAGAGAGGTTAGATAACCAGAATGGTATGGTTCTCTAGTTACTGAGGATGGTGACTCATTATTAGTTGATAATAATGATCCTTTAACCTACAAGAAAGCATTAAGTGGAACAAAATTTTCCAAGTGGAAAGAAGACATGAATTATAAAATGGATTCCATGTACGAAAACCAATTATAGATTTTGGTAGATACTCCAGTTGATGTAATGCCTGTTGGTTATAAATGGGTATTCAAGAAGAAACTGGACATGGAATGACAAATCCGTACTTATAAGACATGAAGAGTTTACAAAGGGTTAAAACATCATCAAGGCATCGACTTTGATGAAACCTGTTCACCAGTTTCAATGCTGAAATCTATCAGAATTATATTCACCATTTCAGCTTATAATGACTTTGATAATTTGAAAATTGATGTCAAAACTTCCCTCCTTAACAAAAACCTTCAAAAAGTTGTTTTTATGACACAAAATGAAGGATTTCTGACTCCAATGTATTCTAATAAAGTATGAAAGTTTTAGAAATCCATTTATGGATTAGTGAAATTATATAGGTCAGGGAAAATCCATTTTGATGATGCCATAATGAAACTTGGTTTTATCAAGAATGAATGTGAGCCTTGTGTCTACAAACGGTTTAGTGGGAGTGTGGTCATTTTCATAATAGTATATGTTGATGACACATTACTTATTGAAAATGAGATACTAATCATATAGTCTCTTAAGGCATGGATGAATCAATGCATCTTCATGAAGGACTTGGGTGTGGCAGCATATATACTTGGGATCAAGATCCATCCGGATAGATCTTAGAGATTGTTGGCCATATGTCAAAGTACACACATTGATAAGATACTGAAGAGACTCAATATGGAACAATCCAAGAGGGTATTGTTTTCAGCATCACATGGAATTCATCATTCCAAGAAAATGTATCCTCAGACACATGAGTAAAGAATGATAATACCAAGGACTCTATACACATCAGCGATTGGGTAATTCATGTATGTCTCGCTATGTACTAAGTTGAATGTCGCCTATGCATTGAGTGCAGTAGGTAGATATGAAGCCAACTCAGGTGACCACCATTGGATGACAGTCAAGACTATCCTAAATTATATGAGGCATACTAAGGATATGTTGCTGGTTTATAGACGAGACGAAGAACTATTCCTTAGAAGATATAAAGATGCTAGCTTCCAAACTGATCAAAATGACATGAAGTCACAAAATGGATACACCTACACTTTGAATGGATGTGTAGTGAGTTGGAAGTGCCCAAAGTAATGTGGCGTCATAGATTCTACACTAGATATTGAGTATATCATAGTATCTGAAGCAGCTAAAGAAGAAGTTTGGCTATGAAAATTCATCCAGGAGCTGGATGTGATAGCTAACAATAAAGATCCCATCACACTGTACGACAATAATACTACTGCGGTGGCTCTCACAAAAGATACAAGGTCACATAAGTGGACGAAGCATATAATTTGTAAGTATCATCTCTTGATGAATTTTTCTCAGAGAGGTTAAGTTGAAATGTGCAGTATTTCCATGTAATACAACGTAGATGACCCCTTAACTAAAGCCTTGACTCAAGAAAAACATGATCACCATGTAAGGTCTAGAAAACTAAAAGTCATAGGCAGTTGTCTCAAGTCCAAGTGGGAGTTTGTAAGAGTTTGTGTCCTAGAACCAACTGGTTGTACTTTGATTACATGGAAATTTAATGTATTTAAATATTAAGTATCTTATTACACAATGTTAACTATTATACATGACTATGATATAATAATTTCCTAGAGTATTTGTTGCATTGATAAGGTCATAAAAGTTCCCCTCTATGCTGAGAACCTTGAAATGCTATAACAATATGCATAAATATAGTTCAAAAATTGGATGACATACAATGATTGGACATAAAGAATACATATCGTCATGTGTGAGTACTCATAAGATGATGAGAATTCCTCTCATGAAGTTCGCAGTTGATAATTTCTGAGACATGAGATTATGAGAACAGACCCACTAGTAGGAATTCTGCATATTTTGGTGTCATCAGATATTTCTATCTACGAGCATGTGTAATGATCCTTATACATTAATATTATCATTAATATGAGTCACAACACTCTCACATTGATTTTATGATGAAAATCGTCACATAGATAGTTGGAGGGAGGTAGGTTATGTTGGGTGCGTCATGAGTGACATGATATTAATGGATATGTCGAGGAAGTATTTGTCCCTTCCATTTATGGAAGATTACATCTTGACCCTTTGATTAAAATAGAACTATCACACAAAATTTCATGGCCATTGGGTAATGATGATTTTATTTCATGTAGTCAATGAATGATGTATCAAGCATAAAGGTTGAGATAAAGGGATTATATTACACAGTGGTCGTTAAAATGTGGATGTTGTTGTCGCAACATTAATTTCATTCACATGGGTTCCTTGACCCATTGCTACACAGTACTCTTGGACTTTAGGCAAGCCTTCCTAATGCCAATGAGAAAAAATCCTAGAGAGTCACACACTAAGTGTTTCTGGTGGTCTCAATTAAATTTAATTATAATAGAATTAATAAATATTATTCTCAAGATAATGGAATATTTTTATTCAAGGTAAAATTATTTCATAAGTGACATAAATATTTATTCACTAAATTGTTAGTAAAATATATTTATTTATTTTATTGAACATTTAAAAAATATATAAATTATAGTGTGTATATAAAATATTTATTTAAGAGAATAGATTATTTATTTATTTATTAAGGTGTTCTATAAATGGAAGTGGTGTTTTAGGGAACCAAGTCTAGTTCGGTCATAAAATAATTTTTTATAAGATGATAAATAATTATTTAACTAGTTTGCACAATTTAAAATAACACTACTGTTATTTTGTGATGTAGAATTTTAATTATAATTCCATTTTGCGCAAGTTTGAAAACCATAAATAATGACGTGATATTATTATTAATATCATTAGTTTTCTTTAAGGTTATGAATTTATTTAATTTCTATTATGCAATTAAATATTGTAACTGAAGATCCATGTCAATAAATAGACACATACGTCTATTTTTCTATGAACCGAACTGCACACCCTGTGAATTAAGAATTGTTGAACTAAAAAATTTCTCCCTCGAATCCTTTTCCCTCACCTCTATAGAAAGAGATAAGTTCTTCAATCCTGAAGAAAATGTGATCAAGAACGACCGACAGAAGACACTCAGTTCATCGTGCTAGCACCCGGAGAAAGAGCAGTGTCGATAGGAGGCCATCAGAACATGTGTGGATCACTGCTAGATTGATTCTAGTTTGGATCATTTCAAGTGCAACAAGATAAACTAGAAGGGTAATTCCAGATGGTCAACATCATCAAAGAAGAAAATACCAAAGATCCAGGTATTATTTTATTCATTAAATTAATTAAATTAATTATAAAAATGATGTGAAAGATCCTACTTATAGGTTTTTGGCATCTTCCTTCTTTATGTAAATATTTGATTCTATTCCACGGAGATTGGCATTCATCGCCGTATTGATCATTGAATAATCATTGATCTTGGTAAAAATACATGTTTGTTTCCATCCTATCCACACATCTGCTATACCCGAAACCTTTATGGTTTATGAGAGTTTGAGGCTTGGATAGAACCCATAGCCCCAAAATTTGGAGAAACAGACTGGGCCACACTGTTAGTAGAAAACCATGAAGCCCAGAACACACAGTATCACCAAATCATGTTGGGGTGTTTCAGAGGAGTGCAAGAAGCCACAATGTTTTATGAAACCATGTGAGACAAGTCACTTACCAATTTGGTATTTCAGAGGTAAGGTGAAAGTGTCTGTGTACACAAATTAAATATAGTTAGTCAAACCTTGCACTTATCCTAGGAAAGGGGTATCCTTAGATAGCGTGGGGCACAGGGTTGGAGCATAGTTTGGACAACCATGTGGCCAAACCATGTGGACTAGTAAATTCTGGGAAAATTATTTTCTTTCCCCAAAAATGTTTTAAGCCCTTAAACCCTCTTCCTCCTTAATTATTCCCTAGTAGTTACTGCCCGAAGATCCTCCCTCTTTCTTTAGGTATTTTGGTCTCTCCCTCATGTGATCTCTTTTTGTGTCACCATAGGATGAATTTGACTCAACTTGTTAATCAATCCATCCCACAACCTCGTATTTCACATTTCTATTCACACATGTTGCACTATTTTGGTGGGAGCTCATTTTACCCACTTTCAAGGAATTTGATGATTCTTATGATATCACATGTTTTAGATTGATTTATGGGTCGAAATTGGATGATGAGGGAACTAAAAACATAAGGTAGATTTTCAAGTTTCTTTTCCATATGTTTCATATATTTTATGAAATGGTCCATTGTACCACATGCTGGACCTTTCCAGTGATACCTCTAAATTGTTCAATAAATTAAATTAAATGCGTTACTAGTCCCAATGTGACCCCAGAAAGAGGATATTGAACCCTTTGGATGATCAACTTGACTTAAGCCACCATAATGGGTGTTATTTAAATTAAAGTTCTTGATTTATCTTAAATTTCCTATAAACCCCTTGAGGGGTGTTTCTATATAATAAATTCCATGAGTTAATGAATTGAATAATGAGGAATGGTAGACCATGAGTTATGCCCATATACCTCATTCCAAAATATAATATCTTGATTATGTTAATTGAAAAACATGTTAATCATGTTATAAATGTTTTCTTATTAAATGGTATGATATTGATTGTCAAATTATACCCTCACCATATGACGAGGGAGATTAAAGGTTCTCTACTTATGTATACCATGGACAGGATCCTCACCCCATAATTAGATTGTTTCAAGGAATTTAAAATACTCCAAGGGTGATACATAGTATGAATTGGATGGATCACTGTGCATTTACATTACCTTCAGACGAGTGATACTCTTTCCCTAGGGGAGACCCCATAGATGGGATCTATGGAGAGATGGTTGTACCATGCCACAAGAAAGACTCATACCCCTATGTGAGATACCTAAGAAAGAATTAGTGGTATTAGTTGATTCTATAGATTACTGGGAGTGATACTTGGGATATCCTTTATTTTCACTTTTTATAGACTCCCATAACATTTGGGTATATGGAGTGAACATAGAGAAATAATTGGGATTTCATCCAGATCACCTTGGATGGGCTTAGGGTGTGTCTTATATACTCTAATGATAACCTTTATACTAAAGAATAAGAATATGTAATTGAGATTCCAGGGACATGTCTACCAAGAAAAATCACATGCTTGGGACTGGTCCATCCTTGTGACACTTACTTTATATCACCCCGTTAAACCATTTTTAATACAAGTGCAGATTACCTCGGTTTCGAGACATATGGGTTAGGGTGAAGCAGGTAGAGTCAGACAAGTATCTAAAGAGTATCTCAGACCAATGTATTTATATATATATATACATTATTTCATTTAATATTACTTCCACACTACTTATTTAATATGAATGAACTAAATTGATCTAACCACCATTTGTGGTGGCCTATTGAGTATGTATCACACCATTCTTGGACTGCCTTTGGTACACAAGCAGACTTCATGGTTGTAGGTATAGATAAAAAGAGTTCCCAAATTACAATGCTTGATTTTGAGTTCTAGGATGGAGTAAAAGTCAAGAAGAATGAGACTATGCTCGAGATTCACGTAGTGAGAGTTTTTGATCTTTTTTTGTGTTTTTATATAGAAGGTGGTATGTTCATACTACCCTATATCATGTGTACTCATTTTTTATAACTACATAATCATAATCATAATTTTACACCAATTTATTATTTAGAATCTTCATATTCTCTTATTATTCCACTTCTTCTTATTTATCCAATTTTCAATACTTATCTATATTGATTACCATTGTGATATACTCTGATTTGTGAGAGAATAATCTCCTCACATATACACCCTAGGCCCTAACTGCAAGTTAGAATCCTCTAGTGTAAGGGGAAGTGTGCCTAAAGTTATATGGCCAGCTGTATCAAAGAATCAATAAGTGGCTTCCAGGGCGGAATGGTATAACATGGTTAGTGTATAATTTTTTTTCCGAATCAAGTCATCGAATAATTTTATTTCATCAACTGGATAGTAAATAATTGTATGGTCATAATACTTTATCAATTAAAACCATCTCCTATATATCAGGTTCAACTTTTTTTTGAGTGAATATATACTTCAATGATTTATGATCAATATATATTTCACACTTCAGTCTATATAAATAATGCCTCCAAAATTTTAAAGAAAAAATGAGAATAGCCAATTCTATATCATGTGAAGGATATTTTAACTCATGAGGGTTCAGTTACTGTGAAATAGAATCAATTAACTAATCATTCTACATCATAGAAAAAAAAGTCCCTTCAAAGAAGTATCACTATAGATGAAAAATGCAACATTTTTAGAATGCTTGTCCCAAACTAGAGCATTAAGCCAATGTGTTTTTAGTTCCTGAAAACAATAATCACATTCTTTCATCTAAATTAATTTAACTCTTTTTCTAGATAACTTAGTTAATGGGATAGACAATGGAACAATGTTTTCAAAAATCCGTCAATAGTAACCCACTAATAAAATAATCCTTTGAATTTATATGATATTTATAAGTCTTGTAAATTCTTAAACATCTTTATTTTTACCAGGTTCAACCAATTATTCCTTATTTATAAACAATATACCAGAGTAAAAAATTTATTGCAATCAATATTCACACTTACCAAATTTTCCATATAAGTTCTATTATTTAAGGGTTTGAAAAATAATATTTATGTGTCATTCCTATTCCTCATGAATTTTTGTAAATACCAACATATCATCAATATAAAAAACATATAAGTATCCAAGAAATCATGGAAAACTCTATCTATAAGGTCTATAAACACAACTATTGCATTAGAAACCCAAAAGGGAATTTCTATATAGTCATAATGCCCATATATAGTCGAAAACACAATTTTTAAAATTTTATCCTTCTTCACCTTAAGTTGATGTTACCCTAGTTTGAGATCATTCATTGAAAAATATTTTATCTCCCTTGATATGATCAAACTATACATCAATATGAGGTAAAGGTTATATGTTCTTAAGAGTGATGTTATTAAAGGCTAAATTATCAATGCAGAACCTCCTACGACAATATTTATATTAAAAAAACACGATTACCTCATGGTTAAGTACTTGAATTAAAGAATCATTTATTAAGTAATTGTTGAAATATATTTTTCAATTTCCTATGTTCTATATCTTTCATTTGACTGAAAATTAAAATTTTTATTATCAAAATCACTTTTATGGGAGAAGTATGAAACCAAAAAGTTCAAACACTGAAGAATATTACAAGGCCATTGAGAAACAAATTTAGACTTACAAAATCATTATCCATACATAATATATAGGAGACAATGTTTACCTGAGTATCTATATCAACATTTAAAAGGTCATCAAAATGAAACACCATCTTTTCTGTAGTTTATATATACTAATATTGATTGATATTCCCTTTGTTGAATCCCCTAATCAGTATAATATATTTTCTTTTCAATCCATGTACACTTCGCACCATTGGTATATACTCTGAACAGACATCCCATCATCTGGTCACCTTATTTTATAGAAGCATTAATCACTAGAATTGCTTCAAAAATTTCTTCATCTGAATTCATAATCATTCCAAAGGTCATTCAAGAGATGTACCCATGTCCCTTTGCTATATAGTCAGAGAATCCATGGAGGAATCAATCCCATGATCCACAGTATCATCTTTAATATTAATTATAGGATCCCTTGGATCATTATCCATCAATTTTAACTTAAATTTCATGGAGGATCTTGTTTTCATTTGTAGTGGTATGTATGAGTATTCATTTCTCGATTTTCAATTTCCTCTCTAAATATTCCTCCGCATCAGGATAGGCAGCCTACTACCCTAAAAATCAAATATTGTATCAACTGAAAAATCACTATAAGACTCTTCTCTAGGATCATTCCAGGGGACCCCCTTCTCATCCTTAGAGTGAGCTACCTATGTTTCTATATACACCTAAAATGGTTTTCATTCAACCATCCTTCAAAGTAATTTCTAATATAAATACATGGAACGTCCCTTGTTAGGATTTTTTGGATCAAATTACCACCCCATTTTTTATCCTCTAGAGCCTTTCCACTTGAGGGGTTACCCAATTTTGATTTATTACGAACAACTAAATGTCCTAGTAGTTCCTTGGTCCCCTGAGATCCCTCTCTTCTACTTGTTCCAGTCCTTGAATGGACTATCTCATCAAAGGATAAAACCATGGGATCTCTAGAACCTCCCAATTCTTTTATTTGTGACTCTAATTATAGATTTTTACCCCTACCAGGTCACACATCCCCACCATGAGGGACCTCAAAAGTTATACAGGGTATTTGATTCAAAAAAACATTCTTCCTTCACCACATCAGAACTCACTTTCCCTGAAAGAGCATACACAAAAGACTTGGGATGGCCCAAATCCTTCATCAAGAAACTGAAAATGTTATACACCATTGGATTACCCTCCCATGATCTAGATTTCACGACCTTTTAAAAATTTAGATTAGTATACACACCCAATTGCCTATGACTAGACAAACCGTCATCAACACTAGTTCCCAATACCTTGGCACCGCTTCCTATGTCTATAACCATCTATTTATCTAGGTTCTTAGTCCCACAACTATATGATTCCATCAATAAGACCATTTTTTCTGTAGGAGGTACATAAAAAAATCCATGATTCATAAACTATAGGTTGTATAAAACCAAAATCTTCACCCACTAAAATATAGAAAAACACAGTGGGCATTCTTGAAGAATTAACTTCCACATATACTTAGGGATAAATAGGGTGACAATGATCTCTAGTTCTAATATCATATGAAAAAATATCTTCCAATGATATTACCTAAAATTATCATAATTTAAGTGTTTTTAAATGATAATGGAAGGTTAAGAAAACTAACCCAAATCGCCAGTAATGGGGTGTGAGGCATCGTATAGAAACTGTAATTGAATTTGAAGAGATAGAACTGGGATCCATTGTAACAACGAGGTACACTAGAACAAGCTCTATCTAGGTATTCCACTAATTCAAAACGAATCATATTGTTTTTTGTCAAGTAAACCCATTGTTTCTCTATCATGTAAATACCAAATCGTGAAAATAAACCTATAAAAAAAATCCACTGAAGGTCACCTCTGCATGAATTAGGAAATAAGTGTCAAATTTACAAGGGTTCATGCCTCATTGAACTATGAGGATAAAATAAAAATATTCAGAAAGCTGTCGAACAGATTTGGGATTTTTGGGCTAAGGGAGATTTTAAAAAACTAGCGAAGAATGTCAGGGTTAGAGAAAAGGGAGAAGGGATGAGGAACCACTCCCTTGAAGGATATGAGAGGGTCATCCTCTAGGGGGGGCTCATTGGCCACCACTATCAAAGGGTGTGAGATATCATCAAAGAAAATCTCATCAAAAGTTCCCCTATATATTCTATTTGACAAGGGGGTTTTGATATTGTCTTTGAATAAAGAAATAAAAAATGATAGATTCAACTAATCAATTAGGTATAACACCAGGAAACTCATTAGAAAAAATATCCAGGTATTATTTTACAATCGGTATATCATTAATATATATAATTCCATTATTATCAGTAATATCTTCATGATAACATTCATTTCAACATCTTAATATTTTCTCAGCTTCCTGATTTGTTATTAGAGGTATTAATTCATTCCTCAATAAAAACTGAAACACTTTCATAAAAAAAATTATGGGTCTCAAAAATCTATCTTATAATGGTAAAAAAATATCCAATTCATATCCAGAATAAAATCAAACTCTACAAGGGGTAATAGAATAAGGTTTTTATGAAAATTATTTACATAGAAAACAACATAAATATTAATATAATTTATTTTTACCTTAATACATCCCCCATGTGTTTTACCAAAATTTCTATATTTATTTATAAAGGTTTTATTTCCAATTTTCCAAGAAAATTATTATAAAAGAAAGAATTTATAGACTGGGAATCAAACAAGGCATTATCATAATCTTAATAAATAAGAAATATAACAGTTACCACTTTGTTTGATGGCCCATCATCTAATGAAATATTTGAAAATGATTTCAACACATACTTCTACTGATATTTTTCATTCAACCTATCATTTTGGTTCTTCTTCTAATAGTCATATTCATAGTACACATCTCACTACATTGAAAAAAATTTAATTCCTTCTTTTAAAAATTTTCATTACCACTACGAAGATATTTTTCATACAATTATGAGCCATATGCCTCGACTTAACAAACTAGAAGAACTTCTCAGATTTCATAAGGAACTCCCCTAAGTACATTTTTACCACACCTATCACAAACTAGAAACTTAATTTTCTTACCTTCATATTTCTTTGAAGGGTTATTTCCCATTTACTGCCACCTAGACCACTTTTTATGCAACTTTTTATAGAACACCTGGTCATATGTAAAATCCATTTACATCTTCTCAACACATCAAACAAGTATCAATAAACATTTACATTCATAGAAAGACAATTTCATATGTTTTCTTGGATTTAATCCAAAGAAAAATCGATTAATTTTACTATCAATATCCTAGATAACATATGGTTCATACCTTGGTAAATGAGTGATATTTTATTCGTATGTGGAAGCTGAATCTTACACATTATATTTTATTTATAAGAACTATTTTTCTATTCTAAGTCAAAATACCTAAAAAATAATTTCTCAAGAAAAATATTATTAAACTCAACCCATTAATAACTCAATTTATTCCCTCTTCCTAATATTCTTAATCATAGACCACCATTGATCAATTTCAAATTCAAAATGGTATGTAGAAAGAGTAATCATTTGTTGGTCTAAACAACATACGACATCAAATATATTTTATCGGGATTTAATCCATCCCTTAGCTACCATTAGGTCATATGATCCCCTGAATTTAGGAGGGTGTTTCATTATAAAATCCCCCACTATCAACATATTACTCTAGGGTAGATCCAGATACCCGCTAACATAGATAAAAACCCATTTATAAATTGCATCAATTGATCCATAATAGTGAATAAGTTGTCTATTAGAATTGAAACCATTCAATGTTTCTTAATTGGACTGATATTCTCTTCTTGATGCCTTCCTAGATAATTTTCTATGTTTCCTCTACAAAAAACCATTCTGAATAGACATAGTTTAGATGAAGAAACATGATAATATTCAAATGATATAAAATGATAACCAAAAATTAAAATATCTTAAAGGTATTCAATTTCATTATCCTAACCTCTAAATTTATCTAAACCTTTATCTGATACCAACAATAGGGATCTATCCCAAAACATTATATATTATAGTGAATTGGAATAGAATTAGATTTCATACATTCCCATATATCTTTCAGTTTTAATGTTTTATAAAATTATGTTATTATCCTTACATAAATACATTTTACATCACAAGTGAAAACTTTCACTTAGTATCAACTTTTCCTACAAAATATTAAATTTAATATATAACACTTTTTCTTGAAAAATCTTCCAAATGTTCATGTTGATCTCACCCTTGTCTCTACTCATCCATAAAACCTCGTGAAAAGCATTAAAAAATTTTGTATAAGGATAAAAATATCAAAAAGGGACATAAAAAATGAAAACTATTAGGCCATGGATACTCATACAATTTTTATTTTTCAAAATAAACATTGGGTTCCAAATAAAAAATTTCATACCTAGGAAATAGAATTCTCTACCAAAAGATATTAAAAAAATATCATAAGAAATATTATAGGAAAAAATAAAAGTCCGAATAGTTACTTTTCAATCCTGTAAAAGTTATGATTTTTTTATAAAATTATACTTTTCACCCATAAGCATTAGAAAATACATTTCTTTAAAAATAAAATCTTTATCTCGCCTTATGAAATAATAATATTTATATAAAAATAATTGAAAGAATAAATAATAATATAGGTAACTTGAGGTATAATTTTTATATAACTTTTACATATGGAGTTACCTTTATGGTTACAAATGGAATAACCCTCACATTTACACAGGGAATAACCATCACGGTTACACTTGGAATAACCATCACGGTTTCACTTGGAATAACCCTCACGGTCAACATCCAAACAAAAATAGTATCCAACACATTGGAGGGATATAATAAATGAATACATAATTGGATTATAATGAAAACAACCATCATAAAAAACAATTACCAAAAATTATAACATCATCATAACACATAAAATCTTTCAAATATCAAAATATTATTTTTCTCCTTAAGAAAGCATTTACAGGTATTGAAATACAAATTACATTAAAAAAATTGAAAATAAAAAAAACATAGTGAATGAGGGGTTTTCTTGGAATAAAAATGTAATATTATAAAGGAATTATAATTTCAAATAATAATTATTATAATATTAAAATTCTTGGTCTCTTTATATATTAATATAGAATATTCCTTTTGTAATTTTTAAAGAAAATCAAAGCATTCCATATATAATATGTTAAAATATTATTTTTAAAATCCTTCAAAAGAAATAAAAATGATACATAAAAATATACTTTATAGTTAATTTATTTCCATATAATTACATTCACAAAATAGTTTTAAAAATATGGACGTTCATGAAAAAGAGGTTTATAGAAAACATTAAAAGAGGATTTTTAAAATAAAGTCCTTTACCCCAATTCTGACTCATCGCGTACATTTTTTATAATCCTAAAAAAAATCATGATAATTATTTAATTTACCAATACCCCATTTCATGTTCACGGTTATTTTTTTATTTAATATAATTTTATATATAATTAATTAATAAATTAAGTTCACATTGGATTTTTTGATTATATTCGACTCATATGTTCAAAAAGACTTTGGTAGGTTGACTAATATCAAGGAGGTCATTATTCCATCATCTAAAGAATTGAAATCTTGAAATAATTATCATTTTCATACATCAATTATAATTTTAAAACTAAACATAAAACATGTTTATTAAAAACTAACTATGTTACAATAGTGAAGATGGTAAGCCCTACATATGCATGGGAAACACTTCCATTTTTCAATGATGATTATAAAAATAAAGTAAGTATTATTATATATTTATAGAAATATAATTATACCATATATACCATATTATTTATTGAAATATACTTCTATATATCATCCATGTGATGTGGTGATGAAAAGCAAATCACATTTCTTCGGGGAGGTGGTAGTCCACACTAATGCACTGACAAAATGAACATTTTTTACAGTGAATATAAAGGTATGAAATTAAATGATACATTATGTATTTATAATGATAAATATTTCATGAATATTATATATATATAATAAATCCATAATTAAAAGTATGCATAACAAGAGGTTATGGAAAACGAATTACATCAGTTTGTAGGCAGTAGTGCACCGTACACATGATGGATGTTTTCGTTTACCATTTGATGGAAGTGGAGATGGATATATGTTATTCCATTAACATGATAACTTATAAGTATATGAAATATTTTTTTTTTCATATTTTAAGAAGATTTAAATAATCTATAAGAAGAAAGAAAACAAAAAAATTGGTTAAGAACTGTACCTCTTCTTCAGATAACCTATTAATGTTCACTCAAAAAACAGACCTAAGATCGTTTTATGATAATAAATGATTCTAGTAAATTAGCAGGTTGTAAGAAAGATATTTGGGTATATATAGGCTGAAATAAAAGGCTTTTTTATGTGAGAGGAAAAGAGGTCAGGAGATTCCATTTATAAAGATGGTTCCAAATTTATTTTTTCTAATCTACGATAAGGATGGTTTTAAATACGATCATCAATTGGGAAAATTTTTGGCAACATTTTCACACATATTTTTTCTTTCAACCCCAATTAACACTCTTAACAATTACAGTAAAGAAACAAATTTTTACTCATTATCTATGAATATATTTATTATAAATGGAATAAAATCGCACAAATGGACCATGGATGAAATAATCAAAAATATCTAATACATTTTTAATATTATAAGTTTTTTTTATCAATTTTAAATAATTTAATAAAACATTATTTATTATAAATCATCATTAATGTGATTTTTGATAATATTCTTTTAATTTGACTTTAAAAAATTAATTATAATAATTTAATTAGAATATGAACATTTATAACACAAATAATATTATATAACTATATAAAAAATTCATTTTACATTATAAATCACTCAGATAAAATTATTTTTAGAGTTTTTAAAATCATTTTTAATAATCTTCTTGTTGCCTATACACGCATTGTGTCATTATTGCATATACATTTTATGTAATTATTTTATCTCTAAAAATTAAAAATAAATTACTATGATGAAAAAATAATTCATATTAAAAATAAATATTTATTATATAATGTATCCAAAGTTTATCACCATATAAAAAATTTATAGATAATAAAGCAAAGAGAATTATATTTTTAACTTTTCTTTATATAGAATAATATAAAGGTCTAAATCATGGAAAAATGGAAAGAATAGGCCAAATATTTTACTTTTGAATGATTTAGGATGATATATACTCATATAATTAAATTAAGAAATGTTTTGGTTTCATTGTTTTAGTCATTTTCAATTTACATTTAACTTTAATTACATGATTTATACTTTATTGTGGTAATAAAAAATACTAAAGTTACAATTTATAATGTCTAATAATAAAAGGGAAATGTTTCCAAAATTTGGACCCATTGATTCCGAAAACATAATCCATATTTTGAAACTAAATTCAAAAAAGTGGTAGAAATTAATTTAAAATTAAGTTAGAAAAGTGTGATGAAAAATTTTTTTTTAGGAAAATGTATTTTCAATTATACGAATGTTTTTATAACAAAATAAAGTATAAAACTAATTTCAAAGAACATAAATAAATTATTTTTAATCCAAAGTAACCAATTAAATTTTAAAACTAATTGAAAATGGTAATTTATTTTTTAAATATATTTAAAATAAAATACATATTTCAATAAATATCTTTATTTTACACTATTTATTGAAAAATAAATATTTTTGAGAGATTCCCAAAAATTAATCCTAAGGTAATTTTTATACGATGAATTAAAAATGTATAAATTCATTTTTTCAAATTAAAACTTGATATTTTGAATACAATATTTTGAATAAATCCATATAATACATGAAAGTCCAATTTGGCTAAAAATAAAGATATTTTCCTTTTGATTGAAAAATGACATATTATTTTTATAATTAATATAAATCTATAAAATCTAATTAATTGATATCAGAAACTAATAAAAATAATTTATCTCTAAATTACATGTGTTTTTATAATTAAAAAGACACCAAATTAATAAGATTCAAATCATAGATAAGTTTGATTCATAAAACTCTAATCGAATAAAAACTATATATGTTTAGGTGATTTTTTCATCATTACCTTTTTTTTAAAAAGTGTTATCCCTTTTTAAAAAATTTAATGATATTAATGTATTACACTTTAGGGGTCAAGAAAGTTACTATTAATGGGAAAAAACCCATAAATTGACCATGGATGATATTATCAACCATTTCAAATTCAATTAGATGATTTTTTAGAAATTTTATATCATTTAATAAAAAAGTATTTATTATAAAATATCATTAATGTCAAATTTGATACTATTCATTGAATTTGACTTTAAAAACATCAAGAAAAAGATGATATTCGAATATAAGCATTTAAAAAAATGAAAGTATATTTTTATTTTATAAAAAATACACGGGGCACTATAAATCAATAAAATAGTACTACATTAAATATTTATAATACAATTTATTTAATTTTTATATTAATTGAATACATATTATGTCAGCGTTGAATAAGAATTTAAGTTAAATATTTCATCACTAAAAATTAGAAATAAATTACCACGATAAAAAAATTATTAATATTTCAATTAACCATTTGTAACTGAACACACATTATTTTTTATCCATATGTTAAAAAAATGAAAATATAATAAAATAAAAAATGGCATTTTTCACTTTTCATTACAAATAGTAATATAAAGGTCACAATGAATATTATATAGATAAAAAAGGTTTTATATTCTAATTTTGGATGATTTTGGATGAAATATACTCATATAATGAAATTAATTCATGTTTTAGGGAAAATTTTTAGTCCTTATAATTTTTTACACTTAATTATCCCATTTTACCATTACCGTGATAATAATATTTACCACTATTACTATTCATAGTGGCAAAAAATAAAGACTAACTATTTAAATTTCTTTTACCTCTTAATTCCAAATATATAATCTAATTTAAAATATTCAATATATATAAATGGGATAATTTAATTTAAAATTAAATTTAAAAAGATAAATGGAAAATGAGTTTTTAGAAAATATGTATTTATAATTTTAAAAATATTTTAATAAAAAAGTAAATTATAAAAATAATTTGAAAAACTATAATTAATTTTTTAATCCAAAATAACTTATTAAATAACTAAACTAATTTAAAGAAGAACTTTATTTTCAAAATACTCCAAAAAAATAAATTTTTTAATAAAAATTATTATTTTCACTATTCATTTCAAAATAATTCAATTTTAAAAATCTTAAAATTTAAACATAAACTAAATTTGATATGATAATTTTATAAATTACATCATTTTTATAATGTAAAATTTATAATATTTCCATAAATTAATTATAATCATTGATCACAAAAAATATATTAAAATATTTTTTGTAGAAAACATTTTTTTTAAGAATAAAATGACATTAATAAAATTTGAAGGATTATTTACTATGATTTTATCAATAAATTTATATTAATTAAGACCTTTATATATTTTTCATAAATATGTTAATCTTATTCAAATCTAATAATTTACCAGATATGTTACAACTATCAAATTTAAATAATAATATTTCATTTTTCATTTAGGCTTGGTTTTGTGTGTCCTATACGCTATGGAATATAGTTTCACTTTTAATATATTAGTGTGTTATAATATGTATGATATTACACACAATCGGAAAATTGGAAGTGTTGAAGCTCACAGTGATACATAATATTCTCTGGATGATTTTTAATATATTCCATATAATTCAAAAAGTTCCTAAGGGTTTACACTATGATACATAAGATATTTTATATGGTATCTAAGATATTATACTAAAATGTAATATCTCATAGAGTTGAATGTTTTGAAAGTACTGGAGATCATATTGATTCATAATATATTATAACAAATACAAAATATATTATTGAGAATATATAATATCTGGTTGAGAATACAGAAGATATGTCTTGAGGATTAGAATAAACTATGGGAACGTGTGTTGTGATATGTAATACATATTACATTTTATAAATAAGATCCTTCTAGTTGATACATATTATTCTTCAAGAGTAAAATTTATAAAAGTAATAAAATCTCACTACTATGGTATATAAAATAATTATTTATCACGTATGTTTTTTAAATTTTCAAATATTTTAAACTAATATATTTTTAATCAGCTATTACTTTACTAGAATTATTTTTATAATTAACATGATGTTGAATGATAAAACTATGATAAAATTTGATCCAGTCATATGAATGGATGAGAAGGTATTAATAAGACCCTCAAATGATAATTCTATGACTTCAAATAAAATATTTGAAATAATTATTAAAGTTACAATATGGATCTTTTATAGAGATATTTTTAATGAGTTTCAAAATGAGAATATATTGTTAATTTTTTTGATGTTAAAGTATTTAAATACCAAATATTTATGAAATGATAATTATGAGATTATGAAGAGGATAAGAAGGGTAATAAGATATGTGGAAGAGATAGATCAGACCTACTATTATTTAGAATATTCAGCATGTTGAAGGAAAAGAGAGAACCAACAACACTATGAGATATCATTATTCAATAATGATGAAGAAGGTAATATTGAGACAAGCTGATGTTGTTTCTACTAAACTTATCAAGCATCAAATAATTATGAGAAGACCAACCTACAATACCTGTATATAATAATGAATAAAGAACGAGTGAGACAACCAATTTTTATTATTTTTATGTAGAATAATCCTTAAATATGGTTGCAAAATAGATAAGAATAAAGACATCTTGGAATAATATTTTTCCCTAATAATAGAGAAGTGTAAACTGTAAATATTTTTGTGAAAATAATAGAAGAGGAATTCATTTGATATTTCTACATTTGAGTGAGAATATTAGATCCATTCAAGTCCAATAAAGAGACTTATTCATAATATTGATTATACTTCAAGAGGATATTGTTGAAACTAATATTCAAAGTGGAAAACCAGGTTTGTGTTATTGTTTATAGATAATAAGTTGGTGCTTTATTTACTTGTTAGGCCCATGCACTATATATGATTATTTCTTGGATAACAAGTTCAATAATATACCCTTTCTTATTCATCATCTTGATAAATAAAGTATAAGTATTATTTGATTGGGATAACAACCAATATACACTAGGGATGTCTTCATCCCCATAGGAGGAAAGCCTCGTTAATATATTTTCATTTTCACTATTATTTTCTTTCCTAATTATATTAATTTTAGGAAAAATTAAGGTGAAATGAGTTTGTGAGAAACATTTCTTGAATATGTATGGATATAAAAATAATTGATTTAAATTGGTGAAAATTCAAACACATTGATTCACCTCTACTTAGTGTTGTTTCAATGATCCTAGAGAAATAATATAAATGAATCATTTTTTTCGATACTTATAAAAATCATTAAAAATAATTAAAAATCATTAAAAATGTTTTTTATGCTTATAACATAGCCTATTGTATTTTCCTATTTATTTCTGATACATTTTATCATTTATCCCTAATTAAATTTGTATTAGACAAATTATTACATTCATATATATCTAATTGAAAAAATCTCAAGATAATTCATTTTATACCTTTGAGTCAATATTCAAAAACATCTAATATATCATAATTAATGATAACTTTGTGGGATCATTGATTTGTATCCCATAAATGGCAGCCAAGAGAACATGAAGCCTGAGTGACTATAAATGTGATTTCATTTGGTTCTTCCAAATTTTTAGTTTTATCCATCCAATAATGAAAACACATTTTTATTCAAAAAAATTCCCAACATTGTTAATCTTCCACTAATAGAATCCCTAAGAATAACTTTGTGGCACTGATACCACTTTCTATAATCATGAAATTTGAACACACCAAAATATATAGTCAAATAAGGGTGTAAATATTATTTTCTTGATATAAAATGGATATTATTCTCATAATTACGAGAAGAAACTAAACCATAAAATATCAATAATATATGCATTATATCAAGTAAATGAAAAATAAATGATGTGAGATGGATATTTTACATTATTCACCAACAAAGGCTACTCCATAAAGTATAAAAGGATGATATTTTTATATAGAGAGTAATAAATAATCACTATTGTGAATAAATGTGTTTAATAAGGATTATTTAAAAATTGAAGGCTCCCTCTCTTACTTATCTTTTAATGAATTAATTTAAAATAATGAGCATTGGAATGTTAACGCAATGATCACTCACAAGAATATCCATAAAAAGAAAAATCACTAAATTATCTATAGTTTTTTATTGGTATCCAATATATATTAAAAACATGGTATCTCTAATTTGTTCATAATAAATATTGATATTATATTTTATTTAATGAAAATTAAACTCCCATCTCCAAAATAAATGTATATTCTCTATATTTATTTCTAAAATATCAATATTTTGAACATCAAAATTTTTACTCCCCAAAATTAAATATGTTATACCTTTATTAGATATCACATTTGACGATTATAAATTAATTATAGCCAGATTTGAGATCCATTATATATCAAATATATTCATCATACAAAATATTTTATTTTTTAATTTACCCACCCATGATAATAATTATTTTATCATTCCATGTCATGGTGATTTCCAAAATTATCACCTCATCTCGACAAACAGTTCCTTCAATATCACTATATCCTGATAAAATTGGTTGTTTATAATTTTAAAAAAATTGGTGACTTGAACGACCTTAGAAAAAATATCTCAAGAATACAACATAATCCATATGCATGTGAAATTACTTACTCTAGAACTTATTCAATTTATTTCCACCCATTTGAACTTCAATATAGAAAATTGATTTTTCTAGATATTCACTATTATGAAATATATGAGTTATATATCCTCACATTTCATTCTTTTTATATCAATAAACGAATCTAAAATGAGAATTTTGACCTTCTCATCATTTATAAGGTTTTTTATACACTATAACATAAACTATAACATAAGTCATATGAAATCCATATTTCTAAATCTCTAACATGAACCATGATTAGAAAGACTCCAGCTACAATGGCTTATCAGCATGATACACCTCTTATTTTTCATCAAAAACTGGACTCATCCATTTTATAAAATATTTAAAAAAACCTACAAGGTAATGTTCTACCATAAATAACTCACTCTATATAAATGAGGCAATTCATTCATCTTGCTCAGATCCACCATGGTGTGGTAAAAACCACTATGGAATGGTGTGATATCCCATTAACAAAAACATTTTCAAATAAATAAGATTAATCACTAATATTATCCATGCCTTAAAAATGTAAAATGATTCTCCCAATACATTCTTTAAAAATTTTATTGAAAAAAATATACAATACCAATTCCAATTTTTTTGGTTAGATTAAAAAAACCTCCACACTTACTATCAGATGTTTTTATATAATGATTTCATGAAATATTTAGAGTAAACCTTGGGTGTGTATTTTATTAATTAATTATTGATTGAATTAGTGGTTTATATTGTAATAAAATATCATCCTCTAATGATTTTATTCAGATATATGTCGATCATGTGATAATATTACATGAGCATTGGCTAGGATACAAGTTTATCACGAGTGCTGACATGTTACCAGGGACTAAGTTTATTATGAGTGGTAATATAATTTCTATTATGACTATAAGGTAATTAAATATCAATGATAAGATACTGGTTAACCTACCATCATTAAGTTCACCTTGGGTGAATCTATAATAAATGAACCAGTGGTGAGACTTATAGGATAAATATCGTTATAGTAGTTAACATGTAATATTGAAAAGTATGGAATGTTTGATACCAAGGGTAATATAATAAATTTATGAGTCACTATCTACCAATGTTATCATATCATGTGGGTTAATAGTTTGTGTTTCTATCGTTCAACCATAAAAATGGGAATTATATGTCATAAACTATAGCTTTGGTTATCAAATATGAGTTGAAATAGGGTTATGTGTTGAGCCTAGTTTGGTGAAGCTCTATACCAAGAGTTTTTGGATTCACTACATAGATGATAAAATATTTGATATTATCCATGGCCTATAATGAGTCTATGTATGGATATATTATGCACATTGTGTGATGGGTTATTATCCATGGGCCTGGATGAGAGGGTACATTATAACTTGTTTTTATTATTTTTATTCCATTTATTTTTTGTAAATGTGATACATTATTCACTATAGAGAATATATATATATTCATGATACTACTATAAGTAAGAGACTATCAGATAATGTAAGTCTATATCCATGCCCAACATTCAATTGAATAGTTAGGGAAAGATCAACACAATACACTTAATAACACCTATATTTTATTATTCTAGATGTAGACCACATAATGAATCAAATATTGTATTAGTAAGTGGAACGACATCGATTAGTCTATGTTTCTATCAAAAGAAATGTAATCTGACTAATTTCTAAAAAATTTATTTTCCTAGATAAATTCTACTTGATAACTCCCTATCATGGTCAAACATAACACATTCCTTGTAATGAAACATTTTTTATCTTATGATGGATGCAATAAACTTCTTAACTCGTTGTATTTTTAAAAGTGGTCATAGTACAATTAATGACTCTCAAAATTCAAAGGTTAGATATCGGCCAGCCAATAACACAAAAACATCTCTAGTGGGACACATATAAATTTCTGACCATATCTTTTATTTAGATAGAAACATGAAACAAGATGAATCCAAATTTATAATTGTAGGAAACTTGCTAGTTTATGGTGGCTAAATATTGTGTTCTATACCCACTTATATTCATCTAATTAGACCTCAGGAAACACAATCATAATAAATTTATAAAATAGTGACTAATCTAAATTACTAACATGATCTGAAGTAGTTAGGTTTAAACCTTGAAATAGCATGGTTAGTTCATGAGGACTTGATATGTTATTTTTTACCATGATACTAATGTTATGATATTAAATTATATGAATCTGACCATTAATACTTATTGAAATCCTCTAGAACATGTGGATGCATTCATGGAGTCAAGTGGTGACCCAATTCCATCACTAGGGAATGTTTAAGAATGAGGATGTTACAATGGATCCATACTATTTATATATTAGGATTGATCATGTTTTTAATGTCATGGTGAAGATTAATAAACTATGGAATAATGAATGTTATTATACCTATAAAGTGTATAATCCTTGTATCCTTGGTTATGTAATGTAATTTTCATGTATATTTCATGATGGTTAGTATATCAAATAACAATTTTTTACTGGAAAGTGATCCTGGATATGCATAGTGGTTGGAAATAGATGTTTTTCATATTTAATATATAGAGAATGAAAATAGTGGAAGTGAGTAAATCATGTTTGGAGTGATATTTTAATAAAATGATAATGACATTAAAATAATAACAAATATATGTAATCATTATAAATAAATATATGCATAAGAAAAAAATTCTTGGAGAGGATGGTAAAGTAAAAAAAATGGATGGATGAAGTGTTATAACACATCATGGATTTTTAAAATTATATTATGATGATTGTCATGATGAATTTATAGTAATATGATGATTATATTTATTTGAAACTATATTGATGAATAATACAAGAGATCTGATAAAAACTATATTGATGAATGTAAGTAGCAATACATTTGAGGAATTACCACATGATGCAATATAATAGTAAAAAAAGTGTCAATGATTCTATATGAATATAGAGATTAAGTATTCTATATGATCACATTATATAATGACACCATAAATTATGGACAAATTATTATATATCATATTTAGTGATAAGGAGTTATTTTGGGCATGATAAAAAATTATGAAGTGCATTTTGGGGGAGTCTTATTTGGTATTAAAGAAGTGTTTAGTTATTTTTTTAAAGTTAGGAAGGAAACCATTTGACCTAGATAAATAGTTTTAATACTATTGGTGTGGATATATTAGTTAAAAATTCACACTTAATTCATGGTAATCAAATTTTCACCAATTTTCAATTATTTTGAATCTATATGGCGATTTTAAGGGTTAATATTTTTGTGAGTGTGAACATGTTATACCATTACTATGTGGTCCTATGATTAATTTAATATATGATAGCCATTGATAATTTTTATATTTATAATAATTATATTCATGTAAAAATAATAAGGATTTATATATATAGGGGGCATGTAATTACCCAAACAATTTTATAAACTTTTTTCTTATATGAGAGTAATGATTAATTTTTTAATTTTCTTTTGATACTAATGAATGTGAGTATAAAATAATGTCATAGAGAAATAATTACAAATGATAATATAAATATTATTCCATTATTTCATTAAATAAAATAATAAACAAATATTATTTGATCATCATATATAAATTAAAATAGATATGAGTAGGTAATAAAGGTAAATATAATGATCAAGTGATGTAAATTTTATTACTCTTAGTATCTATTAACCATAAATAATAGGATTAATACAATATAAATATTGAAAACTACAATTCATATTATACAAATTTATTTATATGTTTCAAATATATAATTAAATGAAATTTTTTACTTTAATGTAAGATATTAAATATCAAAGAGAAATATTATATATATATTAAGTATATTTGGGAAATAAATAAATGTAAATATATCCTAACTCAAAGTTTCTTATCAATATTTAGATATATAAACCTCAATAGATAGAAAGAATAGAATAATACCTGAAATTGACATGTTATATGCAAAATAAGAATTTTGGTTTAGAATATAGAAAAAATATATAATGGAATATGAGTTCTATATTTTTCAAATTATCATTAGGTATATTATGATTTGAAATTAATATTATATAATCTTTACGTGTATGTAATTTATATATTTTTTAAATATTTTTTAACCATTGTAAATAATATATTTTTTATATAAAAATCATAATTATTAAAGGTTGAATAATAATGAAATTGTATAAAATAAAAATTATTTTTAATGAATATTAGATAACTCTCACATTAAAAAATTGATTCTATAACATACTATGAGTTTTATTTCCAATTTTTATGGATTTATTTGAAAAAATGAATAAGGAAGGCATTATAAAAGCATTTTTCCCATTGTAATAGTCATTTTGTCATTGGAAAAAGAAATTTTGCAAATTAATATGATTATTAATTGATCATTAAGGTTAAACTTATTATTCTCATTAAAGAACCGAAAAAAAATTAGAAATAGTATATTTAAAATTAATAAATAATTTATATTCATAAATTAATCATAGTGTAAATATATATATATATATATATATATGAGTAATTTTTTAAATGGTTTTATTAAATAACACAAAAAAATTGAATGATTTTTTTTAATTAAATATAAAATTTAATTTAATAAATCAATTTCTCATATTTATATATTATTATCATAAAATTTATAAGGGAGTCACTGTGGATGTAATATGTTTGATGAAAGAGTAGTGAGGGTGATTAATTCAAAGAGTTTAAGTTATAATGTAACTATAATAATAATAATTTCATGATAATAATTAACCATTTATAAAAATGGATTTACAGTCTGAATATGTTATTATATAAATCCTTACAATTATACAATGTTTTAGGGAATCATTAGACAAATAAAAATATTAATTTACTTATTAGGTAATATATTTTAAAAAATACAAATTTTAAAATTAATTTATATTTTTAATTAGTAAATAATTTAATGATTAATTTAGTGTTTATATATATGTAAATGAGTACTATATTATATATGGATGTGATGATAAATTAAATGTTTTATTTAATGGTTAATCAAAAAATTGTATAAGAATTATACTTTATAATGAATTTAAATTTTTTTTTCATTTAATAAATGATTTTCTCATAATTAAAGAAGGAAAATAGTAAAATCGATAAGCAACATGGAATAAACTATTTGAAATTTGGTAATTGTGATATTTTTATAATTTTTAGAATCAACGTTATATTTAGTTGTGAATAATAAAATTGTATAATATGTGAGTGTATTATGATGTAAAGTGGTTTTAATAACTTATTTTTACCTTTATTATAACCTACTATATGTGATATTCATGAATTATATGGTTCTAAAATACATTACTTAACCTCTTACACATAATGTAATATTTATAAAATCATAAAACAAAATTTAAGCTACTAAAAAATATTTTTTATTTAATCTTTTGTACTTCATATTAAATAAACATTATTCAGTTGTTAAAGAATTAATGTTTATAAAAGATATTTTTTAATTAAACATCATTATATTTTTTTCAGAACACATTGTCTGGAATCTATTAGTGAATTTTTAAATAAAAATATATTATTACCATGATTCTATTATTCCAAAAAATAATTATAAATTTATTATTTATGTTTTACTAAAAATATAATCCTCTATATCTATTTTTCCACATAGAAAATAATATTTTAATGTTTTCCTTCAAATTTACTCTCTTAAAATATTCAATAATTTTTTTTAAAATTCAATAATTTTTCTATCAAGTTTTTGGAAATATCTAAGTAATGTATGTAATTTATCTCTACGGACCCTCTTTTTTATAATATTTTTTTGGGAACCTATATTTTAATTTAATCTTTATACATATAAATACTATATAAAACATTTTAATAATATTTATAAGTACATTCACTGATTTTTAATCCCATTCGTAAAACAACATTCATGGCTTTGTAATATATCTAGAATAATTCTTCATCAATATTTTATGAACATTTTATATATTATTTTAAAATATAAAAGAATGTTATGTAATTTTGGTATTATGGATAAAAAATATTTCAGACTGGTAAAATATTTTATTTGGGATAATATATATATATATAGTTAAAACATTATATGGATCTAAATAAGAATACTTCTTATATTAGAACATATTAATTTATTGATTGCGATCCATTCAAGAATTTGAGTTTTTTTTTGTGGTGGGTTTTTTCCAATACACAAAAGGAATGTATTGGTTAAATAATTATATTTGTAAAGGTTATTTTCCAATAATTTTAATGTTTTCATTTTTTAATCCCTTATGAAATTTCTTTCATTATTTTTTTTACAATTTTATAAATGTTGTTATCAATAAGAGATCATTCATAGCGTAAATGAAAACATTTTCACTAAAATACAGTAAAACATGACATTAAATTCTTATAATATTATCATTATTATAAATTTCTATTTATTAGAGTGTAATATTCTCCATATGATATCCTAATTTTATTTGGGGATTTTATAATTCTTACACCCACTTCCCATTGTTATTAGTTACCTTTAATGATTACCATATTGTGATGAATGATTTATAATCCGAGTTCTTGAAGAAAATTTACCTTTAATATATTTTCATTAGTTATCTAAAAATGTTATGAATTTAGGGGGATTAAAACTATAAAAAATATAAATTTATTTTGTGATGGTTCATCTATAGAAATATCATAAATTATTTAAAATTATCCAAAACAATATGATTCTTTGGGGACAAATTTTGGTAATATCTTTTTGTTATATTATTTATAACACAAGGATTTATATATAATACAATGGTGATGACACTTGAAAATTTGATTATGTCACCATGGTGATGATAATTGGTAATATGTTTATTAATTCTAGATTCATGCATTACTTAATCCTTTGTAATAAATTTTCCTTGATGATCCCATTAATGAGTATCACCCTAATGATCAATTGATTCCATACCTCACATTAAGATCACTACATTATAAACATCTCATGATGATATCATCATTACCTATGTTTTATTTATACATTATTTTATTTCTTAATGACTCCTTGATTAATCATTTTTCATGAATATTTCACGATTACTTATCTAAAATAATTATTAATTATATTTCCAATAATTTTTACTATATTTTACTATAACCCATATTTGTTATAGTATTATTACCTAAAAAAATATAATGTTTTTCTAAAAATCATTATGAGAACATTGGATCCCCCTTTTGTTATATTTTTTTATCCTCCAAGGAAATTGAGCATATTATGAGCAATAAATGTTATAAACATCCCATTAATGTTGTGAAAAAAATCAGAAGACTATTTATTTAAATTTTGATCTATATCATTTCATATTAAATGTACTTATTTATTAACATAACTAGACTTATGATTATGGGATATAGAATACATATGTTTATAAAATTCAATAAAACATATGAATTTTTCTTGAACTGACCAAGATCAATTGGTCACATCACCCAATATGGCCTATCATAATGTCGGTGGAATGTTATCAATCACCGCATGCTGGAAACTAGTGTTTGGGAATCAAATTATACACCTTTGAGAATGAATTTTACCAAAAAATAATATATAATAAATGAAATATTCATAGAATTCTGATTTGACCAATCCATATGTCATAGAATCAGGAAATTCAAATAAATAATTTGTAAAATAAGATCCAACCAAAAAAAACATACATGAATAAAACTTGAAATCATAAACATCCTAAATTTAACATAACCAGACATTAATAAAATGATATACATAACTGAAACAAATAAAATTAAAATGTTAGACCATGGAGACATGATTTAAAAGATGGATAATGAATAAGAAACTAAAAAGGAATTTATAAAACATTATCCTGTATATATCAAATAGAAGATCTAAACATGTCCCCAATAAAATACCAAAAATAAAAGATAATAATCAACAACTAAGTCCAAGTGTTACTTTTTCATACAATTCATTAAAAATCATAAGGTATGTATACAAACATTCTATGTGTATATAAGGTGTTAGAAATAAACCATAGTATTCATCCTCCATACACACCATGTCGAGCGATTAATGGTTAAGACATAAAATTACAATTTATTATAAAGATATAACCATATTATTATAATTTTGTAAAATAAGTAATATCAGTTTCCCATATATAACACTTAATTTTAAAATAAAAAGATATGAATACTTAATTGAAAAAGGTTTTTAAAACGTTACCTATAAAGAAAATGATGTGTTGATTAAGGGAAACAAAATTAATGCATCACATTGAAAATTAAAAATATTTCATCATTTTTTAGGAAATGCAGTAATTATAAGGAATGAATGTAGATAAAACATAATAAATTGTAATAATTCACTTTAGATGATAAATTATCCAAAGTATTAACTTAAATAAATTAAAACAGAAAAAAATAGATTACATTCCATTTAAGAAAAAAATCTACTTTGATGAACATTATAAATGTGAAGTTAATAGTAATAATAAACATCAACATTTTTACCATAAATACTAATCATAATAATCATCTTGGAAACACTTAATATCCATAAAGACATTCTCAGATAACAATATAATGGAACTCATATAACTACCATACCTAATGATCCAACATCCCAGACACTCATTTTACCCTTCCTAGTCTAACTAAGAGGAAACAATACTTAATAAGATAAGATTCTAAACCTGGGACACAAACTAAATAATGATTATACACTAGAAAAACACTCATCATATGAACTTCTTCCTTTCTCTCGAAGGATTACCATTTAACTTATAGAGGTAATATATATATACAAAATACAAGTGAACATAACATTTAACACATAAGATAAAAACATATAAATCAATACATAACCTCCAACCACTCATCAAGAATCATCCTCTTGTAATAATATCAATGAAATAATAATAATTAAAACTCTCATTAACTAATCCATATTACATGATCACCACAATTATATAATAAATATCTAACAAGATTAACATCAGTGGAATGGATATCATAAAATATCAATGTAATCGGAAAAATTTAACAAATATATCTTACTACCTTTGAGAATATACTAAAGATATTAAACATACCATTTTAAACCCGACCAAAACATTCAATGAAATGAAAGAAAATAAAATATTAATATTCCTTTCTAATGGAAAAAGTAATTTTATAGGTAACCATTAATAGAAAATGCATAGAAAAATGTGATAAAAACAAAATATTAATTCATTTTAATTCATAAGAAACTATTTAATCAATTTTCTTTCAAATTAATTCCAGAAAAAGAAGTTGAATTTTAATCCAACAAATTATATTTATCCTTTATATTCAATTAGTTTTTAAGTATTTGAACATATAAAATCCACCTAAGGAATAAAATAACACTGAATAATGTTATGAAAAATTGATAAAATAATAAAATATAGATGATTTAGAATTTAATTAAATTAAAACCCAATATTAATACATCTTTCACTTAATATTAAATCAATAAAGAATGTTTCATAAATACACCTATTGAAAAATAATTAAATGTAATAAAAATCAATGTTTTCCACTCAAGGATGGATGATTAGATCTCAATATCCATGATTAGTCCATATTATTAACAATCATAGATAAATTCCATTGTTTTAGAAATCCTATGCCTCTATATCCATAGGGAAAGAACAAAATGGAGGAGGAATGATGAATATGATGTAATTATATAATTTGATAACCTTACTAATAGATATCATGATCTTTGATGCAGAAAGACATGCTTAAATTGAAGTGTAGAGGAAGAAAATTCAGGTTTGAGGTGTCTTAGGTCCAAGAGGAGATCTCTGGAATTGGGAATGTGAAATCAGCGGCTTTCAAAATAAGTTATACATTCAAAAAAATATTTTTTATAAGTTTTTTTCATTGGTAAGGTGACTGAGTAGGTGAACCGTGCATGTTTCTTATGAAATTCATTGGTTCCCTGAGAAATATCTAAAAAACATGAATTTTAACCTTAGCTCAAATTAAAATCCAAAACTAATAAACATAAATTTTAAATGCTTTAAAATGACATCATGGGTGTGAAAATTATCCAAAACATACCAATTTCTACCCCCAGATATTCCTATGTAAAATGGATGATTCAATAAGAGACGAGGATTACCTTCTTCAATTGATACATGATACAAAATATAAAAGGGAACCATTTTTAGACTATAATAACTGATCAATAAGAATAATGATATAATAAATTAAGTACTCTGAAGATCCATCATCACCATGTATATAAAATTGATAAACTTATTGGTTCAGGAGACAAAGGAAAAAAATATGTTATCCTAATAAATTATATATAAATAACATTAATAAATTAAAAACTATTTTAATAATTATGATATAAGTTTGAAAAAGAATATATAAATCCCTATTGTTCTAATTAACTAACCCGTAAAATCCCTTATGAATAGAAATGACTTGGGGAGGTCAATCCTTTCTAGTGACACAAATAAAATGATATCATACTACTGGAGTCTATCCAAATTTTATTCCTTATATAAATAAATTCTATAGATAATAGTTTCGTTCATAAATAATCAATATGAAAAAGTAGGTTCAACAAGAACACTTATTCAGTGGGTTATTTCACCACATGAATGGGAAACTATTCCAAGAAAACACTAACAACACTAAGAGGGAGATGGAAACAACAATACAAGATATCTCACTAAATTTAGATGCCAAGATTTTCCATTAAAAAAATAACATTAAATTAAAGGAATCATAAAAAAGATTATATAGGGAATAAATAAAACATTGAATGTGGTAAAAACATCATGTAATAAACATAATATATTAAGATATAACCTCATAAGCAATGAGTTAAGTTTGTAGAAAAAGGGAATCTATAGAAAGGGTATAGCTAGATCGTCTATTATTAAAAAAAATATCCTCTATATAACCATTATAAATGAACCAACCAAACATAGCTTTAACAATTATTTGGATCTACATGACAAGATGGATTATTACGACTTAGATTATTGCACTGATGGAGCACTATAGATTGCCTATGATAATATATTTAAGAGATGAGAAATTATTTCTTCTATATACTATAACCTATCTATATTGATCAAACCACATTCCTCTTTTCCCTTTATAATTCCCTTTACCACCTCCATGTATATAGCATATTTCATATATCCCTAGAACCCCGATCATAATTTCTTTGGATTCCATGACTAGATTCACTAACTCTATATAAAAGGGTAAACCAAGAAGATAAACCTCATAATTAATAAATGGATTGATAACTCTTCCAAGACACCGATCTTTTCTCACATCACCCAAAACTAATTTTGATATGTAGAGTACTAGATTACTAAATTGACGATCATACACCAAACCTGATTGATCATTATACATGAAGAAATAAAAGTATATTACATTAGATACATTCACTGTTTGAAGAAAATACTATTGAATGAATAACATCTTGATTCCTTCCCAGGAATGTCCTCCCATTTTCTTAAGCTGAATAATAAACTTCCTCTACATCCAACTTGTACCATCAATCATAAATGTGGCGAAATTAAGATTAAGAGGCTAAATAATTTCAATAATATTAAGGATTAGATAAATATTACTAAGCCACTCTTCTACTTCATTGGAGACTAATTCTCCCAATAAAGTTGGAGGACTCAAAATTATAAACCCTTAAACCCAATTCCAAGGATAAACTAGGATGATATAAATAATAACTTTAATGAAATGAATAGTTTAGATTAATTAGTAGAGAAAATATTTATCAACTAGAGGGTCTACTTTTGGTAATTCATATTTTTTTTCCTACTGAGGATTGAAGAAGAATTATCTTCTAGGAAAAAGTTTAAAATAATCAAAAATATAAAATATAATTAAAACACAATTCAATATTATCAATTATATTAATGAATATAATCAAATAAAACCATATATGAAGATCATGGAACTAATATTTAACCATAATTTCCATAACTTATTCAACAAAATGTAAAATATAAGGAAATTTCAAAAACAAATCCTTGTTTAAAATAATTAATATCCAATTTTCTGTTCAATGAATAGTTTTACTAAAAAAATCAAAAAATCCTTTTTTAAAACATATGTACATTTAAATCATACATAAAAACATATAAAAAAACATTACCGTAGAATTATTTTTCACTACCCAAAAGATTTAATAAATCCCCCTGTAAAATCACCACGAATAAGTTGATAAACTTATTAAAAATTAAAAATAAGGAAAATTTAATTTTCAGAATCATTATTACACTGTATTTTAATAGTATAAATACCAAATCTATATAAAAAACATTATAAAATTTCAAGGTATTAAAAATAAATGTTTAAATTTTGTTGAAATTTATTACCCCATTTAAAATGTAAAAACATTATATTAAGTGTTTTATAAAAAAAAATATTGATTTTAAATTCATAATATTTAATCCAATATCAAAATAACAACCAAATTTGATTAAATAACTCTAACACCTCTATGAATTTCTTAATTTAAACCAAATAATAAATAAAAAATAATTGAGGTCATTAAAACCTTTAGGAAATTAAAAACATAACAAGAGAACACAATTACCAAGTTGTATGGATTGTGGGAAAGATCTATATCCCATGAAAACTATCTGTGAAGCTTACCAACTCACTTACAACTTCCATGAAAGAGGGAATTTCCCAAAAAATGAAGGATAAATAAACCCCAAAATTGAAATTACAAATTCCCGACATCCCCAATTTAAGCAAGATTTTATAGTAATTTTTTTAAAGAAACTTATTAATACCTCTATCCCGAGCTTTAATGATCATATATTCTATATATATTGACTCCTTAAATATAATGATAAAAAACTAGGCACTGATACCATTTTTTTCATAAACCAACCCAGGTCAACATACCACCTCACCTAAGTTTCACATTATAAGGCCTTATGCATGTTATCGATCACCATGGGCTAGAAACTACTATCATGACATCCAAATATGCACAATTTGGAAGCATTATCTTAGATAAAAAATAGTAAAAAAACTACTTTCATTCAAAAGCCTATCATGACCACCCCCAAGTTAAAGAAGTACGAAAATCAATTTTTTTTTTTAAAATTAGATCCAAACAAATGAAATGTAATGGAATGAATAAAACTAAAAATCCATAAAAATACCATGTCTACAATAACCAAACCATAATAAAATTTTATACATACCCTAAATAAATACAATAGAAAAGCGTGGCTAAGGTTCCATGATACATAAGATGAACCAGAATGAATGAAATGAAAAGGAAAACCCAAAAAAACTTCCACCATGAATAAAGTTAATAATATTCATTTATCATCACTAAAATAGAAGAACCAAAAACAAATTATCAATTACTAATCCTATGAAATACTCCTCTTCAACTTTTATATAATATCATAAGGCCTATATGTATACCATGAGTGTGTATATATGGTGTAAAAAATAATGGTTAGTAGTTATCCACCCTATTCCCCAAAAATTACCATTAATAATTCATCTATAAAATTTATGTTCTAAGAAAAGATATAAAAATTTATATATATATTTAATTTTTAATAAATAATACAAATATTAGATTCATGTTAGTAAAATTTTATTTTAAAATAAAAATCCAAATATACTTTACTAAAAATTGTTTTCAAAACATAGCCTTAAATAAAAACTATTAGTTGTTCAAAAAAAAATTAAAATATTACATAAAAAACAATCAATATTTTCACATTTTATAAGAAACACTTCAATTCCTTGAAAATAAATTAAGAAAAAACATAATAAATAGAAACCATAAACTTTAGAGGAGACAATAATCTAGATATTGGCTTAAGAAAACTAAATGGTGAATTTTATAAGAAAAAACTAGAATAATTACATTGTTAATAATCTATTTAATAAAGGAAAATTATACATTTTTGGAAATAATAAAATGGAATTCATTATTTATAATAAACATAAATAAATTAGCCATATCTAATAATAATAATAATAATCCTCATGGGAATACCTTGGTTCCCTAGATGTGATCTTGGGAAAAATAATAACGTAACTCATCTAATTGGAATTCCTAATGACCTAAATAACCACACACTAAGTTTTATCCTTATAGGATTTACTAAGAGGAAAAATACACTATGTAGAGTGTAGTCAAAATATATTTCAAAATAAAATTTAATACATACCATCAGAACATATAATCCTATACTTTAACTCTGAGAGCCCATAATGAATCACTGCTTATGATAATAAATATGAAATAACAATAAAGAAAATCATCTATCACTAATCCATATCATCATAATACTATAATTATATAGTCAACATCAAAGGGGATTGATTTAAAGGGAATATTATATGATCCATATTGATATAAATGGGAAAACATGAAAATTTATATTACTACATTTGAAAATATACTAAGGACATCATATTTCCCATTTTAAATCTAAAAAAACATTTAGGTCAATGAATGGAAACACAACCTTAATAATATTTTCTATCAAAAAATGTCTATTTTATAGGCAACCAAACATGGTGTAATTATTAGAAAACTATTATAAAATATTAATCATAAATAATTATAATTAATAAGAAATAATTTTATTAAATTCATTCCAATTTATTCTATAAAAAAATATTTAATTTTATCAAATAGCTAATGTGTATTATTTCTATTTAATTAGGTTTTGGGTATTTAAATGTATTAAATCAACCATAAAAATAAAATTTATTTTGACAAAAACAGGAGGAATTAATGCAATCATGAATTAAAGATATTTTTTTATTCACAGAAACTAAAAACCTAGATTAAAACCTTTGTCACTCATTTTTCAATTAATAAAAGAGATTTCATGGTTACATATTGTAAAAAAATAATTTAATTTATTAAAAATAGATGTTTTCCACCCAAATAAGGAAGACTAAATCCCAAGATGCCAAAATAGACCCCTATTATCAATAATAACACTTAAATTACATGTATTCCAAAAATTGTAATCCTTTATGAATATAGGGGAATAATAATAAAGAGAATGAATGTATATGATATAGTAGAGAGAGAACACGAGAACCTTACATAGAGGGAACATGGATTTTGATGAAGAAATCCAAGATCAAATCCAAGTAGAGAGGGATAGGAGAGGTGGTAGGCATGGGGGAGGGTTGGGAGAAGAACATTGATAATAAAGAAGATGAATGGGAGGTTTCCAAGGTAATATCCCATTTTAATAAATAAATTTTAAAAAAATATTATAATATAGTTAATGTGAATACATATGAAATTTGACAATGGTGTCTTTGAAAATAACTGGATCCCTAGGAAACCCCTATAAAATCTCAAAATTCAGATTTAAAATTAAATAAGAATACAATATAAATATATAAAAATTTTAAATACATGAAGATTATATATTGGTTGTGAGAGCGTTTCTAGAAGTGGGTTAGGTAGTATAGGTTTGGGGTGTATCATTTGATATATTTGTAGAAATTAGTAATTTTTTTCTGAATTAGGAAATAAAATCATATAATTGAAATTATTATTTCCGGAAAACTAATAAAATATAATGAATAAGATCTTAGATATTAAACATTTAGAGTCTATTTATATCAAGTAAAATAATAGTCTTATTTTTTATAAAAATTTTCATTGGTGACATTTGGGTTAAGGATTTGGTGAGTGAACATTTTTAGTAACATTAATATGTGTTCCAAGAATGAATTTAACGTGTAGAAATTTATATAGGTATTGTTATTTCATTAATTATAAGTTATTAAAAATTATGATAATGAAGAGTAAACAGTAATAGTTGTTCCTCATATAAATTTAACCTGTTCAAATTAAAATCCATGATTATGTTTTTTTAATTTTAATTTTGATTCAATGAAGTTGAATGTAAAATAATTTCATAGATACCTACGTTAATGTTATAGGAATAAAATATTAATAATTTTTATTCCAATAAAAGAAAAAAATTATAAACTTATCAAATCTAAGGTTTAATAAATATGGAAAATTAATATATGTAAATATAATGACAAGGAGTTCTAAATACAATTTCTCATATTCATAAATAATCAATAATATTTTCATGAATATTATGAAAATACAAAAAAAATATTTTCCATAGAATGGAGATTTATATATATATATATACCAAATCATTTAAAAAAATTTATTTTAGTAATTATATGTATAATGTCTAAAATATATGGTATATATTATATAGAATGAGTATAAAATAGTTGAATAAAAATTCAAGTAACCATATCCCAATTCATATTCTTTATTGAATATTGTACCTATAAGAATCAAAATACAAAGGAAAAACATAACAATATATTAAATTGGGTTGTTCTTTGTATATCATGGTTTTAGGTTTAGAATGAATAAATTATAGTGGAAGTTATATGGGTTATATGTTTGAGGGATTAACATAGGGTATTTATTCATTTAAAATGACGATTATATAAATTTTAGGTGTTACAATTTTTTAGATGTAATAAATATATATTATGAATTATAAATAATAGATTGTTTAAATATAAATATATAATTATTATATAAGAAATAATAATTAAATTTTATAATAAAATAATTTGTTCATTAAGTTATTAAAAACATATACCACAAAGAAAAAATGATTTTATAGTGCACCATAAGTTCTAATTCTATTATATATAGAATTATTATTAAAAAAGAGTTTATGTGGACACTATAAGAGTATTTATTCAAATTAAACACTAATATTTTAATTGGAAACTCAACATTACAATATTAATATGTTTTTTAAATTCTCATTAATGTTAAACATCATATATCCAATAAAATACATAATAAAAATTTTAATTCTGTACATTATTTTAATAAATAAATTTTATTTATCCTTGAATAAAAATAGAATTATTGTAATATTTATTATAATGATTATTTTTCTGAAAATGGTTCTGTAAATTCATTTTCAATAAATGTAATATTTTTTATTTTATAAACCAGCCTGAATACCCAAGTACTCTAATACCCAATATGACACTAACATATCTCGAAGGTTATTCTCAATCTTTATTGGTTTAAGACTAGGACTCGAAATTATAAAATATAAATGTGGGAAATAATTTTCCCCAAACATAGGGGAAGAAATAGAGACATATTAGTATGATAAAAAACACAAAAGGGAGATAGTACCAGAAACCATAAAGTTATATGAAAATCCCAAATTGTACATCATCAAAGTAAACAATGTCAAAAAAGGAAAAATATATGCCCCAAATGACACGTCCCACCAAGCCCAAGGGTATCAAGAACATCAACCTCTTCAAAGAGGAACCTCCCCTTTACTCGAACCTGGAAAGAGAAAATCTGCAAATTCGTGATGGAAAAGGTTGGGTGTGGGGTAAAAGCTAATGTGGGGTCCCACCATTTATTCCTTAATAAAATTCTAGAATAATAAAAATAATATTCCTTTCAATTATAATAAAAAATTGGCATTGAAGCAAATTTTAATATTTAAGACCAAACATGAATTCATTTCAGTTTCTTGGAAAAAAAATTCAACATGGATTAAATTAGTTTTTTATATAAAATGGTTTATATAAATAAATAAGCATGAGTAGAAGATGTTTCACAATCAATAGAATACATATTAAATAATTATAGTGAGAATCATTTTCATATTCCCAATTGTATGATAATTTTTAGAAATAATATCATCACACATCTCATATTAGTGGTCATGAAATGTATGTGTACACATGTCCCTCAATACCATGCCAAACAAGACACATGCACATCTCACCAGGGATAAGATATACTGAACATGGATTTTATAACAGTTATAATCGTCAATCCATTTCAAGGTAATTTCTATAATAGTGTTCTTGTAAAAAATAACCCACTAACTACCCAACCTAATATGTGGTCAATCAATCAATAGAAAAAGGGTAAATAATTTCATTTAAAAATATGTTGCCATTTCCCACATTTCTTTTTCAAAATTCCTATCAATGTTTAAAACCAAAACATAGTTTTGTATTATTACATATATTTTCCATTAAAAACCAATCATAGGTATTTATAAAATAAATATAATCCATTTTACCAAATAAATAATTAAATAAATTTTGAATTTCCATCAATTTCAATTTACAAATAAAATTAAAATTCCATCAAAATTAGGGGTTCTACCCAAAATTCCAGGCCAAATAAAATCAAATTTCCAATTCTTATCAAATTGGATTTTCATAAATCAATTGAAGTAAATTTAAATTAAAAGAATTTTAAGGTTTAATCAATTGAAAAATATTAAACGAATCCACCTACAGTTATCTTGGAATCAAAAAGCACTCAACGAGACTCACTAATGGAAAAAAATCTTAAAAGATATTGGAACTCAGCCTAGAAATTTTTTTGACAACAAATAGTTTATATCCATTATTCCTAAGATAATCAATCACAATCCATTGTGGAATAGAGAGAGATATGGAGGATACCGCTTACCTAGATAGATACACCACAATCGACATGATGATGAATCACTAAATGAATGATCTGAATAGATTTTAGATAACCAAAATTGGGTGGCAATAGATTTACAATGAGAGGGAAGGAAAATTGGAGGAATGAAATGAGATTTTCATATGATATTCCTTTTAAAACTGAAACTTGGAATTTTACATGGTTTGTATCCCCATTACACATCACATAAATTTTTAGTCCAATATATACCAAAAACGCATCGACTATTATTAGAAAAAGTGTTTTTTAAAAATTTATATATTGTTTAATTATAAACTTCTTATAACAATTCATTTTGTATACCCATTTCAAAAAATCTTCCAGGTGATAATTACACATTTTGTAACATAATTACATAATGAGTAAATTCCAACAATACTGAAAAATCTATACGTTTTTAATGAAAATTACAACAAATCTATGACATCACCATTATATGTATCCTCCGAATTCTTTTGGCATTACCCAAAAAAAATGAAAGAAAAAAAATCATAAAACATACCTGACTGAAACATAATAGCATGTTATATTTTATATCCTTGGTGTGTCTTACCATATAACTTTTTTTCACATATTTATATATTATTTTCCTAAAGTAAAAATTGTATTCAATATAAAGGTAATATATTTAATGTAATATTATTATTAAAATCTAATTATTTGTGTAGTAATGTACTTGTTATAGTAGAAATTATACTATTTTAATTAATTATTTTAAATAATGAATTTAATATATAAATATCTTTTTATATAAATCATTATAACCATATGGTATCCATGTGCATCATATAATAAAATCAAATATAAATTTTTCTGGATAAAGAATATATTATAATATAAAATACTATAAGCAATTTATATTTGTTCTTAATAATTAATTTAATATTTATATAAGTATTTATCAATTTTAAAAATATAATAATATATTTTGTGCATATTATGATACAATAAAAATTACATCCTTTAGTTAAGCCAAAAAATATACAATGAAATTGTATTTTAATAAGAAGTTTTCTGTTTACATTTATAACAAAATATCTCATATTTTGAGATATATTTTATTTAAAATTATATCCAATTTGAAATCAGAATTTGAAAATTTGGTAATAGTAAAATTTTAATTTTTTTTCATAATTTCAAAATTTTTGATTGAAAATTAAATTATGGTATGCATATATGATATATTTTAAGAAGTATATATCATAAAAATGATATGAGAAATATATTTTAAAATTTTTTAAACATTAAATATATAATATTAGATAAATAAAATGTTTTTGAATATTTTACACATCCTCACAAGGTTAATTTAATTTTTGAAACCAAAAAATATATTTTATCCCATTTAAGAAAAATTTTAATTCATTTATATGTTTATTTTATTATTTATAGGTAAACTCAATTTTTTAATGGTTTAAAATTATATAAAATAATTTTTGACAACATATTTTGGTGCATTGATACAAATATCTTAGGGTACCATTTTTTAGTTTCCCAACTATAATATACCTTATTATAATGATTTCAAGGTTCTTACCAATAATTTTAAATCAATTTCTAGTATTTCAAGATATATATCACACTAAACCTATTTATATTTACTATAAATCCTCTTATAAAAGGATATCCTTTAATTTTCCCTTTTAAAACTCTCTAAAAATATCTTTATCCTTTTAGAGGTTCTCTATCCTGTTTTAGGAAAGCTTTATCTATGTTAAGGGTGTCATCTCAATCAATATCTTTATATCATTATCTATATTATAAAGAGATATTTAAATATTAGTTTCATAATTAATTATACCTCTATAAAATAACAATATTATAATTTTTGATCATTATTGTGTGGAGAATACTATTTATTGCATTATGTTGAAACCCTTATTTTTGTTGAATTATAGAGAACATCAAGGATAATATACATGGAGAATCTCAACCATGGGTGTATGGGTAATCACCAGAAATGATAGAGTAAGTGGTTATGTTTTATATGTAGTTATTGACATTTTCTCTATTATTTAATCAGTATTTTATTACTGGGTAGATTCATTGTTTAGAGTAGTTGATAAGGGATTAGAATTGGTGATCAATCCATATAAGAATTGTTATTGAATAACACCAATGCTTATAAGGTGAGTACAATGAAATAAACCTATTAAATTTTATATGGTTTCTTAAATTTCAATTATACGATGGATTATATATGTTTATAATTGTTTAATATATCTTTTAGAGATAGTAACATTTTGGTGTAGACTATATACATTGACTATTGGGGTTTATAGTGAATAATAAGTTTTTCCTGTAGGTGTATCATTAGTTAAGACATCACTATTTGTAAAGTAATGAATAGTTAGTGGAATGAGTTATGAACTTATTCTATATTTTATGATAATTTTTCATGAGGATGGATTAACTGATATTTATTATATGATAAGTAGTGATAACATGGAATTAGCATATGATCTGTTATTTTGGGAATTACTAGTGTGTCATATTGAATAATAATAGAAGAAATTATGTGTAAATATTATTCATTAGGTTTTAATTTTATGGAATTATGTTTATAATTAGAAGATGTTATGGGAATTATAAGTGGATATCTTTAGTTATAATAATTAGATGCTCTATAATGCTTTTAAGGGATTAAAATCCCTATGGTGGGGGTTATTATGAAAAGAGGTTTGAGGTATGTCACAATATAATTTAGGGTTTGGGAACTTGTTGAAAATATATATTTTATAAATAAATGGATTATTATATGTTAGAAATAATATTTTTTTTGTTAAAATAAATTTTGTTAGTACTATCCGAACAGAGGTTTTAGGGTACTTGTTGGGGATAAATAAATACACAGTGTAGCTCTAAAGGATAACGGGATGCCTCTATATTAACATCATGTATATATTTTTCTTTTCACCCTTATTCCAAGTGGTTATTTATTTCTTATTTTTTTATATTGTTTTAAATTCTTATTCTCTATTTGGTTTATTAAAAGGAGAATGGGTTGGTACTGGGGTGTTCCTTTATCCATACCTCTTACTTTATAGATATTTGGTCTTCTAATTCGGTGTCAATTTTCACTTCCATATATGGTAGTGATTCTTGTGAAATGATAATAAGGTTACACATATAGTATTCATCATTTGATTAATATAAAATCATTGTAAAATTTGCATTGAATCATATGATTTGAATGGATTTAATTATATTTATTGAATTATAAATTATCCTAAAAAATATGTAATGTGGTCCCAAATATATTACATCATTTATTTCATGATTCATGTGAGGTTTGGTCTATAGACATGGGTAAATAATCCATGGAGAGTTTATATATGAACTGATCCGGTTATGAATTATATGAGAGAACATGTATAATGTATTTGGACTAGAACATACTTTCCTCACATGAGAGATATATTTTATGATCAATTGGATTTTTTGTTAATAATTGTATTATATAAATATGTTATGGATCATCCATGGTATTTTGAGTATGAGATAAATAGTGATATAACATGGTGGAACTCATATGCATTTAATAAAAGATCCACTAGATATGGATCTTGTGAGAGGGGGACAATGAAAGCATATGAAAATTCATTGTTATCAAAATAATGGTTTGAAATGGTATATATATCTTAGAAACCACCTAAGAGTTTGAAAAAAATTATGTATACTTATTTAGTATGAAAAAAAGTTATAGTAGCACTTGAAAAACCTAAAGAATCTAAGGAATGTAATTTGAGGCCCGGAAAAAAACACATCATTGAATTGAAACCATGAACACACACACGTAAATAAAGAAAAAACTATCGATAAAAAAATGTAAACCATATAATATGATGTAATAATAATATCCTCATGCCACTAAGTCTACAAAAACTACATAAAAGGGTGGCACTGATCAAAATAATGATCATCCAAAAGAGAATTCTCCAACATAAGAGGAAAGATTTGTATGACCCAACATTACACAAGTGATACAAGAAATCAATAATCATAAAATGAGAATTAGTCTCGAGAATCCCTATAGTCGACCCAAAGAAGACCTACAATGCCTTCAAAGTGTTAATCATTATGCCTCTCATAAAATAAGAGACCCTTATAGATCGAAAGCATAACACCTCAAGACACCTACCATAAATATTTAAGAATGAACCATCATAAAGATTTCCCTATCGACCCTTCAGGTATATAAATATAACCATTTCCAAAAGCCTAAACCCATGTTTAGAACAAGAATATCATTATAATAGAACATGAAAGAAACACAAACAAAACAAACATCAATAGGTATTAATTTAACCTTTCATGAATATATATTCCTTGAATCCATATAAACCTAAATTTTAGAATATATAATCAATTCAATGTTAGTGGGAGCCATATCAACCAATTCTTCTCTAAAAAACATTTCCACCACCAACATAATTGGTAGAACCCAAGAATCCAATTTCCTTTAATCATACCCGATCACCTATAATTTTTATGTCATAGTCATATATAAATAAACCCTTGAAAAACATTATTTTCACTAAATTGATCTAGCATTTCTTTAGTGGTCACTAGATAAATCAAGAACATGAAGTGAAGGATTGTTTGATTGAATAAAAAACGACTTGGCAAGACTAAATCAATAAAACAAAAAGTAACTAAATCATTTGAGAATAATAACCTACTTAAAACATTACTCATAGATGTTTCATCTTCGAAAATCCAAAAACAAGAAGAAGAGAATTTTGTATAAATAAGATTTGAATGGGGTTATAGACACACCATCTCCATACCAATAAGTCCATCCCATCATAGATTAAAGGAGAAATTAAAAAATAAATAGATAGGCAAAATTATCTACAGACCCTTCTATACATTGTTCAAAATCATATAAATATGTCCCCCTATATATTCCATATCAAAATAAATGGAAAACTAGAAGATCCTTTATTAAAATGATGTTCACAAGGCCCAAAATACAACCTTATAAGAGAAACCAATAAGGCTTTGAAACAAATGGCCTCTCTAAGTTCTGTGAGATAGAACCCTAAATTAGGTACTCCTATTACAAAACCTACCATAGTGAAGAGGTGTAAAAATCAGCTAATAATCACCATAGTTGAGTTGTAATTCAAGAGATATGGGGAGGAAATAGAGGGACATAAATTCTAGAGACCATCACAAGAACCACCTTGGGGCCATCAAAATCAAACCAATATCTACAATATAAAGAAAAAAATAAAAATTTAAAAAATAATATACCTAAGTCCCATATAAAACATTTATACTGTAGTGGAAAGAGAATCTAAAAAGGCACACACTAGTCACATTAGGTAATCTATCTTTGTATCATTCCACCATTTATGAGTTTATTTATAGGCATGGAATGTTATAAATAATAGGTTTCCATATCTAACCTAGTTTTTTCATGTATAGAATTATATAGGGATAATATTAAGAGGTTGTTTGCCTAATGAATTGTTCACCATGGAGTATTATTACATAACAGTTGTAGTGATGGAATATGTGGGACCTTTATCCACCTAATAGGTTGTTGTTAATTAAATGTGATATAATATGGTATTGGTTTTTAAGGGTGTGTCAAAAATTATTCCATGAGTTTAATTACATGAGGGTAGCTCTATAATGGATTTAGTTGATGAAACAATAGTGAAATTAATGAATAAATATGGAATTGACCAATAGAGTCAACTATAAATGGTTGAAAGGAAAAAATACACAATTTTATATCCTTTTAGACTTATCTAATTTCCTATGGTTGGATTTATAGAAAGATATGATCATGTGGGGTTATTTATAATAGATACCATTGAGATTAATCTATGATTACCTACAAGAGGTTGAATATTAGTACACCTAAAGAAGTATGTATATGAAAAATACAGAAATATAGGCCCAATAAGGTATCTTCAAGAATCATAGTGGTTTGGTATGTATATGATGACTATATTCTATTATTCTATATCGATTATTATAACCTTTTTATTTTAGAATCCATTCATTCACATATATAATTGAGGTATCCTTTTTGGTTGTGTCATACTGAGTTTTATTCTCACACACTACATGTATTATAATGTACTAGAATTTAATAGAGGTACACATTTTTTTCCATTAAATTAAAACAAATTATTTTATTCTTGTAATATATCTTAAGGTAATAAGAAAGGGGTTGAGAGCATCATTGGCTTGTTCAGAGCTCAGAGATTCTATTTTTTGAGAGACAACATAAGGTGCACAATTAGTAGTAACCATGAGGCTCAACTGTGTGACGCAATTATACAGGATCACAATTTGGTTAACCATGTGAAGGAGGTCATATGTAAATGTGAAAATATGAATACATTTTATAGAGATGAAGCACATAATTAGAATTTGTTTTGTCTAATCATGTGACTAATCATGCAATGGGGTGGAGTCCTTAGATTGTGACCATTCACGTTCTATGAATGGTTATTCAAAACATGTGCCTAACCCAACGAGGGTGTGTTACACTTAGATAGTGGTGGAACACATTTGGTGCATGGTTTTTCCAACCTTGTAGCAAAGAAATTCATCTTCCAAAATGGGTGAAATTATGTTTTTACCCATACATAATTTTCTAATCATTATCCCTTTTTCATTCCCAAATTGGACAAAAACTATTCCCCTTTATTGAGATCTCACTCCCCCTCTCAAGATAGGCTTTGAGATAGCCTCTCCTTCCAACATCAGAATTAGTCGCCATTTTTCATGTTTGATAGAAAATAATAAAATCTTTAATCCAATTAATTTTTTTCTAAATTTATCATATTTCATGTAATTATAAATTCACATGAGCTATTATGATATATTTTTATTTTATTTGTCTATTTATATGATTTTTCACATTTTAGTTCAAATATGAATTTGATACTTGTTAAGGATTCATCTACAAGAATATATTAGGTTGTTTGATTATTTTACTCCAATTTATCTATGTTTATATTATATTCTATCATGTTGTGCACCAGACCTTCAATGTGATGACTCAAAAATTTCTAATTAATTAAATGAGTGGATTTAACCTTCTTTTGGGTAGTCCTAACATCCTAAATTCATCATCGGAGGATTCCTTCCTTGATGTGATCTACCCATTAGAGTTTTTAGATTATAAAATCCATGATCTTTATGATTTAGAATGAAATTGAACCACCAATTGAGGTTTGTTGAGCTGGAACTTATGAATAGAATGTAATTTTAATTAAAAAGGGAGAATGATAATCCCATGGTCCTATGCCCTTGTCTATTCTTGATTATTGCTTTATTTATCCTTATAGATTAAATTAAATGTTAAATTAAGTAATATTTTAATGGTATGTATTCACCACAAACTCAAAACCATTCAACATGTCATGATAAGGATGATACAATGTTTTTGACTGAGAATTACTTGGATGAGCTCATTGATGACAATATATTAATTGAATTATAGATGAATTATGTCATGTTGGGGGTGATACATAGATTTGTGTATATAATACATTGAACATTCTCACTGGGTAGATGGATTTATATCAATCCATGAGAGATACTCAGTTCCCTAAGTGAAATATCTTGGATGTGATCAGAGGGAAATTTCATTATACCATGCCATAGGTAATACATGATTCCCTATATGGAATAATTTAGTCAGGCTTAGGGGGAAATTAATTTTTACCATTCCTTATGTGACACATGGGTTCATATGTGCAATTATTTGGATAAAATCCTAAGGTGATGGTTTTTATGGAATACCTAGAGAGATACCAAGGTTTCTTTTGTGGAATTCCTTGGAAGGGCATAAAATGAAAATTAAATCAACCGATGCATCTCCCAAGTACAAAAACTACATGGATTCAATCTATGATTTACAAACATGATAAACTAGATCAAATTCTTTATTTAGCTTGAAATTCGATGAGAATTATGGAACCTTATGTGAATACCACCATATATGGACACCTAGGTAATACACCTTGATTCCTAGCCTTATTAATTAAATGTTAAATTTAAAATGATAAAAGACATTCCCATTTTAGGATGAAGTAGGTAGAATGAGACTGGTGTTCAATGGGAAACCGAGAACGACATGTTTTATTTATTTATCAATATATTCATTATACCTACACACTTGTAATTGTATATTTACAATATGGATAGTGCTATAAAACATTGGTGATGAACCAATGAGTTTATCTCACACCTCATTTAGGCGGCTGATTAGAACCCTGTCATAATTCATTGATTTATGTAGAGATAAAGGAAAAATATAGACATAGATGCTTTATTTCTATATTAGTATGGAGTACGAGATTAGAGGATATAGATTATAATAATGATTCTATTAAAGATATATTTTGGGAATTTTTTCATTTTTAATTGCATATTTTGTATGCCGGTTGTTCGGGTTTCTTGTATTTCCCATTTTGAATATCATAGATACATGACTTAATTTAGTATATGACACCGGGTATTATTTAATTTAGTTACCTTTATCTAGATGTTTACCTCCTTGATTGTATTATTATTTATTCTTCTACTTTATTTATATATTTCACCATTTTTCTCAACTCTGATCATGAGGATATATTCTCTCCCATACTATCAATGACCCTTGTTGCTATTCGGTAGACTCTAGAATTAGAGAAATTGTGTTTGATACCATGAGATCAACTGATTTTTGGATACTTATGTGTTAACTGAGTTCAGGATGTCACAAAGTGGAATCCGTTCCCTTTTTAACATTTATCATACTGTTTTTATTGGTAGTTATGCGACTCGAAATATATCAAAATTTGGGAATGATCATTTTCTTGGGACTAGTGAACCCATGTACAAGGAAAATGAAAAATTACTTGGGATGGGACTCTTTGTTTTTGGATTATGCCTATTATAGTTATATTGATTTCACCATTGGATGAAAAACATGAGTTTTGTAACGTATTATTATGGATTCACTTTTTACTCTTAACTTGTTATTAAAAATAATTATTTGTTCATGAACTGTTATAGGCACCTGAGGATTTTAATGTTATACATATTCCATTCCTTATCTACTATATTTCATGCATTTACTATATCATGTTGTGGTTTCTTGATTTCAATTTTGTAATTAGACCAACTCTTAATATAGGAGGAGGACAAATAATTTCTTATAAATTTTTTTTCCTCAACATTAATGGTTTTTTCTTATATACCTTGATACTAGCACATTAATTAACCAATTATCACTTGTTTAAGCTATGAAGCTGTAGTTATATTGGATGAAAAGGTATATTATTTTTATTACAAAAGTTCCATATGTAATTTATAAAGCATGTACTTCTATAAATTGGGAATAGAGATTCATCTAATCGAATCACCATTTAGGACTTTTATGTACCAATACAAGATGTAAGGCTCTGGTTGAAATTACATGGTATTCCAATTGCGAATTATAATGCATATGAATTTATAACATGGGATTGGAACATCATCTAACTGGACCATTATGTACATACATATAAATTTGTTTGAACATGAATAAATTTAAATTGTCAAATGAAATGGTTACCATTAAATGGGGATGAAAATTGCAATTTAAGGAGTGTTTTACCTAATAACTATCAACTAAATATTCATATATAAAATCCTTTTATAACATATGTGAGACCCTGACTTGTACCTAACTTTAATAGTGGGTGATGGGAGTGTATCTTGTGACCCTTTCTAACCATCTAGGTTGCATAGAACTCTCTTTAGGAGTAGGCATATGGTGTTGACTCTTATAATGGTATGTACACATACTTTTCCTTTGTTTTGAGATTTGTGTTGTAATAATGTTTTTGAGTTGTTCATTTATAATTTTACAAATATTCCACCATGGTGGCCTGAGTTTTTATACTTGGAAGGTGGTGATGAGAAAACTCTGGAGGTGGTGGGCCCTAAGAGAATAATATTAACTCTTGTAGGGCTAGATGTGACACCTTATTCTATTCTAAATACGGGAAGCTATTCTTAGTCTCGATATAGGTTCATATGAATAGTTGTTTCTATATAGAGAGCAACATATCTTACCCCTACATTGGTAGAGTTGAAATGAGAGATTCAGCAGTAGAACCCTCCAACCTTTTCAGGGGACGGTGGTCCATAGGTTGATGATTCATGGAAATAGGCCATTCTATCTATTTTTTTGGGCAATATAGATTCATCAAGAGAGTATGATCAATATCATAACCTATATTCTTCATGATTATTCAAAGAATCTATGGGATGTTATTACATAGGAAGATCATCATTGAGATATGTCTTGAGGTGACATCCAGGTGGTCTTTTATGATTAATTATTTATATAGTCTCTGATAGTGGAAAACCCTAGAAATTTTACACACCTACAACATGATTTTATTTCTATGATGTATTATCCATCTATTTTTACCTAGCATTAGAACTTTACACCAACTCTTTATGGTGACTATTTAGAGACAATGGTATAGTTTGAAGATGGGGTTATATATGCCATCTAATCATAGAATTTTCTTGATTGAATACCTTTAATAAAATATTGAACTAGGAACTTATCCCAAAGTAGAATTTGAGAGAGTATGGTGATGTGGTTTAGATAATTTCTACATAGATATATGGAAATGGTTTTTCGAGTGGAAGTAAGTGGCACCTAGGGTCTGATCATGGAGGCAGTTACAATCATTTGGCATGTACTATCAATTATATGGTATGTAAATAGTTTTTATATTCTAAACCTCAACAATCCTTATGTACTTGGAACCATTTGAGTGATGAGCTTGTAGAAAAGTGGGTGTTCTTCAGTGTTTTTTTAGAACCATTCCTCCAAATACTAGTGAGAACAGATGAACACTGACTCCAAATTTAGGACCCAGATCAATAGCTCCACATCAAGCATGAATATAGAAAGTCACTATCTGATTTGGACAAGGTGTTGTATATAGCCATGGATGGTAGTATTATAAGATTTTTCACCAGTAGATAAGGCCTTCTCAGGGTAATTAGGCTGTAGCTCATGTTGGTGGTTTAGGATAGCTACGTACAATACAATATTCACAAGTGGATTAGAGTGTTTAACCTTCTATAATACGAGGTACGATCTTAGTATCCTATAATTTAGTAATTACTTTATTTGACAATAGAACATCACATTATTTTATATATTTGGTAATTTTGTGAAATACGGGCCTTGAGATAGATTATTTCTATAGGGTGATGAATCTTGATAATCTGTTGGCGATTTTATCTGAGAGTGTGCAATGATTTAAAGAATTCACCCTAAAAAAGTGGATATCATTTTGTATGGAGTATTTTCCTTCTCGATATGATAGGATTTGACATAATTCTTTGGATGGATTGGCCAGTACCATATCATGACCATATTTATTTTTATGGTAGATGAGTGTACATAATATCATTTGATGGCATTAAAAATATTCACAATGGTGAATGGGATGTCTAGGTGAGTCATGATGGACTCGAGCCTCATGGGTTGGGTGAAGTGACATCCCAAATTTCTAGTCTCTATCTAGATGACCAGGGAATTTGAAATGAATATTTATATCCTATAGTGGATCATTTTAGGGAAGTATTCCATGATGGATTTTCTGGGATACCTCCTAAGAGAGGTAGAGTTTACCACTAAGCTAGTTCTTATAGAATCACCAGTATCTATTACTCCGCCCCGGATGAATCCTACTAAACAAAAAGAGCTCAAAAGTTAGTTGTAAGACCTATAATTTAAGTGGTTTATTTAACCTAGTACTTCAACATGGGGTTTACCTGTCTTTTTTTTAAGAATATAGATGGTACGTTCATACTTTTTTTGGATTACAAGATATTGAATCAGAAAATGGTTATGAACCATTATCAACTAACGTGAATAGAAAATATTTTTAACCAACTATATGGAGCCAAGGTCTTGTAAAAAATAGATTTGAGGTTGGGATATTATTATTTGTGAGTTAGACCTTAACACATACCTCACACAACTTTATAGGGGTTGGTTTTCATAAATATTTAGTAATTCCATTATTTATAAATGAATTAGTGTTTCCACCATTACGTAGATTCCATTATATTGGGATACATAGATGACATATTGGTGTATCCACAAAATCAACAATGTCATTCCTATCACCATGATATCATTTTAGGTTCACCGATATAGCATATGTTGTATGCTAAGATCCCAAAAATTTTAGTTCTAGATTGATAAATTCCATATAATAGGTCACATCATCTCAAATAAAATAGTTTCAGCAGACCTAAAGAAGATGAGAACAATAGTTTTGTGGGATCATCTAATAATGTCATTGATATAATGAGTTCCTTTGGGACATCTTTTTATTATCGAAAAATTATTCAGGAATTCTAACGCATTGAAGAAAATATTATGGGATTGAATGTGAAGGGTGTCAGGTTTACATGGTTTGAAGCCTGTAAGAAAGTATTATAGGTGCTTAAAGGAAGATTTAATTCTACACCAATCAAAATTCTACATATGTTTAGTAGAGGCTATATACTTTGATGTAACTTTCTTCAGAATGGGAGTGATTATAATGTAGGTAGATTGATGAATCGCATATGGAACTCATTAGTTGAGGTCCCATAAGCACAATTACATAGCACATGATCATGAGTTGGATGACGTGGTACATGAATTGCATTTTTTGAGACATTACATGTTGGGAGGGTGGGTTTTTGGTGTAAAAACACCACAAAAGCCTCAAATATATATCCCCATACTTTAATTTTTTCTTTAGAAAATGGATATGGGTTGAATAAAAATAGTCTTTTGACTTTTAACATTCTTATAATCCTTTTAAGGGAAATGTTGTTGCTGATGTTATGATCCAAAAGGCTTAAAGTCATATTGTTAATAAGGTTGATAGTGAATGGTTGTTTATTTTGATTTTTTTGAGATGCATCTTTAGATTGAAGATTTTCATGAGAAACATATTCTTATAGGTTTTATAGTGACCTATTCACATTTGTTAAGAGTGAAAATGAAGTAGATTACAGATCCAGAGGGCTTAGTCCTACGGAAAAGTGCTTCAGGCCTGGACATGCCACATGGTTGGGTCATTGATGGGGATGAGATCTTATGCATTCATGGGTGATTCTAGGTTCTTGAATATGTGTGAGAGGAGTTTATGTGAGACTCTCATTCCTCTACTTGGAAAGTAAATCACGGTATTACCAAGATGTACCATGAATTTCATCTCCAATATTTGTGGTTAAAAATGAAAAGGGAGTTTGATAGTTTCATTACTTGGTCTTCCACATATCAGAAGGTGAATGGTAGAACAAAAGTGGACATAAATAATTTTACATCAATTACCCATTCAAAAGATGAAATGGGATGATGTCAACATGCATTTTTTGATGGGATTACTAAGATCCTCTTGATCTAATGATATTTTATGGGCAATCATTGATATACTGATAAAGGTTACACACTTTTTGACTATTCCGGAGACCTTTTAAGTAGATGAGCTACATAGGCTATATTACTGGGAGATTATATAACTTAATGGTGTTCTATGTGCTATATTATCAGACATGGTTGCTCATTTAACATTGTAGTTTTAGAAGGAGATACAGAAGTGTCTTAGTTCACAAGTATTACTAAGTATGAACTATCACCCATAGATCAAAGGTTAGTCTGATCATATGATACATGTGTTAGAGAATATGCACTGATAATGTGTCATTGATTTTTAGGTTCTTGGCAGAGTTGCAGACCTCTTTCTAATTTTAATTTTAAAAAGAGGTTCTAAGATACTAAAAAATGGATCTTTATAAAGCCTTATAAATTGGGATATTATGGTCAACCCTATGATGGTTAACGGCAAGAGAGGAAAAACTATTGTGAGATCATATCATTCAAGTGATCTCATAATAGGTATAGATTATCAGGAAACATATGGATATATCTTAATCTAGGAATAATTCTTATACTAATCACCATCTATGACCTATATAGTTCGAGGTGGAAGATTGAGTCTTCTTACATGTTTCTCCAAAAATGGGGAATTGAAGGATTCAAAAACTAAGTAATATTTATCCTTGGCTCAATGGACCCTTCAATATTTTTGAGTGATTCATGATGGTACCCTATCAATTGCATTTACGTTATATGCACCAAGCTATACATGATGTATTCCGTAAATTATATCTTCACAATTACCTTTACAAACCATGTCATTCATTTGATCCAAATGATGTTTAGTTAGAGGATGATGCTTCTTTTATGGAGTATCCAATTTGTATAATCGATCATAGATCAAAGAATCCTCAAGGATGGTCTATTACTATAGTTTGGGTGCTATGGAAGCATGAATGTGTATAGGATGATACCCAAGAGAGAGAGACTGATATATGTGTTTAGTAGCTAGAATTGTTCTCAGATGTTGATCAACTTCCCTCAAGGAAACTATGGGATGGGTTTTTTATATAGGGAAGGTTGTTGAATCCCAAATTGTTAAAGAGGTACAAATACATTAAATTTAAGTCAAATCCTATAATTTTATTCTTAAAATATCACTTAAGGGACTAAGGGATGGTTCACAAGTTTTCATTGATTTTTTAGAGATCATATGTCTGATTTTTGGAGAAATAACATGAGGTGCATGGTTGGATAATGGTTAGAAATAACCACACAACTCAATAGTTAAACCCAATTACATAGGATAACGGGTTGTATAACTATATAATGGAGGACACATGGTCATGAAAAAAGATACAGACATAATTTAAAGATAAAATACATAGTTACCTCATAGATTTTATAACTATGCACCTAATTGTGCAAGAGGGTAGAGTCTGTGAGCACACATGATCGTTTCATGGCTTGTCAAACAATAAACCAAACCGTGTGAGGGGGTGTGCCACTAAGAAATTAGTGTCCCATGGTCGGTGCACGGTTTTGAAAACCGTGCAGCAAAATTGTGCATCTTTTAAAGATGGACGAAATTATGTTTTTCCATTCCATCCATATATCTTTATTCACCATTTTTACATCCCCTAATTGCGTAATATCTAATTGCCTTCATTGAGAGCCTCTCCATACTCTCAAGATAGGCTTTGATATAGCCTCTCCATCTAGCATCTGAATCAATCTCCATTTTTCACATTAGATATCCATTAGTAATCTATTCAATCACATTTCTTCCTTTATTCATTTACCTTACCATATAGAATTATAAATCCATATGAGCTAATATGCCCTATTTTCAGATTATTTTTCTATTTGATCAACTCCTCATGTTCTATATCCAATACGAAGATAATATGGGATGATGAGTCATATATCAATATAAGGTTGATAGTCTAGTTCTTTTTCTATATTGTATCGATGTTTATATTATGTTCTTTCATGATGCACACCCTACCTTCAGTTTGTCACCTCCTAAATGACTAATTAATTAAATAAATGTATATTAATATGCATATGGTAGTACTAGAAAATTATATTCTTCATCCAAGGATTTATACCTCAAAAAAATCCACTCGTTCAAGCCTGTCACCTTTAAAGACCCATGAACTTTTTTCATTGAAATACATTCTAACCGCCAATTCAGGTGTGTTGATTTGGTCCTTATGAATAAAAATTTAATTTTAATTAAAAAATGGATAATGGAAATTCCTTAAAAATATGACCTTATTTATTATTTATTAAGGACTTATTTATCATTTTTAATTAAATTTATAAATTTAATTATATAAATTATTTAATTATATGGTCTTATCACTATCCCAGGACTATCCAGCATGTCATGCCCATGGTTATACAAGTGTTCTAAATCAAAAAAACTTTGATGGGATCATTGATCATAGTAAATTAAATTAATTATAAATGGATTTTACCATGATGTGGGAGGTAGATGGATTCTTATATGGAATACCCTGGACATGCTCACTAGGAAGATGAATTAATATAATTTCATGAGCGTCACATGGTTCCATAATTAGAACACCTTTGATGGGATTAGAGAAAAAATTCCATTATACCTTCCATAAGAAATAATTGTCTCCCTATGTGGTATACCTTGGATGTGGTCAGAGGTTAGTGCCTTTATACCATGAATTGAGTGATACCTCAGTTATTATATGAAAATTTTTTTGACAGACTACTTTGGTGATGGGTTTTTATAGAATACTTGGACTGATACCTAGCTTCTATATTTGTAATGTCTTAGATAATATCAAGATGAAAATTAAATCAATTTATGTGTCTTACAAGTAAAAAATATACCTTTATATAGTCTGTGATTTATATACATGAAAACCAATATAAATATTTGTATTATGCAAAAAATGACATAAGAATTATGTAATATCATATGACTACCACCACATATGGATGCCTAGGTGATACACCATGGGTAATCACCATATTAATATAAACTTAAAATATAATATGTTTAGATACATTCATGGCTTACGCCGATGTAGGTATTATTAGACGGGTGTTAAAAGGGAAACCCAGACCAAAATGTTTTATTTATTTACCACCATTATTATTATAGCTACAAATTTACTGTCTTATATTCATAGACTGGATAGTGCTTGAAATTATTAGTGGTGACCTACTGAGTTTATTTTTCATCCTAGTTGGGATTATAATTGGTACCTAGAATGAATTCATATATAAAGGTAGGGAAAATGGATAACATCCAACCATTGATGCATGATTTTTCATACTAAGATAGAGTATGGGTGTAGAGGATCGATATTATAATCATTATTCTATTAGAGATAGATTTTGGTCGGTTTATTAATTTTTGTTTAGAATGTTATATATATATATACTTCTTTATTTCCTTTAATTTCACTTTTTGTATAGATTACAGACAAGGAAGTATTTGGTATCTGACACTGTATATTACTTATGTCAGTTATTTTTTTCTAGATTTTTTTACTTTATGTATTGTATTATTAGTTCTTACACTGATTTATTTATTTATTTCACATATGTTCTTTTCTTCGATCAGGAGGATATATTCTCCCCACTATACCATCATTGACCCTCACTACCATTCAGCATCCTCTAGTGTACGGGGAGACACCCTTGAGTACATATAAACAAATTTGTTCAAGTAATTATGAGAGAAGTATGCCCAATATGTTTCACATGTACTCTAGTGGAAATATAGTATTTATCAATTGAACACTAGTTATGGGATGAGATTGTGATTGTAGTCATTGAATGAATAATACAGAGTAATGGATTAGATTGATATGAGGATAAATTCTTAGGTTTATAAATAGTTCTTTAATGTGATTATCATTTATATATGATGAACCATATGGTAGTTTTATAATTTATGTTTTTGGTATGTTTTACTCATAAGATTTCATAGCATGAAACTAAGCTATATTTTCTTTTATGTATAATGTTATATTTTTTATTACATTCATTATATGAAATTATTATTCATTTTTTTTATTTAATAATTTTATGGTTATGATATTAAATACATTATCTCCCCATGAGAAAGATTATTCCCTTTTCATATATTAGTAGCCTTTAGATGATGGGGAGGCGAACTTGAGGTCATATAATGACTTTGTAAAAATGGTTCTGTGTTAGGGGATGATACAAAATTTTATCAAATATCCCTTTTTAGTTATTAAGACCTAATATATTAGATATTTTTTTATTAAATATTCCATTTAAAATTAAAGCCCATTTCCGAGAAGAAAATTTATTGTATATGTCCCATTTACAAAAGTTCCACAAGAAATTATTTTAGGATTTCAGGTGGTGATATTGATGATTATATGATTTATCATAAAAATGAAAGTGAGAGAATTTGAGTTCATGAATCATTGTTGGAACTTAGGATGACTTGATATGTGTATGATGGTATACAGTTATGGATTTAATTAAAAATAGAATGAGATCATATAATTAAAATGTTAGTAATAAATTATATTGTTTTTCTTTCTTAATTTATTTGATTTAATATTATATACTTATTTATGGAATGGTTGTATAATATGGATATGAATACTTATATTTCCCTAAATGACTAGGAAAGATATTTGGTTGTATTGATTAGTTCTACTCTAGGGGAATTGTTAGTTTCACTGAGTATTAATATATATAGGTATAATAGATGAAGATAGTTAGGAAGATGTTATGATATTAAATATGTAATGTGAATGATTTTTTAGATTCATATATCCATGAATGGTATGATTTGTTTAAATTATGGTCACCATGGATGGTTAACTCAGTTATATGAACAATATAAGAATGAAAAAAATTGTTTTAGGTAGAGAAGTTTGATCACCATATTTGATCGAGATGTAGAATAATGTGGAATATTTGATGTTATAAATATAATAATAAGATATGTTGGATGGTAAAAACCTATTTTATAATTAATATTTCATCTTAAAGTGTTTCTTATAGTTGAATATGTCCTTAAATGAGGTTTGAAAAGTTTTTTAAAAGTGGATAGTTGGGTCTATAACATATAAATTCCTCATTGATTTAATGAAATTATTGTGATATGTGGCATATAGGTTAGATAAGGGTTCCTGGTAATGATAGGGTATGACTGAGGATGATGAATGTCAAATTATTTATCAAATTAGTGTGGTTCGTATTCCTATTATTTCATGATATATCTCAAAAAATATTATTTTATGAAAATATTGTGATTCAATTATGTGATGATAAACTAATATGGGTTTATTTTATTCTAATTTATTTTCCTTTGTTTGAATATAATAGAATCATAGGTAGTAATTTGTGAGAAATGTGATTGGCATTAATGGAATCCATGGTATGATTATTAGAAATGTGATTCTTTGAATGTTGAGATGTGAATTATGATGGTATAAATAGAGTTCTATAATAGGGTAGAATTAGAGTCTTTATAGATCGTGAATAGAATTCTATGGATATCAATAATTATTTTGAACCATTATGAATGTGATTATACCAATTATCTATTACTATATAAGAATGAGAGTGATTATTCATGTTAAATATGATATTTGTAGGATATAATGATTTATATTCAATCTTGAAATAGTGGTCTAGATGATTGATTATTAAGTAGGATCCACCTTGAATATAATATAATATAATATCTCTATAGAATAGTAAAATATCTCATATAGGGTGAGATCAAGTGTCTTTTATTAAGATTATACAACAACTCACCTATAATTTCGCATATATTATTTTATTTATGGAATATATTTCATCACATATATTCCAAATACCTATTTAGGTTATTATTTTAGATAATTATGAAACATGTTAATTACGTAGTGGAAATTTCTACACATTAACTATCTTTACCACAAGAAATATTCTTCATAACAAACACATTCCTTTTTCAAGGAAAATAACAAAATTGAAACTCTTAATTTATTAACATACCTACCCATCCTCAATCCCTATGGTTTTTTTTGAAAAAATGGGATCATAAAAAAAATATTTTTAAAATATAATACTTATTTTATTTTTGAAAAATAAAAATATAGAAGAATATTTTTCTTTTTCATATTATAAGCCTGAGCTTAAATATCCATTTACTTTTCCATGAAAACAACTTAATTTCTCTAAAACATCCACAAAACATTTCTTATAAAATCATAATGGCACAATCATATTAATAATTTTTTATTGGAAAACCTGGAAACTCATGGAAACCCACTACTACAAAAATGGCCTATATCAGCACTAAAAAGGGCTTTAACAGTGCTAAAAAAGTGTTGTAAAGCTCAGCGCTAATATAGGGGGGGGGGGGGGGGTCCCTTTTATCAGAACTACAAAAAGCGCTGTTAAAGGCCCCTTTTATCAGCGCTAAAAAAGTGCTGATAAAAGACCCCTTTACCAGCTCTTTTTTAGCGCTGATAAAAGGGCCCTTTATCAGTGCTTTTTTTTTCTCTCATAAAGGTCAAAAAAAATTAAAAAATTTAAAAAAATTAAAAATAATGCGGGGAGTGCTTTTATCAGCACTTCACACCCCCTTTATCAGTGCTCGGAGGTCTCCCGTGCCCTACCCTTTTTGCGCATCCTCATACGCGCGCGCCCCTTCTCTTCCACCCAAACTGAAACCTGGGACCTCCCCCCTTTTGGGGCTGCACCTTTACCACTAATCCATTTCATTTTATTCTCTATTTAATGATATATCTATATATATAGTTATATTTATTCATATATTGATATAGATTCATATTAATATACATATATTTATTCATATATTAGTAAATATATATTAATTTGTATATTAATATATTAATATATATATTTTTAGTTATAAATTTTTATACGTATATTTATTTGTATACTAATATATACATATAATATTAGTTTTAAATACATTTATGAAGAAATATGTTTTTATGTGTGTTTATAAATAAATAAATACAAACATACATACATAGATATATACAACACACAGACACACACAGAGACACATAGAGACACACACACACACACAAACACATGTATATTCACGAATAAATACATATATATGTGTATTTGAAAAGCCATATAATGTACTTATAAGATTAGTTTTAAATACATTAATGAAAAAATATTATATGTTTTTATATGTAAATAAATAAATATATACATATATACATATATAAAACACACAGACACACAGATAGACACTCACACACACATAGACTCATATATATTTACGAATAAATACATATATATGTGTATTTGAAAAGCCATATAATTTTAAAACGATCATAACTTACAATATAGAATCCCATTTAAATGCCACAACTAGTCAAATCAAATAAAATAAAACAATATTTGATATGATATGTTGTATAGACATAACGGACAACCGGATCAGAAGTTATACTTGTTTGAATGTTAACAAATCAGGGTATCCCGACTAAAAACTCAGTTTTGGAGGCCTTCTAGGCCTTTTTTGGACTCGAAAAATTTTACAAAGGATTTTCATTAGTGATTAGCGTGTAGAGATCGTCACAGGATTCAATTTGATATGTTGTAGAGCTCAAAAAGACACCCGGATCAAAAGTTATGGCCGTTTGAATTTTGAGTTACATTTTCAACATATTTTAGATCTTTTATGAGTTGTTTTGATTTTTTGTGTCCTCAAATTGTTATTAAATGATTTTTATTTGATAATAATTAGAAAATTATTAATTAATAATATTTTTTTAAAATATTTTGAATCCATTTTCACTAAATTTCTTATATATTAAATGTAATAGTCTATTTATACGTATCAATAACATATTAAAAAATTATATCTTTTATTTATATCAATATAAATATACTTATATAACAAAATATTATTTTTCATGATTTTTTTTTCAAACATAAAATTTATCAGCGCTCGAGATAAGCACTGATAAATCCCCCTTTTATCAGCGCTACTAAAAGCGCAGATAAAGGGGTCCCCTTTATCAGCTCTAAAAAAAGCATTAATATAGGGGGGCCTTTATCAGCACTAAAAAAGTGCTGACAAAGGCCCCCTATTTCAGTGCTTTTTTTAGCACTGATAAAAGTGAATCACATCCCTTGCCCATTTTTTATTCATGAACTTTACTTGAAAGATAATAATTTCACATATTTTCTTAAATGTTATGAACTTTCCCTAAAAACATATACAATTTTTCAAATCTTCTGAAATCAAAAGATTTCATTTATTAACCATGGAATTAATATATTGTTGGTACCTTATAAGATTATCCTTACATTCACAAATACCTGAACCCCTATAATGGAATAATCTAACCAAATAACTCATATATCTCTTAAGAGTATCCTATCATGAATACAATCTGACACTTTACCCAATACATTAGACTGCTATAACGGGATCACACATAATTAGAGCTATATCAAGCTCCCCCATCATTCATATAAAATTTCTAAGAACTATACCATGAATGAATGAAATATAACTTTTATATTAATAGTAAATCTCATTTTAATTGTAATTCAATCCAATAAGCAATGAAACTTCCAATTATCTTAGAGAAATGAGAAGAAATTTACATTTAAATAGAAATTTTTTTTAAAAATAAATTTTCCTAGAAGAATGGGAATAAAATATTATGTTCAAAACATTTTAAATTGAAGATTATAATTGATGACTAATAATTAATATTATGGTGGGAATGTGGGGTTAATAATCATATGCTGAAAACATTATATTTGTACTTTTTTTATAATTTGAAAATAACCCATACATAAAAATTTGAAAAGAATAAAATTTAATAAATTGTAAATAATGTAAAAATAGTTGAAATTATCCTTTATAAATATCTGAATCATAAATAAGAACATTATTTAAACATTTAAAATAATATCATTATTAAATAAAACGATTTAGAAGGAAAACATTAAAAAAATATTTTTAAATTAAAGTCCCTTACCTTGAGTTCCACACCATTTCGTTCATATATTTACCCGCATGAGTAATAAAATTGTATTAGTTTTATACTTGATTAATAATTTTTTTCATTTAAATTCCATTATACCATTTATTTATTTTATTACCATGTTTTATTTAGTTATATAAATGGTAAACTTCACATTGGAAAATTTTTTGGATGTTAGGTTTATAAGTTCAAAATGACTTCATAAGGTTGAATAAGGTCAAATGGATTACAGTTCCATAATATCCAAAACCTTAATAATGATAAAGTTATTACGTTTGTACATTATAGATATTTTTATAATCGTCTATGGAAGGTAAATGTTGAAAATGAAATACACAATATCATGGAGGCGGTAGTCTTAATTTTCACACGAGCGAAGTTTTCATTTTTCTACTATATGTAAAAAAATAAAGTATAAATTATTTTAATTTTAAAAAAATATAAATGTTTTATACATTTCATATATATTCATTAGTTTTATCCTTATGACCAACCATGTTAGGTGATAATAAAAAATCAATCACATCACTTTGTGAATGGGGTATTATACATGTATTCGTGAGTAACATTATAAATTTCCAAATGGATATAAAAGGTAGAATGTTAAGTAATATCTTCTCATTAATGAATAATACTGATTTCATAAAAATATTTTTTATTTATTTATTCATTATTTTTAACCATTCATTTGTGGCAGTGATAGAAAACAAAAAAGATCAGTTCATGGGTGTGGTAGTCCACACGTATGTATGAATGAAATTATCATTTACCCTAGAATAGAAAATAGATCAAACTAAGTTGTTCCATAAATATAATGAAAATATATTATATATTATATACTGATGAAATTATGTTATAGTGGTTAGAATAGATTTGAAGAAGGTATAAGATGAAATAAACATGAAATAGGTTGGTTATGACTTATATATCCTCCTAAAATATATCTGTTTATAATACACTTTATACCTTCTAAGATTGGTCTTTTGGGAAGAACAGAACCTCTAGGTCATGGGGAGGATAGTGATAAGAGTTTATGTATGGTATTTTATGATCTTAGTGTATTAAAAGGAAAATAAAATATCTGATCGGAGGCACGATTTTATAAATGAAGGGAGTGAAAATATTTTAAATACATTAAACATTTAAATATAATAAATGTTTTTATCTATGTAAAGTAAAAAAATAAATATATTTCTATAAAAAAATTTCAAGGATAAAATCCTCTCAACCAATCACATTTATCCAATTTTTTTGAGAAATTTGATGTCTTATATCTTATATTAACCCTCATCCACACTTTAACATTTACTAGGGTGATAATGTTTTACCATTGTAACTATTAACTATTAAAATATGTAAATTAAAAACAATTCCAAAATTTAGACTCATATTTAAAAATAATAATTAAATTTCTCACAACCCAATTTTTATATGTGGATGAAATTTATGTCAATATATGTGTGGAAAACATAATGAAAGACAATTTTTTAGAGAAATTTAATGTTTATGTAAAAAAATATTTTACACCAATACCAAATATAATATTTTTTCCTAAATCATTATTTAGATTATTTTTAATAAATTACCGTTTCATTAACTTTAAAACCAATATAAAATTAAATTGGACTATTTAATTACTTGCAAATAGAGTTATTTTAAAAATATATATTCTTAATTATTCACTAAAAATTAATCTCTCTAACTAAAAAAACCCATAATAGTTTCTATATTCTTAATACAAAATAAATTTTCATTTTATCATTTTTAAACTCTAAAAATTATAAATCTATATTTTATATGTATCCATATAATTCTTGGAAAAATATTCATCTAGAATAAAACCATTTCTGTTCTGACCGAAAAATAATATTAAATTATCATATTATATATAAATATATAAAATATATTTATGATATTAATAAGATATTTAATTTATTAATTAAAAGAATTATATAAGCTTTCATGGAATTGATTATAATACATGATAATTTTTGTTAATTTCATGTTAAACATTCCCTGTACATGGGTCATATTATATTGGGTCACATATTGAGTTCCCTGAGAAACATATATGTTTGTTGGATTTTGTGATGTGATAGTGTGATCATTATAGAAATTATGTCTTACGTATTGATGAATTTTTTAGTTTAAAATCAAGTATTCTAAGTGAAATTTTGAGGTGTGATCACACATGAACTATGATTAGAGTATAGAGCCTCTAGTGAGGGGAAATAAGACACTAAATTTTAACTAATGGATAAGTAATAGAGTAAAAAATTAATTTTGAGATATCCATTTTTAGTTTTTTATAATATATATATGTTTTTGGTGAGATATATTAATTTTCCTTCCCTAATGTGGAAGTGTAATTCTTAAAAATATCAGCGAGTAATTTTTAAAATAACCCTTCAGTTATTTAAATTAAATATTTTTGAAATGGTGTAAGGTTAGTTTTGGTGATATAATAATATATAGTTTTTTGCATGGGTTTCATGTTAGTTATATATAAAATGCATCCTAATAAAACATTAACCATACATTGGAGTCACATATGGGTATTTTGACATATTTTTTCCACTTAGGCCTCATGGAATGATATTTGACTAGTGTAAGAGATAACTTCTTAGAAATATTATTAAAAAAAATGGGACAAAATTAAGTTAAAAAAATATCATATATATATAAGGTTTGACCTTATTTTGAATAATGGGGATAATGAAATTATTAATTAATATATATGGAAGATATTTTGTTTTTATGATATCTGTTGTGTAAGGAAAGCCAATATATTATCACAGTGTATGAGAAAACTAAAAGGATGGCTAAAATATAGTGAAATAGGTTTCTAGAATATGTCTTTGTACTTTTCATGGAAAGTTACAAATTTTGTATATTGTATGGACATTAGTATTTCAGGAAATTGGATGGGGTTGTTGATCTACTGTATCTTTATCATGGAATATGAATAAATAAGATAAATATGATGTGAAATTCATGTTAGGGTGGAATTGGTGAATGGTCCGTATATAATTTCAAAATAGAGTATACTATTATCTAAAATGAGAATAATACTAAATTAAGATGTTATATTTTATACCAATTTTGAAACAAGGGACTACATATCATGTATAGATAATTCATGTTTTTGGGAACAACATGTAACATGTAGTGGTCTATAATAGATGAACGATATCAAATGTTGGGTTTGAACATCAATGATTAGGTGTCTCAATACAATCTTTATCTATTAGGAAATATTTTTTATATTGGAATGAATATTTTCCATATGATTTATAGACCCATTTGATATTTTAGTTGAAATATGTCTAGTAATGGTGACAAATGTTTTATGTGATATACTTAGTGATAATGGGGAATTCTTGAACGACATAAATTTCTAGTGGTTATTGGTACTATTAATGAATCTGAGTAGGATATCCTCTGAGAAGATATAATTTTTATGGTTTATTGGTTATGGAAACCCAATTATCACTTATAGTATTCATAGAAATTATAATTATATATTTATAGTTTTCAGTAGATTCATGATGATGCTAATTTATGATGTGTGGACCTATGATGTGGTTTTGGAAATGAACTTTTTTTTAATTCATATTGGCTTTTTTATTTTTATGATTAAAAACTAATTTATGATTTTTTTTGGGAAATGAATTCGTTGAGATTATAATTAGTATTTTTGAATGAAAACGAAGGTAGTAGTTCAAGAAAATTGTAACAAACTCTTCTATGCTCCCAACAGAGTGAAACATATAACCAATGGAGATATAGAGGATAAGGGGAAGCACATATCATTCCATTAGGTAGAAAATGACATAGTAAAAAGTGCTCTGTAATCACTTGTTAGATGATGGTAGTCCAATAATTTTTTAATGTTCACTGGACCCCTATATCTTATAGATAATGTTCATAATTATTTTGGGATTTTTATTCTAAATCCTTGATTTCTTATTCTTTGTGAATGATGATCAAGATGCATGTATTATAAAGCTAATTATTTCTTACATACTTATTTAGACTTATCTATACATATAATTCAGTGTAAAATTTTACATTTTTCCATGGTATTATGTCTCGAGTAATGTGTAGAATTCCTTAGATCATAGGATACTTAGAATATCTTGGGATGAGATATTAAAAACCTCATGCATGTCTCCCCATAAAATAATATTTTTTTACTAGAGGTGAAAACCTAATCCATACAACTAGAAGACTATTCACACAAATTTGGGAAAAAATCAAAACTTAAATAATGAAACAAAATCAATCACAAACATTTGAATACACATAATCAAATAAAAATGAATAATGATTTTACAAAATAAAATTTAGTTGTACAGCCACAGATTATCCACTATAGTGAATTCATGTACAAAATAAAGAAATGAAAAAATGGGTCTTAATATTGTCCTCAAGCCTCATCTAAATCCGAATATTAAATATCCTACTGAGATACCAAAACCTATTCCACAACACAACCATTACTTAACTTGAAAGAATATATATAGACAATACCTACACTGGGCTACCCATGTGTGGTGAAAAAAACACATCTCAGTAGGGTCTTATGTAGTCCCCTAATATACACCATCATATATGTATATTCCTGAGGAAATTAAACATTCCACATTGACACTTTTGATTCCTTATGCTAACCAGGCCTCCATAACTCCACATACATGGGGTCATCATGTGATAACCAGGACATCAAAGACAACTGATTATAGTTTATTTGGCACCGTGATGGAGTATAGTAACCCCCCATAAAACCAAAATCATATCCAAGACCATACCCAAAGGTTAAGGATATTGAGTCTTAATAAGTCCCATCTTATACCAAAATCTGTAGGGCGTGGTTTCCACCAAGTCTCCACCACTAATTGAAGGAACATGGTATGATCTTGGGATCAAGTCCTGGAATCACATTCTCACACAAGGTTGTCCTGCCAAAACCTTCTCACTCAAGGTGGGGACATCAATATCCTAACCTCTAACTTATCTATCAGGGTAGGGTATGTCATCCACATCTCACAAAACAACACACCTTGACCGACTCCCCAAACACAAGGATGTCTCACATCACATCCACCTCCCTCTCACCTAGGATAAGGTCAAACCCTGACTACACCCCCTATATTAAGGTGGATATCACAAGGACCAATGGAACAATATTCTCTCACACAGTTCAGTCTCTACTAGTTAGCTATCACTTCGGTCTAATTTATACATCCTAAAAACTTCCCACTAACTCAGTGTATGGTCCAATACATGCCTCCTTCCCCTCTCATTAAGGGCGAGGGTCATACCCAAACATAACTGAAACAATAATAGTGCATGTATCCCAACTCACTAAAATTGTAGCTCAATGTAGGGTTATATTTTCTTGAGACTTATCCCCTAACCTTTAATACATGAAATCATCCCAAGACAACATGTCAGTCCTGAAAACATGATCATCCCATCCTCTACAACAACCACTAGGGCCCTTCAGACCCATACTAGTCTCATCTCATCAATATGAACTCACACTCATCTCCCTAGAGTGAATTCAATGATTTTTATCTCTACCCAACCCTTGAATCAATGTTGGGATCCAAATATCCTAAAAAATACAACTTGTAGATTTATCATACTAGTTAAAGACCATCCTAATCTATTCCACCATAGTCCCCTTAGAATCCCAATACCATGATGTTTATTAATTACCGTGACCCATACATGGGTCCCATCTCATATCCCCTAAGGTAGATCCCCCCACTTGTCACTAAGAGGAAAAAAATCTCCATCACACATGTCCATCCTCAGTGGGTTTATTCCACTCATGGAACTCAAAAAGAGTCTAATAGACCCCAGAAAGGGTGTTTCTCACCAAGGGTAAGATATAAAACTTTCAAAACATCATTGATAGGCCTAGGTCTCTCATTAATTCATGACTTATCCCTATAATACAACCTAATATACCCACATCATATCTTAAACCCCATGTCCTACCGGAGGTCTATCATCAACTCAACCAAAACTCTTATCCATAAGATACATTTTATTGTAGATATTCTGAAGGAACTCAAGTTCTAAATTGAATTCGTTCATACATGATGAGGTTTAATGCAATAATATATCATTTTCTAGGGAATTATCATTCTCTATTACTCTACTTAGTCCAATCCCACATGAATTTATGTAAAAATTAATTCATAAATAGGCATATAAGAAAGTATTATAGTGACCAAATACCTTCATAATAGAGTTACCTCCCTCAATGAGGTCATCTCATACTTGAATATGCTCATCCATGCCTCATTCAAGATTATACCACTAACCAAGATCTTAAATCATGATATAGAAGCTAAATAATTAATTATGACATATTATTATTAATTATAAAAATTAATCCAAAGAGGAACAATTGGTGAACACACATTACATGTAACTAAATCATATAAAATACATATAACATCAGATATTCAACATACATGGACCTCCTCTATTCATGTCTGGAAAAAAAGAGCTATCACCCTCACTTGATTCTGTCATACTTCCAATGAATTGGCACTAACACCCAATCCAAAATTCGTTAAAAATTAAATCACAATAATGATATAACAAAATGGGATAATGGGGAGGGAGTAATATTTTTAATTTTCAATAAATTTCACAAAAAAAAAATCCCTCACCATAGGGGATCATGTGAAGGATGGAGATGGGATAGACAACCCGATATAGATTCCTACTAATGGCTCTAGTACCCTAAAAACAAAGGGGGATCAGACATAACATATGGGGTTTCCACAGATAAGAAAATAGGCCCTGGATTTGGTCACAATGAAACTAGGGGTTTATAACACATAATGTCCCTTTTCTCGAAACGTTTTTATCATGAACATGGAAGTGAATTCTGGGAAATCCTAGGTATAGGGCCTATACCTTAGCCAAAATCCATCACAACATGACTTAGTGGGATCACAATGTGATTCCCTATGTAGCAGAACCAAAACCAATTCCCTTGGCCCTCAAGAAAAACCTCTTGGACCTTGTGTAACGGTTCCCTACATTTCCTATCATGGAATGGAGCCTTCACACAATGCACTGTGACACTCTTACAACATACTCCTAAATCATTCCATCATGGTATAACCTATGGATCATGATGTGTATTCAAACCACAAAAATATTTTATCAAAGCCTATGAGCCTTTTCTGATTCCCACCTAAAGTTTTAAAACATAACATAAACCCCAATAAACACTAAAAAACATCTCCTATATATGTTCCAATCCTTATATTCTTAATCTGAATCCTAATTACCTGAACATCCCTTTCCCCATGCTAAGAATTCAAATTACCTTTAGAATTCACAAACTATAATGATATGATTCCTTATAATATCCCTAATGTAATTCTTTTTATTCTCAATAAAAAAGTGCTCATATATCTATCAAACTGCATATACATTGAAAATAAATTTTATAATAACCCATCGTGGTCTACCCAAAAATCGTAAACTTTCTTCCATTACACATCTTCAACTACCATGTTTCACTAATCATCAAAAAATGAGACACCTACTAGACACCATATCCATTTATAATATTTTTATGAACATCACCCATATATCTCAAGACAATATAGAATAATTGAAAATTTTATCTTGAGTTTTAGAGTTCTCTCCACCCCAAGAGTCTACTGACAAAGGTTGATTCTGAGCTATGGTGCTCCCCTCATAAGAATCACCTACCAAAACTCACTTCCAATGGTCTATCAACATGCCTGATATAGATTAAACCTCACCAAATATAACAATATAAAAATAAAACATCCATTAATCATCTAGATGACCTCTCCCAAAAAATGATCAGCCTCAACCATTAACAAAAATATACAGCAACCAACACCAGCATGTCATTACAATGCCAGATCACGATGCCTTAATCTTTGAAGGCACCACAAAATTTCCCTAACACCCACATTTATGTTTGAACCCAAACCTTAGTGTGACCACTAATGGATCATGAACCACACATAGAATTCCTAACTCTATCACCCTGAGCACCAGTGAACCTTGTATCCAACTCACCCTTAGATAACACCGTTTCCATCTCGAGATCGCCACCAATAAACAAACTCCATCCAACACCGCATATAAATTCCAAATATGGTATTTACTAATGATATAGATAATACTAGATCCATATACACACCAAAATCTTAGGGAGACCTTGAATATATAATAACTGTTCTCACTACACTTCGAATTCATCCAATATTAGGGTCTTTCCTCCATGACTAGGATAATTCTCCCCACTATAGTGGTATCATCACTATCTACCCACTAGACCAAACCCCAACCTACACTACCCACAATCTATATATCATCAAACATAATGACTAGATGAATCCTACCCACTAACACCATAGTTACAATACAAAACATTGATCACCACCCATTCCAATATAACTAGTAATGTCATACATGAAATCTGCAAAAAATCAAATGCAACAAGGGACATACCCTCAAACTTCGAATGGAGTGATATCAACCATATTTTCACTCTTACACCTCTCCTATATCACTGACTAAAAGATTCATAATATCATAAGCATGCCTCATGTCCAGTGATACGCCCACCTATCCTATTAACCCTGAACACTTCTATCAATGACCGACCCAGGTTAACCATACCGTATTACAATAATCCATCATTGAGGTTACCTATCACTACATAGGAAATAAACCCATTCTCAAGGAACCCACAAGTATCAATTCCTAATATCATCCCATAAAATCCATCAGTTCAAGATACACACACAATATCTCACCAATACACAAATCAACATGCACTTCTCTTACCCATCGCTCAGTCAACCTCATGTGCTCTGACTTTCCCCAAAAAAGTAACACCATACTCCACTCTTTATTTATGGTATAGTGGTCCTCCATGAATCATATCACATTATATCTCACATAATTATACACAAACCCCATTCAACCCTGATAGATCCACACTCCAACACAAATATATCACATAAACCAACTAAAACTACCATAATTCCAGTGTTATAAAATCCAGACTCAAATGATTAACCCCCTGACCATGCTCCTCACAAAGGTCAACCTCATCCAACAACCAAAGGCATCTCACTCATACATAGGGAAACTGTACAATCAATCGCGACAAGATTATTCTTCTAAAACTCCAAATCATCTATATATGCTATCATTGTTCCACAAAAAGTACATTTTGAATCAACATGGTCTTACATCCAAGAAATACTACCCACTCAAACTGGTGACAATACCAAATGTAGTGAATTTCACATCCCTTTCCCCAACCCTCTATAATATCTTCATAACTATCCATTTTGGTTAAGTAGAGTGACACTAAGAAGCTATGTGGAAAAAATGTTGTTTTTGATACTTTAAGTAACAAAACATTCATCTTCACGGTAACTCATTCCCATCCTCTGCTCACCCCTCAAGAATCCAATGAAATAAATGAACCCACTGATTGTCACTATACATACCTCACATGAAGGTGTTTTATAGTCATCCCTAGAGAACATACTACAACAAGATCCATATGGCCTACTATCGGAGAACATTCTATGGTTAATCTAAGTATAATTCGAACAAAAATTTATATGGGAGAACTCCATATAAGTTATTATTTAAATGGTAATCAATATTGATTTATTACGAATAAAATCATTTTTCAATAAAAATATTTTTTCAAAAATAATTATAGTTTTTCTATATATTTTGTATTTTTAAACAAAATGATCATTATTCATTGATAATAGATATATTAATAGTGTATATAAAAAATTAAATAATTTTAATCTATATATTTTCACATGGCATGGAATATGAATAAATTCATTTTATGTTTTAAAAAATTTACATTTTTTTGAAAAAACATATTTATGCATTATGCATTCTTATATTAAAATTAATTTTCATCAATTATTGAAACTGAAATTAATAACATTAATTTCAAATATTTAATCAAAACATTATAATTTGGTAATTATTTCATTTTAATTTTTATCATAAAAATAGGTTACCAAGGTTACTTTTAATTACATGGTATTGATAAAATTTTTATTTTGAATGAATTATTTTTACAAGAATTTGTGTAATCCTAATCTAAGTATATTATATTGATATATTTTAAATAATAAATATAATTAATTTTATATAATTGTATAAAAAATTATTAAAATATATTTAATTATTCATTGGTATTAAATTAGACTAATAACAATTAATATTTTATAAAGAAATTTTCTAAAATCATTGTTTCTCTATATATTATATGTTTTAATTTAAAATTTAATTTTATTATAATTTCAAATTAAATTAGATTAAATGGATTACAAATTTTTAATCATAAATTTGAAATTTTATAGGTATTAAATTAACCCATAAATGTCTCAAAAACATTTTCTCACCTATCACACCCAACTCCTATGCGATTCAACCTTTACATCTCACCTACCATTTCATTTGTAGGAAAAGTCCCTCTTTTATCATCTATAAAAGGAGATCACATCCACCAATTTCGTGATACAAGATAACTGAGTATTAACATTGAAAACTAAATTCTTTTCCTCTCTATAATTCCCCTTAAACTTTTGCAATCCTTTCGTTATAATGATGTTCCCCAAGTCTTCTAATTACAAGAAGCATTTTAAGATAATACTCAAATCCTTAATGTGAATATTATCCACATCTAGTCATTTATTATGTATATTTCTTATCCATAAAATAAAAACTAAACTAACCACAATAATATAATTAAATAAGTTTCATTTTTATACGTTAATTATGTTATATTCATGGTACAACCATTATTTATTCCCCACTCATCCATTCGAAAAATGAAAATGTATCTAGTGCATACATACATTCGACCACCTCCATGGATGTCATGTTTTATTTTTTAATCACAATATTACATTTATGGTTATAATAATGTATTTAATGAGAAAATATGATATAAATATTATAAATATTATTCTTTAAAGACATATCATAATTTACTATATTTTCATTCTGTTCGTTGAAAAATGAAAATAGTACATGTGCGTACGTGTTGACTACTGCTTCTATGGATGAAGTGTTTCATTTTTCATCATCAAATTAAATAAGTGGTTCCAATATATATTTTATGAATATATATTATATTATTTATAAATATATATTGTAAATTTATGTTTGATTGTATGACCCAAAATTCAATGATCATTATAAAGTAATATGTTGATATTGGTAAATTACCCTAAACAAGCTCAACACAGATCTCATTTTCATGAATCAAAACTAAAAATATAATTGAATTATAGTGTAAATATATACATAATTAGGTAAATTACATTAAATTAACTTTAATAATAATTTAATGGTTAAAATTATATTAAATAATAGTGTTCGACATTACCATTAGAAAACATGCGTGAAAAAAATTATAATTAATAACGTCTAATGATACAAATAAAGTATAAATAAATAATATATGTATAAAGAATTATTATAAATATAGTATTTAAAATGTTATATATATGAATAATTATCCAAATTAACTTATTAATATGTATATGATTTTTTATAAAGGAGGTTAAAAATCAATCATAGAAGAAGAGGTTTTATGTAAGGTTTTCTTATATCACTTTCCTTTATTTGATACATATTCCATGTTCACCACTTGATTTATATTTTGTGATGTATATACTACCCTTTTTATGTTTTAAAAAAAGATTAATTCAATTTAATTTATAAAAAAATTCTTATAAATTTATATTTTTCATGGTCTTTCAATTCAAAAAGAAACAATTGTAGTATATTTTTTTCTATCTCAAACTTCCTTTTTTGTGATAGGTTTCATACTATGAACCTATTTTTTATAACTATGTTAAATATATAATAATTATTTTGTTTAATTAATAGTAATTAATGTTCTATTTCGTTTTTTATATTTTAGTGGGTTATGATTTAGTGGTCAGTAATGTTGTAAGGGTGATACTTAACTCAATATCATTTCATTAAGTTCTAAAGTTTCTTTTTGAAAATATAAATTATAAGTTGGGTAAATTATGCCCTATAATTTTATTATGTTATATTTCCTATTTTTTTGGGGATTTTTATTTATTTATCATGAAATTTATTTCAGTGTTTTTGTATCAATTGTTCCCTGATGAACTTATTTTTTTTATAAAAATGAAATGCTTTTAAGAATAATCATCATCCTCATTAATGGTTGTTTTTCTCCATATCCATATTCATTATTTAAATATTTTTTTTAATTTTGAAACCCAATAAAATATTTTAAAAATAGGTAAAGATAAATAATAATATCACATGAGATAATACATATTATAATAATTTTATCCATTCAAGATCATATAGTTTATCTCCCACTCCACATTTCCTCTAGAAAACCTCTATCAAAATTTCAATGCACCATTATTTTCATTTATTTTAATGATTTTTTAAAAATTATTACTTCTTACTTTCTTGAAAATTATTTTTATATTGAATTATTACATCATATTTTAATAGCCAGGTTAATTTATTTTTGAAAACAATTTTTATATTTTCACTACCATTTTCCTATTTATCTCAAAAACAACCCTTCTTCTTTGGAGTTATGTTTAATGAATTAACTTTTAAATTAACTTATATTGTTTCCCTTTTGAGGGATTAAACATGTGGTGCCAAGAGATTGAATTATTGATCACTTCTTATGTGGTACCACCATAAGTGTTCTTTTTTAAAATGTTTTTAATCTATGTAAACAGTATTTAATGTTGACTATTATTCATTAGGTATATGATATAATGATACCATCAAATTTCCCTCTTTTTATTGAAATTGATGATGAGTTTTATGAATGTTTTAATGAAACACATTCCATTACAAAGTTAAATCATTATTTTATTAATTAGGAAGGATTTATTTATCTTGTGATATATATATGAATTAATTTTTATTATGTGATGGTGGGTCTATTATATCCCTACAATGCCTTGTATAATTTTATAAATCATGAGATCAAAAAGGGTACATAATAGATTATCCCAAGACCATGGGTACATGGTTGGTAATCCCAATACTAAGGGTATATAGGTGGTAAACCCAAGACCAAGGGTATACAAGAGGTAAAACCAATCCCAAGACAGTATATACGTAGTTGTCCAAAGTCTAATATGTGATTAATGTCTATGTGGGTATACTTGAAATATTATTTCTATACTAATGATTATTCTACCCTTGTATGAAATTATCTTATTCCATATTATTTTGATTATGTTATAATTTCATGTATCATGATTGAATATTTTTGATTCCACACACATATTACAAATACCTTTTATTTGGAAAATGATTTATACCATGACTCATGATTTATAGTCTATGACTTTAATGTATATTATTTTCATAAGTTATGGCCATTTTATCATACTATTAATCTTATCTTATAAACACTTATGAGAATCAGTTATTATCTCCCATGTTTAACCTTAATAAGAATCCATTCTCACACTTTCTTATGTTTCACATTCCATGTGTTATAGATAAATTTATTAAGAACAATATTTTTAGAAGGGTATCATGCTTGAAGTATGTTTTTTGGGAAATGTTTAAGATTATTTATAATTTTTTTTATTATGTATCTAGTCTATAATAACAATAATCCTAATGGTTTTTGGGATTGGGAAAGATTAATGTGAGTTTTTATATCAATGAGAAATATATATATGTTTATATTGGGGCATAAAATTTTGTAATAAATATAGAGATTAGTGTATTTTTTTTAGTACCAGACCAGAGTGTGCATGTCTAGGGCATCATAGTTGGTATCAAAATAGGGTATAGATATTTTTGGGGATTATGATTAGAAACCTTTAGTTAGAACCTTTTATAAGTATACATATATAAAATAACATAAATTTTTTGGTAAAGTATAAAGTGTGTTGTTTCATAGAAATAACATCCTTGTTTGGATAAAAAAGGGGAAAAACATCCCAAATAGTTTTAAACTCCTCAAAGATATTATTTGATTTATTTTCGTGATCATTATGAACTTTTAGAAAAGATTTATATATAATTAAAGGATCTAAGTTTTAACTAGTTTGGTTAGAGAAACTAATAGTAATGTTATCATGGATAACCTATATTAAAACATAGAGATTTATATGTTTGGATATGCACATAATTGATGAGTTAATTATTATACAGTTAGAGTTAATTGTTTTTAAAATTATTAAAATTAGAATACCGGAACATTTTTTTATTTAATGTAATGGCCAAATCCTAGAGGAATCAAGTTAACTGTGCATTTGATGGAAAATTCAGATATATTATGCATAAGAAAAGGGTTGGAATGGGAAATAATTAGGTTATTCATTACCAGCTATTTATAGTTTGGAGTAACCATTTAATATTAGTTGAATTTATAAACACACCAAATTAGAGAAAAACTGAGTTTCATAGAAGCTCAAGTGATGGAGAACTTGTTGGAAGGAATATTCAATTTACTACATGTCATGAATACTGAAAAAATGATCAAAAAAATTTATTAAAGAAAACAATAATATGTTTCATGTGTGTAAAGGCTAGTTATAGATATAATTCTCTTCAAATAAATGAAAAAAATTATAGTGGAGTATAAAAATTTTCCATTAAATACACTACACATAATTCAATAATGTAACTAAAAGGACCATGAGAATTTATAAAATCAATTCCACAATACTTGAATATACAGAATAATCAGAATTAATAATATCCAAGGCTAAGAGAACAAATCAGGGCCTATGATATGAGAACAACTGATGTGGATCATGAAAATTAGGTTACACTAATCCTCCAATCCAAATTTGATGATGCCTTATTAGAGTTTGATTTGAGGTACTCTAGTATATCTAGGAAGCTTTTTAATATCATAAATTCACCCCAAATGATTTGATATTTAATTATCAGAGAAAAATTATAGTTTTATGATTATTATGTCCTACATTAAAGTTTATGGGAATGTGATTTGTGAATATTTTATTATTCTTTACCTAGATGAATTTAATTCGATTTTGGTAATGGATTGGATATCTCCAAACTAGTTACATATTAATTTCCAAAATAGGAAAATAAAATTTAATATTCTATGTCAACCTATGATCATTTATCAATATAAGGCTGGATATTAACTCTTTACTGAGATTACATTTATTAAATGTGCCTTAATACTCAATAATGAGTTGAGTTTCTTGGAATTACCCAAGTTAGTGAGGTTGGTATATCATTATAAATTATAACTAAAATCTTTAATATATTAAGAATATATTCATTCATTATCAATAGTGATATAAATTAAAATTTTTAGAATGCAATTTATGTAAGGGGTAGAATGTAAGGCAAAACTATTTTAGTTTATTTTTTTTCTTTATTTAAAAACAATATTTAATAGATTTATTCACATGAAAAACCAAAATAAAAAGAACCATGATATGTTTTATATAAAACTATAAGAAATAATATAAAAAATAATTCATTTTGAAAATGATATATTAAACAAAAAAGATACTATTTAATTAAAACATTTTATTAGATATTTATATATGTGTGTTACATAATGTTATTATTATTGTATTTTGAAATAATGATTTTATATATTCATAAAATTAAAATAAATAATTACATTACCAATGTATTGATAAAATTTAACAAGTTATTATTAAACAATTAATAAATAATAAAAAATTTGTAATAAAATCATTGGGTGAAAACAAGGGTTTTTCAAAAAAGAATAATACTTTTTCTATATATTGTGTATTTTTAAGAAATTGGTCACCATTGAATAATATTGAAAATTTTAATAATATAAATAAATATATATATATATTTTTTCATTTATATATTTTCACTTCTCATGTAATATAAATAAATACATTTTTTATTCCAAAAAATAAATTTATTTAAAAACAATTTTTATCAATTATGTGCACATATATTGAAATTAAATTTTTTCAAACATAGAAAATGAATTTAATTACATTAATTTTATATTTTTAAACAGTATATAATAATTCTTAATTGTGCCCAATTTTATTTTTAAGAAAAAAATAGGCTACTAAAGTTAAAATTATTTACCATGGTAACGATAAAATGGGTATTTTGAATGAATTGTTTTTACAAGTATTTGAAGAATTCATATATGAGAAAATTTATTTGTTTATTTTTAAATAACTCATCTAATGTAATTTATATATATTTAAAAATATATTAAGAATAATTTAATTAGTCATTGAAATTTAATTAAATTATAAACAAATAATATTTTAAAATATATATATATATATATATATTATGTTTTAATTTAAAAGTTAGTTTTGTTATATTTATTTATTGAATGAGATAAAATGGAATCAAAATTTGGATTCATCAAATAAAATTTTTATAAGATGGGTCATATTATATTTTATTAAAAATAAAACCATGATTAACTATTAATCAAGGTTAATAAGGGATAAAAAGGTTAACTTATGTGGCTTAAAATTTTTAAGTTTACATGAATAATATTACTTCAAAAATACATTTTTATTTTTTAAATTCATACCTACATGTTTCAACTACATTTACTCACCTTGCTTTCCCAAATCCCATTTTATTACACCTTTACCATTTACAATCCATTCAATTCCAAGGAGATGTCCCTTTTCAACAATAAAAGGATCCCAATTCCACCCAATTAAAGTAAAACTTAACCATAATATTTTTATTGAAATACTGCCAATTTTACCTCTGATATAATTTCATTAAACCTTTGATATCCCTTGGTTAAGGGAAATTACCCCAAGTCCCCTAATTCTAAATAGCCATTTAAGAGAAGGCTCAGATCCTCAATACAAGTATTATCCACCCTATGTATTTTCTTCTTTATCTTTATAATCCATACTCCTTAAAACATTATATAATATTATTAATATAATTCAATTAGTATCATTGGTATAATAAATTGTTATTATATTGATGTTACATGTAATGAACCACCATAGGTAGACCTGACATGTCACCCAATTTGGCACCCTTTACGGCCCCAAGCATGTTACCAATCACTATAGTATGGTAATAATAAAATGGGTATAAAAACCCATAGCCAAGGAAAAAAATTATTATTCAAAACCAAAAAAAATTGCATAATATATAAAAATATGAAAAAAAATCAAATAGAGCACATCATGAAAAATGAGGTTCATAATTATGAGAAATAACAAAAAAAGACAAAAGGGCAGTTCCATAAATAAACCAAAACCAAATCCCAGACCAAGTATCCATGTGACCCACCACAATCACTGTCCAAAACCGCCATGAAGAAAAATCAACCAAGATAAGTATTCAAGATACCTGACACCCTTCCAGTTAACTATGTCCTATAAAACAAAATCTTCATATGCCTAAAGGCATAAGCTGGGTGTGAGGTAAGAACTCAGTTGGATGCCCAAAGTCATATACTCAATGGAATATATATATATAAAATGTATTTCACCATCCAAAAATAATTTATAACTTTGAAATGAAATATTTTTCCTTAGTAAATATGATTATAAAATGTTTTTCATAGAACATAATTTTATTTAATTTAAAACATATCATATTTAAAAAAAATATGGTTATAAACAAATTCATGTATTTATATAGAGGGAAATAATCAAAAACATTAATGTAAAATCATAAGATAAAAATATCAAAAATCAAATAATAAAGCATTAGTACCATGAATAAAACCATGTACAAATGGGATTTAGCCTATGGGAATATATAAGTAGGATACACATAGAAAGCTTATAGGTGAAAACATGAAACCTAACAATGCTAAGCCCTATCACATTCTATCCTTATAACAAAAATAATCTCTTGTGGTTCTATAATCACTATGGTATTCATATATCCAAATATTGACATACCAAAGTCACCCATGTTATATGTTCTCTAAAAAACTCTAGTAAACCATGCACATAATTTTATAAAATATTTAAAAAAGTAAATCATTATTTCTCCCTTTCTTGAGAAACAATTTTATTGTTAAAACCATTAATTAATTTTATCAAACCTATGAGGTGTGTAAAAATATTTTTAAAGTAAACCCCCTTTAAAGCCATTTACATTGCCACTAAATTTTAAATTATTCTAAAAACCCTCATAGATATCAGATAAACTAATTTAAAGCATGATAATGGTATTTTTTACAAGTAGACATGTTTTATTAAAATAAGGGAATTTTTTACACTACCATTTTGAGAAAACAAATCATATGTCATCCTTTAGTTTATAACCATGATATATTCTCCTCTTGTCCTTATGAGAAATGTAAACGTTTCCCATACATACATGAAGACTAGAAACTACATAGAAAATATGTTTCATTTTTCATCACTAAATTACATGTATTTCCCTATGATTTTATTTAATGAATAAATATGATATATATTAAATAATTAATATTTTAGAAAGAAAAATTATTATTTACCTTTTTTTCATTCGTTTCGTTGAAAAATAAAAATTTCACCCTTGCATAAGTGTGAACCAACATCTCCATAGATGAAATGTTTCATTAAAATATATTTGATGTTTATAAAAAATATTTTTTGAATATATATTAAATTAATTATTAATTTATATCAAAAATATGCTTATAAATGTGTGACATCGAAATAATAGATCATTAAAAAGTTATTTTTTTATATTATCAAATTACCTAAAACATGCTAATCACTGATTTCATTTTCAAGAATCATAACATCAAATATCAATGAATGAGAATGGAACATTATAAATCATTAAGGAGAGTATATTAAAAAACATTAAATAATCTTATAATTATCAAATTTCTATTAATGAAGATGGTTTAAAATTGCTATTACAAAACATGAATGAAACAATCTAAATTACTACGATCTAATGATGAAAATAACCATAATTGACAAAGATATGTTTGATGAATTATTATAAATAGATTATATAAAAGTTAATATATAAGAATAAATTTTTTAAATTAAATATTAAGAAGGTTATTTTTTTAATTTAGGTTGAGAAGATTTCTTAGAATTAGAGACTTATGGTAAGTGTTTATTATATCACTCTTCTTTGAGACTTATTCTATATTCCTAGTATGTTTTATATTTTGTGGTGTATATACTTTCATAGGGATGTTTTTATTATAATTTACTTGAAATTCAGTATATTTAATAATCCATCTCAATATCTATCTTTCATGGTATTTTGACTCAAAATATATCAACGTAGTAATTATTTTTCTTCTCAAACTTCCTTATTTGATACATGTTTCATATTATGAACCTATTTTTTGTATATAGTATATATGAAAAACATATGGAATATTTTATCATGATTATATTTTATTCAATGTAATTAATGTACTATTTAATTTGTTACCTTTAAAAGTGTTGACCCCTTTTAAATATTAATTTTTTTTGTCAATTGTTCAATATGTTTTAGTATAATTGATGATGAAGATTGCAGAATTGTTATGGATTTATGGGAAAGAATTTAATGTAATTATTGATAATGTAAACATGTAATTATATAATATTATCTATCTACTAATATATTTTATAGAAAATTATCCTTGATTCTACAAATATAATGACTAAAGTGTAAAAGTTAATGATAGTGTAGAAATTTTTTTTTGTGATAATTGATCAGAAGATCTTCTAAATAATCAAAGACATGTGTTGGTGGATGAAGAAGAACTATCTAAAAATATATTTGAGATGTTTTTAAATGTATTATAAGTCATGGATATTAGTATAATATTATCTATGTGGGTTTTTTTAAGTATATAGTTTTCCATATTCATGTAAGCATTTTAATCATGTACACAAAATCATGTAGCCAACTCTGCGACATATGTAGATTCCCTAAATAATTTTTTAACATAGAAAAATCTATGAAATCATATGATAATATGTATAGTAATTGAATATTCATGTATGAATTTAATAAAACATAATCAAATACTGATGTATAGGAAAATCCAACAATATATGTGAATCTGCATAGTCAATGTTAAACATGTTGACAAATTTAAGTGACATATGAGATTCAGATATGTACTTGATAATGACATAAGAGGTTATATTTTTGTAATGTTTTTAATATTAAAAATGAAAACTTCTTACCATAGGAAGTTCCATATGTTAGAGATACATGGGGAAATGCACATGGAGATATATATTTTTTAGAATATATATTTCAAGAGAAGAGGGCATAGTAAATCAGATAAAATCTAGATAACAATACATTAGAGCTAGAGTACTTTGTGAATTTGAAAGCATTAATATTTGAGTATTGACTGAGATCGTATATATTTATATATAATGATTAATAATAAAGCTAAATTATTTAGGATATTTAAATTGTGATTTTAAAGGGAATTCAAATCAGTTTAAATGGAGAAATAATCAGGAATATATTAATTGATTTATACGAGAAGATCCTTCTTTCTATGATCATGGATTTTCCATAATTAGAAAATTAAAATATTGATAATGATTTTTTTCATAATAATATTAATAGTGATTTTTTGAATATAAGTATATATTTTAACAATCAAATAATGTTATAGGAGAAGATAATTGAGAGAACTCCTATACACGTTTTATGATTATCTAAGTGACTTATAAATATAGTATCAAAGAGTGAATATGGTGATGAAAATCTGGGAAATATACCTTAGTATTCAAGGAAGATAAGAAGAAACAAGATGACACTATATCTGGAATGAATCTCAAGGTTAGAAGACCTATACCTAGAAGATGTTTAAAATCTTGAAGAGGCACACATGAAAACCTCATAACCCATCTGATCATGGAATAAGATCATATTTTTATGTGGTAAAAAATTTATTAATGTGAAGAAGAATATATTTCTATGATGGATCATCTTTTTTGAATAATTTAGGACTCTTCTAGTGGAATCTTGATGTGGAGAGAATATAGTGGGTTCTACATTGGGAGGATCTTATAATTGGGTGGTATAACCTATTTCTGGAGAGACTTTGTAATGGGATATATAACCAGTCATGGAGAAAGAGGTGATTGAGGGGTATAAAAAAAATGATATTATGTACATATGATAAAACTATAATGAATGATAATATAATAGTGTAGAATCTATGTTTGGGGGAATAAAGATCAATGTAAAGAGAAATCTTTTATGCTGAACCATGAAAATATCATGGGTTGATTTATTTTTGTTCATTACTACACATGAGGTAAGGTTATAAAAACTAATCCTTATTAGATCATGAAATTGTACCTATTAAAGTGGTTTAATTTAAAAATGAGATGAATTTGTTAAAGAAGAGAACTAATTTAGCTTATCTCAGTGGTCTATCTAGTCGGGGTCTCTATAAGTTGTATCAGAGTGAGGTTCTTTCTAAATATACAATGTTCGAACTAATTTTCTTGATATTATGAAGTTAAAATTTTAGAAAGTGGTTTAATTTACATAAATTGTGAAAAATAAATTTATGCCAAAGTGTAAAAATATTTATATTTATAAGAAGACTCATAAAAATGAGAAGAAAAGAGAAGTAATGAGGTTGAAGAAAATTTTAAATTTAAATTATGAAACAATACTAACTAATGGTAAGAAGAGTGGTAAAATAGGTAATTATTTCTTTGATTATGAGTCTTATAATTAAACTAGTTCATATTTGGATGATGATATATCATTTAGAGATCAACATTCTAATTTTATTGAATAATTGAATAAGGATCTATGATGCAGGAACAAAGTCCATGTTGCAATGTTGAAATATTTCATCAATGTGATAATTTCAAATGATTTTAATGAATTTTTTTTGGATTATAAGAATGTGATATTTGAATATCACAACATAAAATAAGATTATAATAAATTAGTTGATGTTAATGTATAATCCTCTCAAGATATTTATATGAAGGAATTTAACTGTCATGTAAAATATAGTACTTCTAATTCTCAAGGTATATCTGTTATAGCTAGCAGTGAAGGTATAAAAAAAAACTATAAAAGGATGATCGAAGAAAACTAAAAGGAATTATTACATATAAATTTAAGGTAATAATATACCAATGATCTTAAAACTCACTAAAAAATAGAGTATATAATTAAAATAGTATGACAAAAACACAAATATGGACAGATCTGGAACCAATCTAGAAGAACAAAGTTTCAAGGATTTCTCTAGTGTTGTGGTAAGTAAGAAAACATTGTCTAGTCTTAATTGTTTAATACCGATTTACCAAGAAATATGAAAAACTAATGGATATTATTAGTTACCATATAAGGAAAACGTTTTAGAGTAAATAACCTATGACCATATCTTCTCCCCAACAATCTACTAAAAAAAGTTAAATTCTAGAAGAATTTTAGGGTATATTTAGTTTGAAAGGTCACAATGATGTATTATACATGATAGTTCATGAATGAGAGGTTACATATGATGTGAAATGGATGGGTTTTCGAAAAAACTTATTGGAATGTGATGTGAATATTTTGAGAAGACCGATAATGTTAATAAATAGAGCACAATTATTTGAAAAAATTAATTAAAATTAGTAAAATAATTGGAGGAAGTCGAAAAGCATACTAGGGATAAAAGAAATAATTTTACTTTAAAATTTATTGAGAAAACAAGAAACATATATATTCTTAATACTAAGGTGAAAAAATAAAGTCCACATAAAGAAGAAGTTGAAGGGAAGATTCCAAATAAAATATATCATGATATGATTATAAGAAAAGAGTGGTCTAGGTTAAAATGAAGCCCTCAACTTGAATGTTGTTTCGGAGAAAAAAAGAGGACCTTACTTATTCAAAAATCCTATTTTTTTTATCTAACTTGGGGGGAATTTAAGTGTTGAGTTGAGTTCAATACATATTGTTCAACATGGAATAATTTTGAGGATGTAACTTTTGAGAAGCTTGAAGAAATTTTCTATCAAATAATTAACTGACTACCATGAAATGGATGAAAAGGAGTTCATACCATTCTTGATTGAAAAAAATTAGGTTGAAGCTTCCAATTTTTTTTTCAAATGAACCTATAATTTTGGGACAACATTAAGAATCCTAAATATAGAGGTATACTAATCACACTTATAACCCTTAGTTATGATTATATTAAATGAAATTATTAATTGGGAGTTTTGGTTATAAAAACATGATAAAATGGGGAGTTACATGACTTGTACCAAAACTATTTTGATAGTTTATTAAGATGTGTATAGGTTACATGTTTTTATTAAACTTTGATTTTTGTTTTTATACTACCCTTATTTGAGAAATTAGTTAGTACTAAACAAGATATCTCATACATGGACATTTATGGATAACATGGACATTCTTGGTTGTACCTCTATTGTTTTATATAGTAGGTTATCCCATGTACACTTATATTAATCCAATTAAAGGCTCACTACTAAGAGAAACATGTTGTATCATCCTTATATGGGGAAAATATAGAATTGAATGAGAGTCCCTCAATATTCATAAGAATAGATGAGAAGACAGTTGCATTGAATGTTTCATTTGGTTTTCCATAATGGGGAGAAATGGATAATATATCCAAGTATATATATTAACATTTAGGATTAGTATTTCCAAAAAACATAAAAGGGGGATATTTTGAGCCTAATTAAGAATTTTATTTATCTCCGATAATTGAATATGTGTTTAATGGATTTGATGATGATGATTGAAGGATTTTTATGGATTCTTGGAAACTAATTTTATTTATTTCTTAATAAAATATCATTTTTTTCCAAAAAATGTTTGATATAATTTCATGTTCTATAGAACATTAACCATGAGGCTACAAATTGAAAAAATTGATTGGAGTTGTTCAAGATATTATGGTAAAGTATTTGATATTATTGATGAGATGATGTTCTAAAGAATCAAAATAGTTCGTTGGTGAATGAAGGAGAACTATTAAAAATTTATATGAGAAGTCTTTATGTGTTTTAAAAGGCATAAAAGTCCACAAAGGAGGATATAAGTGAGTTTTAGTGAAATCCGGAATTTTCTAGGTTCATGTAGGCATTTAGAGGATGTATGTAAAATCACATAGAATGTTCTATGATATATACATATCAATGTATCTAATACTATGATGTATAAAAATATAAATAATCAGATTTTTTCTACTTTTAAAAATTTAAAATTATTATTGGATTTTGGAATGACGTAAGAGAATGGCTCTATGTAGTCAAATCTAGTTATGTTGGTGAATTTGTGTAGCTTAATTGAAACAAATAAAAAATTCAATCCATTTATGGGATTCATAAAGGATGTTTAGAATGATGTAAGAGACTATATCCTTGTATACTATGAGAGATTTTCATAATCCAAATATGTATATAAAAAAAAGAAGTCCCACATGTCAGAGATGCATGTGCCCATGCACGTGGAGATCTTTGATATTTTTCATAAGTGAGATTTTATGAAAATAACACATGATAAATTAGATACTACATTGATAAAAACACACAATAGCTTGATTCCTTGGGGTATTTAATAGTATTAGGATTTTTGGAATGAATGATTTCATATATATTTAAATATCACATGAAAGAATGAAGCTTGAGTCTTCAAATGATTTAAATGGAATCAATCTGGAATCTGTTAACCAATTTGAATGAGAAGATCCTACTTCTGATGATTATGGGGTTTCTATAATTCAAATATAGAAACATTTAGTATCATATTTTTTAGAATAATATTGATCATTATTTTGTGAATATATATATATATATATATGTGGTGAAAGTATCAAATAATTTTACAAGATAAGATAATTGTGGGAACTCTGGTTCACATTACATGATCATATTAGTGACTGATACACCCAATATTGAGGATTGAAGAAGTTAAGCCAAAGTCATAAGATTTACCTGAGTATTCAAGGAAGATGAGGAGAATCCAAATCAATCCATATTAAGAAAGAGTTTTAAGATAAGTAGATTTTGTAGTTGGCATCCGAGGATCATCTATTTTTACTCTGATTTCATGAATTTTTGATGTATTGAATGTTAATAAAACATATATTACATATTTTTTGCTATTATCCATGACTCTAATGTAATAATTTCCTAGAGTGTATGTCTCATTGAAAAGGTAAGAGAGGTTACCCGGTATGATTATAACCTTGATGTGCTATAAAGATATTCTCAAAAAATGTTCTATTGTTGGATAAAATACTATGATAAGACACATAGTATATAGACTATCAGGTGGGATTACTCATAATAATATTAGGTTTCTTCTCATGATGTTCATTTTTGGTAGACTCTAGGATGGGAGATTATGTGAACAGACCAACCAGTAAGAATGTCACATGTTTTGGTGTCATTAGATACTCTTATCTACGAGCACGTGTGATAATCCTTAGACCTTAATATTATTTTTAATGAATGTTACATATCATTTACTTAGATGTATTTCATAAACCACGATTAATATGGTTGATGAAGAAGTTGGATATGTTGGGTGCATCATGAGTGACATGTCATTAATGAATAAGTTGAGGAAGGATTTTTCCATTACATATTCATGGAATCTGTTATATCAACCATTGGTTTGGAATATAACCATCACATTAAATTATATGGCCATTTTGTAAGGACACATTAATTTCATATAGGTGAAAAAAGACATATCAATCATTTTGGTTCATGACAAGGTTATGAATCCTCTTTGATAAGATATGGTGAAAACGATATTATATTACATAGTGACTATTCATATGTGGTTTTTTATGTTTTGACATTAATTTATTTCTCTTTGGTACCATGACCTATTGATAGAAAAAATCATGCTCTTTAGGCAAGCCCATATAATTTCAATAAGAAATAATCCTAGAGGGTCACACATTAAGTGTTTATTTTGATCTTTATAAAATTTTATTTGATGTTAATTAATGGAATAAATATTATTCTCAATTAAGATGAATAATTTTATCAAAGTTATATTGATCGTTTAAGTTATATAAATATTTATTCTCTGATGTGTGAATCAAATATTTATCTAATTTATTGATATTTTTATAAATATATATTCACTAGATTTTGAATAATATATTTATTTATGAATCAAATATTTATTCAGATGTTTAATAAGTGATAGAGGAGTTCAAATATACCAAGACTGGGTCTGGTGGGAAATATTAATTAACCAGACTGTTATATAATATTTTTTAATTTTCAAGTAGGAATGCACAATAAAATAATAATAAAATAATTATTAATATGTGGCTTGAGATTTATTAAAGGTAATAAAATTCATTTAATGGTCATTATGCAACTAAATAATATTTTTTCATAATACCTAACTCAATAAATAGATTTCCATGTCTGTTGTGTAGAGTATCATTAATTTATAATATATAATTTTTGTGCTCAAAACATTCTCTCTCAAATCCTCATTATCTCTCCCTCTCTAGAACAAGAAGTGCAAGAGAAATTTTTTCAAGGTTGAAGAACGAGAAATCAAGAATGAATGGTGAAAGAAAATATACTTCTTTTTCTAGAACCAAGATATTTAGTGGTGTTTCTATAAGATCATAGAAGCAAGTGTGGATCACTACTAGAGGGATTCAATCATAGTATCCTTAAAAAGAAATGAAGGTATCTAAAAGGGTCCTTTCATATGATAAACATTCACGAATAAAGAAAGTTCCTAAGCCTGGGTTTTTATTTCTTCAAATAATGAATAAATTTATTTAAAATTTCACATGCAAGATCCTCACCAATGGTTTCAATTTAATATTATTAAAATAAATTCTAATATATCACATACAACTATATTTTTAAACTATGTCCGAAACCAACAAGTGGTATCCGAGCAGACATGTTTAAATTTATAATTATTTATTAGATGGTTGATCAATTTACAATTGTGGTTAGATTTTCATTTCAAGTTATTTATTATTTAATCTAATTTTAATTAAAATTTTATCAACATATTAATCATGTTCATTTAGAGTTTCATTTTCTTAAAGGTTTTGGAAAAAATAAAGAACAACTGAAGATTCTATCTGTTATTGCCAAATAATTGGTTAGTAAAACTGGGTTACACAATGTGTGGTTGGAGTACATGTTATATACCCATTCACATTGTATCTATAGGGGTCAAAATATTAATTACACACGGTGATTTTTTTTTTCACACCATTTTTCGATCAGGGCAACCTGGAACATAACAAGTGAATACAAGGTGTATAGATGGCATGTACTCACCATGTAGTTTAGCCAAGTTAACAGGCTGAAGCCCTATGTGTGAGACTTTGATATATGACAACCAATGTACATGGAATATTTCTGCATGTATAGACCATGTAGTCTCCCATTAATATAATAAATTAAAATTAAATTAAATTTGAAAATTTTAACATTTAAGCCTTATTTTATTAATTGGATGCCATTGTGTGTTTTATAAGTTAATAATGGTTTTAAATAATTTTAAATGTATAATTAATTTATTTTAACTAATATATCAAAATTGGTTCTGCTATTTATTTTCAATGAATTACAGTAAAGATGGGAATCTCCAAATAAGATTGAATGACCATTAAGATGAAATGGAATTAATTAATTAATTAATTAATGAAAGAATGATTATCTTAAAAAATAAAATAACGAATAAATACATGAATGATATCCATTTAATTTTGTATTTTCATTAAATTTATGACCATTCATGTGCTTGAAAAATACCTATTTATGTTTTTTATGTTTTAATATAGTTTATTTCATGAGTTTATAATTATTTAATATTATATTAAATGATGGCATGCGAGTTATCCCCCCTCCATTATTAGGTAGAACCTACATTTCCAAGGATATATATGTAACCCCCATTGACCAATACATTGGTTCCCCTCACCCAAGCCTGAGTAATCGATATTTTAAATGAATGGGGCATCCCAAGGAATGTGAAAGTTGACCAATATAGAACCATAACGATTCCAAACCTGGTGATACACAGAGGGAAAGTTTCAATGCAATAACTCATACCATGATCGACCAAAAGTGTTATTTAACCTAGGTCAGATGTTGATTTAATGTCTTCTCATTAAATAAACTATTATAAAAATATCATTAACATGTCATTTAATTAATTATCTATTTCTGTCTATGAATCATTTATTTTATAGATTCAAGGCCTCAAACACATAAATAAATGAATTAATGTGATAATATAGAAATTAAATTAATGAATTATGTATAAATTTTTAATCCAAGATAGTTAATTAATTATGTAAAATACACCTAATATTAACAATACATGTGAGGAATAATACAAGATAAATTTTTTAATCATATTTAATTTAAATTCATCAGTAAAATATTAAGTCAAAGTAAGCCTTCTATTACATTATTGAGAATTAAACCATACAAAAAAGCGTAGTACACAACCAAAGTATTGACACATACATTTACCATGGATTTCTCGTGAGTGTTTTTTATGAACTTACGAAAAATAATATTGATTTTATTGGAAAAATTATGTTCAATAAATATTTGGAGTCATGTGTTGAGGAATTACATGTCGAGATTTTATGATAGGGGAATCCACCTAATGGATCAAGTAGCTATAAGTCTGCAGTTGGCAAGACCGCCTACCAAATTACATTATTATGTTTTTCATGGACATGGCCTGGATCATTAACAAAATTAATGTGGATCCTTTCCACAATAATTTTAATGAAACTAGACATTCCATGTTTAATGGTGAAGGATATTGAGACATGATAGAAAATTGGTAGATTTAATAAATAAATAAATAAAAACATTTAATTTATTATATATCACTTATTTTACAAACAAGAAACATTATAATAATATTTTATTCTTAATTATAGAATAAAATTAAAATTTCATCATCCACCCTATCCCTATGATCAATATTCGAGAAATATAACCTCTTAATGTGGAGTAACATCCAGAAGTGGGTTAGACACATTTGGGTTATGCTACGCCATGAGTGGAAATCTTACATTCTAGAATCCTCAATGCTAGATCTATTTTCTAAAGAGGCATGTGATGAAAAGTTCATTTTCTATGAAAAACATTTGAGATATGTGGTAGATGTTAAATGTTTGATTCTTTCATTAGTGTCTAGTGAACTAATGAATTCTTCCGAAAACATTGATGCATATAGAATGCTTGATAACCTCTGTGGTCTTTACCAAGATAGATCTAAATAAAAATAGTTTGAGATTTTCAAGGTTCTATTTTAGATAAATAATAGAGAGTATGACCTAGATGGGCCTCATGTAGTCAATATAATTGGATAAATTGAATGCTTAAATGGTCTGGGGTTTAAAATCCCCAACGAACTGGGCACCGAACTCATTCTGGCATCACTCCCTCAGATCTTGTCCCAAATTATTGTGAATTTTAATATGAAAAACATTGAGAAGTCTATTACATATATTACTACTCTTATACTCCATGTAGAAAAGAATATAAATCACGAGGAACTGTCTAGCCTTATGGTGAGAAAACAGAATGGAAAAACAAAGTGCTTTAAGCCCAATGATTCTCCACATCCATCCAAGAAAAGGAAGATAAAGGGGAAATGAAGGGAACATGATATTATTTGTTTCACATGTGGTATGAAGTTCCACTAGATGATAAATTTCACCCAAAAAAATTAGAAAAGGAAATATTCATGTATATTCTTTATCAATTGAAATTTATTTGTTTCAATAAATTTTGTATTAGATATAGATTATGCAGCTCACATATTTATTAAAATAATCGAAACAAGTAGATTTAGAAATATTGATCGAGGAGAGATAGATCTTCGAGTATCCAATAGAGTTAAACTATATTCTGTAGCTATCATGGAATACCACTTGACATTTCCAACCAAAATAGTCTCATTTTTTAAGGGTTGTTACTATACGACTTTAGTTACCAGAAGCATTATTTCTGTATCTAGACATGATACTAATGGATTAATTTTAATATTTGAGAATAAATGTTTCTTTTTTTATAATGATATAAATTTTTTAGGTAAGCCTAATTTAAATAATTGTCTTTATGTGTTGTATTACACAAACCAAATAATATAAATCAAAAGTGAAGTAACTTGACCTGAATCATACCACATGAAACGTTGGAATCACTGGATAGGTCATGTAAATGAAAATTAATTTACAAAATTTCATCAAGGTGGACATTTAGGTTCTTTTTAAATAAAACTACTTGGTATATTGCATTCATTTTTACATGAAAAAATGACCAATTCCCCTTTTTTTGGGTAAGGTGAAAGGGCTAAAGAGATTCTTAAATTAGTTTATACCAATGTGTGTGGACCGTTTCCTATTGAAGAAAGGGGTGGGTACTCATTCTTCATAAATTTTACTGATGATTTTAGTAGATATGGATATGTATAAATAATGAGGTATAAGTTGGATTCATTTGATAAATTCAAGGAATATGTTAATTAAGACGAGAACCAGCTTGGTTAGAAAATTAAGAATCTTTACTCAGACTCTGGTAGATAATATCTTAGTCAAGACTTCACTGATTATTAGAGGGACTTTGGGGTTTTATCTAAACTCACTACTCCATATACACATCATTAGAGTGGTGTATGTGAAAGGAGGAACCTCACATTATAGATAATGGTGAGATTAATGAAGTGTCATGTGATTCTTACATTATTCTTTTGGGGATATGCGTTATAAATACATGACATTTAATAAATTGAGTAACCAGTAAAGAAGTAGACGTCACACCATACAAATTATGGTATTGAAGTAAACCAGTGTTGTCTTACTTACATGTCTGGGGTTTCGAAGCATTTATTATGGCCTCTTAATATAACAATATTTCACTCTGAGGAGAAAAGTATATATTTATAGGATATCCCAAAGAAAAAAGGGATACTGCATATACAAATACATCTGAAAAAAAGTTTGTGGTTGACAGATGTACCACATTTCATGAAGAGTATCTTATCTATAAAAGATATATTGAGAGAAGGACAGACTTTAATGAATTCTAGGAACATGATATATAAGAGTTGGTAGCTTGCAGAGGATAAAATTCTATAAAACCACATCGAAGGAGAAATTCCTTCAGAGACACAATTACTGTGTAGTAATAATTGAGAGGTTAAAGAACCTGAGTATTATGCTCCTCTATTCACTAAGATGGTGACTCATTAATAGGGAGTAGGAAGTGGCACAAATGTCTCCCATTGGAATTAATCCACGAATTATGAAACATATTCCATGTATTAAAACCGAGTCTTGATTTTGGCATACCCTCTAATAGATGTATAGTTTGTTGGTTGAAAATAGGTATTCAATAAGAAACTAGAAATGGAAGGATAATTCAGTACCTATAAGGTTCTACTTGTTGAAAAGGATTTAAATGAAATCAATGAATTTAATATGATGAATTATTTTCACTAATTAAGATGCTAAAATCAGTTAGTATTAAATTTTCGATTACAGCTTTCCATGATTATGAGAGGTAGAAAATGGATGAATAAACAACCTTCCCTAATGGTAACCATCATGAAGATGTTTATATGAAACATTCCATATGGTCTGTGACTCCGAAATATCCCAAAAATGTATGAAAGTTACAAAGATCCATTTATAGATTAAAGCAATCATCTAGTTCAAGGAATATTTGTCAGATAAGGCCCTAAAGAAATTTGGTTTCATAATGAATAAATGTGAGTTGTGTGTCTTTAAATAGTTTTTCAAGAGTGAAGTTATTTTTTTAATGTTATATGTTAATGACATATTACTCATTTGAAATGAAATGTTAGAATTACAGTATATTAAGTTATGGTTGAATAAATGATTCTCCATGAAGGACTTGGGTGAGACATCATAAATTATTAGGATCGAGACCCATCATGATATATCCAAGAGGTTTCATGGCCTATGTGAAAGTACACACATTGACAGGATACTGAAGATATTCAGTATGGAAAAATCCAAGAGTGGATTATTTACAATGTCACCTGAAATTCATCTTTCCAAGAAAATGTGTCCTTAGACACAAGATGAATGGAATTGGATAAAAAGGATTCTATATGGATCAAATATTGTTCCATTCATATATGTTATACTATGTGATAAGAAAGATGTCGCCTACACATTATGTTAGGTAGGAAGATATCAATCTGTCCAGGTGAACACTATTGGATGACAGTTAACAATATCCTTAAGTATCTGAGGTGTACTAAGGATATGTTCATGGTTTTTGGAGATGATGAGGAACTAGTCATTATAGGATATGCAGATTCGTGTTTCTAAACTAATCAAGATTATATGATGTTAAAAATGTGATAAATATTATATTTTAATGGATGTTATATGAGATAGAAGAGATCAAAGAAGGTTATGGTTGTAGATAATACCTTAGATTCTAAGTATATTGCTGCTTTTGAGGTAGCAAAGGGAGCAGTATTGATGTGAAACTTCATCCAAGATCTTGATGTGGTACCTATAAGTAAATATACCATCACACGTTATTGTGATAATACTGCAGCAGTGGATCTTGCTAAAGAGCCAAGGTAACATCAGTGGCCAAAGAAGATCCAAATTTTCTTCTCTTGAGGGATTTTTCTTAGACAAGTGATGTTGTAGTGAGTAGTATTTCTATGGAATAAAATTTTCATACCATTTTACAATAGAAATTACATAGTAGAAACATGACTATCTTGTGACCTCAGGTGGACTGAAGGACGTAGGTAGTTGTCTCGAGTCCAAGTGGGAGATTGTTGGAGTTGGAGTCCTAGGAACAATTTTTTGGTCATTGATTACATTAATATTGGATATGTTTAATTTTAATAAATCTTCTTATTACATATTGTTTTTTGTTCTGTATGACCCTATTGTAATAATGTCATAAATTATACATCACATTGATAAGGTTATATTAGTTCCCCACAATGATGAGAACCTTGATGTTCTATGATGATATTCTCAAATAATGTTCGGCAATTGGATAACATACTGTTATGGGACACATAATACATATACATTCTGAAGTGAGTACTCGTAAGAAGATGAGGCTTCTTGTCATTAATTTCACACTTGGTAGTCTCTAAGATAGATTATGATAATAGACCTTCCAGTAAGAATTATTCATGTTTTGTTTTTAATAGATATTTATATCTATGATCATGTGTGATGACTTTAAGATTATTGTTAATTCATGTTACAACTCACATAAATAAATGTATTTTTTAAACAATGATGAAAATATTCCAGGGAGGTGTTGGATATGAAATGTATGTTATGAGTGACCTGTCATTAAATAATATTTTGAGGAAAGATTTTTCCCTTCCATATTTATGGATGATAATATATTGATCCTTTTATTTGAATTAAACTATAACATACCCGACCTGGAAGACACAAAATAACGCTAATATCAGAGTTTCCATATGACCTCAAGCAGACCACTATGTATGCTAGAGGTTTCTGGCTAACAGAGAGGGTCTAATTATTCATCTGGTGAGAATGTACCCTCTTTACTAGATGATGAAAGAAAATAAAAATAAAATAAATATAAAAAAAATGTAACAACCAACAACCAAGCATAACCAAGAATCTCTCAAAACTGGGTACAAACCATATCCAATAGAAAATTATATCATTTCATGCTAAACAATGGAAAAGTAGGCCAATCCTAAAATAAGCAAACAATATAACCCCTAATATGATCCTGAATTTATGTCTAACACCACATACAGAGACATTCCAACCCCAAACCAACATCATATTACATGGCCTTTGCCTTTATCCCGACCTTCAACAATGAAATATGATCAGATACCCAAGGATTCCCGAGCAGAGTGTGAGTACAACTCTGCAGTCCACCGCCAATAGTGTTTAAAAAATATTTAGTGTAAATTGACATTACATGCACATAATAAATAAATGACATGTAAATAAAACAATATTGGGTTACAGTTGTTACAATCTTTACTTTATCCATTTCTAAAATTGATACAATTTGCACCATTTATACTATATTCCATTATTGATTCATTTTCTTGTTATATCCCATGGGTTATAAATTTTCCTCAGTTACATAGGGGTTTATGGAATTAAAAAATAAACATAAAGGGCTATGTCAAATCACTATCACACTAGGGATAAAAACATCACAAAAAATACATTATCATTACCTCCAACCCTCTATATGGGTGAAATGAAAGCAGTGGGAATATAAATCTGTACTTTTTCATAACCCATGCATTATGGGGTGGGGTTTTTTTGAGCATCTATCCAAATCGACACATGGGTGTAGAACCTTGGTCAACACACCACACTACCAATCCATGTGCACATTCTTAATATATATATATATATATACATATCCATTAACCACATATACCATACCACAGACCATTCATAATAAATACACATATCAATCAGAATCCATAACAACAATATGGGAATCAATATCATTCCATAAACTATTAATGCAGTTACCATTGACTTTACTTATACCATTTTTTCTAGATTTTAATTAACACATCTTCCATTTACATTACATAGCCCAGTTATCCAAAATTCCCATTCTTATGCCCCAACCCATTTTTCATATTCAATAATTCCCCCTATTAAAATACATAAAATGTTCTCATCAATCATCTCATTTGAAACCCATTTATCATATCTCTCATTTAACTATTAATTATCAATTTAACATAGTCAGTGTTTCATATGAAATAGCTCTCTTAGGCATTTATATCATAATTAATAAACCATTTGGCACAATCTCAATTAACTTAATTAAACCCTTTTTATGACTTGTACAAAAATCCATTTAGCCATCATAAATCATATACACATATATAATTATTCCATTATAGACTCAACCAACCAAATTAACATGTTTTTTCAAGGGATATATGTTATCAAAATTCATCTATACACTTAATATTAAAAATCTATAGGTTCTGGAATGTCAACGCAGCCCATGGGAGGCTCTAAATTAGTCAAATCATCCCCAATAAATTCCATGAGGATCAAAATGGGTTCAAATATTCATTTGGACACACATTTTAGCATGTCTCACTAACAAAACCGAATGTCTAGAAAGGGGTAAATAATAACACAACACAAATTCACAATTCCACACTTGAAAATATGGGATATAACTTATAGAACACCTACCCTAAATCCAATGATGAAAGTGAAGGACCCTAGGTCACCCTGAGAGGGGGGGGGGGTAAATTAGGTTGTTAAATTTTTATCCTGTTTATTGGATTTCTTTCACACATTGTTATGAACTTAATTAAACCTGTATGATGGATATGGGTAGTAATTAAAACATAAACATGTAGAAGGAAAACACAACACTTTTACTTGGTTCACCACAAAGGGCTATGTTCAAGGAGTATACACTGACAGGTTGCCGGTTGTACCTATTTCCACTAATATGCACAAGTTGTGGATTAAATGGTTCAGGTATAGTCACTCTGTCCCAGGAGCAATTCCTTTACAAAAGTTTAGGGATAGATCACGACTTCCCTCAGATCACATCCATTGACTCCCCCTGACTCACTACCTTGGGTTAAGTCACTCTCAGTTTATGGATATGCAGGTCCCTTCAAAAGATAGGAATGAAAGTATTTTTCATTTGTTCAAAAATAGATTTTTCTTGCATAGAAGTCCATATTTTATTCTCTTTAACTTTCAATATTCTTCTCCAGTGAAACAACCAGATGTACTACGAATTCCTATACTTCTTGGCCAATATAACAAATTCTTTTGTGATTTTTATAACAATGAAAACTCGTTTTCTAGGCATCATTAGAATCAACTCTTCTAATTCCATTTATTCATGTGACCATGCATGTGACAATATAAATGTGATATTCCTCTTCAATTTTTTAGACATGTGAACCCTCAGTTTATGATTCTTCTTTTCAAAGTATTCGCGTATGAATGCACTTTTGCTTCTTCTTTCTTGTATGAAGGCCCAAATGAGTATGGTGCCTTTTAGTACACATCTGACCTCTTTTTTCCTTTTCTTATCTCCTTATTCAGATATTCTTGTCCTTTAATTGTGTTGTTCTTCAAAGCATGCATATTAATGCATACACTTACTTTTCATCCCCATGCACACTCTTTTCTTCTCCCTTTCTTAACATGCAATGCTCAATTTGATTTGATTATTGTTATAAGCATGTGGTTTACTTCAAACTTCAATGTGTGTATTTTGGTATGGATTGATGATATTGTTTTCCTTTTACACAATGAATGTAGTGTTCTATTTTGAACTTTTTCTCCTATGAAAACCAGAATAGTTCGCTGCCTCTCCTTACTCTAAGGATGCACGGGCTTCCTTCACACACGAAGTGCAGAACTCCTTCGCAAAACAGGACGGTTTGCGGTTCTTTTTTTTGCGAGACCACCTCTTCGCAGAACCAAAAAGGTACATGGTATAGTTTCCTCACAAACCTAGAATGGTTCAAGGATTCTCTCTTTTCAAAAATAGTATAGTTCGTGGGTATCCCCCTCTCACGTACCTAAGAGTTACACAATTCATGTCTTCATGAACCCGAAGGGTGTACATGACCTTCTCTTCATAAACTAGAAGCAGTTCATGGTTATTATTCTTCCCGAACTAGAATGGTAGATGGGATAGAATTCACCAACCCAGAATGTTTCGTGGATGTTGAAATCCCCTTATCAAATTTGAAGATCAGATAAACTTTGTTTTTCTGAATATGTCCTCTCGAAGGCTTGGGATCAGCAACATCCCGAATCGGCATGTTACTTTTTATAATTAGAGATTAGATATTTTCACATTCAAAATCTCCACAATACTCTCTTTGAGATTCTTATTTGAATAAATAAGATCTCTGGTTCTTTAATACCTTTAAAATCATGAGGAGATATTCCATATATCTTGGAAGTTTCCTTTTTTAAACTTGCGACCTTACTGCTGATCATTCATGTATTCAAGATAGCATGTATCACCTTTTAAATCCCTGCTCAATACCACATGGCCTTGGAAACTTCGTTTTCCTCAACCATTCTCTCATTCTTCGTTCCATTCATATGCACGAAAATGTAATTTCATGAATGGAATCGTGATAGTCAGGAAATCAGAACAGGCTTGACCAAAACTCAAATAGTTCTCGGAGTGGCGATATCATCATTCGGCTAGAGCTCCTGGTTCATGGGATCATGCAAGTGTCCGGATGTTAAAGGTGACCCTTGATCGAAGATCAGATGACTCTGATTCAACCATACATGGCATGAAGATGATGATTGTATTGGATTATATCCCAAGATGAGGGAAGTGATATTTGGATGATATCTTCAGTGAGATCAGATAGACGGTAAGGATTACATATGTGTTTTTAAAACCTTGTCCCTCATTAAAACAGATACATGGGATGGCCACATTTTATCAATCTGAGTGCTCCGCCATTTTCTCATAATTCTCTTTCCCCCTCCATGGTACCACCCTGTACCATGTTCACCATGCGGGTGTGCTCTTAGCACCCACTATGCTCCTTGGGCATGCTTCTACTGCCGATTCTACATGGGTTCACAACTGCGCGGCACTTGCGGGATTATACACAGACAATGCACACCCTTGCTCTAGTAGGATGGCCTCGAGGGCTTCCCTCGAGCACGGTTGACCCCTCAGTTCTTGCATGTGTTGAGGTGAGGACCTCGACTGGCCTCCATGGATGGACCATTATTTTTGGTAGAGGCATATAATAACTACTTAGTATAAAACTAGGTTTTTACAAATAAAAATTCCAAACCACCCTTCCAAAACTCCTCCATATCCTCTTTTTCTCCTTCTCTTTTACTCCTTCCAAAAAACTCTCCAACCATCCTTAATTGATCAACATTGACATCCATTGAAACTAATTGACAACAAATACACTCATCATATAAAAATTAGTCCCAACAGTCTCCCCCTTTGTGTCGTTTGTCAATATTTCAACATTTACTAAAATGATCATTTCAATGTCAAAATGGTTTGCTCTCTCCCTTTCATCTCACTTTAAATTTTCATCTTTAATAAAACATTATATCCCCCTTGGTGACACGAAATACAATGTTTATGGTAGAGAGGGTATCAGTCCATACTTAAGAAATTGTGACATCAATCATTTCACTCTAATTCTACTTGAGAAATGCTTGATGTAGAAAACAAGAGGTTTTGATCTAGATAACCAAGCTTTCCATTATCCCCTGATCATGATACCTCATGCAATTAGACTCATGTAATTGACTTCAAAGACCTATCCTCTTTCATTCTATGATGAGGATAACAAATGTGATATGAGATTATCAACCTGAAACTCCTGTGCTCATTTAAACAAATAGATGAAAAACATTCAAGTGCAATGGAAAGGATAAGTATCCTTAGGGAACTTCCATTCTTCTAATGTCATTGACTCACATTGTTACTCCCCCTTTGTAAACAAATTTTATTTTGAGTAACCAAGGTTGAGAGATGACATACAATTTCCAACGACATGATCTTCAGACAATCTTAAGAGTAATTGAATTTGATACCAATTGAAGTTGATACTAATTGAAATAATAACTTGGGAAACTTCTTGATGTGTCTCCCCATCAATGGAACACTAATCAGGTTCTCCCCCTGAGATATTTCTTCACATTCAATTCCTTGTATGATTATTATAATACACCAAGTTTTAAGGAAAAATGGTTGATCCTTTGTGCTACTTAAATATGAGATGGAAGTTTGAGATGATTTTATCAACCATGAGGCTCTATTTGATTCACTCTTCACACTTGAAAATTTGATTTTCAGTTCTGAATTTGGTTGTGTGGATCTAAATATTTCGTCCATTTTTTGTGTGTGAGTCTTCCTTTCTTAAGATATTTCAAAGCACTAGAATCTTTGGGTGCAACTTTCATATACTTGAGAAATTTTCTTGGGTTGGAATAAATGCACTACAATTCTTAACATTGTGACCAGCCTTGTTGCACCTCACACATAGGAATTTTCTGTCATCATGTGGAATCTTCTTATTTACTATTTCACTAGCCTTAGCATGTACATATCCCTTCACTCTCAGTCTTTCCAAATATTTAGGCCAGATAACCAATATATATCTAGGAACAATGGATGTAAGTTTGGATTTTCTACATAGACTCTTCAGAGTGTCCTAATTTTAAGGAATTCTTTTGAATGTACCACTCTTTGACTTTTGGGATTCTGAATCCAAGGAATTCTCACCTTTCCTTGCAGGAGTCTCCTTTAGAGACTATTCTTTTTTTCATTATTCTTCTGATTTATTTCCAATGAAGCTTATTCTCTCTTAGTTAGCTTCTGTGGTCTTCTGATCTTATCTACTCTTGATATGTGTTGAGATAAGCATGCTCCATTCTTATGACCAGTCCAATTGTATAAATCATAGATGTTGTCTAGAATTACAAATATGTTTGCAGTATACATATGCTTCTAGATCTATTGATGTTGATTATTGTTCTCTGGAATTATCTCTTTTGACATAGGCTTTCTCTGTGCTTTTTTATTTAAAGGATTGTACCAACAATCTAGTGCACAATACTCAATTTTGTTGCAGCACCAACATTGAACCACAGATCTTGTATTCGTGATATCTTCGGTATAATTTTCTTGGGCCTTTTCATTAATGTGTTAGGCTCTACTGGGATAACCATATTATAGCCTATTTTTCCTATCCACCCTAGCTATATTGGTAGGTTTCTTTTCTTCACCTTTCCCCATCCATACTTGTTTAGAATTTTTCTATTAAACTGCACTTTTAGAAGAGACGTATTTAGAAACAATAGTACAAGTTGGTTTGGATGGTTCTTTAACTTTCTTAGATACTCGTGATAGATCGATGAGTGATGTCATTATATTTTTATCATATGTTTGAGGTATTTTGGATTTAGAATCCTCAAGAGAACATTGAGTACCAGCCGAAGCTATTTCATTCTTTTGTGAAGTCTCAATATGTTTTTCTCATGTTTTGTCAACTAGGATTCCAATTTTAGACATTCCATATTGAGGATGAACTTCTGATATTCAATCATGATCATCTTCTCATCACAAACCTTTTTCAATCTTGTAACCCCATCTTCATGCAAATTTAATTTGGTTTGTAACAATGGGTCATGTTACTTGAATTTCATGGATGTTTCTTCCAAATCTATAACCTTGACTTCAGTGCCTTATTTAGTTCATCATTAAATAAATGGATATGTTATTCTAGATTTTAATTGACTCCCTCTTTCTCTTCAAGGGATTCAATCCATCTGGAGAGATTATAATATTCTGATACTTTCTTTACCAGGCCTTGCCCCATATTATCAGTGTCTCTTCCCAGTCGGGTGATTTCAGCCAGAAAACATTGAAATATTCTACAAATAGCAGCAAATCGTTCTTCAAGAATATCATGTAGATAGGTTCTCAATTTATCATGATCATCTGAAAATGAGATCGAAGTGTCTTATTTTTTATTGGTAGAAACCCGATCCACCTTCTCTCTACTTACCAAGCAAGATATCTCTTCATTATTATAAGGGCATATAGAATCAGCCACTGCATCTTATTTGGTCAAGAGATACTTCTTCAACTTCTTCATCTCATTCTTTTTCCAATTATCATGGTCTTATTGGGTATAGATTTCTACTCAAAGATAACTGAACTCTCATCAATACTGTTCTTCATTGTTGACCCAGGAAAGAAACTCAAATTATCTTCTAAAAAGAATCATTTTAAAGTATCCAATAGATCTAAAACCCTTTGCTCTAATACCAATTGAAGGACCTTATGCCACCCTGGGGGGGGGGGTGAATCAAGGTGTCAACGTTTTCTACCATTTATTGGATATTTTTCCCAAAATTTTAGGAACTTAATTAAACCTATATGATATATATGTACAGTAATTAAAACATTCACATGTAGAAGGATAACATATAAATTTTACATGGTTCACTGCTAAGGGATACGTCAAAGGAGAATACGCCAAAAGGTTGTCGGTCGTACCTTTTTTCAGTAATCTTCACAAGTTATAGATTAGAAGGTTTGGGTATAGTGACTCTATACTAGGCACGGTGACCTTAAAAAATATCATGGATATCTCAGTGCTTTCCACGGTTCACTTCTGTTGACTCCCCCTGGCCACTGCCCTAGGTGAAGTCACTCTCTGTTTTTTGATGTGAAGGTCCCTTCAACAGATAGGCATGAAAGACTTTTTCTCCTTCTCAACATGAGACTTTTCTTTCATTGAGGTCCCGAGTTGACTCCATTTAATGTTGAATATTCTTCTGAACAACCAAATGTACTAATAATTATTATTTTTCTTGGCTAGTATCACAAATTCTTTTTTGATTGTTCAAACACTGATAACTAGTTCGCTAGGCATCATCATAAACAACTATTCTTATTCCATGTATGCATGGTACCATGCACGTGGCAATATAGATGTTCTTTTCCTCTTCACTTCTTTCGATATTTGCACCCTCAGTTTTGGATGCTTCTCTTCAAAGTATTCACGTCTGCATGAACTTTCGTTTCTTTTTTCTTGTCTGAAGGCCCAAATGAGTATGGTGCCTTTTAGTACACAGATGACATCTTCTCTCTTTTTCATAGCTCTTGATTTTGATATTCTTGGCCATTAATTGTGTTCTTATTCAAATCATTCATATGAATGCATGCACTCACTTCAAATCACCATGAACACTCTTTGTTTCTCCCTTTCATAACATAAAATTTTCACTTTGATTTGTTTATATTTATGAGCATGTGGTTTACTTCAAAATTCAACGTGTATATTTTGGTATGTATTGATGATACTATTTAACTTTTACACACCACAGGTAAAGTTCTCTTATGATCATTGTCTCCTCCGGGAACCAGGATAGTTCGCGAACTCTCCTTGCACTAATGATACACTGGCTTCGTTCGCACATGAATTGAAGACCTCCTTCCCGAACCAGGATGGTTCATGGTTCTTTTGGTTTGCGGGACCTCCTCTTAATAGAACCAAAACCGTACGCGGTAACATTTCCTCATATATGTAGAATGGTTCACAGATACTCTCTTCTGAAATTGAGGACATTTTGCGGGTCTCCCCACTGTGTACCAAAGAGGTACGTGGTTCACTTCATCGCGAACCTCAAAGGTACGTGGGAACTTCTCTTCATGAGCCAGAAGTGGTTTGCGCTTATACTTCTTCATAAACCAGAACAGTACATAGGATATACTTCAAGAACCTATAATTGTTCACAAAAGTTTCAAGCCCCATCTTGAATTTAATGATTGGATAAACTCTGTTTCTATGAACATGAGGTTCTAAAGGCTTGGGTGCAGCAGCATCTCGAATCGGTAGGTCTATTTTTATAATTAGTGATCAGATCCTTTCATATCCAAAATCTGCATGATACCCTCTTCATGATTTTTCTTTTATTAAATGAGATCTTCAGTTCTTTAGTACCTTAAAACTCATGTGGAGATATGCCACATATCTTGGATGTTTCCTTTTTCAAACTCGTGGACTTCTCGGTGATCATTAATTCATTCAGGATGGCATGTATCACCTTTTGAATCCCTGCTCAAAACCCCGTGGCCTTGGCAACTTCGTCTGCCTCAACCATTCTCTCATTTTTCATTCTATTCGTATACATTAAAATGTAATTTCATGCATGGAATATTGACAGTCATAGGATCAGAACAGTCTTGAACAGAGGTCAAATGGTGGCCAGAGTGGTGAGATCATCATTCGGCTGGAGCTGTTGGTCCGCAGGTGGATGCGGGTTTCTAGAGTTTGAAGATGACACTCGATCCAAGATTAGACGGCTCGGATTCAACCACACGCTATGTGAGGAAGATGAGAGGCTCAGATTATATCCACAGATAAGGGATTTGATGTGTGGCCAAGATCTTCAGCATGATCAAATGGATGGTCAGGATTAAATCCATTTTTTAAAACATTGTCCCACATCGAAATAGATATACTGGATGGCCATGGTTTATCAATCGGTGTTCTCTTCCATTCACTCATAATTCTCCTCCCCTCTCCACGGTACCACCCTGTACTATGTTTACCATGTGGGTGTACTCTTAGAACCCACTCTACTTCTTGGGTACACTCCATTGACCATGCTACACGGGGTCACCAATGTGTGGCACTTTCCGGCTTATTCACAGCCCGCACAGACCCTACCTCATATGGGCTGGCCTCAAGGGTTTCCCTCGAGCACACTTGAACCCTCAGGTACCGCATGTGCTTCATGGTGAGGACCTCAGATAGAATCCATGGATGGCCCTTTCATTTTGGGAAAGGCATACAATAACTACTTAGTGTAGAACTAAGTGTTTAAAAATAAAAATTCTAATGCACCATTCCAAAAATCATCAACAGCGTCTTCTTCTTCTTCTCTTTTACTCCTTCAAAAAAACTCTCCAACCATCATTAATTGACCAAAATTGATATCAATTACACTCATTGACAACAAATATAACATTCCTATACAAAGTGGTCCCAACAGAAAGAACTCATAATCATGGAGTAAAATGTGTACTCAAGAAATCCTTAAATATTAAAACTAATATCCTCCTAATAATGAGTGTTGTATGGCTTCAAAAAAATATCCCAAGATATAGGCCCTAATACGGGAAGGAGAAGCAAGAGGGAGGTTAAACATACCCTGATCATTGATCCTCAACCAATTGTGCTTCCAACAACCATGAAATGGGGGAGATATATCCTTTTGAGATCTTCTGGTTCTTGGTTTATTACTAGGGTTGATAGGGGAAGAATTCAAGGAAAATTGGGAATACCTATAAAAAATAACATAATGGAAAAATTGTACCTTTTTTTATATTTTAATGGACAATATTGTATAACCGCATGGTTTTCCAAACTGTGCACAAGCTAATATCTAAGTCAAGTGAGGTTATATGGTTACCTAGGGAGATCCAAATAGTATGACTAACTGTGCAAAAACCGTGTTTAATGACACTTTCCAATGTTACACTATTTTCTTAGGAATTCCACACAGATTGTTTAATAGTGTGGAAATCATTCACCTTACACAGATAGGCCCATTTTCCTTCTTTTTGTGTCCCAAACCCTAAAACACAGTCAACACTCCTCAAAAACTCAATGAATGTTTAATTAATGAAAAATAAGAGATTAAAACAAAAAATTTAAAAAATAACTACCTTTATGGAGTTGGGGTCTTACAACCACCCCACCTTATGAAGAATTGTCCTTGAGCCTACCTTCCCATGCATAACTGAGATTCCAAGGTAAATAGATCGAGTCACTGAGCCTACACATTATAATACCTTTCCCATGTTTCCTCTTGAACATTACAATACTGCCATAAAACATGAACCAAAGGTGCAGTCTCTCCCTGTAAGACTTTCTCACTATGATCTAGAATACAAAATGGATGCTCCTCAAAGGATGCATCTTCCTCAATCTCTACAACTCAACATCAAACATGTGAGATGGGATAGGGTGATACTGTATATGCTTTGACACATGAGAGACATCATGAATTACACAATACCATTTTGGAAGAGCAATCAGTAAGACACCCGTCTGATCAACTTCACAATCTCAACGGGACCCATGTCACTAGGTGCCAAGTTGACCTACATCAGAATTAGATGGTGACCCAACATTAGAGATACCCAAATAAACACGCTATCAACCACCATAAACTCAGGATGTCTATGACACCGATCTGTATATAAATTCTACCTATATAGAGCACTTTCCATGTGTTTCAGAGTCAACTAAATCTTTTATGACATCTCTTACAGGGAATCGTTCCTAACAACCCTGATTCCCATACCACTAACCAACACAATAGAGATCCACACAGGGTCATGTAGGGAACCTCAAATGGTACCATCTAAACCGTATCCTAGTAGTTATTATTGTAGGAAAACATAATGATGGACATGTATTTTCCCCACAATCTACTAAAATCTTGGCCACAAGATCTCAACATGTACTTGAACACAAAGATCATACATTTTTAATACATGTCCTTATATGTGTGAAAATACATACTAAAAAATAATTGTGTATGAAAAACCTTATGTAATAACTTATAGAAGTGTGATGTGAATCATAGATCACGACCTAAAAATATAGTCCTTGGAACCCCATGAAACTACACTATCTCTCAAACATATAACTTACCCCACTAATCAATGGTAATGGTGTCCTATATAAATAATAAATGAGACACATTATTCAACTTTTAACACCCCAATATGTCATAGTACATTATCTCTCCAAAGCAATTCAATAACATGTGCTACCCACAATACCGAGTTCGAGTGCACCACGACTTACCAAAATAGCCGTTCAAAAAGCAGTTATTAATTGTATTAGCTGAATTTTTAATTTTATATACTCTATATAATTTTCAACATCCATATTATGTATTTTATATTCATAATATAAGAACAAATTCAGTTTTTCAGGTAAAGGTAGTATTTTTTTAAAAATGAAATTTTACCGCCTTTTAATAGAGAACCCTTTTTAAAACTAATATTTGACACTTTAATATATTCAACATTATGAAATTAAATTATTATTTATAATGGGACATAAAAATTTATTTTGGATATATTTTTGGTACTTTTTTGATAACATTCATATTTTGATGAATAGTAAATAATACAAAATTTTAATTGAAAAAAAGTTTTTTAATAGAAATAATTAATTATGAAAAATTATTAATTTGAATGGTTTGGATGTATAATTAAATTATATTTTAATCATTTAATACAATGTAGTTCCTTATAAGTAATTTCACATTTAACTTTTACATAAACACTTGTCAATATTTTAAGAGTTTTTACTTTTAAAAATGCCACTTTTTAGTTTTGACAGAAGGAATTAATTTTAAATTAATTAATGAAACTTATAAATTTTTAATTTGAAAAAATAGAATTCATTTTTGAATTCTTAATATCAAAATTATCTTAGGGTGATGTTTTGGTATTTTTCTAAAATCTTTCAATTTTTTATAAATAGTGAAATACACTACGTTATTGTCTAAAATTGACATTCTATTTAAATAATTATTGATTTTTTTAATTTATTTTAAGTAAAAATAGATATATAATACCTATATAAGTACAATTTATTTATAGGATTAATTTTATAATAAAATTAGATGTATTAAATTATATTGAACTTTTTAACGTCTTTTACCCACCTTTTGGGCACATTTTCAAATTTTCATAATATGTAATTTTACCAATTTTATGGATTGAATTTAAAAAAACCAAGAGAAACATTTGAAATCAGTATGTAAAATTTGGTTCAATAAGATGAATATGATTTTGGTGAATAGTAACGTTTGACTTTTATTTACCATGGATAAAAGTAAATAGGGAAATTAATGATAAAAATAATATTATAATTACTCTAACACATGTCATAATTCTATTGGATAAGTGTATTTCGAAAAAAACCAACCTTACAAATTTAATATGATTCTTTTGGTTCACTTTGATTATACTATGACTTTTATTGTTGTTTTATTTAAGGGAAAGCTAAAAGTGTTAAATTCAAAGTTTAAAAAGTAAACCATTTTTAATATAGGGTTATACATAAGATAAACTCTACTATAAATATTCATTATAAATCTAAAATTATTTCCTACATAATGGTATTTTATTTATAATTTTTTGATATTAAATAAATAAATTTATTTGTGACATAATGATGATTCCGTTTTTACTTTATTTATGAATGATTAAGATAATTGATTTTATAAATATACAAATAAATGTAAATTGAATATTTTGATGAAATCCCAGAATTTTATTGGATGATATGACATGTTAGGGAAGATTAAATAGTTTTTTTCTTATTGATAATGTTGTTATGACTTTCAAAAAAACAAAATACCAAATAGTTTTTATATTGACATAAATGAGTTTTTAAAACTAATACAATATTATTAATTGATATAATATTTCTAAAAATATATGGTTCAACCAAAGGACATAGATAAGGTTATAAATATAAATAATTAACCACTTGGGGTTCTATTGTCTTTTTATAGTAATATTATCAACCATTTATTATAATAATACAAGACGACATGGTAAAAGTAAAACTATTTAACTAAGAGTTAAATCTAAAAGATAGGGTTAACATGGTGACCTAAACTTGTCTAAAACCAATTGGTTAAGATTATTTCTACCAATAATCTCCTTAGATTATAAATAAATTAATTTGGAGCGATTAGAAACCAAGAATGATTTTATATTAAAATAATATTTCAAACTTTTCCTAAAGTGACCCTCACCTATCTTATAAAAGGGTACTCTTATTTCACTCAAAACCACACCTCAAAAGCCATTTGGCTCGGCCAAACCCTGCCCAAATCTCTTTCTAACTTACCTAAATTCAACATAGGTCCTTCTATTGAGTATAAATCTAACCTATAGATCCCTTTTGTTCAAATCCAAAGGAAACACCCAAAGAAGAGTTAATTATTTAATCACTTCTTCCAAAGTTCTTTTCTTCTTCCACATTCTCTTTATTTTTTATTTCCATACCAAAATAATAAATTCAATACCTTATACATACTATTATGTTATTATAGTTATGGTACAACCATATTCATTATTTTATCTATCCTATGAATGATAATGTCACCATGCGTGCGTACGTACGACTTACCGTCTCCACACCGTGGTGTAATTTGTTATTCCAAACTATGATATTTGGATGGATATAATGATGAGTAATATGTATATAAATAATGAAAATAACAATATAGTTTCTCTATAAAATTAATATTCCATCCAATTCAACATCTTTTAATCATTAAGGAAATGATATCGTCGCCCGTGTGTACGTACGACTTTCCGTCTCCAAGACGCGATGAGATTCATTTCCATGTTCATCATTCAACGATGATTATAAAAATATAAATTATTAATAAGTATTTAATATAGGATATAATAATTATACTGGATATATATATATATGTATGTATGTATTTATTTACATATATCTTATTCACATACTTCTGTTCAATATGATATGAAAACGGAAAAAATGTTTATGCATACATACAGCCTACTGTTTCCATAAACATTCTTTTCCAATTCATATATCTATATATTATACACATTTATATTCTAAATATTATATATATATATATCATTTTTTATATTCAAGAAGTATTTATATTATGATCTATATGATACGATCAGGAATAACATGTTAAAACACGTATGATAAAGAAAGTGATTATTAACCAAAATGTTAATTTAACATGGAAATCATTATTAAAAGGGTAGTATAAAGTCATAAATGAATAATTTATGATATAATAAATATTAATATGGTTCCGGTATAATTTAATAACATACTATGGTCATTATACAAAAGTTTAAATGTACCCTCGACCAAAGAAAAGTGCAAGGTAACGGTTAATTTATCAATCTCATTATTATCCGAGATTTTTTCTGTGTATTTTCTGGGAAATATTTATTATCCACGTCCATGATTCATAAAATAAATTTCAAGATGATTATTTTATGGTACTCTTGAACTAAAACATCATTTTAAATGTTTTAAATATTTATTCTTCTAAATCATACCTAGTAATGTCTGTGTTTTCATAATGGTTTTAAGGATTTATTTATATGGACATGATTGTTTTAAAATGTTAATTTCTTTATAAAGATTCAATGTGATATGGGACACTTTTATTAAAAACTTTTGATTAAATTACATTTATTATAAATGTTTTACTTTCAAATTATTTTTAAAAAATGGATATTTCTCTCAAAAATATTTACATATCATTTTCAACTATGTCAACATTATTTTCTGGATATTATTCTTAATTAAGGATAATTTATTATAATACAATCTTCTATATTGTATCTAAATATTTATGATATGATTGACTATATATGTTCTATTTTTAGACCCTTCATGGTTTGTGGTTGAAGTATTTACATTTCATATGCTAGTTTTAATATGAATGTTTATGTTCTGTTTCAAAATTTTCATATGAGAAATGAAATGGAATTAGTAACTAACGGGTGGGGTCCACTATATCCCCTCGATGCATCAGTCAGTCTCATGATAAAAACTAGTGTCTTGGAACATGGCCTTAACAAAAATTTTATTTGTATTCTTGGCACAAGGCCTTCACTATGTAGTAATGATGTCTCGCATTAAGCATTCCCTCATTATGAAATTAATTATTACATGTGATTATTTGAATAGTATAATATCCATGTGCAAGTTTATATGGTAATGTTTGATTTATTTTCTCCATATTTTGTTCAGGTTTATGTTTTATAGGCTGTTGTTTTTATTACATATCTTTCTGTAATATTTTATTGGTTCTGCAAAATTATTTACCCTTACTAAGCATCTGAGATCACCCCTTTATTATGTTTTGTTTTCCTTGGATTCCAAGAACTGTGTTATGTTTTATATGCATTGTTAAGCTAGGGAAATAATGGAATTATCAATGGATTAATACTTTTTTGTTTTATGTTTGAATGTGTAATGTGACATTCATGTAAGTAATATATTTCCCAAGACTACTAAACTGATCAGTCCTTTGGGACCTGATTCCATTTAATAATGCCAATTTATTAAAATAATGCACTGGGTTTAGGCTTCTAGGGTTGGGGCGTTACAAAATTGATCCAAAACTACCCAGGTTTCATCATTATTTCGAGTAATCCTCATAATACCCACTACGAAGTCCAATATTAAATCATCCCATTTCATCTGTGAAATAGGAAACAGTTGCAACAGACCACCTGGGTGCTGGTGCTCAGCCTTCACCAGCTCTATGGTAAGGCATCGTGCCCCAAAACCCATAACCACTTTCATCATTCCAATCCACCAATAATGCCTATGAGGATCATGATATAGATCAGTCAATCCTGGATACGCTTCCCACCATGATGAATGGAACACGACATCAACTATTACCTCATACACACCGAACAACCACATGGCCACATGCATTGACAATACCACCATTATCAATATCCCAACTAGAATTTGAATCCTGACCTTTAAGACATTGCTTCATATTCAAAACTCCAGATACTCAAACTGACTCTCTTTCACTCGGATCAAAATCATAGACTCAACTGCTTTGGATGCAAGGGTCATCTTCACATTCCCATATTGTACCGCTAGGTGCATCTCAAAAAACAAGTCCATCATTCTCCACTGAGAGTTGGATTATTGAACCACATGATTCTGAGCCTTTCGGCTTAGAGAATCCTCAATATTATTCCCCCTTACTAGTGTGTAATCTAACTTGAAGTAAAAAATACTTCTTGTAGTCAACCTATCTTATCTTCCAAAAATTGAAATTATTCTAGGATAAGATATAATTAATACTTTTGTGATTATTATACACTATGAACTGCTCTCCCAATAAGTAGTGCTGACAAAATTTCATGGCATGAACCATTGCATCCAATTTAAGATCATGTGTAGGATAATTGTTTTTTTGAGGCCTAAAATACTATGAACCATATACAAAAAAATGATCATACAACATCAAAACAAATCCCATACCAATACTATCCACATCACAAAACAATGCGTTCTTACTACCTGGCTTGAGCATGGTTAGGATCATTATGGTCGTCAACCTCTTCATCAACTCTTGAAAGGATTTCTCCCATGCCCATGACAACTCAAACCTAATACCTTTCTTGGTTAGGCCTAAAAGTGGCACTACCAAATGAGAGAAATATTAAAAAAATTGGTAAAAATGATCCAAACAAAAAATAAAATGGATATCAGAAACATTTTTATGCTGCTCCCAAGACACAATTGCCTTCACTTTATCTGGATACACTAACATTCCTTTCAGATAAGTGATGTAACCCTAGAAATGAACCCTATGAATCTAGATATGACACCTGGATAAAATTGTATATAACCTAATATCTATTAGTGTTCTCAATATGATGTAACGATTTTTGGCATGCATTTCATGATTTTTGGAGTACACCAAGATAAAATCAAGGAAGAAAACTACAAACTAACCAAGATATGGGTGAAAGGTTTTATTCATCGGGTCCATAAATAATGCTGGTAGATTGGTCAGCCCAAATGAAATCACAATAAAATCATATTATACGTACTTTCTCTAGAAATATATCCATAATATTTCATAAGGACACACTCTAATATGGTGATACCCGGATCATAAATAAATTTTGGAAAACACTGAAGCACCTCTTAGAAAATCAAACAAATCATCAATCTAAGGGAGAGGGTATCCATATTTAACCTTCATCTGAAAAAAATTCCTATAATCCACAAAAAATATAAATAATCCATGAGCCATCATAGAAAAATACACTAGAGATCTCTATGGTGAGGTTCTAGGAGGTATGAACCCGCTTCTCTTGATTTATAATAATTTGTTCTTTAGCTTCTAAATTTCCATTTGTTTCATTCAATATGGATGAATGGAAACTAAAATGGACCTTGTTATATAATTTATCATGAAATCAACACTCATCTTAGGTGGAAGACACACGAAGTCCTCAAGAAACATATATTGAAACTGATCCACAACAGGGGAAAGAAAATCTTCTACACTCTCCCATCATCAAGTATAAGAAAAGACACATGGGTTGGGAGTTCACCCAACAATTGACAATATAGACCTATATGACCTTCTTGAACATCCCATTTTACATGATTTAAATAATTGTTTCCCTCAAGATACATGAATGTTAACCAATTATAATAACAATAATTATGCGCTTGGTACAACACTAGCCAATGCATTCCCAAAATCAGGTCAAAAACTGACATTCAGAGGATGATTAAGACCCATGGAAAATGGTACCCATCAACCTCTAGAGAAAACACCTTTAATTTTATGATATTCTCAACTAACTCCCCCAACATAGTATCAATCATTATAACCCCACACATATGTTCCAATACTAGGCCTAATTAAACTAAAAACTATATAGAGATAAGAGAACATGTGGTGACTATGTCCAATAATGAACTAGTAAGATAGGAAGAGACACCGATCCTAACTTGAAATTTCAATGGTCCGGCCTTATCACATATAGCTATAGACTGAACTGCATGATGCTAACCAGATCCTCTACCCTGGGCTCTGACCCAATTCTAAGGTGCTTCACTACTCTACTAATATGGATGCTCTCCCCCCAGAGTACCCAATCCACCACCCTGACTAGTATGACTAGTCGAGCTCTAACTACCTATCTGATATGGGTTAACTGACCCACTTTCTTCATTCATCGTTGACCTCGATGCCCTATGTACACCCACCTATCAAAGATTCCTACAGAACCTCTACAAATGACCCATACTGCCCCTTACCCTACTGTCTATTGGTGGTTGGGGACACTGACCCCACATGTTCCATGGCCCTCCGCACTGATAGAAAAATAACTAGTCACCACCTTGAGAGGTCTAAACCCTCTTAGGACTTCCCTATTCACTTCCACCCTAATCGAAATTCCAAAAATGACCCTTTATTCCCTTGAAATCCACACCTCTCGCCTATCCTATCTATACCAAAAGTTAACTACCAAAAGATCACTTTAGGTTCCCTTCAATGATAGGTGTCTGATCCACTAAATCTACATACATTTTCAAAGGGTAAGTATTCACCTGAGACCTAATCTTGTGTCTCATCCTATCCTAGAGGCATTTCTCCAAAGTTGCCTTATCTCCTCCAACGTTGGCACAATGCCTTGAAAATCAGTGAAACAACTAGTATAATCCATCACAGACATAGACCCTTCGGTCAAACCCCTAAAATTCACAACCGTATCCTTCCTCATGTTTTCTAGATACAATGGTTATAGAAACTATTCTTGAAAATATTTCCATACAATTCCTTTGGTCTGCTTAGTCTGAACCATGATTTCCCACCAACGCTTTTTCTGACCTCGCAAAATATAGGTCTCTAACGTGACTCACTTATAAAAGTTGTATCCCAATGGACATGAATAATCTAGATATACTCTATCCCAAATTCAGATTCCTATGGTCCACCCTATCTAGTAAATGTTGGAGGGTGTGGTAGCTAAAATCCTCTATTTAACTCCAACATGATCGAAAAAACTACCCCAGATCATGTTCCATCATTTTCATAAGGTGAGAAAGGTTCTCACAGAACTTCTCTTCTCTATTATACAGAATCACCATGTTCACTTTCTCCCCTAATGGAGGAGCATTTTTTGAAAACTACACTTATCTCCCAACCCACACGTGTCTTCATGGTGGAATTTTTCTACAATTCGAAACATGAGTTTTAAAACACATAAGATAAATCTTATACTGTTCATATAAAAGAAGGATCTTTACTAGCCATAAACATCCCATTCACATAAACTATCCTAGAGGTCATCATAAAATCCCAAAGTTTACCCTCGACCATCCTTACAATCGTTCATAGCCAACATGGAATAACTAATATAAAGGGTTTCAAGTCTTACATTGGACACCATTTCAAAAATATGCCAATAATCACAATGGTAACCCTTTATCCTAGGAATATTTCCTCATTTTACAACTTGTATCAATCAAAAAATTACTCACTTAAAACATTTTTTTAATCAAATTTCATTATCCAATAGTTATCATTTTTCCCTTCTTACCTATTTTTATAATTTTATTACTCACCATTTTCCTTAATTTTTCAAGAAGATCAAATTGATTGTACTTTTCCTACCCCACACACTGATCCCATGTATGTCTAACTTTATGCATGCCAAATATATCCCTAGGTTCCTAAAGTGATGTAAGAAAGTATAATCTCATGTCATTACAACAATGATATAAATATCATAAAACTATCACGTCACATAATAAGTGCATCACCCAATGGTGAAATATCATCAATTATAAAAATGCACAACAAGAACAACAATTCCCACCTTGGGTGACTTGGGTTTCCCTCATACAAGAGAAATTTAATCCCATAAACGAGCTCATTACAAGTTCTTAAACCCAAGATTATCATTTCTACCATCCCAAATAAAAATAACCTAGAAAAGAACCACTTTGATACCACTTTATAACATCCCCACCCGGAATACAATAAATGGTGCCCTAAGATATATTGCCATAAGACCTCAAGCATGCCACCCCATATGCCTGAGGTTGTCTACTAACAGTGGGGGTCAAATTACTCATGTGAGGAGACTATACCCTCTTTACCAGATGAAGACACAACTGATAAATAAAATAAATATGAAAAAACATGTAACAACCAACAACCAAGAATAAACAAGAATCTCACAAGACTAGGTTCAAACGATAACCAACAAATAAATATGTCATTTCATGTTAAAAAATGCTAACTTGGAAAAAAGACAAAATAATGACAAATAGTGTAATCCATAAAATGGCCTTGACTATATGTCTGGAAACACATCCAGGAACATCTCAAGCCTGACTCAACATCCTAGCATATGGCCTTTTCCCTTGTCCTGACCTATAACCATGAAATCTTCTATGGCACCCTACTATGCCTGAGCAGGGTGTGAGTACAACTTGGTAGGCCACCACCAATGGTGTCTAAAAAATATCCAATACAAACAAATAGTGCATGAAAGTACTAAATAAATGACATGTAAATATAAGACAGATAAGGTGACTCTAGTTATAATCATTACATTATCGATTTCTTACACTGTTACCATTTCCACTATTTATACCATACTATTTAATTGATACATTTTCATCTTGTATCCCATGTGTTAGGAATTTAAATTAGTTAAAGAAAGGTTTATGGGAGTCGTCAATAAATTCTAGGGGCTAGGTTAAGTACCTATCTTATTAGGGATAAAAACATCACAACAAATACATTATCCTCACCTCAAATCCTTAATTAGGGTGGAATGAAAATATTAGGGGAATAGGGATTTTTCCCCTTCCCTAACCCATGCATTTTGAGGTGGAGTTTTGGATCCTCATTCCAACTCAAACCATGGGAATAGGACCTCAGTCAATACCCCACACTGTTAAGCAACATGTAAATTATATATATATATATATATATATATCCATTAAACATATATACCATACCAAAAAGACCATTCCCAATCAATACACATAACAATCACAATCCATAAAAATAACATGGGAATCAATATATTTCTATAAACCATAAACACATTTACCATTTACTTTACTTATTTGAAATTCCCATTAAAACATTTAAATTTACATTACATAGACCAATTAGCCAAAATTCCCATTATTATAACCCAACCCATTTGGAATATTCAATAATTCACCAATTACATTACACTTGAACTACTCATAAATATTCCATATGGAAAACAATTTATCATATCTCTCATTTCACAAGTCATTACCAATTTTACATAGTCAATATTTCATATGCACTAAGTCTCTTATGCATTTCATAGATAATTCATAAACAATTTGACATAATCTCAATTAACCCAATTAACTCATTTTCCTAATAGTCTAAACAACCCCTTAAGCCATATTAAATCCTAGGAACATCTATTATTATTTAATTATCTACTCATCCAACTATATTAACATTTTATTTAAGGGATCTATGTCATTACCAGTCAACTCTACACTTAACATTAACAATTTTTAGGTTTGGGAATGTTAGAAAACAGCATGGGTAGCCCCAAATCGGTAAAATATTCCTTCAAGAATCCCATGTGGATCATAAGGGGCTTAAATAACTATTTATACACCCAATTTATAATATATCACTAACAGAACGGAAAGTATATCAAATTGTAAACAAAAACCCAATAGACATGTGTAAATCCACACTTAAAAGTATGGGATTTAACTTATAGACCACCTACCTCGAATCTGATGAATAACTAACTCCAAATCATGTAATTAGAACTCAATAATAGAAATAATTGATGCTTCATCCTAGGATCCACTAGAAAAAGTTTGTTTCAGAGCTTCATAAGAAGATAACCCAAGAAAAAAACCCAAATCTTGGAAGGGGAAGAAAGATGGAGATAAGACTTACCCGGAGCTTCGATCTGCAACCAATAATGCTCCAAAAATCCTAGAAATGAGTGAGATAAATCCTTGGGAGATCTTGAGGTTCTTGGTTCGTCACTAGGATTGATACATGAATAATGATAAGAAAATTCATGATGAACATAAAAATACCCAAATGGAAAAACTTTAATTTTTATGACTTCTAATGGGACACACAGTTTACCCACACAGTTTTCCGAACCATGTGCAAGATAATGTCTAAGAAATGTGAGGTCGCACAGTTTCTTGGGTAGCTCCACATGGTTTGAATAACTATGTGCCAAAAATTCCTAATGAAAGTGTTGAATATTGCATGGTTTTTTGGGAATTCCATAGATGTTGCTTAACCATGAGCAAACCATTGTCCTTGCATAGATTGGCCTAATTTTCCATATTTTCATGTCCCAAACCCTCATAATACCCATATGTACCATGATACACTCTATGAGTGATTAATTAATAAATAATAAGGGTTAAAAACTAAAATTTAAACAAACTCAAGCCTCCATGGAACTAGGATATTATAAGAACTGTCACATTAAATTCCATAGCCATGGTGTGATGATGTGTTTATTTCAGATAGTGAAAAAAATACATATCAAGAATATAGGTTGGTGACATGGTTATGAAAATTTATTGATGAGATATTGTGACAAAGAGATTATATAATATAGTGATTGTTTATATGTGGTTTTTGACATTGTGATAACAAGTTCTTTCTCTTGGATGCCTTGACCAGTTTCTAGACATTAATCATGTGATTTCAACAAACCTGGATAATTCCGATAAGAAATAATCATTAAGGGTCACACTCTATGTGTTTTTTTATCATGATTAAATTATATTTGAGTTTAACTAAAGTAGTAATTATTATTCTCATGATTGAGGAATGATTTTATTCATGTTATTTTGATCACATAAATTAAATATATATTTATTCTCCAGCATGTGAAGATATATTTATTTTATTTATTGAATATTTTAATAATTATTTATTCACTATATTGTGAATAATATATTAATTTATTAATAAAATATTCATTTAGTGGTTCAATAAATAATAGAAGAGTTTGAAATTGCCAAAAAATGAGTTTGGTGAAAAATATTAATTAACAAGATCCTTATATAATATTAGTTATTACACAAGTTGGTACACACTAAATATTAATAACAATAAAACTATTAATATGTTTAATAGGGTTTATTATAGGTAATAAATGTTATTTAATATTTTATCTTAAATTAAATAATATTTTATCTTAAATACTAACTTTATAAATAGAGTTTCGTGTCTATTGTGAAGAGTATCCAAAATTTAGAATAGAGAATTGTTGCTCAAAAAAAATTCTCTCTCAACAACTCATTATCTATAACTATCAATAATGATAAGTGAAAGAGATATTTCTTTAAGGATGAATAATGAGCAATCAATCATGAACATTGCAATAAATTCAACTCACTACGCTGGAAACTGGAGATCAAGTGGTGTTTCTCGGAGATCATAAGAGCATGCATAGATCACTACTAGAGGGATTATATAATTGGATCCCAATAGAAAAATGAATTTAATATAAAATAGTTCTTTTATACAATCAAAATTCACTAATGAAGAATGTTCTGAAGCCCAAAAATGTATTTTATCAAATATAAACTAATATAATTATAAATATTACATGTATGATCCTCACTGTTAGTTTTTGACAACAATTATTAAAAGAAATTTTAATATATCAGCCACCTTTACATGCTTCCAATGCACCCAAAACCAATAGTATACCTATACCAAAAAGATAATTAAGATCAAGAAGATGTACACATGTTGACCTATTGATCCTTATGGTCATATAGGAGGACCATATTTTCAAGTAGTGTTGTATAAACCACGGAAAATGAGTTATTTTTATGTTGGGTCATCATTGATGAATAGGTTAGGATTATGGAAGTGGAGAGAGAAAATTTTGAATTCAATATTGGAATGATCTTGTAATTGGGTTAATCACCATTTGGTTAAGAGTATTGTTATTATGGGGTATAACCAGTCAAGGAAGAGTAGGTGATTGGGTGTATAACCAATCAGGCTCTTGCAGACTGTGGAGACCACTATAATTGATGATAATATTATTGTGGAGAATCCATGATGGGAGTAATAACCAAAATGTCAAGGATAATTCATTTACGATAAAACTTTTAAATAATGGGTAATTATTTTATTTTCATTTTTTATTAAAAATGAGTTGAGATTATAAGAAATATTCATGATTTGATTGAAAATTATAACTACATAAAGTGTTTGAATTTAAAATGGAGAAGAATTTGAAAAAGAAGATGTCCAATTCACCCCCTCTTAGTGGTCCACATGTCATAGGGCTTTACAGGTGGTATTAGAGGTATGTTCCCTAAAATAATTCAATTTTTTGTCTCGATTTTTATACTTTTATGAAGGAAAAATTTTAGGAATTGGTTGATTATATTTTGATAGAGAAAACTAAAGTAACCATTGAGGAAAAAAATATTCATATTTTTTCAATGACTTATAAAAATAGAAAGAAAATATAATCAGTGACGTCAAATAATAATCCAAAATTAAAAGAAGAAACACCCCTAACTGAAGGTAAAAAGAGTGTTAAAAGTAGTAATTTTTATTTTTATTATTATTCTTATAATTAAATTTATTTTAGATGGGTTGATGATATATCACATATAAAAAATTATTTTCAATTTAAATAAAATCTGAATAAATATCCTTTCCTCAAGAAGGATGTAATTTTGGTATTGTTGAATGCTTCCATGCATGTGATAATTTCCAATGAGTTTAACAAAGGCTTTTTTGTGGATAATGTGAATGTTATATTTTAATATCATAGTAAGAGAGATGAAATTAATTAATTAGTTGATGTTAGTGGATAATCGTTTCAATATAGTGAGATAAATTATCCCAACTACTAGTTAAAAAACAACAGTTTAAATTTTCAAGACTGATATTTTGTAACTAATAGTTTTGGTCTCAAAAAATACTTTCACAAGGATGACCTATAAAAAATGAAATGAAATCATAAAAATGAATTTTAGGGAATAATTTTATAAGGAGACCACAACCACTTAATAATAGTGATGTTTAATTTGAAGCATGATAATAAGTAAAATAATATAGACATATCTAGAACAAATCTTGAAGAAAGTTTCGTGGGTTTTGATGGTGTTGTTGAATGCATGGGAACAGATCCATTTCTTCTTGGTTAAATATGTCTTTACCAGAAAATAGGAAAGAAATAGGGATGAGTTTTAGTGAGTATTTTAGGAAGAAATCTATGAGGAATCAAACTCTGACCACATTTGCACCATAACAAAATTACGCAAAACCAATTTATATTCTGAAAGAAGTTCGTGATGTATTTAGTTTAGAATGTCGCAAGGATTATATATGCATGAAAAGGATATAATTATAGTATCTATAAACTATTAAAAGGAAGATTTGTTAAAATAAAAATATAGGTAATTCATGTGAAGATTATAAGAAGGATAAAAAAGATAAGAAATAGTGTTAATTTGTTCTAAAAAATAAATTAAAATTAGAAAAACAATTAGGGAATAATAAAAAACATTCTTAAGATGAAGGAAATAAAGTTTCTTCAAAAGGTGTATAGAAGACTAGAATAATTAAGATATAAATGATTGATGTTAGAAAAGATATTTTATATAAATAACAAGTTCAAGGGGAGAGTAAATAGAAATATTATCATACCGATATTAGAGTAAAATAATGGACCATACTGAGAGGAAGCTATGAGGTTGAATGTTGTTTATAACAAAAATAAAAAGAACCCTTACTATTCCCAAATTATATTTATTTATGAGCTAATATAATGGGGGTTGAAGAAGTATATTTAGTGATGTAAAAAATTTACATTAAGGAAGAATCATGAGATTTTCACAATTGGGAATCATGAATAAATTTTCCTTCAAAGAGTATATTGACTTCAATGATATGGAAGAAAAGGAGTGCATCCCTTTAAAGGGAGAAAAATTAAGAAGTAAGCTACTGATCTATTGTAACACCCCAAGTTTCCAAGGTACGCTTACCTTTGAATAATATAGTAGCCTGTGTTGTACGCAACATTGAGTACTAACACACACACCACAACCAATCAAAATAGCCGTTATGAATAGTAATACCCACTTTTTGAAATTTTATAAATTTTATCATTCAAAATGGACTTCTTTTTTGGATTCTGAATATCGAAGTGATACTAGGGTGAAATTTTGGTATTTTTCTGAAAACTTTCAATTTTTGATGAATAGTGAAAAAACACTGAGTTATAGTTTAAAACCAAATTTTTATTTAAATAATTATTTATTTTATTAAAATATAATTAAGGTAAATATATATATATATAATACCTATATAATTTCAATGCAATTCATTGGAGTTAGTTTAGAATAATTTTAGATATATAAAAATTTTATTGAACTTTTCACCGTCTTTTACCCACCTTCTAGGAGAATATGAAAATTCACATAAAACTTACTTTTACCACTTCTGTGAGTGGAATTTCGAAAATTCTAGAGAAACGGTTAATATGAAAGAGTAAAATGTGGTTCAATGAGATGAAAATAATTTTTGGTGAATAGTAACTTTCTACTTTTATTTGCCATGGTTAAAAGTAAATAGGGTAATTAAGGGTAAAAATGATATTAATATTACCCTAACACATGTAGTAATTCTATTTGAAAAGTTTATCTTGACCAAAAACAAGCTTAGTAATAAAATATTATCATTTATGTCCACTTGGATTAGATTACGACATTTATTATTATTTAATTCAAAGAAGACTTAAAAGAGTTAAAATCAATGTTTATTTACTAAAAAATTTATATTATAGGGTTATACATAAGATAAATTCCATTGTAAATATTCATTAGAAATATAATAATCTTTCTTACATAATGGTATTTTATTTATAATTTTTGGACATTAAATAATTTAATTTATTTACGACACAATGGTGATGTAGTAATTACCTAATTAATGAAATATTAAAATAATTGATATTATAAATATCAAAATAAATGTAATTTGATACTTTTTATGAATTACACTAATTTTATAGGTTAGTATCACATATTAGGATTGGTTATATAGATATTTTTAGAAGTAAATATGCTGTTATGAAATTATCAAAAACAAAATACCCAATAGTGTCAAAATTGACATAAAAGAGTTTTAAAAAAAATATTATATTATTAATTTATATTCTAATCCTAAAAATCTAAGGTTCGGCCAAAGGACTTGTATCATGATAGGCGTATCATTAATGGACCACTTGGGAGTCACTTGGATGTATATAGTAAGTTTATTAACTATATAATATAAAAATTCAAAGTGACATGATAAGGGTTAAACTAATTAACTAAGAGTTAAAACTAAAAGATAAGGTTAATATAATGACCCAAACCTGTATAAAACATATTGGTTGAGTGGTTTTAGACCTATCCACACCTTAACATTTAAATAATATACTTTTTAGCCATTATAAATAGAATATGAATTTATTATAAAATAATATTTCTATCTTTTCCAAAGGTGCCCCTCACCCCTCTTATAAAAGGTCACTCCCCCTTCTCACTAATTCACACTTTCAAAGCCTTTTTTTTCGGCCAACCCCTACCCAAATACTCTCTCAACTTCCCTCAATTCGACTTAGAGGCCTTAGTTTGATCAGAAATCCAACTTAAGGAGCCCTTTTGATCAAATCAAAAGGAATAACACGATTAAGATGTAATGTTTTCACCACCCTCTTTCAAGTTCCTTTCTTCTTCAACTTATTCTTTATTTGTTATTCCCATTATAAAATAATAAATCTATTATATTATATATACTATGATGTTATTATAAATATGGTACAACAATATTCAGTATTCTATCCATCCTTTGAATGACATGTCACCATACATGTGTAGGTACGGCTTACCATCTCCACGTCGTGGTGTAATTGTTATTCAATAAATTATTATTTGGATGGGTATAATAATTATGTGTAATTCATGTAAATAATAAATATAACATGATAATTATTCCGTATATATGATATACCATCAAATTATATATTATTTTAATATCAAAAGAATGATATTGTCGCTCTGCGTACGTACGGACTACCGTCTCCACGAATGCGATGCGATTCATTCCCCACCGTATCCATTCAAGAATAATTCTCATTTAATGATTAAAAATAATGTTTAAGGACTTGATATAATTCTGTATATGAATAAGATACAACTTATCCATAACAAAAACGACTTATGTAACAAAATATATAAAAGAAAACGAGTGAGTTAACACCCGAAACGACGATAATACTAAAGTATTATTAACAAAGCATTATTAGAAGATCATATATGATATAATAATTATGTATATGGTTCTTGTATAATTTAATAACAATGTTTTAACTATTATACAAGAGGTTAACATACGGTCGACTAAGGAAAATTACAAGGTAAGGGTTATTTCACAATCTCTTCATTATCCGAGGTTGTTTATACGAAATTATCTATTGGGACCTCTTTATCATCCACATCCATGTTTCCTAAAAATGTATTTCAAAACATTCTTGCTATTTTATAGAATATGGGTTAAAGTCATTCATACCCTTGTTTGATTTTAAGAGGATTGTAAAGGAATATTTGTGTTGTTTTCCAAACAAGGTCGTTTTTAACCTTTTCGACATAATTAAGGTAAGAATGTTTTTTTAACTTATACGGAGGGTGCGGCTATTTTCCACCATTGTAAAATCTTAGAAGCTTCCCTTAAAAGATTACAAGAATATTTTCAAATTAAATGTTTTATTTTATAATCATGTGACTTTTAAATGATTAAAAAAAAGAGATATTTCTCTCAAATAGTTTTGATTTCATCTATGTCAACATCCTTTGATTGATTTTAAGCTTATTTGAAGTTTATTTATTATGATTAAAAACTTCCATATTGTATTGAATGTTTTGTGATATTTATGACTGTGGATGTGTTATTTTTATACCATTCATGGTTTATGGAGAAAGTGTTGACATTTTTTATGTTATTTTTAATATGAATGTTTATGTTATGTTTAAACCTATTCATATGAGGAATGTCTTGGACTTAATATTTGACGGTTGGAGCCCGCTATAGCTCATAGATGCATCGGTAGGTCTCATGAGACAAAATAGTGTCTTGGCACGAGGCCTTGACAAAATCTTATTTGTAGTCTTGGCACGAGGCCTTGGCTACGTGGTTATGATAGTCTAGAATTATGCATTCCATCACTATGAAAGTGGTTATTAATATTGAATGTGATTATTCGACTAGTATAATATCCATGTGAATAAGTAAATGGAATTATTTAATTTTATCTTTGTCATATTATGCTAAAGTTCATGTTTAAAAGGAATTTGTTTTAGATATACATTGCCTTAAATGTTTATTCTTATTTATAAATGTTTCCAATATATTTTTATCCTTACTGAATATCTGAGCTCACCCCTTTCAATGTTTTATTTTTTCCAGGATGTGAATAAGTAATTTATGAATGACCTGTAGGGATAATATGAGGGGATATGAAGACAATATGTTTTTTTAGTAGTTTTTCACTTTATGATGTAATGTAAACTTTATGAATGTATCTAGTTATTACAAGGCTACTAAACTAATCGGCCTTTTGAGACTTGATCTTTCTTGTGATCTTTCCAATGTTATGTAATAATGCACCGACTATGGGAAACTGGGGTCAGGGCGTTACAGTTGGTATTAAAGGAAGTTTAGTATAAACCTTGAAAGCTAGATTTAGGTAAAATCTGATTAGATCACGTTGACCTAAGATGGTCTTTGAGGATTAGTATAGAATAACATCCTAGAATTTTCGTAACGTAGAAATTTTGTTAGTTTTCTGAGCAATACATCTCTGTCTGGATATGAGCAGGTAGAGGCAGCTCTGGCACAGATGTACCTAGGGGTAAAACCCAAAAACACCGCTTTGAGCTAGAATCGAACGGGAACTGATGCACGACAACCGGCCTTGCTGCACTCTTGGTTACGACACTCCTGGGGGATATGCTTAGGATAATTCTCATTTTCTTTACAAACCATTATGAAGGGTTTATGAGTACATACTTCCTCAAAGAAAACATTTTTATGATTATGGATTATATCCATAAACTGTTCAATTTATGTTAAGTGTTTTACAAGTATGGAATTATGTATTCTGATTCATAAGATGATCTAGTTTATTCCTTTGATTCAAAATGGAACCTAGTGGAAGAAATGGATACTGTATCAATGCACACACTCCATGTAGGGATTTCCATCCTGCTCAAGAGAATTGTAGTGGAGATGGTGATGTAACTGGTGCTGACCAGGTTATCACCATACTGGGACAACGCACTCAAGTTATGAATAATAACCTTACCCGTATAGAGAACCTTGATCCGCAGTGTGGAGGGTCAATGATAGATCACTTCATGAGGAAAAAACCACCAACATTCAATGGGAGTACAAATACATTGGTAGCTGAGCAATGGATAAGTTCCCTAGAGAAAATATTTCAGGCTTTGAGGAGTAGTGAAAGGGAAAAGGCTATTATTGTAGTTTACCACCTCACTGGAGATGCTGATCAATGGTGGTCATTGATTCAAAACATGAAGGAAGATGATGAAGTATCAAATATGGAATGGAGAGAGTTCAATGATCTGTTTTTAGAAAAATACTTTCCTTGTGACCATCGAGCAGATATGGAAAGACAATTTCTGTGTCTGAGACAAAAGGAGGATGAGAATGTCATAAAGTATGAGGCTAACTTTACAAGGTTAGAAAGGTATGTTGGAGATTATATATATAACCCAAGAAGTAATATTGATCATTTCTTTGATGGGTTATAACCATTTCTCCATCGAGCATTAGTCTCACAATCCATCTCGTCGTACGAAGACATTGTCTCATGTGCTATCAAGACAGAGAAGGATTTCTCTATGTCTTATGACTTTAAATCAAAGCATGAGAAGAAGAGATCTATTGATCAATCTGAGAATGGAAATAAAGGTAAGAAGGGAAAATTTGAATACCCATCCTACAGTAAATGTGAGAAGAAACACCCCAGTACTTGCTTAAAAGGAATGGGAGTCTGTTACAAGTGTGGTGAAAAATGCCACCAAGCTCGTGATTGCAAGGGGAAGAAGGAATCTACCGATGTCCAATGTTTCAATTGCAGGGAGATGGGACAATATGAAAATTAATGTCCTAAGCGTCAGGGGAACTTACCTCAGAAAATGCCAAGGGATCAAGGCCAAGCTTATGTTATCACTACTGCTGAGGTAGAAGCTTCGAAAGATGTGGTGGCAGGTAATTTAATGGTTTCCTCAAGTTTAGCAAATGCATTGTTTGATTCTGGATCATCGCATTATTTCATATCTTCTCAGTTTTCTAAGAAAATTAGACATTTTCAATTTTATTTAACAAGGGAGTTGTCAGTTAAAAATCCGAAGGGAAGTATCATTGTAAAAAAGTTTTGTGAATCAGTCCCCATTAGAGCGCATAAATTTTCTTTATCCGCTAATCTCATCGTCATACCTATGATTGAATTTGATACAATCCTTGGTATGGATTTGATTTCAGACTATGATGCAAAAATTTATTGTAAGAAGAAGGAGGTTACTATTTTTGATGATGATGATAATGAACAACTTATCTTTAGAGTGGAATCATCACCACATAATTCTTACCTAGACCCACCCCCAGTAGCTCAACTAAATTCAATTGTTGGGGAGGAAGAGAATGAAATGACTGTGGGTGAGGAAATGAATGTTCAAATAGAGGATGTACCTATTGTGAAAGAATATTTAGATGTGTTTCTGGAAGATTTACCTGTACATCCTCCAAAATGAGAAGTTGAGTTTTCCATTGATTTAATTCCTAGATCAAGGTCTATATCGAAGACCCCTTATAGAATGGCCACTGTGGAATTAGTTGAACTAAATAAACAACTATAGGAATTGAGTAATAAGGGATTTATTCGCCCTAGTGTTTCTCTATGGGGAGCCCCTGTTCTTTTTAAAAATAAAGAAAGATGGATCTATGAGGTTATGTATCGACTAAAGGGAAATCTATGCTATAACAATAAAGAAAAAGTATCCCCTACCTCACATTGATGATTTATTTGACCAACTGCATGGAGCTCAATACTTTTCAAAGATTGACATTCAATCTGGATACCATCAGTTGTGTGTGAAGAAGGAAGACATTCCGAAGAACACATTTTGAACAAGGTACGGGAATTACGAGTTTACAGTAATTCCTTTTGGATTGACTAATGCACCCTCAGTATTCTTGGATATAATGAATAGAGTTTTCAAAGAATATCTCGATGATTTTTTGGTGGTATTTATTGATGATATCTTGGTATATTCCAAAATCTATGAAGATCATGAAAATCACTTGTGCATTATCCTGAAGTCTCTTAGAATACATGAATTATATGGAAATTTTAGCAAGTGTGAATTCTGGATTCTGGAGATCTCTTATCTTGGCCATATTGTCTCCAAGGATGGAATCTCTGTTGATCCTTCAAAGAAAAAAGCAATACAAGAATGGCCAACACCAACGAGTATAACCGAGGTATGCAATTTTATTGGTTTAGTAGGTTATTATCGATGTTTCATCCAGAAATTTTCCCAATTGGCTAACCCATTAACAAAGCTCATGCATAAAGGGGTTAAATTTGTTTGGACAAAAGAGTGTGAAGAATGTTTTGAATAACTTAAGAGAAGATTAGTGAATGCTCCTATATTGAATCTACCATCAGGGAATGATGTGTTCATCATTTATAGTGATGCATCAATGAAATTACATGGTTGTGTCCTTATGCAGAATGATAGGGTTATTTCCTATGCATCACGACAGCTAAAAATTCTTGATAAAAACTAACCTACTCGTGATCTTGAGTTAGCTACTGTAATATTTTCTTTGAAGATATGGAGACATTATCTCTATGGTGAAAAATGTGAGATTTATACTGATCACAAGTGTTTGAAGTATATTTTCTCACATAAATAACTCAACATGAGGAAAAGGAGATGGCTTGAACTACTCAAGGATTATGATTGAACAATACACTACCACCCGGGGAAGGAAAATATGGTGGCAGATGCTTTGAGCAGAAAAGATCATGGAGTTTTGAACATGATGAGAATTGAAAGGGATCCTATTTTCATGGATCTAGTGAAGATGGATATGGGAATTACCATGGAAGGTGAAACGTCGATACATTTTCAAATAGATTCCAAACCATCTTTACTAGAAAGGATAAAGAGTACTCAGACCGGTGATGAAGAGGTTCAAAAGAAGATTAAATCTGTGAATGATGGGAGATCGAATGACTATGGGTATGAAGATGGAATATTGAAATTTGGGAAGAGACTTTGTGTTCCCAATATTCCTAATCTAAAAAGGGAATTGTTGGACGATTCTCATAGTTCCAATTTCTCTATACACCATGGGAGCAACAAAATGTATAGAGATTTGAAGGAACATTTTTGGTGGGACAACATGAAGAGGGAGATTGCTGATTTTGTGTCAAGATGTATGGTTTGTCAACAAGTGAAAGCTGGAAGGCAACATCCTGTAAGAGTCATGCAACCTCTTCCCATACCGAAGTGGAAATGGGATAATATCACGATAGACTTTGTCATGGGACTACCAAAAACTCCTAGAAGGAATGATGCAATATGGGTTATTGTTGACCGTCTTACCAAGTCAGCACATTTTCTTTCTATAAGAGAGGATCTACCACTGGAACGTCTAGAAATACTATATATTAATGAAGTTTTGAGACTTCATGGATTACCCCTATCGATTATTTCTGATCGTGATCCCCGTTTTACATCAAGATTCTGGAAGAGTCTTCACAAGGCCTTGGATACTGAACTTCATTTGAGCACTACCTATCACCCTCAAATAGATGGACAATCAGAACATATTATTCAAACCTTAGAAGACATGTTAAGATCCTTCTCACTTGACTTCCAGGGTATGTGGGATCAATATTTACCTCTGGTAGAATTTTCCTATAACAATAGATTCCATTCGAGTATTCAGATGGCACTATATTAAGCGTTATACGGAAAGAGATGTCACACACCAACCTGCTGGGATGACGTTGGTGAAAGAAAACTTGTAGGCCCAGAACTGGTGGAGGAAACAATGGAAAAGGTAAAGGTAATCCAAAACCACATCAAAACAGCTCAAAGTAGGACTAAGATATATGCCAATAACTGAATGAAGGATTTGGAATTTCAGGTGGGAGATCATGTTTTATTGAATGTATCTCTATGGAAGGGAGTTATACGTTTCGACAAGAAAGGTAAATTGAGTCCTAAGTACATCTGACCTTTCGAAATTCTAGAACGAATTGGGGTTGTAGCTTACCGTTTGGCAATGTCGCCAAGTCTCTCCAAAGTTCACGATGTGTTCCACGTATCACTGTTGAGGAAATACATGCCTGACCCAACACATGTAATCACCTATGAGGAATTAGAACTGGAACCTGATCTGTCTTATTGTGAAGAACCCATCAGGATTCTTGATACGAGAGAACAAGTACTGAGAAACCGGACGACTCGTCTGAGAAAAGTTTTGTGGAGAAACCATAAGATGGAAGAGGCAATGTGGGAACCTGAGGAACTTATGATGATGAACCACCCGAGTCTTTTCATGCGGTAGTATTCTAGAAATATCAAGGATGAAATTATTTTTAGGAGGGGAGAATGTAACACCCCAAGCTTCCACGGTATGCTTCCCTTTGAATAATACAGTAGCATGTGTTGTACGCAACTTTGAGTTCTAACACACACACCACAACTAATCAAACTAGCCGTTATGAATTGTAATACCCACTTTTTGAAATTTTATAAATTTTATCTTTCAAAATGGACTTCGTTTTTGGATTCGGATTATCAAAATTACCCTACGGTGAATTTTTGGTATTTTTCTGAAAATTTTTAATTTTTGATAAATAGTGAAAAAACACTTAGTTATAGTTTAAAACCGAATTTTTATTTAAATAATTATTTATTTTATTGAATTTTAATTAATGTCAAAATTGATACAAAATACCTATATAAGTTCAATGTAATTCATTAGAGTTCGTTTAGAATAATTTTAGATATATAAAAATTTTATTAAACTTTTCACCGTCTTTTACCCACCTCCTAGGATAATTTGAAAATTCACATAAAACATAATTTTACTGCTTCTGTGAGTGGAATTTCGAAAATCCAAGAGACACGGTTAATATCAAGGAGTAAAATATGGTTCAATGTGATGAAAATAATTTTTGGTGAATAGTAACTTTTTTACTTTTATTTACCACGGTTAAAAGTAGATAGGGTAATTAAGGGTAAATATGATATTAATATTACCCTAACACATGTCCTAATTCAATTGGACAAGTGTATATTGACCAAAAACAACCTTAGGAATAAAATATTATCATTTAGGTCTACTTGGATTAGATTAGGACATTTATTATCATTTAATTCAAAGAAGAGTTAAAAGAGTTAAAATCAATGTTTATTTACAAAAACATTTATAAAATAGGGTTATACATAAGATAAATTCAATTGTAAACATTAATTAGAAAGATAAAAATATTTACTACATAATGGTTTTTTATTTATAATTTTTAAACATTAAATAATTTAATTTATTTATGACACAATGGTGATGCAGTAATTACCTAATTAATGAAATATTAAAATACTTGATATTATAAGTATCAAAATAAATGTAATTTGAGACTTTATGTATTACAGTAATTTTCTAGGTTAATATGAAATATTATTATTGGTTATATAAATTTTTTTCAAAGTAATAATGCTGTTATGAAATTATCAAAAACAAAATACCCAATAGTGTCAAAATTGACTGAAAAGAATTTTTTTAAAAAATATTATATTATTAATTTATATTCTATTCCTAAATATCTAAGGTTCGGCCAAAGGACTTTTATAATGATAGGTGTATCATTAATGGACCATTTGAATGTCTCTCAAATGTATATAGTATGTTTATTAACTATATAATATAAAAATACAAATTGACATGGTAAATGTTAAACTAGTTAACTAAGAGTTAAAACTAAATGATAAGGTTAATATAATGACCAAAACCTGTCTAAACCTATTTGTTGAGTGTTTATAGACCTACCCCCACCTTAACCTTTAAAAAATCCTCTTTTTACCCATTACAATTGACTATGAATTTATTATAAAATAATATTTCTAACTTTTCCAAAGGTGCCCCTCACCCCTCATGTAAAAGGGAACTCCCCCTTATCACTAATTCACACTTTCGAATCCTTTTTGTTCGGCCAAACTCTGCCCAAATACTCTCTCAAATTCCTTCAATTTGACCTAGAGGCCTTATTTTGATCAGAAAACCAACCTAAAGATCCCTTTTGATCAAATCAAAAAGAAGAACCCGATTAAGAGGTAATTTTTTTCACCACCCTCTTTCAAGTTCTTTTCTTCTTCAACTTCTTCTTTTTTTTGTTATTCCCATTCTAAAATAATAAATAAAGTATCTTATATATACTGTGATTTTATTATAAATATGGTACAACCATATTCATTATTCTGTCAATCCTTTGAATGACATGTCACCATAAGTGCGTACGTACGGCTTACCATCTCCACGTCGTGGTGTAATTGTTATTCAATAAATTATTATTTGGATGGGTATAATAATGATGTGTAATTCATGTAAATAATATATATAACATGATAATGATTTTTTATATATGATATACGATCCAATTATATATAATTTTAATATCAAAATAATGATATTGTTCCTCGTGCATACGTACAGACTACCGTCTCCACGAACGCGATGAGATTCATTCCCCATTGTATCCATTCAAGACTAATTCTCATTTAATTATTAAAAATAATGTTTAAGGACTTGATATCATTCTGGATATGAATAAGACACAACTTATTGATAACAAACACGAATTATGTAATGAAACATATAAAAGAAAACGAGTGAGTTAACACCCGAAACGACGATAATACCAAAGTATTATTAACAAAGCATTATTAGAAGATCATATATGATATCATAATTATGTATATGGTTATTTTAGAATTTAATAACAATGTTTTAACTATTATACAGGAAGTTAACATACAATCAACTAAGTAAAAGTACAAGGCAAGGGTTATTTCACAATCTCTTCATTATCTGAGGTTGTTTATACGAAATTATTTACTGGGACCTCTTTATCATCCACATCCACGTTTCTTAAAAATGTATTTCACAACATTCTTGATATTTTACAGAATATGGGTTAAAGTCATTTATACCCTTGTTTGATGTTTTATAAGAGGTTTCTAAAGAAATATTTCCGTCGTTTTCCAAACAAGGTCCTTTTTAACCTTTTCGATAGAATTAAGGTAAGAATGTTTTTTTAAATTATACGGAGGGTGCGGCTATTTTCCACCATTGTAAAATCTTAAAAGCTTCCCTTACAAGATTATAAGAATATTTTCAATGTAAATTTTTTATTTTATAATCATTTTACGTTAAAGTGATTTAAAAAAAATAGATATTTCTCTCAAATAGTTTTGATTTCATCTATGTCAACATATTTTGATGGATTTTAAGCTTATTTGACGTTTATTTATTATGATAAAAAACTTCCATATTTTATTGAATGTTTTGTGATATTTTTGACTGTGGATGTGCTATTTTTAAACCATTCATGGTTTATGGAGAAAGTATTTACATTTCGTATGCTAGTTTTAATATGATTTTTTTTGTTATGTTCAAACATGTTCATATGAGGAATGAATTGGACTTAATATGTGATTGGTGGAGCCCGCTATAGCCCCTCGGTGAATTGGTAGGTCCAATGAGACAAACTAGTGTCTTGGCATGAGGCCTTGACAAAATCTTATTTGTAGTCTTGGCACGAGGCCTTGGCTACGTGGTTATGATAGTATGACATTATGCATTCCACCATTATGAACATGGTTATTGATATTGCATGTGATTATTCGACCAGTAGAATATCCATGTGAAAAAGTAAATGGCATTATTTTATTTTATCTTTGCTATATTATGCTGAATTTTAAGTTTAAAAGGATTTTGTTTTAGCTATACATTGCCTTAAATGTTTATGCTTATTTATGAATGGTTCTGCTATATTGTTATCCTTACTGAGCATCTGAGCTCACACCTTTCAATGTTTTATTTTTCCTAAGATGTGAAGAAGTAATTTATGGATGACCTGCAGGGATAATATGAGGGTATATGAAGACAATATGTTGTTGTAGTAGTTTTTCACTTTGTGATATAATGTAAACTTTATGAATGTATCTAGTTATTCCAAGGCAACTAAACTAATTGGTCTTTCAAGACTTTATTTTTCTTGTGATCATGCCAATGTTATGTAATAATACACCGAATATGGGCAACTAGGGTTGGGGCATTACAGTTGGTATTAGAGAATTTTTAGTACAAACCTTGGAATCTAGATTTAGGTCAACTCTGATTAGAGAACATAGACCTAAGATGAACTTTGACGATTAGTATAGAAGAACTTCCTAGAATTTTGGTATTGTAGAAATTTTGTGAGTTTTATGAGAAATACATCCATGTCTGAATACGAGCAGGTAGAGGTGGCTCTAGCACAGATATACCTAGGGGTAAAACCAAAAAACACCACTTTGAGATAGACTCGAACGGGAACTGGTGCACGACAATAGGCCTTGCTGCACGCTTGGTTACGACACTCCCGGGGGATATGCTGAGGATAATTCTCATTTTCTTTATGAACCATTATGAAGGGTTTATGAGTATATACTTCCTCAAAGAAAACATTTTTATGATTATCGATTATATCCATAAACTGTTCAATTTATGTTAATTGTTTTACAAGTATGGAATTATGTATTTTGATTCAAAAACTGATCTTGTTTATGACATTATTTAGAAATGGCGCCTAGTAGAAGAAATGGAAACTGTATCAATGCACGCATTAATATAGGGATTTCCCTCCTGCTCAAGAGAATTATAGTGGAGCTGGTGATGTAACTGGTGATGACCAGCTTATCACCATACTGGGACAACTCACTCAGGTTATGAATAATAACCTTACCTGTATGGAGCACCCTGATCTGCAGTGTGTAGGATCAATGATAGATCGCTTCATGAGGAAAAAACCACCAACTTTCAATGAGATTACAAATCCATTGGTATCTGAGCAATGTATAAGTTCCCTAGAGAAAATATTTCAGGCTTTGGGGAGTAGTGAAAGGGAAAAAGTTATCATGGAAGTTTACCGCCTCACTAGAGATGCTAATCAATGGTGTTCATTGATTCAAAACATGAAGGAAGATGATGAAGTATAAAATATGGAATGGAGGGAGTTAAAAAATCTATTTTTAGAAAAATACTTTCCTTGTGACCACCAAGTAGATATGGAAAGACAATTTCTGAGTCTGAGACAAAAGGATGATGAGAATGTCGCAAAGTATGAGGCTAGCTTTACAAGGTTAGCAAGGTATGATGGAGATTATATACGTAACCCAAGAAGTAAGATTGATCATTTATTTAATGGGTTTAAACCATTTCATCGTCGACCATTAGTCACACAATCCTTCTCATTGTACGAAGACATTGTATCGTGTGCTATCTAGACAAAGAAGGAATTATCTAAGTCTTATGACTTTAAAGAAAAGAAAGAGAAGAAGAGATCTGCTGACCAATCTGGGAATGGAAATAAAGGGAAGAAGGGAAAATTTGAATTTCCATCCTGTAGTAAATATGGGAAGACACACCCCGGTACTTTCTTAAAAGGAATGGGAGTCTGTTACAAGTGTGGTGAAAAAGGCCACCAAGCTCGTGATTGCAAGGGGAAGAAGGAAGATATCAATGTCCAATGCTACAATTGCAAGGGGATGGGACCTTAATCAAATGAATGTCCTAAGCGTCAAGGGAACTTACCTTAGAAAAGGGCAACAGATCAAGGCCAAGATTATGTTATCACTACTACTGAGGTAGAAGCTCCGAAAGATGTAGTGGCAGGTAATTTAATGGTTTCCTCAAGTTTAAAAAATGCATTATATGATTCTGGATCATTGTATTGTTTCATATCATCCCAGTTTGTTAAGAAAATTAAATATTTCCAATTTTATTTAACAAGGGATTTGTCAGTTAAAACTCTGAAGGGAAGTATCATTGCAACAAAGTTTTGTGAATCAGTCCCCATTAGAGAACATAAATGTTCTTTATTCGCTGATCTCATCATCATACCTATGATTGAATTTGATATAATCATTGGTATGGATTGGATTTCGGACCATGATGCAAAAATTTATTGTAAGAAGAAGGAGGTTACTATTTTTGATGATGATGATAAGGAACACCTTATCTTTAGAGCGGAATCATCACCACTTAATTTTTACCTAGACCCACCCCCAGTAGCTCAACTGAATTCAATTGTTGGGGATGAAGAGAATGAAATGATTGTGGGTGAGGAAAGGAATGTTCAAATAGAGGATGTACCTATTGTGAAAGAATATGTAGTTGTGTTTTCAGATGATTTACCTGGACATCCTCCAGAATGAGAAGTTGAGTTTTCCATTGATTTAATTCCTGGATCAAGGCCTATATCGAAGACCACTTATAGAATGGCCACTTTGGAATTAGTTGAACTAAAGAAACAACTATAGGAATTGAGTAATAAGGGATTTATTCGCCCTAGTGTTTCTCCATGGGGAGCCCCTGTTCTTTTTGTTAAAAAGAAAGATAGATCTATGAGGTTATGTATCGACTAAAAGAAAATCAATGCTATAAAAATAAAGAACAAGTATCTCCTTCCTCTCATTGATGATTTATTTGACCAAATGCATGGAGCTCAATAATTTTCAAAGATTGACCTTCGATATGGATACTATCAATTGTGTGTGAAGAAGGATGACATTCTGAAGACATCATTTCGAACAAGGTACGGGAATTCTGAGTTTACAATAATGCCTTTTGGATTGACTAATGGACCCTCAATATTCATGGATCTAATGAATAGAGTTTTCAGAGAATATCTCGATGATTTTTTGGTGGTATTTATTGATGATATCTTCGTATACTGAAAAAGCTGTGAAGATCATGAACATCACTTGCACATTATCTTGAAGACTCATAGAAGACCTGAATTATATGGGAAGTTTTGCAAGTGTGAAATCTGGCTTCAGGAGATCTCTTTTCTTGGATATATTGTCTCCAATGATGGAATCTCTGTTGATCCTTCAAATAAAAAAGCAATCCAAGAATGGCCAGCACCAATGAGTATAATTGAGGTACGCAGTTTTATTGGTTTAGCAGGTTATTATCGACGTTTTGTCCAGAACTTTGCCCGATTGGCTAACCCATTAACAAAGCTCACACGTAAAGGGGTTAAATTTTTTGGACAAAAGACTGTAAATAATGTTTCAAAGAACTGAAGATAATATTAGTCAATGCTCCTATATTGACTCTACCATCAGGGAATGATGGGTTAGTTATTTATAGTGATGCATCAATGAAAGGACTTGGTTGTGTTCTTATGCATAATGATAGGGTTATTGCCTTTGCATCACGACAGCTAAAAATTCATGATCAAAACTACCCTACTCATGATCTTGAGTTAGTTGCTGTAATCTTTTCTTTGAAGATATGGAGACATTATCTCTATGGTAAAAAATTTGAGATTTATACTGATCACAAGAGTATGAAGTATATTTTCTCATAGAAAGAACTCAACATGAGGCAAAGGAGATGGCTTGAAATACTTGAGGATTATGATTGCACGATATACTACCACATGGGGAAGGAAAATAAGGTGGCAGATGCTTTGAGCAGAAAAGATCATGGAGTTTTTAACATGATGAGAATTGAAAGGGATCCTATTTTCATGGATCTAGTGAAGATGGATATGGGAATTACCATGGAAGGTGATACATCAATACTTTTTCAAATGGTTGCCAAACCATCTTTACTAGAAAGGATAAAAAGTCCTCAGACTGGTGATGAAGAGTTTCAAAAGAAGATTAAAGCTGTGAATGGTGGGATATTGAATGACATTGGGAATAAAGGTGGAATTTTGAAATTTTGGAAGAGACTTTGTGTTCCCAATATACCAGATCTAAAATGGGAATTTTTGGATGATGCTCAAAGTTCCAATTTCTCTATACACCCTGGGAGCTCCAAAATGTATAGATATTTGAAGGAAAATTTTTTGGTGGGACAACATGAAGAGGGAGATTGCTGATTTTGTGTCAAGATGTATGGTTTTTCAACAAGTGAAAGCTAGAACACAACAGTCTGGAGGAGTCATGCAACCTCTTCCCATACCGGAGTGCAAATGGGATAATATCACGATGAAATTTTTCATGGGACTACCAAAAACTCCAAGAAGGAATGATGCAATATGGGTTATTGTTGATCGTCTTACCAAGTCAGCACATTTTCTTGCTATAAGAGAAGATCTAACACTGGAACGTCTAGAAAGACTATATATTAATGAAGTTGTGAGACATCGTGGAGTACCCCTATCGATTATTTCTGATCGTGATCCCGTTTTACTTCAAGATTTTGGAAGAGTCTTCACAAGGCCTTGGATACTGAACTTCATTTGAGCACTGCCTACCACCCTCAAACAGATGGAAAATCAGAACAGACTATTCAAACCTTAGATGAAAAGTTGTGATCCTACTCACTTGACTTTCAGGGTATGTGGGATCAATATTTACCTTTGGTAGAATTTTTATCTAACAATAGCTTCCATTCGAGTATTCAGATGGCACCATATGAAGCATTATACGGAAAGAGATGTCGCACACCAACCTGTTGGGATGACATTGGTGAAAGAAAACTTGTAAGCATAGAACTGGTGGAGGAAATAATTGAAAAGGTAAAGGTAATCCATAACCACATCAAAGCAGCTCAAAGTAGGCAGAAGAGCTATGCCGATAACTGAAGGAAGGATTTGGAATTTCAGGTAGGAGAACATTTTTTCATGAAGGTATATCCATGGAAGGGAGTTATACGTTTCTGCAAGAAAGGTAAATTGAGTCCTAGGTAATTGTACCTTTTGTAATTCTAGAATGAATTGGGGTTGTAGCTTACCGTTTTCCAATTCCGCCAAGTCTCTCCAAAGTTCACGATGTGTTCCACGTATCACTTTTGAGGAAATACATGCCTGACCCAATGCATGTACTCACCTATGAGGAATTAGAACTGGAACCCGATTTGTCTTATTGTGAATATCCTATCAGGATTCTTGATATGAGAGAACAAGTACTAAGAAACCGGACGACTCATCTGGTAAAAGTTTTGTGGAGAAACCATAAGATGGAAGAGGCAACGTGAGAACTAGAGGAACTTATGATGAAGAACCACCCGAGTCTTTTCATGCGGTAGTATTCTAGAAATTTTGAGGACGAAATTATTTGAAGGAGGGGAGAATGTAACACCCCAAACTTCCACGGTACGCTTCCCTTTGAATAATACAGTAGTGTGTGTTGTACGCAATTTCAAGTTCTAACACACACACCACAACCAATCAAACTAGCTGTTATGAATAGTAATACCAAATTTTTGAAATTTTATAAATTTTATCATTCAAAATGGACTTCATTTTTGGATTCAGAATATCAAAATTAGCCAAGGCTGAAATTTTGGTATTTTTCTAAAAACATTCAATTTTTGATGAATAGTGAAAAAACACTTAGTTATAGTTTAAAACCGAATTTTTATTTAAATAATTATTTATTTTATTTAAAATTAATTAAGGTAAAAATAGATACATAATAACTATATAAGTTCAATGTAATTCATTGGAGTTAGTTTAGAATAATTTTAGATATATAAAAATTTTATTGAACTTTTCACCGTCTTTTACAAACCTCCTAGGAGAATTTGAAAATTCACATAAAACATAATTTTACCACTTCTTTCAGTGGAATTTTGAAACTCCGAGAGATATGGTTAATATCAAGGAGTAAAATGTGGTTCAATGAGATGAAAATAATTTTTTGGTGAATAGTAACTTTTTACTTTTAATTACCACAGTTAAAAGTAAAAAGGGAAATTAAGGGTAAAAATGATATTAATATTACCCTAACACATGTCATAATTCTATTGTACAAGTGTATATCGACCAAAAACAACCTTACAAATAAAATATTATCATTTAGGTGCACTTGGATTAGATTAGGACATTTATTATTATTTAATTCAAATAAGAGTTAAAAGAGTTAAAATCAAAGATTATTTTCTAAAAAAATTTTAATATAGGGTTTTACATAAGATAAATTCAATTGTAAATATTAATTAAAAATATAAAAAGATTTCCTACATAATGGTATTTTATTTATAATTTTTAGACATTAAATAATTTATATTATTTAAGACACAATGTTGATGCAGTAATTACCTAATTAATGAAATATTAAACTAACTGATATTATAAATATGAAAGTAAACGTAATTTGAGACTTTTTATGAATTACACTAATTTTCTAGGTTAATATGACATACTAGTAGTGGTTATATAAATTTGTTTTGAAGTAATAATGCTGTTATGAAATTATCAAAAACAAAATACCATATAGTGTCAAAATTGACATAAAAGAGTTTTTAAAACAAATATTATATTATTAATTTATATTCTATTTCTAAAAATCTAAGGTTTGTCCAGAGGACTTTTATCATGACAGTTGTATCATTAATGGACCTTTTGGTGGTATCTTGGATGTATATAGTAAGTTTATTAACTATATTATATAAAAATACAAAGTGACATGGTAAATGTTAAACTAATTAACTAAGAGTTAAAACTAAAAGATAAGGTTAATAAAATGACCCAAACCTATCTAAAACCTATTGGTTGAGTGGTTTTTGACCTATCCCCACCTTAACCTTTAAATAATTCACTTTTTATCCATTAAAAACCGAATATGAATTTATTATAAAATAATATTTCTAGCTTTTCCAAAGGTGCCCCTCACCCCTCTTATAAAAGGGCACTCTACCTTCTCACTAATTCACACTTTCAAAGCCTTTTGGTCTGGCCAAACCCTTCCCAAATACTATTCCAACTTCCCTCACTTCTACCTAGAGGCCTTAGTTTTATCAGAAAGCCAACCTAAGGATCCCTTTTGCTCAAATCAAAAAGAAGAACCCGATTAAGAGGTAATGTTTTCACTACCCTCTTTCAATTTACTTTCATCTTCAACTTCTTATTTCTTCGTTATTCCCATTCTAAAATAATAACTTCAGTATCTTATATATACTGTGATGTTATTATAAATATGGTACAACCATATTCAGTATTATATCCATCCTTGGAATGACATGTCACCATACGTGCGTACGTACGGCTTACCGTCTCCACGTCGTGGTGTCATTGTTATTCAATAAATTATTATTTGGATGAGTATAATAATGATGTGTAATTCATATAAATAATAAATATAACATGATAATGATTCTTTATATATGATATACCATCCAATTATATATTATTTTAATATCAAAAGAATGATATTTTCACTCGTGCGTACGTACGGACTACCGTCTCCACGAACGCCATGAGATTCATTCCCCACCGTATCCATTGAAGAAAAATTCTCATTTAATGATTAAAAATAATGTTTAAGGACTTGATATCATTCTGGATATGAATAAGATACAACATATCTATAACAAACACGACTTATGTAACAAAACATATAAAAGAAAACGAGCGAGTTAACACACGAAACGACGATAATACTAAAATATTATTAACAAAGCATTATTAAGAGATCATATATGATATCATAATTATGTATATTGTTCTTTTATAATTTAATAACAAAGTTTTAACTATTATAAATTAGGTTAACATACCATCGACTAAGGAAAAGTACAAGGTAAGGGTTATTTCACAATCTCTTCATTATCCGAGGTTGTTTATATGAAATTATCTACTGGGACATCTTTATCATCCACATCCATGTTTCTTAAAAATGTATTTCAAAACATTCCATCTATTTAACATAATATGGGTTAAAGTCATTTATAACCTTTTTTACGTTTTATAATATGTTTATAAAGGAATCTTTCCGTCATTTTCCAAATAAGGTCCTTTTTATCCTTTTCGACAGAATTAAGGTAAGAATGTTTTTTTTAACTTATACAGAGGGTGCGTCTATTTTACACCATTGTAAAATCTTATAAGCTTCCCTTAAAAGCTTATAAGAATATTTTCAAATTAAATGTTTTATTTTATTTTATAATCATGTTACTTTAAAATGATTTAAAAAAAGATATATTTCTCTCAAATAGTTTTGATTTCATCTATGTCAACATCCTTTGATGGATTTTAAGCTTATTTGAAGTTTATTTATTATGATAAAAAACTTCCATATTGTATTGAAGGTTTTGTGATATTTTTAACTGTGGGTGTGCTATTTTTATATCATTCATGGTTTATGGATAAAGTATTTACATTTCGTATTCTAGTTTTAATAAAAAAAGTTATGTTATGTTTAAACCTGTTCATATGAGGAATGTATTGGACCTAATATGTGACGGGTGGAGCCCTCTATAGCTCCTCGATGAATCCGTAGGTCTCATGAGACAAACTAGTGTCTAGGCACGGGGCCTTGAATAAATATTATTTGTAGTCTTGGCACGAGGCCTTGGCTACATGGTTATGATAGTCTGACATTATACATTCCATCATTATGAAAGTGGTTATTGATATTGCATGTGATTATCCGACAAGTAGAATATCTATGTGAATAAGTAAATGTCATTATTTCATTTTATCTTTTCCATATTATTCTGAAGTTCAAGTTTAAAAATCTTTTGTTTTAGATATACATTGCCATAAATGTTTATGCTCATTTATGAATGTTTTTGCTACATTGTATCCTTACTGAGCATCTGAGCTCACCCCTTTCAATGTTTTATTTTTCCCAGGATGTGAAGAAGTAATTTATGAATGACCTTCAAGGATAATATGAAGTGATATGAAGAAAACATGTTGTTGTAGTAGTTTTTCAATTTATGATGTAATGTAAACTTTATGAATGTATCTAGTTATTCCAAGGCTACTAAACTAATCGGTCTTTCGAGACTTGATCTTTCTTGTGATCATGCCAATGTTATGTAATAATGCACTGACTCTGGGCAACTGGGGTCGGGGCGTTACATCTATTGTTTCCAAAAATCTTGGATGTTATAAATATATTTGAAATACCCAAAGGTATAAGGTTGAGAAGAACACTTAAAACTATTATTTATAATTATATTGAATAAACCTATAAGATGGATAGTGATGGTTATCAAAATATGGGAAAAGGGGGAGTTTCATGAATTGAACATTAACTATTTTAATGGGTTTGAAGTTATTTTTAGTGTATATATTTATTTTTAAATAAATTGTTTTTATATAAACCTAATTTGAGAAATAATTATTGGTCATGATATTAAATATGTAGTACTGTATGAATTGAATAGAAAACCTTGGTTATATTTATCTTATTTTATACACTATTTTTTCCCACATAAACTTAGAGCAGACTAAATATAGGCCCTTTAGTAAAAGAACAGTGTGGTATCATTGTTCTCTTGGAAAGAGGGGGAAGAGAATGAGAGTTCCTCAATAAGAATAAGAAAAGATGAGATGACCCTTAAATTTACCTTTTCATTCTATTATCAATTAGTGGGATAAATTGAGAATCTATACAAGCATACATATTAATATTGAGGATTATTATTGCTAAAAAATTCAAATGAGGAGATTATTGAAACCAAGAAATAATTTCATTAGTTGTTAATGTTTCAATATGTGTTCAGTGGAGATGATGAGGTTGTTTTTAGAATTATTATTGATTAATGGGATGGAATTGGATTTTTTTCTAAATAATGTATGCATTAAAGTCCCAAAAATGATTTCTTTAATACCCAATTTTATGGAAACAGAACCTTGAGGATATAGTTTTAATAAATAAAATGGATAAGGTCAAGACAATGTGTCAACATATTTGTGAGGATTGATGAGATGATATTCTAAAGAAGTAATTTCACATGTTGGTGGATGAAAGATAATTGTATTTAATATATTCTAGAAGTGTTAAAGTGGTTTATAAGAAATAGAAGTCATAAGAAGAGTATCTATGTGAGTTTGAGTGAAATATAGAATTCCCTAGATTTACATAAGATTTATGAACATTTTAAAAAAATCACAGAGGTAGTTTGATTATGTATAAAAAACCACATTTCTAATTTGTGAAGTAGAATAATTCACATAATAAAATGATTCTATGTATATAAATTGAGGATTTACAAATTCACTTAGAATGATGTAATAAAAAGCATCTGTGTAGAAAAATTCAATGATGTTGGGAATCTACATTGTTTAAGTGAAACATGTGAGTGAATTCAATCCATGTATTAGATTCATGTAGGCAGTTTAAAATTATGTATGGGATTATATAATCACATATTGGGAGTGATTTTTAGAATAAAAAATACTAACAATAGTAAGTGAAACATGTGGGAGATGCATGAGGCCATACCATGTTGATCTATGATGTTTTTATGATGTGATATTTTATGAGATGAAGCCCCAGTAAATCAGATACTACATGAAGAACAATATAAAGAGCTCGAGTCATTTGATAATTTAAATGTAACAAGAATCGAGGAATAATTAGATTGTTGATATTTATATATAGCATGGAATAATAAATCCAATGTATTTGTGAGATTTAAATAAATATTATAATATAAATTAAAAATATTTTAAATGATGAGTTATTCATGTATATTTTTATTGATTTGAATTTTTAGTTATAGCTACTGCTGATTATGGGTTTAAATAATTTATATATGGAAATATTGGCTGTGTTTTTCTGGAGAATAATATTTATTATTATTTTGTGAATATAAATATGGGGAAATTATCAAATAAATTTATCGGATAAAATAATTGAGAGAACTCTTATACACATTGTAAGATCATATGAGAGACTAATACATCTAGTATCGATGAGTAGAGAGGGTGGGCCAAAGAAAGGGGATATAATTTAGTATTTAATGAATATGGAATGAATCATGGTAACACTAGATCTATAAGGTGTTTCAATATAAGGATGAATATATCATGTATCTGCAAAAGATATTGAAGAGTTATACATGTAAACCTCCTCATCCATTTTCTCATGGAGAAAGATACTATTTTCAAGTGGTGTAGAAGAATTTTAGGATAAAAAGGATATCTTTCTATATTGAATAATAATTTATAAAGAAGTGATGAATTTTATAGTAGGCCCTAGAATTCGATATATTTTAGTGGATTCTTTGTTAGAAGGAACTTATAAGTAGGGGTATAACTAATTACTAAGGAGGCTTAGAACTGGGTGGTATAACTAATCAAGGAAGAGTAGGTGATTGGGGGTATAACCAATAATGATCCTATAAACTCTAGAGATCTATGAAATTGGTGATAATATTATAGTGGATAGTCCATCTTGTGTATGGGGATAGAAAAAATGATAAGTAGTATGATTTTATTCCAAACCCTGTAAATATTCTGTGCTAATTTCTTTCAGTTTATTACTATACGTGAGTTGAGGATATAAGAAACATTCTAAGTGAATCGATAACTTTAACTAGTTCAATAGGTTGAATATAAAAAAGACAATAATTCATAAAATAAGACACATAATTCAACACCACTCTTGGCATTCTACCTTGACTATGTCTCTACACAAAGAGTTAATAATCAAATGTTACCAAAGCTATAAGGATTTTTCTTAACTTAATTTCTTTTAATTTAAATATAATATTTTTAAACTCTATTATATTATGTTTGGTACATTATTCCATATTATTATATTATGTTTTTTTAGTTTTTTATGATTTACATTCATTTCTCATGAACTCTTTTTTATGGATTATTACATTAATTCTTTATTGATGAACTTATTTCTTTATAAAAATGAAATATTTTCTAAAATAATTCCAATAATTTTAATAGTGTTTTCCACCATAAAAATATTCTTTCATTCAAAATATATTTTCGTTTCTTGATTTTGAAAACCGAATATATATTATCTTATTTGATAATATTATTTCCCCTTATCTTTTTTTAAGATAAGGTTTTTTAATTATTTTTACAATTTGAATTTCAATAATGGTTTTTTAAAATATTATAAAATCTTTTATCCTTTCATGATCATATATGTTGTTTTCCAGTCCATTTACCATTGAAAAAATTAATTTTTTTTCAAGGATCCAATATCTGTATTTATTTTAAATTGGTATTTTAAAAATGTTTTGTTGTTAATTTCAAGGAATTTTTTTTAGGTGACATGTAACATCATCTTTTCACAAAAAAGGTTAAAAATGTTTTATGAAATCTATTTTTTCAATTTAACTCCCATTTTACTCTTTAACATAAAATGAATTAACTAACTTGGAGTTATTTTTCATGAATTACCATCATAAGTTATTTATAATTTTTTTATTTTTGGTATTATACTCATGGAATAAAATGATAAAATTCATGATCGATTCATGTACAGAATTTCGCAAAGTGTTATTTTTAGAATAATATTTTTTAACAATTTAAACATCATTTACTGATGATTATATAATATAAAGGATATGTCCTAATGATTTTATCCACAATATTTAATTGGATGGATTATGATGACGACATTTTATGTAACTTTTCCGGAACCTTATTTCATTCTACAAGTCAATAAAGTATTAATGTATTGATACATATTTTATTATTATTATAGAACAAATATGAATGATTTATTATTATTTGATAGGTGGATCTATAAAACCTCCAATTTAATTTTAATTTTTATATCTCATTATCTCAAAAGGTTACATGGGAGGTTATTCAAAGATCGAGGGTACATGACTGTAAGTCCAAGCCCTTAGGTACATATGTGGTAAGCTGAATCCCAAGGTTACACAAGAAGTAATCCCAAGTCCATGAAGCTACATAGGTGGTTCAACAAATCCTACTATATGATTAATGTCTTGTTGGTTATTCTCGATATTTTATATCTATGCGTATATTTATTCCACACTTATATTTCACACTCTTATGTCAATGTCTTTGGCTTATGATATGCTCTCATTGCTCGTGATTGATTAATGATGATTTACACACTTTTGAATCATATCATTTATTATGGAAAAATATTATTCGATTACACATGATCTATGTTATATAAATTTTTGCGCATGAGTTTCATTAGTTATATTCATGTTTTTATACATTTATACTTATCTTATGCAGACTTACGATCATCAATTTTCATCTAATATAATTACCCTTACTGTTCCTCAGAGCTCACCATTTCTTAAGTTTCATTTTTCCAAGGTTATGAAAAATGGTTTTAAGTATAAGGAGTCTAGAAGGGTACAATGTGAGAATAATGTTTGTGGAAAATTTTGAAGAGAGTTAAAAAGTATTTTAATTATGTATTTATTTTCCAAAGGAACTTAACAAAAAGCTTCTAATGATTGTGTGATATTATTGGGAGATTTATTATTAATGTGATATATATAAATTTTTAACAAGGGTAATCATAGTAGGTATCAAATCAAGAGAATAAGGGATTTTTTTATCACATGTTTCAGGACAGTGGTTTTCAGGCATCTTAGTTGGTATCAATATAGGGTTTAATTATCTTCAAGTATTATAATTAGAAAACTTTAGTGATAACCTTATGGGAAAATCTAAATATAGGAAATATCATAATTTTTTTGGTAAAATACATATTTTATTCTTTTCTAGAAATGAAATATCTTTTTAAAAATATAAAAGTGGATGCAGGCACTAGCACAAAGAATACTTGGGTAAATAACCTTAAATGAGGTTGGTTGAGTATTAACTCAATACATACTCTGTTCATGAAAAATGGGACAAACTGGAAACCTTGTTTGAATCTCCCAAGGGATATTATTGAATTTATTTACATGAACATTATGAACTATTATAAAGAACATAAATGGAATTTGGGGATATATGATATAACTAGTTTGTTAGATAATCTAATATTAATGTGAATATGGATAACCTATTTTAAAAAGTTCCGATTTGTATGTAAGGATATGCATATAATTTATGATAATTATTTTATGTTTATAGTTTCATTTTGTGTCTTTATTAATTTTTTATACCTTAACTTTCATTTATATAAATTAATGGATAAATCCTAAAGTAATTGTGTTAAAAAATTATGTGATGTAAAATGTAGAGATATTTTGAATGATAAATCAAGAAAGATAAGGTATAGAGTTAGAAATATTGATGTTATCCTTAAATAATTGACTCAAGTTATGACTGTCCTTTTAAACCTAGTTTAAATTAAAAAAATAGATAATAATGTAGTTTAATGGAACTTTAAATGATAAATAATATGGTGGAAAGGATATTCAATTTTCTATGTGTCAAGAATATGGGAAGAAGCATCTGGGATATTTTTTAAAAGGAAAGATAAGATGTTTCATTTTCGGAAAGGTTGGTCGTAGAGATAATAATTGTTTAAGAAATGTAAAAGTCCAATAAAGGATAATAAGGCCCCAAATAATTCACCACATATACATTAATTATTTCAAATAATGGAATATGGTTATATTGAAAACCTATGACCTAATCCTAGACTACCAAGGTTAATATTCAAGTAACCTCCTAATCTAAGTGAGAAAGGAAGGGACTCTACTACGAGAATCACTAATGTGAATCATGATAATTATGTTAAAATTATCCTCTACTCTGGAGTTTTGGATTTATTATTGGATTTTTATTCTAGGAGATATTGTATATCTTTAATGTTTTCAAAGAGAATAAAATCACTCTCAAAAATTTGATGTTGAATTATCAGAGAAAACTTCTAGTTTCATGATTATTGTATCCAAATTTTAAGTTTGTGGAAATGTGCTTTTGGAATATATTATTATCATTCCTATATATAAAATTAATATTATTTTTGAAATTTATTGGATATATCCACACATGATCCATATGAATTAATTAAATAAAAAAATCATATTTCATATCCAAAGTCAACCTATGTTCATCTATCAATGAATGTTTATCTCTCATCTCCTTTTCAAGAGTACCTTAATTATATAGGTCTTAATACTCAATCCTGAGATGAGTTTTCTTGTATTACCAAATTTAGTGAGTTTTATATTTCATTATAAATTGTATATTAAATCATTAATGTATTAAGAAATTATCTTTATCTATTATTATTGGTGATTTAAATTAAAATTATGATGATGCAATTTATTTATAGGGGTACTAATGTAATGAAATGATATTTTAGTATATATTTTTCATTAATACAATTATATATATATTATATCTCTTCAAATACAAAAAAACTAAAATGATCTATAATAATTTTTTATAAAATATTATTATTCACGAAAAACATTGATATATTATGAGAATTCAATATAAAATAAAGAAATATTGTTTCTAATTAAATTTTTTTATTATAAATATATATATATGAATTATGAATTATTATTATTTTTAATTAATGTTTTGATATATTTATAAAATCAAAAGAAATAATTTTAATATCATGGTATTGATATAAATTTAAATAACAATTATTGAACAAGGATTTTATCTTAAAGTCTTAGGAAGAAATTTGTGATAAAAAGACTTTTCATAAACAATTATAAATTTTCTATATGGTTGTTGACGCTCCTTTCGTCACAGAATCTAAAGATCGGAAAAGGGAATATCTGAGCTCAAATGTGATTCATCCTTTGAAGAAACATCAAAAATCGACAAAGGGATGAACAAGGAGAACATTGCCCATAGCTCGCGCAAGTTCCCTCTTGGTCGCGAAAGTACACTTGCGCGCCGACTCAGTACTTGCGCGACTCCTCATGGCCGTGCAAGGGACTTGCGCGACATATGTGGTACCCGCCTGGTAACCGCCCGATAACCGCCCAGGGTCTTCTTTTGCCTATAAATAGACCCTGTGGGCCCCCCATTAAGAGGATCTTTTTCCAGAAACTCGGATTGAAACTCCCGATGCCCAAGTCTCTTCTCAAAGCTTCCGGAACACTTCTAAGGTAATTTCTTACCTAGGACGGAAGATCTAAAGAGAAGAAGGAAGGCCTAAGTGTTGAAACTTATCAAACACTTGCGCGCCGACTTAATTCCTTCAATATAACTTGCGCGTCCCTTTTCTGGAAGAACCTCAAGGGGATTCTAAAGGGTTTTATCAAGAGTCGCTCAAGTATTTCAATTCTGATTGAAAATCGCGCAAGTACCCCTCAGGTCGCGCAAGTATACTTGCGCGACCCAAACTTGCGCGCCGCCGCTGAACTTGCGCGCCTTTCGAGACTTGCGCGCCCCTACCTTTTTGGGTGCCTTTCTTGCCCATTTCATCCCTCTTAAGCCATTTCACCTTTCCTATTCAAGATTCAGTCTTCAAGATACTCTTCAAAGCCATTTATGGCATGATTTCTTGATTTGACATCCTTGTCTGAAAGGAATTCTATGAAATATCTCTCAAAACCTAGTGATTTAAACATCTTTATGTCACCAAAGATTGAGAGTTCATTCATTCAACCTCATCCTTTAAAATGAGAGAATCCCCCTTAACCTGGGTTTCCTTTTCAGGAATAATCCCCAGTTATAAATCCTTTAATCATGGGCATCCTCCTCAGGAGTAAGCCCCAAATCCTTAAAGTTCCCAATCTTGGGCATCCTCCTCAGGAGTAAGCCCCAATCAAGTCCTTTAATCTTGGGCATCCTCCTCAGGAGTAAGCCCCAAACCATAATCCCTAACCTGGGCCTCCTTTTTTAGGAGTAAGTCCCAGTCATAACCTTGGGTTTCCTTTTCAGGAGTAAGCCCCAAGTCCCCTAACCTAGGCCTCCTTTTTTAGGAGTAAGTCCCAGTCATAACCTTGGGTTTCCTTTTCAGGAGTAAGCCCCAAGTCCCCTAACCTGGGCCTCCTTTTTTAGGAGTAAGTCCCAGTCATAACCTTGGTTTTCCTTTTCAGGAGTAAGCCCCAAGTCCCCTAACCTGGGTCTCCTTTTCAGGAATAAGACTCAGTCATAACCTTGGGTTTCCTTTTTCAGGAGTAAGCCCCAAGTCCCCTTAAAATTCTCTTAACCAGTCATAATTTACCTTTGATTTGGGTTTCCTTTTCAGGAGTAAAACCCAATCCTAATTCCCCTCCTAACTTAGGCATCCTCATTAGGAGTAAGCCCGAAGATTAGAGTATTCAAATCTCCATGAAGCACACATAACTTTATGGACCCTGTTCATGGATTTTCTCCCTAAAAAGTAAAATCCTAAACCTTCATCTACCGGGGCAGTCATCCATACATAAGCCCCAAACAAATTCTTATGATTGCATCTTTTATGGCACAATTGTCTAAATTTTACCAATACCTCTTGTTTCTCACACCGAGCATGACTCACGTGAGCTTAGAGTGTAAAAGTAATTATGACATTCATCTTTGAGCCATCAATCATAAACATCATACCCCATTTCTCGAACTACGTGGGTTCTGATTCATTTTTTCAAAAGAAAGGATACGTAGGTAGCCCATTTATGGGTTCGATCCCAACTTTGAAATAATCTCTGTCCTTCTGAATGACAATAAACTTCAAGTGCCCCACTGAGTGGCTTTAAAACCATCCTGGTCATCATAAATGACCAAGAGACTTTTATATAAATGTTTTGAAGGATACCATTGACCAAGAATCTCTAAACAAATATAGATGATTCTCTATTGATGAAGAACCTCGAATACATATAAAAGATTCTCTAAATTTCTTGCATATTTAATCATTGATTGTTAAAACTAAAGGAAAGCACATTTTATACTTGGTAATGTAATAAGAATTCACGAACATAACTTAAATCTATAAATAGAGTCCCGGAGTAGACAATAATTCCCCTCAAAAAGGTGTGATGAGTCCGACCTCCCATCCTCTCGACCAATGCAAATTCCTAAGCCTCATTAGTCCACAAGCTAATGAGCGCCTGCCTTTGGAAAGTAGGTCCAAACGGATGTGGAATCATTGGATGTTTCCGGTTCTACGAACAAACCCGTTAGAAACCGATCGGAACTTTTGAATCTCCCGTCCAGGAGGTCATCCCCGGATTCCGTGCGAAACAAAAATGGTGAACCCGACGTGAATCCTTAACCAAGTTAAAGTGATGTGCTTCTTATCTGTTAGGCCCCTTGGGCCAACAAGGCAATCATTGACATATGATCATCCAAAAGATGCAGTAGCCAGATTCATCTTGATTATGTCTGTTATATGGAACATGCACTCTTTTCTCAAGATCTTCTGCAAAATGGCTTTCCTTAAATTCACCCCTGTGAATACTGCTGCTGTAAACACCTCTACTGTGAGGTCTGCTGCTGTGAAAACCAATGCTGCTACTCCTGCTGGAACGTCATCCGCTCTGAGGATGACATCACCAACTCAGCGTCTTCAACGCTGTGTTTCTAATGCACTGGTTAAGGAGTACCTTCGCAATGGTACTATCCCAACTCTGGAGGCCGCTCGTCAAGCCCTCCAAGTTAACAATTCTACCTGGTCGTCCGGACAACGGCGACCAGCAATCAAGAAGCAGACGGTGCTGACTACCGTCTCCAACCGTTTCGGGTCGTTATCCCCAGAACGCAATTTCCATTCACTCCCTTACTCCGAGGAAGTGAATGAGCAGGTCCCTCGGGGCCTTAATTCAAAAAGACAGGAGTCCTTCTCAAGGGCTCCCATCAACAATCGCCGCCAGACTCGTGCGGTAGTGCGCCCTCAACATAATGAGGGTACCGTCTCCAGGCATTCAGCTCAGGTTCCTCGAACCCGAGCAGGCAAGATGAATCACCAGAGATGGAATCCGGTTAATAATAGGCAGGTTGTCATCCCTGCCATCTCCGGAGAAGTCCACCAACCTAACTTGGTGGCAAGCAATGAGCAGGCATACACACCTGTCCATTTTAATTCAGCTGTCCAGCAGACTCGTCTGGCAGCATCAAGCCGATCCCGCCAGGCAATTCCGGTGGAGTACCATAGGCAGGAACATACACCTGCTTATACATCATCAGTTAGTCAGAAGGCTCGTCTGACTACATATGATGGATCTCGTCAACCACGTTTGGCGAAGTGTAAACAGCAGGCACATACACCTGCTAATACTAATCAAGCCTACCAACAGTCTCGTTTGGTAGCGCATGGAGAAGTCAGTCGGAAAGTCCCGACGACAAACAGGAGGCAGACTAAACTCTCTGCCTCCACACTTGAGTACTGTCAGGATTCACTGACAGGAAAAGGAGGACAGGAGAAGGCACATACACCTACTCCAAGCCCAGAATGGACGTATATTCCTGTTCCGGCGGCTGAAGTCACCAAGCATATTTTGTCAACGGTGAAAGAGCAGAAGCAAATTCCTGCTCATATTCTGGATGCTTGCCAGGATATCATAACATCTTCAGCATCATCTCAGGGACAGACACATAAATCTATCCCTAGCAATGGAGTGACACATCAACGATTCACTCCGGAACAGACACACACATCTGTTCCAGTCCAAGAGGGTTGTGGGGCCTACTCCCCCATATCATACGGACAACCAAGTCAGGCACATATACCTGATTTGAGTGATGATCGTCAGCCTAACCTGACCATCTTTCCTGATCAGGCACATACACCTGCTTAGAGCAATCACTTTCATCATCAAGTGATTTCTAAAGCGAGTAAGAAGGCATCTAAGAAAAAGATCCGCCCAGCACAGTCAGGAGATCAAAGGCCAATCTGCAACCAAGCCTTGCTCGATGCTGGATTTCTTGAAGCCCTCAGACATTTATCTGTCGGAATTCAAGATTCTACTCCCTCAGTTCCCAATAACGGGAACATTAATTCTGAAGGTCTTCAACAGACACTTCCTCATGAAGACTTGCTTCATGAAAATTCGGTCAATCTCGAAGTTTCTTCTTCAGATGAGAGCCACAAGAACCCTCTGTGTGGTCAGAAGACCAAGGAGCAAGAGATTTCATCTTTTGCTGTAACCCATCATGAAGGTCCTCCTCATGGTGATGAACTTCGCTGCGAAAGTCCTCTCCGCAGTAGTGATTCACATTGTCTCGAAAATTCTTCAGAAGGCAATATAGTGACGAGAAAGCCCTCCTATCTCGAGGCACTTGCAAACGTAAAACCAGTCATGTCTGATGCTTTACTATCAGCAGGTTAAACTCTTTCTCCATCAGAAGATAGCCTGGGGTTCAGGTTATTCTCCGAACCTTCCCTGGGTCATTCATCTTCCAGCATGAATAGTGATTCCTCTACTAATCTTGTTGAATCTGATGAAGCAACAAGGAAACACCAACTCTGGTCCAAACAGGTAGAAGAATCTTCATTCAATGATAAAGAGGAAATGTTGAACATGAGGAAAAAACTGGCAAAAGGTGAAGTACCAGTCATGTTTTGGCCTTTGGCTGACTCCCAGTACGACATTCCAAAGATGTTGACGGATGATGGAATCCATGACATTCGTCTCAACATATGGAAGACTCTTTGTCAATTAAAGAAGAAGGTATTATCTTACGATGAATATGAAAATCATCTTAAGATAATAGAAGGGTTACAACGCCAGATTGATTTGTCATCTCTATCAGTCTCTCGGTATCCGAAGGCTGAAAAGCAACAGAGAACCCTTCAACGTTCATGCCTTGGCGCACTAAGAAAATTGCATCAGTTAATTGCCAATACTCCATCTGATGTTCATATCAGAGGATGGGGTGTTCACGGAGCACTACATTTCACAGTGCTTTCTGGTCAACAAAGCCCGCCGAAAATGGTCTCATGCAATGTTATTGCCCATAGCCGGCCACAGTCAATGGGCTTTGTTCATAATCAAAATCTTGCTCGAGATCAAGCTTCAACTAGTTCCTCTCAAAGTCAAGTATATATAGAACAAGTTGTCGAATTGCTCCTACATCAAGCAGGCGAGAATATTGGACAAGCCTCTCGTCTGGAGCAAACACGTCATCAAATGACGGAAGTTTCGGAAATCATCCAACGGTCTGTTGAACCAGGTGATAAAAGTGGATACAGGTTAATGCATCCAGCTAATTTTCGAACTAAGATTCGCAAGATCCAGAGAGATTTCAAGAAGATCTCAGACATAGCATGTCAAGAGACACCCCAGCTTGCCAGACTGGGGACTTCTCTAACCCAACCCTCAGAGTCAACAAATGAGATTCGAGGAGTTGAGCGGAAGCAGCAAAAACATCCCCAGTCCACCAGACTGGGGACTTTTTCAAATCTTCAATCCCTCCCTCAGAGAAAGTCAGTATTCTCTCGATTAGGGAATAAGCCTCAAGAGGAACGAAGAGCCAAGATGTCAGGAGATTCTCTCCAAGTGACGGTTCTCCAAGAAATTTCTGAGGGATCAAGTCAACGGAATTCCATGTCTCATCATGGACATGGAAGAAGACAATATCACAGAAGTGCTGATAGAAAGGATTCCATGAAATATGCATCCATTAATGTCATCACTGCCGTTGCTGCTGATTCACCAGATGAGGCTCAATCAGAGGGATCAGACGAAGAGGTTCCTGCTCAAGAAGTCGCGCACACAGACCTAAATGAAGAAGGTGTGCGCACACGTAATCAAAGGCTTACCCAAAATCTGGGTATTCCTTTAAGTAACCCACTTCCCCCTCTCCGAAAAGGATCCAATAAGGGGAAAGGAAAGAATCAGGTTACTTCTCACCCTTCCTCTGAAGGAGGTCAATCGCTCTCATTAGAGCAAAGGTTTGCACAACAGGAGGAAGAAATGAAAGAATTAAGAAGGTTGAATGCAGAACTACTTCAGAGTAGTCTTCTTCTTAAGAATGCTGAAGTCCGACAGCCGAAAGAATTTGTTGTAACTACTGATATGAATCAGGAATATCCTCCTTTATCAGTACACCCACAGAGGTCTAATCCTACGGGTCAAACGCAACAACGGTTGGCAGCACTACCATTAGTTGCAGCACCAACCTCCACGGCTGTCCAAGCTCCATTCATTGCACCTACCCAAAACCAAGTTCAACCTGACGTTTCTCAAAAGTTAATAACTACTATTGAGTCATTAACAGCTCGGTTAGAAACTATGGAAGGGAAACGGGCGCAAGTTCAACCTGAAAAGAAAGTTTACCCTGAATGGGTAGATTCAATTTCTCCTCCATCCAGTTTTGGAAACCCTATTTTCCCTACTTTCAATGGATCAGGCGACCCTGAACAACATTTGACGCATTACGTGTCTTGTTGTGATCCTATGATGGGAACTCCAGAGCAGCAAGAAGTAGTGAAACTCAGATGCTTCGTGCGAACCTTGCAAGGACCAGCTTTTGTCTGGTATACAAGCTTGAAATCCCGATCAGTCATCGGATGGGAGGATCTTCGTCAAAAATTCCTTCTTCAGTTTAGCTCAACTTTGCCAAAAACGACAGTTTTCGATCTTACAAACTGCAAGCAAAGGGAGAATGAAAGAGTCTCTGATTTCATTTCTCGTTGGAAGGGATTAACATATTCCTTGAGTTTATCACTCCCTCAAGAGGAATTGTTGCCAATCTGTGTGGCAAATTTGCGTGACGAATTACACACGCCATTGATCCCTGTGAAATACACAGGAGGGTTTCGAGACCTTACTTCAATCGCTCAACAGATTGAAGATTCCCTTATGCAGGCTAAGGTTAAATCTCGTGTAATTCCATCAGCTTCAGGAAGAAGAATGGGTAAAGCAGAAACTGCTACAGTTATGCTTAAACAGGCACCTGTACCTATTTCTACTTCAAAACCTTCATCTTCTCAAAGAGCTCCACCTCCTGAACACCAACAACAAAGGCTGTTTCGTCCAAATGATCAAAAAGATCAACGACGAAAACAATTTGAGGATATGAAGAGTAAAACATATTCTTTCCGAAGTGAGAAAGTTCCTGGTTACTTCATTTCAGCTCTGGAAAATAATTTGGTTCAATTACCAGTGCCGAAGAGACCAAACAAGGAAGGAGATGAAGACCGTCCCAATTATTGTCCCTTTCATCAAATGTTGGGACATCCCATCCAGGAGGGTTTTGTCTTTAAAGACCTCCTGCAAAAGATGGTCGACTTGGGACAAGTCAAATTGAAGGGTTCTTCAGCTCATGTAGCGTGTATTACCGCTACAGATCCAGAGAAAGGAGGCGAGTGGCAGGAAGTCAAAAGAAAAACTGCGAAAAAATATGATGATTGGTTGGTTAGAAAGACAATCAATCGGACCCATTCCATTTTGCGAACACAATTGAAGAAGCCAATTGTGTCTCCTACAATAGCTGCAGTAAAGCCTCCATCAAAAGACAAATCCTCAAAAGGGCAGAGCAATTCAAAGAAGAAAGAGGAATCAGAAGAAGATGAGTATGTATCAAAGCCTAAATTGTCTTTGACTCTGGCAGATTTCATGCCATCTACTTCAAAGCAACGGGCACCGTCCCACCAAACGGCACAGCCTAAACAGGCTAACCAGGCAGAGTCTTTATCAGACGAAGAGTTAATCTTTGGTTCTGTTAATATGATTCAATTAACAGATTCATATTCCAGTCTTGATGAGCCTGAATTCCCTGTATCAAATAAGGGAATCCGAAGAGGTTCTAGAGGCTCAGGATATAGGGGAAGACGTGGATCTTTCCGAAGCCACTACTCTAATTCTACCCCTGCTAGCACTGTATATGCAGCAGAAACTCGTGGTAGAGCCCTTCAGCGATCTCAAAAAGAACAAGCAAGTTCTTCTGCCAATAGCCAACTCAGCTTCGGCACAGTTATTTTGGAAGATCGATTAAATGTTCCATCTTCTTTATCTCAGCAAGTAAATGGATCTAATCAGTCTAATTTTCCAAAACCAAGGATGTTGCCAACTTCAATACAAGATGCATCGGCTTCCAAAGCATCTACTTCCAAAGTACCTGCTAAACCGCATATTCCTATTGAGAAACGCAGGCCTCTAGATCAAAAGTATGATATATTGAAACACTTGGCCCAAGTACCAGCCAAATTATCAATTTTGGATGCTTTGAATCTATCAAGAGATCTTCGGGAAGCACTCATCGAAGCTTTGTCAAGTCCTCAGGAGTTTGAAGCTGAAATTGCTGCGGCTGAAATTTATCACATAGAGAATAATCCTGCAGAATGTCATGCAGTGATATCTTTTACTGATAAAGATGAAGATGATGTTGTGCATGGGCACATAAAACCTTTGTACCTATCTGGAAAAGTCAATGGTATAGATGTTCGAAGAGCTTTTATTGACAATGGTTCAGGAGTCAACCTCATGCCCATTCGCACACTTCGTCGATTGGGCCTCACGGAATCTGATTTATCTCCTTCTACCATGATTTTGCAAGGATATGATAAAAATGAACAAGAACCACTGGGAGAAGTTACGCTCAGAAATCAGTTTGGAGATCTTGTTTCCAATTCGGATTTCATGATTTTTGATCAAGACTCAGCTTTCAATATCTTGCTTGGAAGACCCTGGCTACATCAGCATGCAGCTATTCCATCATCATACCATCAATGCCTCAAATACTGTTTCGATGGTCAAGTTGGAACATTATATGGTGATAAGGCCCCGTTCAAGACATGTGAGTCTCAATACATTGAGGCGGAATTTTATCACATGAAGGGAAGAGAAAAATCTATAATGAAGGAAATTACCAAAGTTAATGCTCCATATGGTTTGGAAAAAATTCCAATAAATCCATTTTCACATGTGAGTACAGATTATGTGTTACCTATCAGTCAAATTGACAAAATAGGCCCAAATCAAAATACTCTTATGGAAAGATCCATAATGTCAATTACGGCAGTCGAGCCAGACAACATGGGAGAAATTGGTAATTTACCAAGCAGTGATGAAAGCATAAGTGGTGACGTTTTCATTTCGTCTGCTGAAATCCAACAAGTCTATACTTCGCTAATCAGGCCAGAAGAAGTTATAGCAACACCAAAGGTGAATAATGATGTCGATTCTCGATCCATCATCTCCTCTTTGATTCCCAAAGAAGACCCTTTATCATCAATAGGGTTGGAAATGGAAGCTTCTTCTTCAAAATGTGAAAATTTTGACATTTCTTATGATCATGAGAATTTCGTTTTTTCATCAACTTCGCAAATAGAAACGGAAGAGATAACACATGATGAAGAGGAAGAGGAAGATCTTAGAGATGCTCCTCCAACATTTGAAGAGGGTATCTCTACCACTGTGGATGAACTCAGAGAAGTAAATCTGGGTACAGAGAAAGATCCACGCCCCACTTTAATTAGTGCGGCCATGACCCTTGAAGAACAAGAGATGTATATTTCTTTTCTAAAGCAAAATAAAGATATATTTGCTTGGAATTATACAGAGATGCCTAGCCTTGATCCTGATGTTGCCACCCATCATTTGGGTTTGCCAAAAGAACATCGAGGATTCAAGAAAGCCGCGAGAAGAACACACCCAACCTATGCTTCCAAAATCGAGGCTGAAGTGGATAAGCTTATCAAAGCTAACTTCATCTGAGAAGTTCAATATCCCAAGTGGTTGGCTAATATTGTCCCAGTAAAGAAAAAGAACGGACAAATTAGGGTTTGCATCGATTTCAGAGATCTTAATCGGTATTGTCCCAAAGATGATTTTCCAGTTCCGATTACAGAACTCTTAATTGATGCGACAGCTGGCTATGAAGTACTTTCTTTCATGGATGGATATTCTGGATATAATCAGATCCGAATGGCCCCAGAAGATGAGGAATATACAGCCTTTAGAGCTCCTCAAGGTGTGTTTTTTTACCGGGTGATGCCCTTTGGTTTAAAGAATGCAGGTGCAACATATCAACGCGCCATGCATCGTATCTTCAAACCTTTTCTAGGGAAATTTGTTGAATGATATGTAGATGATCTGGTGGTTAAATCCAAACAACGTTTTGATCACTTGGCTGATTTGGAAGTCGTATTCCACAAGCTTCGACAACATAATTTGAAGATGAACCCCTTAAAATGTGCTTTTGGGGTAACCTCAGGAAAATTCCTCGGCTTTTTTGTACGCCATCGTGGTATTGAAGTCGATCCTGAGAAGACCAAATCAATCCTTGGTATGTCACCTCCTCAGAATTTGAAAGAATTAAGAGGACTTCAAGGACACTTAGCCTATATTCGGCGTTTCATCGCCAATTTGGCAGGCAAAAGTTTACCCTTTACCAAATTATTGAAGAAAGGAGTCACTTACCAGTGGACTGAAGAATGTCAAGAAGCATTTGATGTTCTCAAGAAATACCTCTTGAGTCCACCAGTACTCATGCCACCTGTTGAAGGTAGGCCTCTTATCCTCTATGTGACAGCTTTAGAGCGATCATTAGGTGCCTTTCTCGCTCAAAAGAATGATGCTGGGAATGAAAATAGTCTCTACTATCTCAGTAGAACTATGCTTGAAGCAGAAACCCGATATTCGAGTATTGAAAAGTGCTTCCTAGCATTAATCTTTGCAGTTCAGAAACTGAGACACTACCTGCAACATCACGAGGTCCAATTGGTATCTCGTAATAATCTACTCAAATTCATCCTTAGTCGTCCAATGCTTACAGGACGTCTGGCAAGGTGGTCGGTTATTCTACAGCAGTTCGACATCCAGTATGTGTCTCAAAAGGCAATTAAGGGCCAAGCTCTGGCTGATTTCCTGGCTGAACACCCTTCAGTGGAAGACACGTATTCAGATATCGAACTCCCTGATGAGGAAGTTTTTTCTATTCAAGAGAGTCCTCAAACATGGGAAATGTATTTTGATGGTGCTTCTAGAAGTCCAACAGGAAAGAAAATGGAAAATCCTAAATTCAACAAAGTTGGTTTAGGAATTGTGCTCATTTCTCCAGATAAGGCAGTGTTACCTTATTCCTTTTTGTTGTGGGAAGGTGGTACCAATAATGAAGCTGAATACCAAGCTCTCATTACAGGCTTGGAGTTAGCGCTTCAAGCACAAGTGAATCACTTAAAGGTGAAAGGTGATTCAGACCTGGTAATCAAACAAGTCAATGGGGATTATGCCATCAGAAAAGAAGAATTAATCCCTTTGCATGATTACGTCAGAGAGTTAATGTCGGAATTCCCTTCAGAACCGACATTTTCTTATGTCCCAAGATCACAAAATGCTCAAGCTGATGCACTGGCTAATATAGCCACAGCTTTAGCAGATCCAAATCGGGATGAGACAACCATCTGTATTGCCCACCGTCGTGCAATTTTACCTTATGTTCAAGTCAGAACAGAGGAAATTAATGAAATTAGTCCCATTCCTGAACCGTATGGTCATACTACAGGATGGATGTCACCTATCAAGGAATACCTTCAAAATGGAACACTTCCACCTGATAGAGCCGAGAAAGAACAAATTCGGCGACGTGTGGTCAATTTTACTCTTTATGATGGTCCAAACCACCTCGAGAAAATTCTCTACAAACGTGGTTTTGATGGAGTTCTCTTCAGATGTATTGATGGTGAAGAGACAATGGCTGTCATAAAAGAAGTACATGCAGGAGTCTGTGGTGCCCACCAATGTGGACATAGATTGTCTGATCAAATTCGAAGGCTTGGATACTTCTGGCCTTCAATGATACAAGATTGTGTTAATTTCACAAAGAAGTGTCATTCATGCCAAGTATATGCCAACTTCATTCATCAACCTCCAGAGTTGCTTCATACAGCTAAATACTCATGGCCATTTTCCACATGGGGAATGGATGTGGTGGGACCTTACCCTTCAGCTACGGCCAAGCAGTTTAAGTACATTCTTACTGCTACTGATTTCTTTTCCAAATGGGTAGAGGCAGTACCTCTCAAAGAAGTCAGTTCTAAATGCATTATTAGCTTCATCAAGTCTAACATCATTACTAGATTTGGTGTCCCTCATACCATATTGACGGACAACGACACCAACTTCTGTTCTTCTGAGGTAAAGAAATTGTATCAAGAATACAACATTAAGTCCAACCATTCATCTCGATATCATGCAGCGGCTAATGGCCAGATAGAGGCCTTCAACAAGACTCTTTCAAATATACTGCAAAAGATGGTGGACAAAGATAAGAGGTCATGGCCTGATAAACTCTTTCATGCTTTATGGGCTTATCGGACTACCACTCGCAATGCGACACGGTCAACTCCATATTCATTGGTATATGGAACAGAAGCAGTCTTGCCAATTGAAGTTCAACTGCCCTCACTTAGAATAGCCATTTTTGATCAGTTATCTACAGATGAGCAATCCCAAAAGCGGTTGAATGAATTGGAACGGTTAGATGAGAAAAGATTGTGCACTTTGCACCACTTGGAAATCTATCAGAATCGGATAGCTCGAGCTTTTAACAAAAAAGTTCGTCTTCGTTCATTCATTCAGGGAGAATTGGTATTGGTTCTCAGAACACCAATGATACCAGGAACGAAGCCTCCCAAGCTTGAACCAAAATGGGAAGGACCTTATTCAATACATAAGGTCTATTCCAATGGAGCGTATTCTCTGATCTCAATGGATGGAGAACTCATCACGACTCCAACCAATGCCAGATTTCTGAAGAAGTATTTTGTATAAACACAAAATATGGTCCCCAGAACCAAGACTTACAATTGGTTCATACAGCATGACCTTAAACTGCATCAGCAATGGTCCCCAGAACCAAGACTTACAATTGGTTCATACAGCATGACCTTAAACTGCATCAGCAATGGTCCAGTATGACCTTAAACTGCAACTTCTTCTAACATGACGTTAAACTGTGTCACCATATTTTTTCCGAGATGACATTAAACTATATTGTGTCCTAGCAACATGACATTAAACTGTGTGGCACTTCCAACATCCAGCATGACGATAAACTGTAAAAAGTCCCCAGAACTGATATCCTCATATTGGTTCACCTTAGTCCTAGCTACATGACTTTAAACTGTACAGCACCAGTTCGTCCTTGCTATATGACATTAAACTATACAGCAATGGTCCAGTATGACTTTAAACTGCAACTTCGTCCCACACGACATTAAACTGTGAAAAAAATTCCATGAACCGTCCAGCATGACCCTAAACTGCATCATCCCTGGTCCATGTATATGACCATAAACTATTTACCATATCCAGCAAGATTTTAAACTGTGACGTCCTAACTACATGACGCTAAACTGTATAAAAGTCCCTCACGTCCGGAAAGACGTTAAACTATATAATCATCAAAAGTCCAGCATGACATTTAAAACTGCCCAATCCCCCTTTCGTCTAATATGACGTTAAACTATATTGTCCCCATCGTCTTAACTACATGACGCTAAACTGTACAGAAAGTCCATTTTTTATGTCCTACATGACATTAAACTGTACATCATTAAGGTTGTTATTACCTCTTGTTTCTCACACCGAGTATGACTCACGTGAGCTTAGAGCGAACATAAACCATAACACTCCCTTTGGGCCACTAACCATGTGTAAGTCCCAACAATTTTTTTTATTAGATCATTGTCCATAAGAACAACTTGATCATTGATTCATTCTTTAATTGAACTACACGGACTTTGATCCTTGCCCTCCAGGCTGGGTATGTAGGCAACCTCCCAGGGTTCAAGCCCAAAAACAATCTCTTCACATCGGTTCACCACCATCTCATATGATGATGATTTGTGAAACCACCCCTGGAATCAATATCTTTACATTGATTCACTTTCGTCCTTGTTATATGACGTTAAACTATACAACACTTTTTGTCCGGTATGACAATAAACTGCAATATTCTTTGATTTCCTCATTTGAAAAGGAACCATTATTAACATTGATTCTTTTTCAATCATGGTTTTCATTTTCAAAAGACTACGTACATACATGGTAATACCTAAACTTTTTATCTTAGGTTAAAACCATCATTGCACTAAAGTCCCCTTTCACCCTTCACATGTACAAACCAAATTTGTACAAAGGGTAGTTCTAGAACTACGTGGACTTGATTCCCATCCTTATGGGATACGTAGGAACATTCGAGTGTCCCTCGAATCCATTCCCAAGTCTTTTGGGCCTAACCCCAAATTTTACTTTCAGTCCCTTGGCTGAAAAGTCCTCATGAAAACACACACTGTGTATTCATTATTATGGTCCGAATTCTATGACCCTAAACTAAGATCACTCATACTTTTGTCCTGCACGACGTTAAACTGCATTTCAAGAACTACGTATGGCTTGATTCTCATTCTTATGAGATACGTAGTGAAGTCCAAATTTTAATTCAGGACCCAGCCACAACATGATTATGGTTTTCATTGACCTATGTATCTCTATATACATTGGACAATACCCATCTTTATGTGTTATAATCCAAACCTTAAATATTTTCAGATCTTCATAACCCTTTTCATGACTTCTAGTCACAAAAATGTCAAACTTCTGAGAATTCTTTTGCCTGACTATGTAGCACGTGCCCATAGGTGGCCTTGCACAAACAGTCCACATAACAGACTTGTCAGCCAAAAGATGCTATTTTATTTGACTATGCAGCCAATGCCCATAGGTGGCCCTGTATATTTCAACCCCCTAACGGGTTTTGTTAAATAATAGTAACTTCATTCTTGGGAAGAATGCCTCTTTTGTCCTTATTTGTCTTAAAACGACAGTATGTAGGGATCCGCAAAAAATAGCCATCCTTAAACATATTTGTCCCATATCATTTTTCATGATCTGAAAGTATTCAAGTCTATGGTTTATTCTTCTTCCCTACGTTTGGGTCAGACCTTCGTAGGAGTGATATTCATCCAGTTCTTCGATATTCTTGTTTGGAAATATCTTCTCCATATTCAAGTACCTCTTTCCATACAACAAACTCTATGCTTTAGAAAATTTGAATCTCCATAAACTTTCACTGGCTTTTAGCACTAGGAAAGTAAATTTCTGGGAGTTCTTTTGCCTGACTATGCAGCACGTGCCCATAGGTGGCCTTGCATAAACAGTCCACATAACAGACTTTTCAGCCAAAAGATGCTATTTTATTTGACTATGCAGCCAATGCCCATAGGTGGCCCTGCATATTTCAACCCCCTAACGGGTTTTGTTAAATAATAGTAACTTCATTCTTGGAAACTGCTTCTTCTAATGCCTTTTTAGCTCTTTTTCATATCATTCCTCAGATTCAAATATTCTTAAGCCATAGTTTACATTTTTTCCCTCATGCTTGAGTATGGTAATATGTTTTCAGATAAATTGTCAAGGAATTGAATCCATTTTTTAATCCATTTTCGGTCAAAGCTATTTCGACCTTAAACATTAGCCCCTTTATGTCCGGTGTGCATGACTTTAAACTGCCCACACAAAAGACAAAGGAACTCTGAATAAAAGTCAAGTTCCAGCTCACTAAATATACATTTTTTGTATGATTTAGGTAATATTGAGCAGTTAAAAGATTCAAAGTTTGTAGGGTTATTTGTAATAATCCTAGTAAAAATCAAACTATGCTTACTAGGCCCATTGGCTTGAGTAAGTTTGAAGCAGGTAATGAAAGAATGCAGGTACAAATGATCGGAGATGAAAGTTGTTTTTCATTGATACACAAGAGTTAGAAGGACATCCACAGATTGGAGTCTCTTCTCTTTTTCAAGAATTACAAGAGGCTTTCAACATAACACTTCATTTGATTTACGGCATCCTGAGCCTTATCAACAGTTACTTGAAGCTCGTGCACTTGACCAGCTTCACTCTTTTCAGCTTGCTGAAGTGCCTTCTTAGCATTTGTAATGGCTTTCATGCCATTCATATGAGTTTCATCCAATGATTTATTAAGCTGATCAAGTTCCCCAGTAACAGCATCTAACTGTTGCTGGAGTTGCACCTGCTGGACGACCTTTTCTTTGATTTTTTGCTTCAGATCCTTCATCTTGACAGCATAATCAGCTTCAGCCTGGGATATCGCAGCCTCAAATTCGCCTATGTTGACTGACAATTTCACTCTGGTCAAATCTTCGCGACTTATCTGCATTTGCTCCCTCCTAAAAATGATCTGTTTCACCGCAGCATGGATCTTTTCATACCCAAAACCACCAAGTCCCATTATAACAAATTGGGATGACAATCGGGAAATTTTTGATGGTAGCTCTTCTAAAGGCACCCCCGATATGATGTTCCATATGTTATTCAATGCCTTACGTCGTGAAAAGCTGAATGCTTTAAGCATATCTGGATCTGATTCAATATCATCGTCAGAAGGGGGTATGTAATCTGGAATTAACATGCTTAAGGAAGTGCCTCGTCCTGCTCTTTCCCCTCTGACTTGGGCTTCGTCACTTTCAATTCCCGTTGGGGCAGAGGCTGAAGCCTCATCTCCGGATCTAGCCATTAGAGTTGATGGCCCTACATGATCAATTGAAAGATTTTAGTTGAATCTTAAAGGATAACAAAAGAATGGATTGTCTTGCAAATAAAGTACAATCACAAATATTGTTATCCCTTACCCAATGGTGGTTCAGCAACATGAGAAGACTTCTCCCCATCTTTCCCGGTTTCAACAGGATTTTCAAGATGGGTCTCAGGAGAGTTTATCGGATTTAGCTCTACTTGAGCTAATGTTTCTGCAATGATAGGGTTGACATCAGTGTCCACACCCTCTTCATGCATTGGTAGTTCAACAGCTTCTACGGAAGAAACTGCATATTATTTTACATCATGATTAGAAATATGTTTTTTTAAGAAAAATTTGGGCGAAGGGTAACACTCACGCCCAAGGTCTTCTAAATCACATGACAATCTAGCATGATCATAAAATTCTTCAAAAGTCATTCCTTGATTCATCATTTCATCCAATGATACTTCAGAATCTTGGTTAGTCTCACCAGTGGGAGCATTTGCTACGTCTTCTTGCTGACTTATGTCCTGCAACCCCTGACTTTGGAAAGCATCTTCAGTAGTGGGAGGGATACTGGGAATGGATGATAGCTCTTCTAATGGAGCAACCAAGTTAGCTTGAGTCTGTGGTTGTTCTACAGCACCCTCCACGACCTTTTAAGAAGGATCAGTCCCTTCCCTCAAGGGGGAAATTGAAGAAGCCCCTGCAATCCTCAGAAATATGAGTAACCATATGATTATGGGTATAAACTCATGATTGTTCGAAGGACTTACCACTGCTAATGAAACGTTTAGCTAAGGATTTCCTCCTTCGTTGCCTTGGCTTCTTTTGTTTTTTTGGAGTTTCAGTTGTCTCCCTTATTGGCACTTGGATTGGCGAATGAAAGGCTATGTCCAGTGCCTCATTCATGGCCTGCTGGCCTGGAGATATCTCGCCTGGTTCGCGAGGAGAATCAGCAGCAGCCCCGATAGCGGTACCACCAGGGCTATATTGTGGCAAAGGAACCCCGGTTCCTTTCTTTGCAAGCTGCAAGATGAAGAAAAATAACTTCCTTAAGTAACAAAGCTTCAACTAAAATCAAGTTGCAAAGAAAATAAGGAAGGAAAACTTACATCTTCAGGAGCCACGTACTCTTTCCATTCTTCATCTCCAAAACCACCAGCCCCCTCAGTGGTGCCACGATCAATCATTTCCTTCACCCGCCTGGTGATAGGAACCGAATTATCGATGGCATATATGAGCATTTCCAGCTCTCTGATGTAAGCTCACACTTCATTGGGGTTATCTCCGTATTGAAGGTCTTTAGAAGCTAGAAGATATCCTATCCCAGGAAGTTGTAGGCCCTCACACAAATCCAGCCAGGCGGTCTCAGTATCACAGTATAAGCTCTGCCATAGCTGAACAGCCTCTGGTCTTAGATATAAAGGCTGTGAGGAAGGTCCTAAAATTTTTGATTTTAATTTCTTCCCGACTCCTGCAACTACAGATAGATAATAAGAAAGTAAGACTTATTACTTTATAAAATAGCAGTGATTGAAGTTATTACAATCAAATAACTCACCAGGAGCTAATGGAGTGGGTCTTTTAACTCTGGCCGGAGGATTATATCGGGCACGAAACCGCTTTGCTGCCGGTTGTGCCTCATCATCCCCATCATGATAATCCGAGGAATCAGTTCTAGAGGAGGAGTCTGTTGAACCTATTTCAGGAGGAGAAGCATCACCTTCATGAGGAAGAGTTTCTTTCTCTACAGTCCTCTTCCTCTTTCCCACTTGATATACAGGGTGATTCAATATCCCTTTAGGGTATGATGCTATCCAGTGTTCGGCATAAAATGTAGTCAGATAATGTGCCGCTTTTTCAACTGGTAGATCAAATACTGCCCCAGTCTTCTCTCTTGATGTCAGCAACCATAGTTGTCGAGCAACCATCGGATGTTGCTCTAACCTGACATGTACTGGAGGGGATACAACAGTCTGTTGCAAACATTTGAATTGGCGTGCAAATCTATATGGAGCATAGGCCTCGCATATGATTTCTCCATCAATCATGTCTACTAACACGCCATCCCTGCAAGCTAGCATGTATGCCCTCAAATCCAAAGGGGCTTTCCCATCATCAACAAACCGCCCAGATGGCGGACTTCCATAAGGAAAGAAGTTGAATTCCTTATACATGCTTAGTCTTACTTTTATGTCATAACCATTGACATCTAATGGAGAAATTCCAGAGAATGCTTGCACTGACGGTCTGAAAGAGCTTTCAGGAATTTGTAATCCATTCTGTACATTGTAAGTCCTGAAGTGAGTGGCGATCCATCCCCACAAAACCTGGAATGGTCCCACTATTCTTAAAGGAGATTTACCCTGGAAGACGTGAAGTAAACTCCTGTGAATCTTTGCTAAAATGGGGGTAGCTAACCCAACCATTTTTCCCTCAGCCAACTTGGCCGCAATGACGAAGGTCCCTGGCCTAACGCCTCCCTTCGAATCCCTGACCGGCAAGAGATAAACACTGAGCCACATTGCCAAGAAACCCGCCAGACGAGTTTTCTTTGGAATTCTTTGATTCACTTCATAGCCCCATTTTTCAAACTCTCCTGCTTCTAGAGTTGGCTAGAATGTGCCAGGAGCTCCTCTCTTCTCAGGTTTTGGACAAGTGGTAGGACGTCTGGGCCGGGTATCCTTGGATTTCTTTTTCTTGGATCCTTTTTCCTTTGGCTCCATCCCTTTCTTCTCAGTAAGAAACACATTCATCCATTCTTCCGGATGGATATCTTTTCTGAAATGAGTTAATGAGGTCTCTGAACTCTTGAGCTTGTGAAAGATTTTGAATAATTCTCGAGCCAAAGCAGGAGTCTTCTCTGGATCATTCCAAGTCACCTTGGGAGGAATGAATTCATCATACATATCGCCCAAGATTGGAGCTCCTGAAATCTTGTGGACATCCCACAAACTGATACCTACTTCTCCATGAGTCAAGTGGAAAGAATTAGTCGCTGGACTCCAGTGGCTGAGTATCTCTGGCACGAAGATATCATGTCTGTAAATATATGTCTGCCCAACCCAAACAACTTCATATATTGCAGCTCTCTTCAGATCCTCAATAAACTCTGCGCAAGTCTGTCGCACCCAGTATGCCCACATCCAAGTTGGCTTCACACCTCCCCCAGGGCGGAAATCCCAACTTTTCTTCCAGCCTTGGGATTGATCCATCTGAGCATTTCGGAAGATTGAAGGATGACAATGTGGTTGAAGCTCAGGTGTATGTTTTTTCAGATCTGGTGTGCAAGGGCTATGATGCATCACATAATCCTTCTCCACTGTTCCAGCAGTTTGAAATGATCCTCCGCCTGAGATATTTGCTGAAGCAAAATTGGTATAATTCTGAAACCAAGAAAATGGAAGATAATTCTTTACTTCTGGAATAATGACTTCTTGCAGATGACCATGACCATACAAAGGTAGATAAGTGCAGTGAGGAAAGTCGCGATGATATTTCTTCAGATACTTAGCCAAATCTGGAAGAGTGCTGTTTTTGACAGTATAGTAATCTGGGCCAATGATATTCATCATATCATCTATCCGCTTGCTAGCCAGTTCATCAATTAATCCAGGTCTAAGAGCCATTGAATCTGCACAGGAATTGAATAAATTAAACTCTTAAGTGGGTTTTATTTTTTCATAAAATTTGTGAAAGAATTTGGAAAAAATGGCCAAGGCATTAAGGCGCGCAAGTATGGAGAAATCGCGCAAGTTGTACATGTGTCGCGCAAGTTTATGTCGCGCAAGTATTACCGTGCAAGCCCTATTACCTTGAGAGTAGCGCGGCAGCGAGGAATCAGTAAAAACAAGAGACTTGAGCGGCGACTAAGACTTGCGCGGCGAGAGCTCGAGAAATCCGGAAATCCAGATGCATATAACGGAGATGAGGCCGGGTATTTATAGGCTCGGAAGCCTACCAGCGCGCCGTACCCAGAGCAATTAAGGCCTGCATGACGCACACTTGCGCGCCGCCCTTTGCGTCCTGAAAGACTTGCATGCCCTCCCTTTTCCTTTGGAGGGATTCGATTTCCTCAGAGTCAAATCCTCATTTCTTTCTGGATCCAACTCTGAGGGGGGACTTTTGTTGACGCTCCTTTCGTCACAGAATCTAAAGATCAGAAAAGGGAATATCTGAGCTCAAATGTGATTCATCCTTTGAAGAAACATCAAAAATCGACAAAGGGATGAACAAGGAGAACATTTCCCATAGGTCGCGCAAGTTCCCTCTTGGTCGCGCAAGTACACTTGCGCGCCGACTCAATACTTGCGCGACTCCTCACGGCCGTGCAAGGGACTTGCGCGACATATGTGGTAACCGCCTGGTAACCGCCCGATAACCACCCAGGGTCTTCTTTTGCCTATAAATAGACCCGGTGGGCCCCCCATTAAGAGGATCTTTTTCCAGAAACTCGGATTGAAACTCCCGACGCCCAAGTCTCTTCTCAAAGCTTCCGGAACACTTCTAAGGTAATTTCTTACCTAGGACGGAAGATCTAAAGAGAAGAAGGAAGGCCTAAGTGTTGAAACTTATCAAACACTTGCGCGCCGACTTAATTCCTTCAATATAACTTGCGCGTCCCTTTTCTGGAAGAACCTCAAGGGGATTCTAAAGTGTTTTATCAAGAGTCGCTCAAGTATTTCAATTCTGATTGAAAATCGCGCAAGTACCCCTCAGGTCGCGCAAGTATACTTGCGCGACCCAAACTTGCGCGCCGCCGCTGGACTTGCGCGCCTTTCGAGACTTGCGCGCCCCTACCTTTTTGGGTGCATTTCTTTCCCATTTCACCCCTCTTAAGCCATTTCACCTTTCCTATTCAAGATTCAGTCTTCAAGATACTCTTCAAAGCCATTTATGGCATGATTTCTTGATTTGACATCCTTGTCTGAAAGGAATTCTGTGAAATATCTCTCAAAACCTAGTGATTTAAACATCTTTATGTCACCAAAGATTGAGAGTTCATTCATTCAACCTCATCCTTTAAAATGAGAGAATCCCCCTTAACCTGGGTTTCCTTTTTAGGAATAATCCCCAGTTATAAATCCTTTAATCTTGGGCACCCTCCTCAGGAGTAAGCCCAAAATCCTTAAAGTTCCCAATCTTGGGCATCCTCCTCAGGAGTAAGCCCCAATCAAGTCCTTTAATCATGGGCATCCTCCTCAGGAGTAAGCCCCAAACCATAATCCCTAACCTGGGCCTCCTTTTTTAGGAGTAAGTCCCAGTCATAACATTGGGTTTCCTTTTCAGGAGTAAGCCCCAAGTCCCCTAACCTGGGCCTCCTTTTTTAGGAGTAAGTCCCAGTCATAACCTTGGGTTTCCTTTTCCGGAGTAAGCCCCAAGTCCCCTAACCTGGGCCTCCTTTTTTAGGAGTAAGTCCCAGTCATAACCTTGGTTTTCCTTTTCAGGAGTAAGCCCCAAGTCCCCTAACCTGGGTCTCCTTTTCAGGAATAAGACTCAGTCATAACCTTGGGTTTCCTTTTTCAGGAGTAAGCCCCAAGTCCCCTTAAAATTCTCTTAACCAGTCATAATTTACCTTTGATTTGGGTTTCCTTTTCAGGAGTAAAACCCAATCATAATTCCCCTCCTAACTTAGGCATCCTCCTTAGGAGTAAGCCCGAAGATTAGAGTATTCAAATCTCCATGAAGCACACATAACTTTATGGACCCTGTTCATGGATTTTCTCCCTAAAAAGTAAAATCCTAAACCTTCATCTATCTGGGCAGTCATCCATACATAAGCCCCAAACAAATTCTTATGATTGCATCTTTTATGGCACAATTGTCTAAATTTTACCAATACCTCTTGTTTCTCACACCGAGCATGACTCACGTGAGCTTAGAGTGTAAAAGTAATTATGAAATTCATCTTTGAGCCATCAATCATAAACATCATACCCCATTTCTCGAACTACGTGGGTTCTGATTCCTTTTTTCAAAAGAAAGGATACGTAGGTAGCCCATTTATGGGTTCGATCCCAACTTTGAAATAATCTCTGTCCTTCTGAATGACAATAAACTTCAAGTGCCCCACTGAGTGGCTTTAAAACCAGCCTGGTCATCATAAATGACCAAGAGACTTTTATATAAATGTTTTGAAGGATACCATTAACCAAGAATCTCTAAACAAATATAGATGATTCTCTATTGATGAAGAACCTCGAATACATATAAAATATTCTCTAAATTTCTTGCATATTTAATCATTGATTGTTAAAACTAAAGGAAAGCACATTTTATACTTGGTAATGTAATAAGGATTCACGAACATAACTTAAATCTATAAAGAGAGTCCCGGAGTAGACAATAATTCCCCTCAAAAAGGTGTGATGAGTCCGACCTCCCATCCTCTCGACCAATGCAAATTCCTAAGCCTCATTAGTCCACAAGCTAATGAGCGCCTGCCTTTGGAAAGTAGGTCCAAACGGATGTGGAATCATTGGATGTTTCCGGTTCTACGAACAAACCCGTTAGAAACCGATCGGAACGTTTGAATCTCCCGTCCAGGAGGTCATCCCCGGATTCCGTGCGAAACAATGGTTTTTATTTTTAAACCAAATTATCACTATTGGATAGTATTAGTTATATATTAATTATATATATAATTAAATACAATAATTTTATTCGAAATAATTTATGTTGGTATTAAATATGAATAGATTCTTTGTTATGCTTAATTTTGATTTATAGTTTTTTATGTGTTATGAATGCATTTGACGATGAAATGAAGAATATTGTTTATTGGTTTGATGGTATAGTGATTATGTGGTTTCATAATAATATTTTTGGAACTATATCAATGATAATTCACTATCACACACTCCTCCAATAGAAACATTATTGTGGGTTTCTGTTCTCAAAATATTTCATGGCTATGCTAGGTTTGCTTTTGGTCATACTCTTATGATTCCATGATGTCTCCCATGTGGTGTTTTTCCCTTTTATATTTGGTTAATTTTTCTCTTTAGGATGATAATTGTCTATCCCATGGTTTTGGGGTTTTATTTCTTGGCTCACAGTCTCTTTCCCCATCTATTTTCACCCTTTTTATTTTCATCTACTATTACTAATGACCTGGTCATAACTGACCCCATTTTGGTCAAGCATGACAAGTAATGACGTGGTTTTTTATTGTTATGGTGCATTAAATTGTCCAAAAAAATTTATCATGTTTATGAGGTTTCACTAGATGGTCCACTCTTGTGTAAAAAGCCAAATTCCCCACTGGAACAGAATGACCCCGTAGGGATTTTTCCTTATTACACTAGGGTGGACCATCTAGTGAACCCTCCTATGACGAAGATGATTCTGTGTTTTCAGTGGGGGAGGCTTCTTTATGTGTGTAATTGGGATTAGTGCATGAGTTTTGGCAGGATGCATTTTTTTTCGACATATTTCAGGCCGTCTGTAATGCTCCGTCCTTTTGGTGTTCTACTATGGTGACTCATGTGATGGTCCAGGAATATAGTGATTATCAGTGTGATTATTTCCCTTAAAATAAATCCCATTCACTCCCATAATTTTATTTTCCTAATATGATGGTTGTATTTTGGATTTATACTTGTGTTCATCTACATTTACCTAAGGTGATATTAGCTATGTGGGCGACGATGGTACAATCAACTATGGCTGACAGGAGGCTCTTGACGATGACGTTGAGCATTCCTGACAACAATGATGGTGATGGGATCGATTAAAAAAACTATCTCATGTGATTTCAGTCGGTATTTATTATTTCATATTTTAATTTCTTTGCATTTCATCTCTACGAGTTACCAATTAACCATTAAAAGTTTCCATTCAAAAAAATCAAAAAATATAGATTGGTTGGAATTATGCATGATTAATTTAAAATAATTGTTTATGAACTATAGAAATTGAATATCGTAAAATTAATTTCATATTCATAATAAATATATTCAAATTATTGATGATTAATATTTTTAGAAACCAAATTATGTTACCTATGTGCATGTTAATTATCATTGTAATGATAAAAGGGTTACTTTAGCAAAATTAAAAATTATTCTCTAATTATGATATAAGTAAATTTAATTAATATAATTTAAATAATTAATATAATATAATTTAATATATTTAATAGAATATATTAATACTCTTTTAGTTAGTTATTTATATGAATCTAGACAGAGAATTCTTATAATTTTAAAAATACATTTTCTATAGAACAATGCATTTCTATATATTTTATGTTTTAATATAAAAGTAAATTTCCTTATATTTGGAAGTTTAATTATATTAAATTGAGTTTCAATTTTTGAATTTCACATAAAATTTTGTAAGAGGGATCATCAAATATTCATAGTAAAAAAAAAATCACTATGGTCAATTTTTAATCAAGCTAAATAAGGGTAAAAATGGGTATGTTAAGTTGATATAATTTTTCAATGTTTACATGACTTATAAACCTTAAAAAATACTTTATTTAGTCTTTAAATTTAATCCCACATATCTCACCAAAATATTTCTCCCCACGCTCCCTTTTGATTCAACTTTCACCCCATACAAACATTTCAATTCCAAGGAAAAGTACCTATTTTTCACCATGAAAATAATCTCACTTACACCAAATTTAAGGCACACTTAAACATTTAATTTATCATTAATTAATAGCCATTATACATATCCTAGAACATGATTAATCTTTTTTTATCCCTTTGTTTCAAAAAATTTCTCTGGTCCCTTCAATTCTAAGAATCCTTTTAAGAGAGGACTCAAATCCCCAATATGAGTATTATCCATGACAAGTCTTTCATTCTTTAACTTTATCATAAAGACTCTACAAAAAATAAATTAAATAGATATATATATTTGAATAATCATAATTGGTACACTTAAATATTATTATTTTCATCGTAAACCCATTATCTATTATACTCTCAACCATTAAGAAATTGAGAATTTCTCCCATGCATACATATATTCAAGAGCCTCCATGGGTAATGTTTTTTATTCATCATTTACATAAATGGACGGTAATAAAAAATTATTTAATGAAAAATTATTATATATATGAAATATTTCTGATATATTAAATATGAATATTCATTTTTCTTTTTTTATTCCATTCAGTATAAAATGAATATGTCGCTCACGCATACGTGCATACTACCACCACTTTGGAAGATGTGTTTCATTTTTCATTATAACCCTAAATGTATGGTTATAAAATATATTTAATGAATATATATGATTTTAATGATGAATAAAATTTATGAATATTATTTTTAATGTATCAAAAAAAATCATTCATCATTATAAAATAATTGGTTGATATCAATAAATTACCAGAAATAAGATCGTCAACAATTCACTTTTCAAAAATAGTAACTAAAAGTATCATGGAATGATATTATAAATTTAAAAATATTTATTGAAGCTATAGTATAGTACCTTTATAATATTTTAATGATTAAATATAGGTTAAATAACAAGGTTTGATCTATCCATTATGAAACATACGTCTTCTAATTCAAACTACTGACATTCAATAATGTAAATAAACTACTATTGAATAATATATTCATGGATTATGATTGTAAATGGATTATATAAAAGGAAATTTATATTAATAAGGTTGTAAAAATAATTTATTAATATGGTTTTTTATTATATAAGAGGTTAATGATCTTTTAAAGAAGTCAAGAGTTAAGGTAAGGGTTTCTCATGTCAGATTTTTTTTATTTATGACATAAGCCATATTCACCAATTTTATTATATTATGTGGTGTATATACTACACACTATATGTTTTTATAATAATATTCATGAAATATATTTTATTTATAAATCCATCTCATGTTCTATCTATAATGTATTTTTGATTTAGAAGATACTAATTTTCAAATGGTTTTTCTATCTCAAATTTTCTTCTATGAGACAATTTTAATATTATATATCTATTTTGTTTATATTTAATAAATATTGAGAATAAAACATTAATATATACTAAAAATAATGAGGGGGGTGAATAAATTTCGGTAAATTTTTCACTGATTATTATTTTTGTCCCTTTTACCTCAAATACCTGTAAGAATATTTATCTTCTAATTCTATTATCCCTATCATATGGAAGTATATGAAAGTAGGTAAATATGGAACATGATGTTTTTAAAAGTTTAACCACTAAATATAAATATCTATTACATTTCATGGGTTTTACAAAAATAAAATACCACACAACCACAGGAAAAAAATCCACTAACACGGTTATAGTAAGCTGGGAATATCCTTTCACTTGCACAAACTATAGTCAATTAAAAGTGTTTTTTATAGATCATGGATGATTTTCTACACTACCTATAAATAAATTAGTTACATTTTTGGGGTTATTTATGACACCAATAATTTATTCAACCTATTAAGAATTTTTATGGATGTCACAGTCCTTTACTCTTTACTTCCTTATTCAAAACTTGTTACTTCCAACACAGTGGTAAAGAAACTCTCATTCTTCAATTCATAGTAATAAACTGATATTCTACTCCTTATTATACTTATTCTATGTTAATATATTTACACAGATATTCTATTCCCTCTAATTATTTTATTTCTTCTCCATATTAAAACAAATTTTAATAGTAATCTTTTCCCATATTCTCCATTTCTTCTTCTGTAAACATAATATGAATGTGTTATAAACTAGATATATTAGAATTATTATTCATCATATATTAAAATAAACCGATTATATATTTTCATCTAAATTATTCTTTTTTTCCATCTTTGACAGACAATAATTGAAATAGTGTAGCAGTGTCACATTCTCTTTCTTTGATACACAATAATAATAATTGACTGTAGTATCAATTCATCTCTATTATTTATTATTGAATTATCAAAATGGTTTATTTAAAATAACTTCTTGAATAAATCATGATGAATTTTTTATGAATAAACCTTAAAACACATATATAAATTCTTATCATTATTTCATGTACATTCATTATATTATTCCTTACTACCTCATATGAGATATTGTATTTTTATGATATTCAATTTTTCATGTATATCAAACTCATTATATTTCATGAATATCTTCTATATGTTCATCCTTGCATTTGATGAATTTATGAATTATCTCCCTCACACAAGTGATTCATGTAAAAAATCTCATTCCATCAGGAAATCCAAAAGGCCTTCATGAAATACTCTTATGAAAACACAAACATCATAAAACAATGTAAATACAATGAGTGTTAACTTTATCTTTATTGTGTAGACATATAAGTGTTCAATGTACATGAAAAAATCATCAAAATCTCAATAGATCATTTAAAAACTCTCTTTTATGGGACTTTAATGCTTGTAATATTTCTTTTCACTATAAATGATCGTGGAAATCCCCTCTTTACATAGCTTAGTGGCTCTGGGAATAAACTTCTACTTCATGTAAAATAGAGTATAGATATACTTAGTTTTTTTCAAACTAGAGATCTCAAATAAAAAAATGAATTTAAAATTCTTTCTCAACCATGTATGATCTCTTTTTAAGTGATCAAATACTACCAAAAACCCATTTCAATACATTATTAAATTTTTATTAATGATCATAGAATTTGGAAAAAATTTCACATGGGTTTCATTATTATGTGTTTTAAAAAATAATGGTGTCACTTACTTCATGATTATATTCTCTTAATGTAGATGACATAACATGCATGTGATGATAGGTGTATGTAATTTCATAGATATATCATTATCCATGTATATCAGATTCATGAATGGCCACTGCAACAATGTTTGCATTTGGTAATGTCATCTTCTTCAAATATCTACATGCATGTGATATGATGATTTCATGAATGAAAAATCATCTTCATATTCATTATATTTTTACCAAAAAATATTTTGATCTACTCTAGTCATCAAAGATGTCAACATGTAGAAATTCAATGAATATAAATCTGTTGAGTGTTAGCAGGTTGAAGATGATGATACAGGTTTAAACACACATAGAAAAAGATCTCAGATGACCAATATTAATTCAATATTATTACCCTAGTAATATCTATTTGTTTTTTATATTTACGAATAGTGCATGCACTATATGATTCCCACACCACTTATTTATATAGTTTAGTACGTATTTATAAATGATTTTGTTCCTACTGATCGTTCATGTCAGCACGACGATCAACACCTAGATACTCTTCACACACATTCCAAATGCCACTTTTCTACCCTGTATGGTGTCTTGATCCATTAATGCCCAAAACAATACACACTCTATTGGAACTATTCATCCCCACTCTTATAGTTCCTCCATGCACTCCCTGTGGGATCAATGCTCCCTACTACCACTATTTGATAACAAGGTTGACTGCATCCTACATGGTTGACCATAGAATCCTGTAAGTGGGGATGATGTGTTCATTGTTTGTCTTATAGTTTACGATATAGTTTTGGTAAAGTCTCTTAAAAAGTTATCCAAATCATCAACATAAGTGTCATGTAATCCCAATATAATATTCCAAATCAACACATTCATTAATTATCTTCAACCGTTACTCATTAAATTGAAATTTATATTTCATTAACTTCTTCTTCTTTATGGAAAATTATATTTTCGATGATATTTATTAAATTTGTATTCATGAAAATCAATATTTTCATAGTATTCACTTATTCTTCCTTCGTAGAAAAAATGTGTCATCTTAAACACAATTGACACATGACTTTTGAACATATGTCTAGTTCAACAATCATAATAATTATAAAATCAAATTACAAAAAATAAATTCCATAAGATTTTCATAATTGAGTAATTTCTTTTTCATCCATTTCTCCATGAAATAATCTCTTTTTATCAACATTAGATATCATGTGAAATTAAAAAACATCTATATTTATTACTTTAACTTTATATTAACATCAATGAAATATTTCTATTTAATTTACCACCATTTATAACCAATAAGAACCATTAAAAATAAATGAAACTTATATAAAAGTGGTCTCCTCATATACAACCTATGCTGATTATTTTATCATGGTTATTATTTATTCATAGTAATTAATGTTCTATTTATTTTTTTATCTTTTATAGTGTTATGAAATAATGTTTACCAATGTCTTAAGGGTTATTGTAAACCCAATATCATCTTATTGAGTTTGTAAGTTTCCTCTTGAACTACTTTTATAAACATTGTATTTATTCTGACCTCGGATTTTATTATGTTATATTTCTTATTTTTTTGGGGATTTGTATTTCATTCTCATAAAATATTTTTCAAATCTTTACTATAATAATTATTCCAATATTGGATTATTTTTTTCTAAAAATTTAATATTCTTAAAAATAATCCTTATACTCTTTGATGGTTATTTTCCAACAATATCTATGTTATTTATTTTCCAAAATTTAATCATTTTTTATTTTGAAACCCAAATATTTATTACAACATATGATATTCTTATTTCTATTTAACTATTTTTAAGATAAATATTTATCATGCTTCCTTATATGTGAGTTTCAAATAAGGTATTTCAAAATATTATAAAAGGTGTTTTCCTTTCAATATTATATACTTTATCTTTCAATCCACATTTCCTCTATTTTTTTCATTTTACCAATATTCATTATTTTTATTTCCTTTAAAGAAGTGTTTTTTTAAATCATGTAACATTCTTAAAAATAATATTTTAATGCGATTCATAACTACACATTTTTATAATAAATTTTGAAATGTTTTATTAAATCTCTTTTAATGGTTCCTATCACATTTTGTACTTAAATCAAAAGGACATATCTCCATAGGAGTTAAATTTATATAATTAACCTTTTTATTCTCATGTAATATTTCTCTTTTGGGGGATATAAATAATGGTATCAAATGATCTAATTCAAGATACATTTATATGGGGTACTATTTGAAGTTCTATTTTTATGAAGGAATATTTCATCTATGTCCATATATTTTATTGATTTTTATGTTTCATTAGGGATATGCTCTATATATAATATAACCTTAATTTACATGGATTGTTAGTGATGATTATTATTTAAATATGTTTTCATGAAACTCATTTATTTCGATGGGTTAATTAATCTTTAATGGAATGATGAATGATTTCTTATTCTTTTGGAATACATATGAATGATTTGTTATTTTATGATGGGTGGTTCCATTAGAAACTTCTAATTAATTGGAATATTTTGATCTCTTAAGTTCTAAATGGCACATGGGAGGTTATTCCTAGATTAAGGGTTTACTAGTGGTAAACCTAATCCCATAGGGAGATGAGTGGTAAGCCCAAGCTCAATGGTACAGGGGTGGTAATCCCATGGCCAATACAGTACATGAGTTCTTAGACCAAGCCTATTATTTTATAAATGGATTGGTGGGTAGGCGTGAAAAATTATGTATATTCTTAGGTTTATGAAATAATTTTAAACAACACTATCATTTCAAATTCTTATGATAATAATATTTTTTTAGTGATAATGATTGATTAATGATGATTCCAACCACTTTTGAATCATATATTTTGTTATGATAAATCATTTTCCATGATTCATTATTTATGATATATGTCTTATTAGGTATGATTTTTATAAGTTATTGTCATATTAGCATACCATTATGCATATATTATTCTCAATTATGATCATCATTTTTTATCACTAATATTTTCATTTACTGAGCAACTGAGATCACCCTTTATTATGTTATCCTTACCACGGTTTTTAAGAATGGTATTATGTATGGTTATTTTAAAAGGGTACCATTTGATAATAAATTGTGTGGGTAATGTTGAATATGGTTTATAAATATATTGATTATGTATTTAGTCTCCAAATACACTAAACATAAAGGATCTATAGATTTTTAAGACAAAATATTAATGTTAAATACACACAAGTTTAGTTTGGGTGTCTAGATTTATATCAAATATAGAGATTACTATATTTGATTTTGTTATATTATCTTGAAGTCTATCATTGGAATGTCTCAAAAACCCTTGTAACCCAGATTTATCACATGAAATGTATTCATAACACACCCATTTGGGGTATATCACAAGATCCAACACATTTTTATATTACGTATATTCCATTTATTAACATAATTTAACAAAATAAAATTATATGATACCAATTTTCAATTGCATGACCCATGGGCTACCTAGAAGGTCCCATATTAAGGTGTTACTGGACCGAAAGCATTCATCCCCATATTATAGTTTCTTCTAACAAGTTTTAGGGTACTAATATATATAATGGGTAGATTATTACCTTGAATCAAATTAAAAAACATAACCAAAATAACCCAAAAAAATATCCATAAAAAAAATCAATGTACACATAATAAAATTGATATCAATCATCCTATAAAAAAATAAATGATGTATTAATATAAATAATCACCCACTAGAATGATCATAGGTACAAAATAAAAATAAATAAATATAGATTTATATACTACCATCCCCAAGACTCACAATAATCCAAAACTATAATATCCCCTTAATCTACCCCAGATCAATCTACTACTCATTTCGTGATCAGCCTAAAAGATAATATAAGGCCTTATTATGCACCGGGTTACTTGTCTTATGTGTGAGAAATTAATCTTTATAGGGTCCCACCATTTACCCCTAATATATTCTATTATAAATATGTATTCACAAAGAATGTAAACATATCACACAAGTATATTAGACATCTTGTGCTATCTAGGCCACCAATACTCCATGAACATTAGGTCATCGTGCTCTAAATAGGCTACCATGAAACTCAACCACAATTTATTTAGCACCATGATCGAATCTAGTTATCTCATTGTGTCCAAAAACATATATCCCATCCTATATATGAAAAATAAGGTTAGCGTATATTACTAAATACCTACCCATACCCAAAGATGTTGGGAGGTTTGTCCACCAAGTATCGACCACCACTCAATGGAAAAAAGTAGGGTCTTGAACCTATATCCTAGACTCACCTTCCCACTCCAAGATTTATCACTCAATTTGGGGTTTTCCATATTCCAAACAATACCTTATCTATAAAGGTCAGGTCTACTATTGACATCTTTCATCACACCATGCCTCGACCAGGCCCTCTCACTCAAGGATGTCATATATCACACCTACCTCCCACTCACTCAAGAATATGCCACAATCTAACTACTCCCCTCTACCAAGATGAGTCTTAGAAGCACTGTTGGACCAATACCATACCACTCATGGAATTCCCTACCAATATCCTCTCACTTAATTAAGGATATACAGCTTGAAAATAAGACTCTTATTTATGGTAGGGTCCAATCCATAACTCCATCTCCTTTCACATATGGTGAGGGTCATATTTACACACACATGAAACCGTAACGAGGAACAAAAACTATTTCATATACTTACTAGCTCATCATAGGGAACTAGACAACGAAGATTTATCCCCTTGACTTTTGTAAATCTCTTCACACCAACACATCTTTATGGTACCTCGAACATGATCCTTTCCTATACTAGGATTAACAATAGGGTTATTCATACCCATATTTGTCTCATATCTTCAATACCGAATCACACTTGTATCCCCATGATGACCTCCCAACCCAGAGGATCTACTAATCCTTAACCTCAAAGTCATGGTCAAAACCTCATTAAAATAATATTCATACCTCAAACTTACTAACCAAATATCTTCTCAATATTTCCCACTCTAAGACCCTTGGAAACATGATTCCATGTTCTCTATTAATCCCCATGACCTGTACCTAGGACACATATCATATCACATAATGGAGATCCATCAACTTTTAATTTAGATGAAAACTCTCTCTAATACACACATCTAGTTCCGTAGGGCCTATTCCACTCATGACACATTCCCAAATTTTACTCCACCTTAAGAAGTGTGTTTTTTTATGTGTGAGATGTATGAATGTCTCATACATCATCATTATTTCTAAGGATATAATACTTCTTAACATTCCATAGAAACTAAATTAGAATAACCAAATCACATATCTTACTATTTGACCTGCTTGAGATTTTTAAAAAACCAAACTAATACCATATTCCCTTAGAGACATATAATTCAAGTGATTAAAAGAACACTAATGTGATAAAGAGAAATAATTCTAGCCAAAAAGGCTCACTAACACCCTCTATCTTTATCAAGTGTGATCTCAATCACTATTCCTCTACCTAGTCCCAAGATTTAGGCATTCAGGATAATAATCAAGCATAAATAGGAATATGATCTTGTATAATAGTGAACACCTACCTTCATAAAGGAGTTACCACCCTTTATAATATGTCTATATTCTTGACCAAGCCCATCCATGTCTAATCCAATCACATATTTCTAACCAATACCCATTATCTTTTTATAATATATAAAGAATAATTATAAAATTTCATATTTAAGTATTGAAATTTATCTTATGAGGTATAAATTTTGGAAACTCATCGGCCATAATCAAATCATTAAAAACACATAAAAAATCATGTGTTCAACCTCTCAGGACCACCTCTAGTTATAGCAAGAAATATCCCCAACAACATAAATATATTCAACCACAATTTGATAGATTCAATACAATAAAAAATCCTAAATTCATCCAAAATTATAGGGATACAATAAATAACCAAAAAATAAATGGAGGTGGAATAACACACCCAAAATGGAAAAAATTAAATCTAAAAACCATCCCCTACATGAGGATTTAAGGGAGGAATGAGACGAGATAGGTTACAAAAAATGAATGCCACCTGACATCCACAGTCCCCCAAGACTTGATATGGATGACCCCAAAAAATATTCCCCCACTAAGAAAAACAAAGGTCTCAATTGCTGAATGATCTGGGGTTACGACATGATATTCCACTTTGCATGACAACGGAGTGGTGTAGTCAAAGTGGTTATGGAACAAAAACCCCTATAAAAGGGACCAACCCTCATCCAGGTACAATTACAACATAACCTGAAGGATCCACTAGATGATTCCTTCTATAAAATAATTATAATTAATTCTATCGACCCTATGGCATGGAGTCTTATCCATCATGACATGGTGCCCACATGTCCTATCACAGAGTGGACCCTTAACAATATAATTCAATATTACCTCATGAATCACCCATATATAAGGAATTCATGGTGAAACATGTAGGTTACAACATGACCTACTATATTATAAAAATATTTTTCAGGCCTTATGAACTTTAAATAATTCACTCCCAAGAACATAAAACATCATATAAACATCGATTCCCATAAACAATATCTCCTTGAGATGTTCCAATGATCCGATTCTTTATCTAAATCCAAATTCTCTAAATTACCCATGATTTGAGCTAAAAATTCAAATTCCCCTGGGAATTCAAAACCCATAACAATACATATCATTATAATATGGATAAGGTAAAACACAGAATCTTCAATATTTTTCATCACCAATTACAAATTTATTAATGTAAACAAATATTTATTCAATTTTTAGTATTAATGGAATAATCTAATTTTAGTGGATATAGTAAGATTACAAGATGGAAATACATTTTCTTAAACAAGGTTGATGGACTTTGAATTATTAGGACCTTTATTGATTATTTGAGTGGTGGTATAGTACCCAAGCATAGCAATATAGTCCTAAAAGATCTATATGAGAATTGGGAGGGTTAAAATTTATGTGAAGAATATATTGATTCTATTAGGTTATAAAATATCATTCAACACATGATATTTTATCTTTAATATTGTTCAGTGACCTTCTTACTAGTTAGCTATGGTATTGGAACATTTTTTAGATCATTAATGGGTGTTACAGTACAAGATATATTATGAGGGTTCTACAAGGGCCTATTATGGATATTTTTGAGGATACTACTAGAGTTGATCATGTTAGCAAGGCTAAAGTGATAGTATCATTAAATAATTTTGTAATATAAATAAGGAATCAGTGATTGATAGGCATTATAAATAACTATGGAGGTGATTTTGATGTTCTGTATGTGATGAATCACGATAGGCCGCATGAGGTTTAGTGTGAGAAAACAACTAATTTTTCAATATTTATATGTCAAGAATTTACAACATAGTGAATGGTTTAAATGGATATAATATGTCAAAAATTTTGTAGATATAGGAATTAAGGTATTCATAGTTACCTTCAAGGTGGTTTTGAATTGGATTTGATATGAAATGGTATGCTCAATAGATACAAAGAATTTTTTTAGCCAAGTATTGAGTAAAATGGGGGTGGGTCAATCCTAGATACATCCAAGGTAACATTGATTTATATAATAAATTTATATTTATTCACCCACAAGTGTCATCTTAGGAATGGTGAAATAGAATAGAAAGAAGTTTCATATCTATTAGGTTTCAATCAATGATCATTAATGAGTCACACAAGCTCATAATATCATAAAGTCTAAGATAGAGTAAGTTTATTTTATATTCATGACATTTAATTGTTATAATAATAATAATATGATGTTTTAAAATTGTTGATATTATAAAATAATCACTTGGATCATGGTTTTTTTTCTGAATGGATAAAGCAACAAAAATATAACATGCTAAGGAAATGAATTGACTATAGGGTTGAGATAAATATTAATATTGGGAATAATGTAGGTGCATAAATAGTGGGTCCCATCTAATAAAGAGTCATTGGAACTATGATTATGATACTATGTTAAGGGATAATAGGGTCCATGAATAATTTGATTAGTGGGATTAATGACAAGAAATTGGATTGTAGAATGAGAATATCAAGCATAGATTTTATAATTATTAATATTTAGGATGAAATATCTTTTCTAGTAAAGTTTGATGTTCATTATGCATTAGGTGTTACAGATATAAAAGACACAACATCACATTCTAAATAGGTAAGGTTAGGAATCATTGTTTTATTATAAGAACTTGATGAATCAACATGATTAATGAATACTTAGTGTTATAATTTTTCTTAATATATATTATACACACAGTAACACCCAAAGAAACCTATTTATACACAGACACACACACACAAACATATTTTAGGGGTTATTGGTAGTGTTCTACTAATTCTTAGTCTCACACCTTGCACATGTACTCTAGTGGATACATAATATCTATCATTGTAATGCATGTTATGTCATGGGATTATAATAATAGAAATTTATACCATATCTAAGGGAATATGATTATCTTTATTTGATCCATTATTCATGGGTCTTCATATTTTTTTATTATAATTATTCTATATTATTATGAGCTATAATGGCTATTTACATATGATCCTTATGGAATGTATAACTAAAATGTTTGAATATGATATAACTTAGATATATCAACTATTTTAAATGAGGTTATAGAATTTTATTTATTTCAATTTATTGTATTATTGATCATGTTTTTTTATGTTTTTTAACAGTTATTTTTTAAAGTAATAGTATCAAAAATATACATATTGGACCATATTTGTAAGTTAACATATGCTTTTGTATGAGGATGTGTGCCTTAGGTGATGGGGTTACTCTACATCAAGGGTCAAATTTAAGTGATACGGTATTTTTTAATCCTTTCAATAGGATAATATCTTATAACTATATTTTTTTAGGAATTATTTATCATTATTCTTGTTTTAATCATTAATTTATTATTTCAAAATACCAATTTATTCAATGTATTTGTTATATTATATATAGAATTTATGAAATGAGGTTATGTTCTTGGAAGATTAATACATATATTTTTCTTTCATTATTGGGACAATAATTCTAATAGTCTTTATATTGATAGAAGTAAACCTTTTTTATTGATGTTAATATACGAAAAAGTGATTTATTGATGGATTTTGAATCACAAATGAAAATAAAATATATCAATTACAAATGATTTTTGGGGACAATATTCTATTGAATTTTAATTTCTCTATAAGAATAACTTGAAATATATCAATAATCCCCAAAGATATGTTTCTCCCAAATCCTTTAATAATTTGAGATTATACATAACCTCCTCGATAATTATTTCTCAATAATCCTTTAAAATATTATATTAACGTTCTCTAAGATTATCATCATTTTTAATTTTAATAAATTTAATTGTCATATTATCTATATGATACTATCCAATGATTAGATATTTACAGGAATCTTATAATCAAATAAATTGATTGTGATTCATATAATTTATTATTCAAAATGATGAATTATTTATAATATGTTATCATTAAATAAATTTTCCTTTAAAATATGGTATTCATTTCACCACAATGTTATATATTTTTACATTATTGAATTAAATATCCATCAAATGTATTGAGTAAAGATTAATATTTAGAGGTGGTTTAATGTTTAAATTTTTTCCATTCAATATATTATACCATAGTGATGAGCCTTGGTAATATTTTTTTGGTCTAGTAGGGATAACAAATCATAATATGTTTATAATATCATGATGATGGGAAAATTTAATATGATTATGACAACCCAATTGTCATAATTCTTAATATATATTTTTAGATGTAAAATCAGGTATTACATAATACATTAATGTATATATCCCTAGATAATACATAAAATGATCATTGTTTTAATTATTCTTTTATTATGTACCTCTAATAATGATCACTTCATTAAATTTGTCTCATGATTAACTATGAAATATTTATAAATTTCCCCAATTTATTGATGAATTATTTTTAACCTGTGTTCAATTATTATTCCTCTATTATATATATATATATCAGTATTATTGATTATCATTACCATTATTATGTTTATACTGCTATCCATCCCATATTCGAGGGATGATTCTATGAAAAAATGATGTCATTTAAAAAAACCATTACTGAGTATCTCATATCATCAATATTTATGTTTCCCCATTGTCTTAATAAATAAATCATCGGATGAACAATATAATGTTTAAAAATCACATATATATTATATAAGGTTTTAGAGGACTATATAAAAAATGTTATTCATATTCCATTTCATATAAAATATACTTGTTTACTAGAGTCACTTCACTTAGGAATTTAGGGAAAAATTATTTAATATATAAAATTAAATGTATGTAATTATAGTGTAAGATTTTGATGTGTGTAGTTGGTGTGTCTCATATAATATGTAACATAGTGGATCATGTTACTATAATATGAAATATTGTTGAAAATGTGGAATGTGTGGGCTTAATGAATAAGGAAAGTGAGATCCTTGAAGAATCATCGATAACTAATATATTCTATTGATCATGGAATTTAGTTGAGAAATTGTGATTTATAATGGAGTATAAAAGGTTGATGTTCTAAGAAAGAATATTCATGACAGTATCATATCCTGAGAGAATCTTGGATAATATAATGTGATCAAAATATAAATTAATAGACATATAGGGTATGATGATTAATGTAGAGTATCATATATGGAGAAATGGATTTGAAGGTATAAGAGTAAGTAAGTTAATACTAAAATCCTCCATGGGATAAAAATCATCACACATGGTGATGATATAGGTTAATATGTACAAATAATTTAATTTAATGACTCTAAATAGTTATAAACTCTATGGGGTGGAACCAATACATAAAATACAATATCTAATTATCAAGGGCTCAGTATAATGATTATTACAAGAGAACATAATGATGGAGGATAAAAGGAAAGATATATTAGAAAATTAGAGAGTAACGAAATATGGAATCTTAGACATATCCATTAGGTGTGTAAGGAAACTTATATGTGATATTTATTTCTTATCCAGGTTCTCTCAATTCGAAAAAATGATAGATTTTCACAGAATATATATATATAATAGAATCCATGATGACATATCTAATTATATATTCATGTTAGTGATAAAAGGATAAGAGGTATATCTTTTCAAATCTGAGAGATGATATTGAAGGAGCACTAAGATGAGGTAACATGTTGGGAAATATAGTTATTTGATTTTCATATTTCTCATATAGTTTTTTAAGTAAATATACTAATAGATAAATGATTATATATTGTACGCTGAAGTCATTCATATTGGAGTTAGGGTTTTAGAACCGATTGTTTGTTCTTTTTTTTAAAAAAAGTTGATCGTAGGGGATCTTTATTAATGAAAATAAAATTTACAAGAGTCTAAAAGATGAAATTTTACATTTGTATCTTAAAAAAGATGGATGTTGTCACCTCAGAGAGTTGTAGAGGATATACATCCCTCTTCAGTAGCACCTTTATTTGTAAGTCCATAAGCTAGGTAGTTGGCTTCCTAATAATTGTGAAGGATGATGTAGCTCATTGAAGAAATATTTTCATGAAAATTATGACATTTTAGAGTCAGTTTAAATGAGATATGTTTCATTCATAGTCTAACATCTTGAATAATGGTAGTGGAATCAAATTCAAACCATACGGTGTTCCAACCTCTTTGACATGTAAGATCAACTTCCCAAATGAATCCCATCATTTTGACCTGTGGAGTAGTGATGTGACCACAAGAGCCATATAAAATCACTAAAATGTCATTGTTCTTGTAAGAAATATTAATCACATATATATTATGGTCTTAGATTTCCTATCAAGGCACCATCTGTGTTGCATTTTAACCATCCATCATAAGTTGGAATCTAAAACACCTCCACAGTTCCATGTGGTTTGGGGAAGTTACCTACAATATTCAGTTGTTTGAGGATAGTGAAGTCCATGACCGAATTGGAACATCATTCCCAGTGCATAAAGTTAGCAATTTGGGTTACTGAAATAATAGTGGAATGATGTTGTTTTTTTTTGAATCGTGTATTTGAATGTATAGATTGGTTTTTACCTTTCTTAATGGAATGAAGTGATTCTGCACATATGGTCTTGAAGAGGATAATGATCTTCTTAGAGAAATTAAGTGGCATAATTTTAGATAGTAATCATTAAAACAAGACATCATGAGGGATACATGTCTTGAAAATATCAAAAAAAACCTCCAATGTGATGTAGTAGTTTTACAAGATAGAAAGTGACGGTTGATGACATTCCAATGTTGATGATATATCAAACACTTGCAGAATTATGTATTTTATGTAGGTATTTGCATCAATTTTACCCTATGGGGACTACTACCATATCAGCATGTTATGTTAATTAATGAAACCATAATTCTCAATAGCTAAAGCAATGTGTTCAGGATGTGCTTCCATATAATCCAATTGGTATTTGATCAAAATATTCTAATTGCTATCCAAGGGGATAACCTGATTTATCAATGGATATTCAGTCTAGTTTTCATGTCTAAAATTGAGAGAAGATTTCATACATACCATCCGGTGAGAATGGGTATAAATTAATAGAAAAATTGATCACAATCCAGTCCAAATTGAAGATTCCATGTAATGTTTATTTCCTGCAATTAGTCATTCTAAAAACCATGCTCTATAGAATTCAAACAAGGCCGATTTGTTATTGATTAGCCTCTAAATAAATTATTTTTGTAGATAATAATTAAAAAGTTACAAATTCTTGATGGAAAGACCACCTATGTCTTGGGTAATGCAACATTTCTTCCAAGATACTATTAACACTTTCTTTTCCTGCACATTTCCACTCCAAAACAAATTCCTCAACATTGTTTTATTAGTTTTAATGAATGATGAGTTCAATACATAATCCATTATATAATAAACCATCTTTGGGGCCACTACATGCTTGACAAAGAAGATTTATTTATCAACCGAGAGAGAGACTTTCCTTTCCAAGAAGCAAGGGTTCTTCTCATTTAACACACAACATCAATGAAATGATACGTTCATTTATGACCTAAAAACATTAAAAAATCATGTTATATAAAGGAAAGTTATCCTTACCTTATACCAAAATCATTGATAATAGAGAACTTTCTTGAGGCTGGGAAGTTCTTTCTAATGTAGAAAATATAATTACTCCATTTCGTTTCTTATCTTGAAACACTTTCATAGTTTGAGAGAGAATTTTTGATGTTGTTTATGTACTTGCTGAAATTGATTAGAAATAATAATATTATTAGAAAAAAATGTGAGAGGCGGTATAGATTCTTATATATGATCTGATGGTAACCAAATCACGCATTCCCCCACGCGAAGAAGAATTCAGTTTAGGTAATCTTTAAAAATAGACAAAATGATACCTGAAAAAGGATCTCTCTATCTAACCCCCATGGAGCACTTAAAGCACCCATCTAGGGACCCATTAATAAGAATGTATATTTGAGAAGATGCAAGTAGAGTTTTAATCCAATGAATAAACCTCATGTTGAAACCAAAGACATGGAGAAAATTACTTATAAAATTGAAGTCCATTGTGTCAATGGATTTTCTAATGTCATGTTTAAGGGAAATGTTGCCACCTCAGGCTTTATTTCTATGTAGGTTGACAAATTCTAGGGTAGTGTGAAGATAGTTCAAAGTTATCCTTCCTTTTAAAAATACAAATTGGTTTTAGGATTTGAATTTATCTGAGACTCTACCCAGTGGGTTTGCAAGAAACATTATTATGAATTTGCGAATTTTCATCATTAGGGACACATGTCGGAATTAACTAATATCACTGGAATTATCCACATTGGGATTCAGAGTAATGGATTGATAATTGAAAGCCTTTGGGAAATTATCCTACCTTAATAAAATTCTTGACAAGCCTATACATGTTATTTTGAATAATATACCAAAAATATTTGAAATAATAATTTGGTGAAGACATCTTGTTTAGGAGAGATATCCTTATTAAGGCCAAATATTACCTACCTAATTTCAATTTATAGAGGAAAGAAGGTGAGAAGTGTGATTTCTTCCTTAGTAATAATATTAGGAATAATATTATCCTTTATATCCTTATTAATTTTTTCCCATTGAATATATTCCTATAAAAATTAACTATGTGGTTTAAGATCTCCCTTCTGTCTTCAATAATTCGATCTCCATCCTTGAAAAGTGAGAGAGGTCTACATACCCTTCTAAGTCTTAGTAAAGCATGGACGAATTTTCTTTTTCTATCACCATATACAAGACATCTGACCTTCAAAAAGATCTAATTTAGGTTTTCTATAAGTGTGATGAGATTGTTTAGCTTGGTATTCATCTCTGTTTCATCTGCATCATCCCCATAAAAATTTCCCCTCATCATTTCTTCTTGAATTTCTTAAATATATCACCTAATGGAATTTATTTCTGAATCATGTGTACTGAATTTATATTGTATTCATTCCTTTATCCTTGACTTGAGAGTTTTGGACTTGGAAATACAGGCAAGAGGATCTGAATTTCAATCATTTTAGGACCAAGAGTCAAGAACAATATTGGAGCACTCAGGAAGATCAACCCATGAATTGTTAAATCATTAGGGGATTTATTTCCTTCACTCATGATAAAAAAAACTATCTAGAATTGGGTTATGTTTAGTGTTGTTCATTTCTAGTGTAACACAAGATATTGACATCTAGTATTGAAATAGTGATTTTTTGATAAAATCTCAATCTATTTTTCTTTCCTTCATTAGATTAAGGTGTCTCCTATACCATCTAAAATTTTCACCAACAAGATTTCTTTTAGTCATACCTACTTCATCAACAATTACTCCAAAATCCCTCATAGATATATATCTATAAACTATCCCCTATTTTTCTCCTACATGAATAATGGAACTAAAGTGAAAATGTATAACCTAAAAATCCATAGTTACATTAAAAAATTCATTTATTTTTA